>OX453023.1:1941050-3141050 GCA_949699075.1 Asteroscopus sphinx | reverse complement strand
GCGATGTGTCGACGATCTGCTACAAAAATTGTGTGTAAATGACAGGACAATATGACTGATTTGACGAGAATGACTTGTCTATGGGTAGCGGGTTTGATTACATTTATTGTGATGGGGATTCACTTTTTTTTACATACCTACTTAACTGGCTTGCGTTTCATTCGATCAATTTCAAAAAAGTGTATTAGTAAAAACTAAATGTCAAATACAACAGTAAATCACAATGTCAAAAAAAAAGTTTAAAATCACAAATGTCAAATTGTAAAGAAAAGTGTAAAAAAAGTATAAAATTAAGACTTGGCGACCTAGTTTTTTGCCAGAATTAACACTAAATATTATATTATATGTCATGGATTTCAAAAAAGTAGCGCCTGATTCCAATTAAATAATTATCAGTATTTTACACATATTTATCAAAGTTTCATAAAACAGAAATTAAAATTAAAATATCAAAGACAGTTTGATATCCTAATCAAAATATAATGTTATGCATCAACTTCTACTACCGAGCAGTAAGTGTACGAACTTTGCTAGTTGGCACAGTTTGAAACTGTGCTTCTAAATAAACATGACCCATATGTGGGTCATGTGTGCACGCCCTTATGGCAAAACGTAACAGGAAACGAACTAACTCTTGAAATTGAGGTATTTTGTTGACATAGTTAAATATTAAGTTTACAATAAGTACAATGGTAAAAAAAAGGTCAAAGGTAAGGTAAGTAAGGTCGCGGGAATCCGCTGGATGCGGAAGGCACAGGACCGGTCGTTGTGGCGATGTTTGGGGGAGGCCTATGTCCAGCAGTGGACGTCTTTCGGCTGAAATGATGATGATGATGAAGTACAATGGTTGAGTTTGTTGTTGTTTGTTGAGTTGAATCTCTCGCGGCCGTTGTTTTGTCTATGGTCGGGAGCGAGAACGCTTGGGAGGGCGTCGTCTCCTTTTGCGAGGAGGTGATGCTCGCTAAGGAGGCGGCAGAGAGGGTTCAAGAGGCAACGACCTCTCTCCCCACCCGCAGGAGACGGACCGGGCGTCGCAGGAGGGCGTACGCCGACCTCCAGCCACCCTAGGAGTGGGCCTGCGGGCGGCGGACTCGGGGTAGCCCGCCGCCCGATCAATCAAGGCCCGTGGCGGTGGCGCGTCGTGTTCCATGCGCGCCGCCGTTTAAGAGAAGGGTGCGGCCGATGATGCCACACGGGGAGAAGGGGCTCGCCTACTAGTGGCGAGCCGGGACCTGCCGGGGATAGTTGGTCGACTATAAGTTTCCCACGCCCCCAGCCAATGGTTGGAAGAGGAACACCGTGGGAGTTTTAGTCGGCAAGAGTCCGACACTGGCCTTCCCCGGGTGGAGTGCGTCCATGAGGATTTCCCCAAGTATAAAAAAGGTGTCAAACAATTATTCAATAGCTTAAATACACTCAACCTTTCTAAGTACACATACCTCACACTTCAAAAAGCAGCTACACTTAACATAGAGAATAGTATCATAGTATATATTCTATGACAGTATCACGCCAGTACAGACATATCAGCCATCTCAAAATTAAGGTCGCACTTTGGTTTATACCTGTGTGATCTTAAAAACTCCAGGTATTAAAAGCCTGAGAAAATTAAATTTAAAAAACATAATTATAATCAAATTCAAATTCTTTAATTACAATAAATATATTAATTAATATAAATAAAGGTTACATCGAATGTTATTACATGATAAAAATTTGTTCAAGCCCATTTAGCTATCATCAATCTCCATTTTTATAAATGCCATCACTAAGGTCCTGACTTCTAATTATCATCTCTATGCAGACGACTTGCAGCTTTATCGTCACTGTAAAGTAGAGAATTTTACTGTGGCTGTTGATGCCATCAATAATGATCTCGAAAATATCAACGAGTGGGCTAAAGCTTTCGGACTTCTAGTCAATCCTGCTAAATCTCAAGCTCTCATTGTTGGTGGCAGATACATGTTCAGTCAATTAAATCACCAGTCTCTCCCTCCAGTTATGTATAATGCCGTACCTATACCATACTCTAAAAGCGCAAAAAATTTAGGTGTCTTCATAGATTCAAACCTCTCTTGGGATGTTCACATTACCGAAGTCAGCAGGAGGGTCTTCTACTCATTCCAGTCTCTCAAACGTCTCCAGAAATTTCTTCCTTTTCAAACTAGGGTCACTCTTGCGCAATCCCTTCTACTACCTCTTTTAGACTATGCTGATGTCTGCTTCCTTGACGCAACGGAGGAACTTCTAAATAAACTTGAACGACTGCAGAACTTGTGTATCCGTTTCATTTTTGGTCTTCGAAAGTACGATCATGTGTCGGAATTTCGAGCCAGACTGAAGTGGCTACCAATTCGGCAGCGTCGAGACAGTCATATTCTTTCTCTTCTTTTTTCTGTTCTAAATAATTCCAACTTTCCTATATATCTTCGTGAACGATTTGAATATCTTGTGCCCAGGGATAAACCCTGTCGCACAGCTACTTCTCTTCTACTCCGTACTACGCGTCATACTTCCAGCCGTTACGATGGTTCTTTTACTATCCGTGCAGTGCGACTATGGAACTCCCTCCCACACTCACTACGTGACAGCCCCTCTCTGAACGTATTTAAGAAAAGAATTAAGGAGCATTTTCTTTCTCACTAATTGATAATACATATTTATTTATTATATATGTAGGTATATTATAGGTTTATATAAGTAGGTATAATTAAGTAATAGGTATGTATATATAGTTTTATATTTATTTTTATATAGGTATATGTTGTTGGTATGTTATTTTATAATTTTAGATGAACATTAGTTATGTACACTGAAAGTTACCCTCAGTTTTACATTTTATATTTGCTCTATCACTCAAAGGTTTGCTGGTAGAAAACTCAATTATGAGTTAAGCTCGCCTTTGTACATGTAATTTCAAAACTATTATGTATTGTTGTGATATTTTTTGTGTGCAATAAAGAATAAGAATAAGAATAAGAATCAACAGCATGCCAATTTTACTAATCACTAGGAACTTTTATATTTTTAAATTTTGACACATTCTTTATAATTATAGAAAATAAAATACATAGGTACATACATACTATGCTGCATAATTAATATGCATATAAATGCATATTTATTTAAGGATAATTATTTAATCCCTTTATTCTATAATATTTATTCTTTAATCTGTCCATTACTGTATATGACGTATATATGTAGTCTGTGGAACAATCAAACTTCACAATCGGTATGTGCCACGTATGTGCAATGTGTGACGATGTACCCGTTTTCAATTATTTTCTTAACGGACCGGGTGAAAACGTCATGTATATTGCCGCCCTAAGTTGGAATAACTGTCAACTGGGAATGCAAACTTCGACACACTTCCACGCAGTTTGTAATAAACATGAACCCGTATTGTTGCTTATTCAGGTCATGTGTACAATCCCTTCTTATTAATACAGGTTCGTTGAAAACAATGTACCTACTTTGACATTGTATGAATTTACCTCATTTTAAAACTGGTTAAAGAAAGAAAAAGAAAGAAATAAGTGTGTCAGGATCGTAGCAGGTCGAAATCCATAGTCTCTGCCAACTACAATGGGAAACAATGGGAAACAGGCGTGATAATATGTATGTATGTATGTAAAACTGCTGGCGGGCGATTTTCGCAACTAAATTTAAATTTCTCACCTGATGCGGTCGACGGTGATACACGCTTGCCCAGCAGAAACCTATTCACTCGAGCCTGAAGGCCACCAGATTGTACTTATCGGGAAACACAGACGCCGAAAAGAATTCCACTCTTTAGCGGTACGCATGATAAAGCTAATAGCAAATCGGTTCGTGTCGTGCGTAAGGGTTGAATGTCATATTGACATATTGTCACAGGAACACTCACTTTTCCCTCATTCCCACAATCCGATTGGGCGGCAATCCGATACGACTGGAGAGTAATCAGACCCAGAACTGACGGCTTTACGTGCTCTCCGAGGCACGGGAATGTAGCACCGCCAAATTTCTGCCTCTGGGCTGCTACTGAGAAATATTCTTGACAGAAAAATCCCAATAACACTTTTTGCCAGACCCGGGAATCAAACACAGGACCTCTCGCTTAGCAGTCGTGCTTGCGACTTCTAGACCTACGAGGCAGTCAATAACCCAGTTGGGAAGCCCTAGCCCTGAGTTCATATAAATGTGCACAAAACTGTGTTAAGCTGATAAGTAGACCATAGAAAGTCTTTCTACAATATTCGATTCAATTAGAGCAAAGAAAGAAAAATGGTTTATTGACTACACAGTCAGAGGCACACAATGACAATAATGTACAATTTTAGTATCTACATGCTAAAATTTTAGTGGCTTCTTTCCCGAAAAGGGGTCATTGTACTCATCGTTAGGAACAACTTTTACTATGGGACCAAACCTGAAACACCAAAAAAAAATCTGTTGGTCCCTACATTTGTGTTCACTGAAATCGACAAAATGTAGGGACCACCTGATTTTTTTTCGCGATTTTAGAATTAGTCCCATAGTAAAAGTTGTTCATAATTATGAGTAGAATGACCCCTTTTCGGGAAATAAGCCATTAAAATTTCAACATATATAGTATAACTTACTCTTAAAAGTATAATTAACTGTGCGCCCCACGGCTGCGCTAAATAGGCTCTGTTCAGCAAAAATGCCAGACAAATGGTGTCTAGCGCTGGTTTTCAACTAGACCTTATTTTGAGTGTCACACAAAATTAGAGCATTTGATACAGCTGACTAGATATTCATGTTAGAAATGAATAAAAATATCTAGAAACCTGAGTACCTTTACAATGTTCCATCCTACCGCGATGGTAACAGAATTCGCTTCCGCTTACTTAACATGTGTCGGGTTAGTTCCGGTAAAAGTGCGCGCTCTAATGACGCTACGTAAGCGTGAGCTGAGAGTAGCGGAGCGGGAAGCGGCTTGCTGACACGGTAAAGATGAAAATTCTAACTTGGACGTCTCGTATAAAATATTTAACCATTTTATTTATCTTCCAGAGGAGATGAATATAATTTATTAGGTGAATTAAAAACAGCTTACTTACACGGATGAAAATGAAATATAAGTCAATTTGAAACGACAATATTTGGTTAAAATGAACAAATGGGTTCTGGATTTGTTTAAAAGCACATTGCCGATGTCCTTAGCAATGAGAGGAAGAGCAAAAGGAATAGAAAATGTAGTGGATTTCACCTTCTCATCACAAAAGACCAACATAAAATATACATTTATTTTAATATACATTATAAGTATATTTTTGTACTATATCCATTGTTTAGTACCCATAGCATAAGCTCTGCTTAGTTTGGGACGAGATGGTGATGTGTAAAAATGTCCTAAAAAATATTTATTTATTTATTTTCAAACTCGCACCGCATATCTCAGTCCTCCATCTTAACAATTGCTTGAGCGCCGTCAAGTATTAACCAGAGTCATCACACAGAACACAATAATTGTCGACATTGTTACTATGTACCAGGCCCCTCAGAAAGTATTGCGAAAAAAAGTTTTTATATATGGGAGACTGGCCAGTTATAATGTTTTTCGAAAATATGATTATTTATAAGTAAAAATAAGTAAGTTCCAATTTCAAAATTTCCCTCTACATTTTTTGCGAGTTAATTCAAAGTATTGTGTCTCACTGAAATATGGATCTGCGCCGGGAACATTTTAGAGCTATGATTTTATACGATTTCAAGTGTCGCCTGAAACCGGATGAATCGTACGATAGACTTCAAATGGCATTCATGGATGAAGGCCCTTCCAAGGCAACCGTGTATCGTTGGTATAACGAATTCAAGCGCGGTCGACCAACTTTGGGGGATGACGAAAGAAGCGGTCGCCCTTTGACGGCTGTTACCGAAGAAAACGTGAAAGCAGTGAAAAATTTAATCCAAGACAATAGGCGAATTACATATCAGGAGATTCAAAACATATTGAAGATTGGATCGGGAAGCGTTCACGAGATTCTACAAAGCCATCTTCGCGTGAGGAGGATAGTATCACGCTGGGTGCCGCACAACCTCACCGATGCTCAGAAGCAGGCCCGGGTGGAATGGTGCCGTGATATGCTTAACAAATTTGAAGCAGGCTCGTCTCGGCGTGTTTACGACATCGTTACAGGTGATGAGTCCTGGATTTATCAATACGACCCAGAAACCATGCGCCAGTCGACTGTTTGGGTGTTTCAAAATGAGCCAACGCCTACCAAAGTGAAGCGATCTAGAAGCGGGGGTAAGATTTTGATCGCTAGCTTTTTTAATTTGACTGGCCACTTGGTATCAATTCCCTTACGGGATCAAAGAAGCATTAATGCCGAATGTTATACTACCAAATGTTTGCCAGAAGTTTTCTCTGTTATAAGCAACAAGCGACCAAACACAGGGCTCCGCGGGCTACTGCTCCACCACGACAATGCACCTGCGCACACCGCACTCAAAACGAGGGACTTCCTGGACAGCACGCCAGTCAAACTCCTGGGTCACCCTCCTTACAGCCCTGATCTAGCACCGTGTGACTTTTTTTTATTCCCAAAAATAAAAAATCAGCTCAAAGGGATACAATTTTCGTCGCCGGAAGATGCGCTGGCTGCGTTCGAGCAGGCTGTAAACGAGGTGTCTGCGGCGGACTGGAAAAAGTGTTTTGAAAACTGGTTTAGGCGCATGAATCTTTGTATAGAGGCTGGTGGAAAGTACTTTGAAAAGATTTGATAAAAATATATGTACGTATAGAAAAATTTTTTTTAGTTTCGCAAAACTTTCTGAGTGTCCCACGTATGTTTATAATAAAACAAGGTTTAACCGGATTAAATCGCGTATATTATCGCGAAAACCTAAGAAGTTATTGTATGTTTAATTTCCGATTCACATTCTGTTTTTACTTCTAGCATGCAAAACGTTAATGTGGTCGTTTTTAGGGTTCCGTACCCGAAGGGTGACAAACGGGACCCTATTACTCTCGCTACGCTGTCCGTCCGTCCATCCGTCCGTCCGTCCGTCCGTCCGTCTGTCTGTCACAGGGCTGTATCTTTTGATCGGTAATAGGTAACCGGTTGAAATTTTCTCAGAAATTGTGTTGCTATGAGGTGTATCACGACAAATACTAAAAACAAAAAAAAGTCTAAAACCAAAGGGGGTCCCCATACAAGAAACTTCAAAAACATGCATTTTTTTCAACGTTTTTGTTCCTGCTCTATCTTCAAAACGGTAATATATACCAGCGTCAAACTTGGTCAGATTATAGTGCATATTATGTAGTTTAGCAACAAATTGCAAAAAATAAGACAAACATAGACATATGTGGTGGTACCTGCGTAAGAAAGACATGCAAAAATTCTTATTTCGCGCACTGTACGTAGATATCTTTTGATAAACTCTCGTAAATTAAATCAGTTTTTATGGGGTATCAGGTCGTTGAGAGGTACGGAACCCTTACTGCGCACTTGGCCGGTTTTTTTATTGTATTCATGACGACCGGCAGCAGATGTCGAAAGATAAAGCTGATAGCTAGACCGTGTTGTTTGCCTCTTCAGATTGTATGGAAATACTATAAAGTTCTCTGGGGATCTCTGATGATATTATATTCTATTATCCTATTGAACTATATTGCTACAAAACAAACATTTTGACTTACCTCGACGTTTTGACCAAGTTGAATTGGCCGTGGTCACGTTTTTTGTAAAACCAACCGCGGTTTGTTCGAGAAAACACCACCCGCCGCTCAAGACGATGACACCCGCATGCTTCATTCAGTCTGCTCGTGACCACGTCCATAGATTATACACTAATAACACGGCCAATGCAACTTGGCCGAAACGTCGAGGTTAGTCAAAATGTTTGTTTTGTTTTGATTTTATTGTGCGCGAAAAGTCCTGTAAATATAGTTCAATACGAGTCAAATTCCCGAAAGTTTAAAAACTACTATATATTATCCCATATTTACTTGGGATCAGTTTCTAGAACGATATTCAAGCATGAATAGGCCATAGGCCTCTCCCAAGCATCGCTACATCGACTGGTCCTGCGCTTGCCGCTTCAAGCATATTCCCGCAACCTTCGCCAGATCATCGGTCCATCTTGTCTACGGCATATGCGCCTTCCAGTACGCGGTCGCTACTCCAGAACTTTTCGACCTCATCAGACACATTGACGTCAAACAAAAGTATGAAATGACAGTTCTTTTAAATCTAGATTCATGCTTGAACAGTCCTAGAATACGGGCCTTAGACTTAGAAACATAACTTCCTACTTCCGTTTCACTTTGTACGCACACCTACGCAACCGTCGTTTATTAACGTATATCAACGGGGAAGCAGCAATTATTCATATGACATCCACACACACCTCTTTCCATAATCTCGATTTTGGTTTATTGTAATAAGTAAGTTGTAAGAAGATACATTATATGCGCTGGAAATAATAATAACAGTTTATGCTTCGACGAATTTAATGTCTCTGAACTCGCAATTTGGTATCTTAAGCGTTATCTTCTATCTCGCTACACGCATCGCTGCCCGCTTCGCTACTCTCAATAGCAGCCTTATAAACGATATATCGTGAGTGCGATCAAGCGGAAACAGACGTAATTGCTGCAACAATAGTAAGCGATTAAATTCAATGGAAGGAAAGACATGTTTCCTACAAGTATTCCTTATTTTAATTTTATTTTACGTTTTAATTGTGTGAAATCATTATTAATATCAACATAAATGGCAACTGTCAATTAAAATGACACAATAGTTAAACAATAGACGTCATCTTTGAAAAATATTTTGACAAACAAGAGGGTATCATTATTATCTATTTGTTATATAATGATGACCCTTGCCTGCGGAACGCTAAATTATTGAAGCGATGACACACTCTACAGCGAACTGCACCGTGAGATCGCCTGATCAGCAATTCGGTAGCGTGTGACCGAAGTTGCGCAATACTAATAATTCAATATTAAATTAGCATACCTACTCGTCACTCTTGTTTCTCATATCGAACATTTGTCACGCATCTTAGTTTTAGACCGATATATTGTAATAATTATATCGATTAAATTTTTAAGTTAATTAAATCGGTTTCATTTTGTACCCTCGGCTGCAGCCGTACGTAATTGGCGCAGTCGGTAGGATACTCGCGGTCGGTTTCGCGTAATAAGGAAGATTTCCGTGTCGTAAAGCCGCCCGTGTGGCTATCCAGCCACTCCAGAGTATACCGAATCTACACGTCGTGCTGCATCTAGGTATCCAAACATTGATAGCGCAAAGAAGCCGATTTAATGTTCATGTAAGTACATTAGATTCTTTCTAGTGAACGCTTACTCCTAGCCTGTACTAATATAATTTTCCAAAATTTTCTTTCAACGAAAATCCAGGAACCCTAGGTTAGTTAGAAATAGTAGAGAATCAATTTTAGATTCGAGAAGAATATTAGTTTAGATACATTATTTGAGGAAACAGAATCGCATTTCGAGAAAATGTCTTTGAATATAGATAGTATTTATAGAGCATTCCGGTTGGTACCCGAGTTCGACGGAAACCCGAATGTGCTGACAAGGTTTATTCAATTGTGTGATCAATTAGTTAAGGAATATTATAATGTTCAAAGTGGTTCTGAATTAATTAATACGGCAGTCATTAATGATAAATTAAATAAAGTTGTAAGGTCTGCTGCTCTCTTAATCAATTCAAACGGTATAGCAAGTGATTGGAATGGAATTCGTAGATGTTATTGGCCAAATATGAAAGATCATATAGCCAAGTATATCAATGATTGTAGAATATGTGGGCAAGCAAAATACCATCGTAATCGAATAAGACCACGGTTTAAATTGTACCTCCACCAACGAAACCTTTTGAGGTTGTACATTTAGATTTGCTAAATGTTGAAACAAATAAGTACCTTATTATAGTAGATGCATTCTCTAAGTATGGTCAAGCATACTTCATGAGAGATGCTACAGCTAAAGCGTTGTACAAGCCTTAATAAAGTTTTCTACTCATCATTCTATATAGAACCATGCTATACCAGGCCCCTCAGAAAGTATTGCGAAAAAAAGTTTTTATATATGGGAGACTGGCCAGTTATAATGTTTTTCGAAAATATGATTATTTATAAGTAAAAATAAGTAAGTTCCAATTTCAAAATTTCCCTCCACATTTTTTGCGAGTTAATTCAAAGTATTGTGTCTCACTGAAATATGGATCTGCGCCGGGAACATTTTAGAGCTATGATTTTATACGATTTCAAGTGTCGCCTGAAACCGGATGAATCGTACGATAGACTTCAAATGGCATTCATGGATGAAGGCCCTTCCAAGGCAACCGAGTATCGTTGGTATAACGAATTCAAGCGCGGTCGACCAACTTTGGGGGATGACGAAAGAAGCGGTCGCCCTTTGACGGCTATTACCGAAGAAAACGTGCTAGCAGTGAAAAATTTAATCCAAGACAATAGGCGAATTACATATCAGGAGATTCAACACATATTGAAGATTGGATCGGGAAGCGTTCACGAGATTCTACACAGCCATCTTCGCGTGAGGAGGATAGTATCACGCTGGGTGCCGCACAACCTCACCGATGCTCAGAAGCAGGCCCGGGTGGAATGGTGCCGTGATATGCTTAACAAATTTGAAGCAGGCTCGTCTCGGCGTGTTTACGACATCGTTACAGGTGATGAGTCCTGGATTTATCAAAACGACCCAGAAACCAAGCGCCAGTCGACTGTTTGGGTGTTTCAAAATGAGCCAACGCCTACCAAAGTGAAGCGATCTAGAAGCGGGGGTAAGATTTTGATCGCTAGCTTTTTTAATTTGACTGGCCACTTGGTATCAATTCCCTTACGGGATCAAAGAAGCATTAATGCCGAATGGTGTACTACCAAATGTTTGCCAGAAGTTTTCTCTGTTATAAGCAACAAGCGACCAAACACAGGGCTCCGCGGGCTACTGCTCCACCACGACAATGCACCTGCGCACACCGCACTCAAAACGAGGGACTTCCTGGACAGCACGCCAGTCAAACTCCTGGGTCACCCTCCTTACAGCCCTGATCTAGCACCGTGTGACTTTTTTTTATTCCCAAAAATAAAAAATCTGCTCAAAGGGATACAATTTTCGTCGCCGGAAGATGCGCTGGCTGCGTTCGAGCAGGCTGTAAACGAGGTGTCTGCGGCGGACTGGAAAAAGTGTTTTGAAAACTGGTTTAGGCGCATGAATCTTTGTATAGAGGCTGGTGGAAAGTACTTTGAAAAGATTTGATAAAAATATATGTACGTATAGAACAATTTTTTTTAGTTTCGCAAAACTTTCTGAGTGTCCCACGTATTTAAGGATATGATAAATAGGCTAGGTATGTTATACTATAAGAATAAAATCATAGATATTAGTTTCAGGGAATATTTTAATATAATTAGACTAGATTACTACTATAATGGGAATAGTATAGTGTTATTTATCAAATTTTCAGTAGTTTATCCTACTAACTTTATCCTTTATAAATTGTCCCTAGCTCCTAATAGTGATAATAAGGTCCTAATTCCAACTTACCCTTTCATAGCAGTTCACGAAAAAGATCTATTGTATATAGAGACAGAATGTCCGAAGTACCATCACGGTCATCTTTGCGAGGACAACATAAGTCACCACCACGGCAAACAGTCGAACTGTATCCAGCATCTTATACTGCACCAGCAAATTCACGATTCCTGTGAATTCACATCAGTTATCCTGTTTTCTGAAGCCATGGAGCAGTTGGACGACCAAAATTTTATCATGAGCTTTCCTAAACCAACGAAAGTTCGTTTAACTTGTTCTGAAGACCAGTACAGAATGCTGAAGTGAAGCTATTTATCTATTGTACCCAAAGAATGTGTGCTAAAGACTACCTCATTTACTGCAAGAAATCTTCATGACCAAATCAAGGGAAAGATATTGAAAATTATAGACTTGCCAATCATGAAGGAAAATCCATACAATTCAACCAACAAAAGAAAATCACTGCTGAAATTGAAGTTAATGCAAAGGATAAGAAGGCCTGCAACACAGAAATTATGGAAAAAAATCAAGCTACACCATCGACACTATTTTCAACTAGAGTTTTTAAATAGTTGCCGATCTTGCGGAGGGAGATGTTATATAATGATGACCCTTGCCTGCGGAACGCTAAATTATTGAAGC
This sequence comes from Asteroscopus sphinx, assembly GCA_949699075.1. Classification (NCBI taxonomy): domain Eukaryota; kingdom Metazoa; phylum Arthropoda; class Insecta; order Lepidoptera; family Noctuidae; genus Asteroscopus; species Asteroscopus sphinx. The sequence goes on along the minus strand of OX453023.1, from coordinate 3,128,857 downwards.
GATGACACACTCTACAGCGAACTGCACCGTGAGATCGCCTGATCAGCAATTCGGTAGCGTGTGACCGAAGTTGCGCAATACTAATAATTCAATATTAAATTAGCATACCTACTCGTCACTCTTGTTTCTCATATCGAACATTTGTCACGCATCTTAGTTTTAGACCGATATATTGTAATAATTATATCGATTAAATTTTTAAGTTAATTAAATCGGTTTCATTTTGTACCCTCGGCTGCAGCCGTACGTAATTTATTAGTAAACAAAAATATTTATAATAAAACAAAGTTTAACCGGATTAAATCGCGTATATTATTTAAATTGGTTTCCCTAACGTTTCGAAAGCTTTGCAGCATTTCGTGGTCGCAGGTAGACTAAGATGACAAGCGTCTTTACAAATATTTCTAAAAAATTAAAATATTTATTTCTAGAACATTTTCTATTGCATCCACGCGGATGACATTTTCAAGACGCGGCGATCATAGGAACAAGCTCATTCGATGCACCTTACTGCATGAGTGCTGCGGCAAGACTGAGCAAACCGCCAACATGTGGACTCATCGCGAACGTTGGCGCATAATTCCTTTGATAAAACTGACACGCAACGGCCAACTTCCAACGCTCGCCCCTATCGTTCGGGCCAACGCTATTTTGCCGATCCACACGTTTGCAAATAGCGTTAGCGCCAACGTTTGGGCCAACGTGTGGAGCCGGGGTTACAATATCGTAAACCTCGTCAGGTGTGACAAAATCTCATCACATCATAACAAATGACTGCAAATGATTTGTATTCATGTTTAATTTCCTATTCACATTCTGATGTTTCGTTTTATGTTGCTGGTGTGATTTAATTTCTAATAAATACCTTTACATCTGATCTGACAGGTCAGCAATTTTAGAACTGTTCAAAGGGTTTTGTGAAGGTTGCGTTTATCTGAAATTCTACTATAGTATAAGGTCCTATGACATGAAAGTCTGTAGTATTTTATTTGTCAATTAAAAACCCTAGTTAATTCTCTAGTTCGTTAATTAGTTACTGCCTCGTTGGTCTAGTGGTTGCAAGCGCGACTGCTGAGTGTGGGGTTCTGGGTTCGATTCCCGGTTCGGGCAAAGTGTTATTGGGTTTTTTCATTAGGAAATTCTCACTAGCAGCCCGGAGTCTGGATTTGTGCCCGGTCAATGGCAATAGGCTCACCCCCTATTACATGGGACTATAACATAACTGGCGAAATTTGGGTGTACTATTACACCTCTTCTCACCCTTTCGGGGAAATACAGGCGTGATGTTATGTTATGTTTTGTTAATTAGTTAGTTAATTCTTTAAATAGTTTTTTAAATAATTAATCCTCCCTAATTCTCTCCGGTCTCACTTATAGGTATTTGTACGGAGGTATACAATGTACATTTCTCAGAAGGATCCATTTGGGCTGGGCAGCATTTGGCAAACTTCGCAGTCTTCTCGTTGTCTATACCGCAAAGTTTTAAGACAAAGGTTTTCAACCAGTGCATCCTACCTGTCATGACTTACGGTGCCAAGACCTAGACGTTGACAGTTGAGCTAGTCCACAAATTCAAAGTCACTCAGTGAGCTATAGAGCGAGCTATGCTAGGAGTTTCTTTGAAGGATAAAATCCGTAACGAGATTATCCGGAGAAGAACCGGAGTGACCGATATAGCTTGTAGGATCAGTAAGGTGAAGTGGCAGTGGGCTGGCCATGTCTGTCGTAGGACCGATGGCCGTTGGAGCAGACGAGTCCTTGAGTGGAGACCGCGAATCTTCAAACGCAGCGTAGGGCGTCCCCTGCCACGTGGTACGGCGACTTGAAGAACGTGGCTGGTGGGGACTGGATGCGGAAGGCAGAGGCCCGAGTGTTGTGGCGCAACTTGGGAGAGGCCTATGTCCAGCAATGGACTGCGATAGGCTGTGTTGATTGATATACATTTATTGATAGTCAGTTAGCAGCGTTAGTGGTGGGGATGGCTGCCTACTTAAGTATGGTTACTTATCGAAGCTCTGTTTATAAATCCCATACATTTAATTGTCTATTCTCTGTCTTATCATTGATCACAGAAAGTACCGAAGGACCAAAAAGAAACCATTCTTTCTGCCGCTTCTCGCAACGTCAATCGCTCCGCTACTCTCTATCGCAACCTCAAGTTCCTCCAAGTGTAACAACCGTCATCGCTACTAATGTATCTCATATGATTAATTACTTACATTCTCGCTTTCTTATTGTATTGTACTTTGTCTAGTTTAGCGTTGTTTTGTTTTAGAAGATGTAATGGCAGAAAGTGCTTCGTCAGCTTTGCTAAGTAAATACATTAAGGGCTGAGAAATGTTAATTAAAGGTAGAAAGAAGCATTTCTAGGGTTGTGCTTGAGTAAAGCTAGCTGGTTAGAACCTAGTCAAAAATCATTTTTTAACTAAAGCAATGGAACAATTTCTCTGCAGCCAATAAAAAAAAACTGGCCAAGTGCTAGTCGAACTCACGTAGTAAGGGTACCACCCATCGACCTTATACCCCATATAAAATTATCTAATTTACGAGAGTTCATCAAAAGACATCAACGCACCGTGCGCGAAATATGAAATTTTGCATCTCTTTTTTACGCAGGTACCACTACATATTTCTATGTTTGCCCTATTTTTAGTTTTTGTTGCTAAACTATATACAAGGTGTTGATCTGTAATCGTGCCATATTTCTTGATCTGATGATAAATAATGTGCTTAGTCACCTAAAAATACTTGAAAAATTCTACGATTATTTAATACCTAAATTTTCACTTAGAAACCCTCGCTAGGTTCGAGAATAAATCCCGAACGACTCGGAAAATAAGTCATCGGCGGCATTGTCAAAGGGTGGAAATACCTGCAAATTGTTTTGGTGGTGTCGCACGCATCGTTTTTGTGTTGCACAAATTACGAAGGCTGCGGCCGGAGGACTTAAAAAAAACCAATTTAATTTTAAAGTGATTTAATTTTAAGTAAACTTATTACAGTAAAAATATTAATAGCTAACTAAAACCTATTGTCCCGATCGATGATGTATCAGAAGTGAGTGCCCTCATGGCACGATGCGACGGTCTTCATCGATATCGCTTATTCAGCTACTCGTGCCTCGTGTTGCGAATTAAGCATTTAACTTGTTTATTGAAAATTATTGAGGGCAAGCTTCGTCAGCGGTTTGCCTATGCTACGATGGCGTAACACCTCCACCCGTAGATCAGCAACTATTTTAAAACGCTAAGTGAAAATGTTGCTGGGAGCTTGTCTTGCTGATTATGTAATTTTGAAGTTTCAGGAACGGCGTATTCATGATTTTCAGCTCCTCTGGATACAGCATCTTTCCTGGTCTTTAGAGTTCTGGAAACATATCTCCAAATTATGAGCACCGTTATGATAATTGCAAGAAATATTATAGTGTAAAACGGTATAGTAGTATGGTATAACGTTTCAGTAATTCTGTCTGCTTGTACTGGCGCCTGAAGTGTTATTCTGTCCTGAAGACTATGAAGTTTACTTAAGTTAACTGAAGCCAAATTCGCATGTATTAGACTTGTTCCTTGTGTTTCAACATTATAAGGGACCTTCAGTATTTTTACAGGTTGACCTTTAACCTCATCTCTTGTATTAATTAAGGTTAGTTCTGGTGTACGTAACGAACAGTGCAGTGGAATTGTAGCAAGATAACTGCCTTTCAAAGTGTCGTAGTCGTCATTTCCGCAGCTCATGTGAACCCTCGTTGGATTTGGGAATGAAATAACATAGTGTCGGCTGTCAAGTTCCTCTACGGCTTCTTTTGCTAATTTTACAGTTGTTAATGTACAGGATTCATCCAAAGTCTTGCTTGAAATGAAAGTTTGTATGCAGTCTGCTTGGATTTGAACGTAGTGGTTAGTTCTTTGTTCACAGAGATACCGATTATTATTTAACTTCGGGCATTCAGCCTCCATGTACATGAATGCCTTCCCATTAGTTGCTATTAAAGGATAGGGAGGAATGAGAGCCTGGTCGTGTTTATTAGGAACAATAGAAAGTCTATAAAGTAAGTAAGTATCTACTGAAACTACAGGAAATCTAAAAACTATAACTATTTTCCTATCATCGTAATAATAACCTGATTTTATTATATCATAATAGTCCCGTAACTCTAAATCTAATATATGATTACTATCGTAAATCCCCTTTAATTTATCTAACATACTACCTAAAATATCTATTCCTAACATACTATGATGAGTTGTCATAGCCCGAGTAAATGCTAGAATATTTTCTATCCTATATAACTCAGATAATAAATCTTCTATATTTTCGCTAATAATAGTTAATATTTGTGCGAAATGTGCAAAATGTATGAGTTTTTGATTGTTTTTAGTCTAACCGTCTATCAATAAATCTAAAGTGGTATTAATTTTACTTTGATTTTCGACAATTTTATTCAATATATTGTTGTGGGATAACATCCACTCTTTACTGATACTAATGTGCTCATTAAACTCATTAATAGTTTTTCTCTGGTTGTTCTGTAAAATTTCTATGGCATTATTAAACCGAATAGCATCCGTATAATCAAGGTTTCCTGTAATGCTCTTAATAACAGACCCTAGGCCGTCTACAAGGCCTCTTTTAAAACGACTAGGTTCTAAAGAATGTAACTGGTTATTGACCTTAACCAATTTACTCACGAGATAATCTAACTGATATTCGTATAAGGAAAAGGTTTCGTTAGTCATGCGTAGCTTAAAATCCTGTAATTGAGTCTTTAGTACTGAAGTATTATTTTCGATATCGTCCAGCTTCACATATTGGAGAAAAGTATGGTAATGAGTTATTAATCTAGTCGGTCCAAGTTTAAACGGTAGAAGTCCAATTCCAGAGTCTAAGGTCTCAAGTCTTATCTCCTGGCTTCGTGTCAGATGTAGGGTTGCTATCAGCACCATCCTGTAACAATTTCGCAGTCTTAGGTACTCGTTTCAGTCTTGATTTCGCTATGGGGCCACGTTTCTTAGAGGTGTAGATGTGAATAGGTAAGTCAGCTAAAACTACGTCATGGGTGTATCTAGGGGCTAATTTTTGTCGTGAGGCGACTGGATTCTTAACAAAAATCTGTTGCTGAGGCTGATACTCTTCTTCTGGTTCGCGGGTCTTATTCCTATTCTCAATTATTGCGGTACGATTGTTAAGAGAGGTTTCATTTATGATTTGGTATACTGTTTTCATTTGTTCTTTATGATTTAAGATGTACTGCTGTAACATGTGACTACTTAAATCGATGTCCCAAGGATCTCGGGCATCAAAGTGACCGGTTATTACATCAAAGGGTCGACACTTAGTGAAACTATGAATCGAACTATTGTAGGCAAGTAAAGCATAAGGCATAAGATTAATTGCAGGTTCATCTTTCTGCTGTAAACGTAAAATACGGAGATGTTCAAGCAATGTTGAGTGAAACCTTTCTATATTACCGTTATTGTAAGGTTCTCACAACGTAAATTCCTCCCGAACGAAACTTCAGTATCTAACTGAATGCAGGTTGACACTTGTCTTGCAAGTTCAGCCAAACACAACGGCCGGTTTTTTAACCGACCAATGCGCGGCTTGCCCTATCACGCGATGTGTGTACTATGCCTTAAGTTATTATAGTGACCGCCACCCGACCGAACAATAGAGGCAGTACACCACGCAGTACACTAGAAGCACTCTCGTCGCGAGCGCGTATTACACCACCTGATCGTCTGTGTTCACAAGAAACTTTTATAACGTGTGTGTGCCAGAGATCGCCGGCGCCGGTAGAAGATTAACCCTGAGCAGCAGACAGCAGCCCCACCAGGTAAGTCGTGCATTGTATTGTGCTTGTTGCGAACGATGCGAACATGCTGTCAACCTGTTCATAACCACGTACAAGTGAAATCATCGTAATTGTCTCTTTTCACTTGACCCCAATGTGCGTAATTTGATTTGCGCACATTTAATGGTGCCGAAACCCGAGAACGTTATCTATTTCGTTCTATTTGTCGTAATCTTCTCACCGTCCGCCTTTTTCAAAACTTCGTAAAATCTCTGGGCACATATTTCATCGTTAAAAATCTAAACAGTCATCGTTTTTAACATAAACACAGCGACCTTTAACCTAATACGTACTTGCATCATTTTTTATAACATTTAGAATCATTATCGTGCTTACTTTGCCAAAAAAGGTGGGTCTACCTACCTAGGAAAGTAGCTTCTTAACGTATACCTACTACACTACACGCACCAACCTATTGGCCAAACGCGATGAGGTTAGGATCGTAACAAGAATTGTGTTGTCTTATGATTGTATTGCAAATCAGTACAAATATTCTCTTTAAAATTCGTAATTTGTAGCTACCTATCGGTGCAATATAATTATATATAATCGACCCTTTCTTGTCACCACCAACGAACTATTGTAAACATCGTTAAACACTCCGACAATCGTCCAAGGTTAAACATTGAACAAGGGGATCAGTCATAAGTCACAACGTAAACTAAGTAATAGTATCCATTCGTAAACATTGCTTTGAAATATGAACAACGTATTTATTCTACAACTAATCTAGGTACGAGAACATAACGTTTTATTTATAGTAACGGTTTTCTTTGTTAATAACGGTTATGTCTTATTTAACTAAACGTCGACTTAAAACAAAAAAGTCCACCGACATGGATCAGTGTATCAAAACACCTGAAGACTTACCGAGTTTACGTCGAAAACGTACCTTGGCTTATAATCGTTTAGCAAAAACATTAGAAGTTGCAAAGCTCGCCGAATCTGATGGAAAGCAATTAGATAAATTTCTTTCATATTTCTCTGAACTGAAACGACACGTGGCTAGTTTCGAAGAGGCTCATGCGTACATACTCAGTCTTATCGATCCCTCCTCGGAAGAAACGGAAGATGAACTTCGTAGCGAATTCGATGAAAATTATTTCGACATTCTTACCATACATCGGCGTCTTACTGAGGATAACGATATCGATAAATCATTTGATGGATCACATAATCAGAGTCAATCTCGTAACGTAAAAGTAAAACTACCTAAAATTAATCTCCCTCAGTTTTCGGGAAATATCAAGACATGGCCAGAGTTCTATGATATTTTCTCGTCATTAATTCACGAAAATGAATCCCTATCGGACACTGAGCGTATGCATTATTTAGTATCTAGCCTGTCAGGTGACGCATTAGCACTTATTCGTGTATTCCCAGCTACTGCTCAATATTATCAAGAAGCTTATGATGCGCTCTTAGCGAGATACAAAGATAAACGTGAGCTAGCATTTACGTGTTGGAAAGAAATGCAACAAATTTCTTTGAAGTCTACCAACGCTCATGAGCTCCGTCGTGTTTTAGATACGTTCAATGAAAACTTGGCTATTCTGAAACGACTCGAACTACCCACTGATCAATGGGATTTCATCTTGTGCTACCAGTTATTGTCCAAGATGGATTCAGCTACCCGATGCGAGTTCGAACAAGAGCATACGAATAACGAGTTGCCAACGTTCGCAACACTAAAGCAGTTTCTTTATTCCAAATGCGAAGCTCTTGTCCGTGACGAGCATTTTACATCTAATCCTGTAGATCGAGCCCGGAGTAACCAAAACGTAAAATCAAACGATAGTAAACCGAATCATAAGTCATCACCTAAGAAGCCTACTGCTACGTTTGTATCCAACACGAACGAAAAGTCGCCGTCAGTGGCTGGCTCATCAGTATGTAACACACGCGTATATAAATGTTCCTTCTGCAATGAAGAACATTCAATTGGTCACTGCAAGTCCTTTGCACAAAAGTCTGTGCAAGAACGTTTAGATTATGCCAAGAGTCATCATTGGTGTTTCAACTGTCTGAAATCGTCTCATGGACTCCGAGACTGCAAGTCTATCTTCCGTTGTCAGAAATGTCACAAACGACATCATAGTCTTCTACACCGAGATAATGATTTAGATAATTCGCAGCGTGACAATGACAATGAAACCATATCAAAACAAGAGACACCGCGGGTTCTAACTACGCTTAATGACAGATCATTAGTGCTTCTTTCAACTGCAAAGATACAAGTAAAAGATAATAAGGACCAATTTCAAACGTTACGTGCATTGATTGACTCGGGTAGTCAATCTCACTTTATTACAGAACAAGCAGCAAAGTTGTTAGGTATAGAACGAACCGAATCGCATCGAAACGTAAGTGGGTTAGGTCAATCTTCTTTATCCGCATCCAGCGTCGTTACTCTTGAGATAGGGGTTGGTGGAAAGGTTCTTTTCAAAGTTGAGGCCCTTACGTTACCTAACATTTGCGGTAAAATCCCTTCCATCAAACTCAACAAAGCGTCATGGAATCACGTACAACACTTGGCGTTGGCCGATCCAGAATGTCATTTGCCTGGAAACATCGATATTCTTCTCGGGGCTGAGATCTTCTCTTCGCTTTTGCTTACTGGAAGTGTCACCGGAGGACCAAATGAACCTTCAGCACTTAATTCTGTATTCGGTTGGCTTCTCATGGGAAACTCCAAATATGTCAACGGTTATCGCGACGAAGTCAATTCATTCTTTGTGAGCAATGACGGAGCACACAACAGCCTCGATGCCCGCCTCGATGAGAGTGTCAAGAAATTCTGGGAATTGGAAAATATACCAGCTTGTTCGAAGTTAACACCAGAAGAAGAACTTTGTGAATCTAAATACATTAACGAACATCAGCGTGATGAAACTGGGAACCACATAATAACTTTACCTTTCAAATCCGAACGTAACGAGTTTCCAGGGTCACCTGATGTAGCACTTAAAAGATTAAACGGCCTTGAACGAAAACTATCAAAGGACCTTGCTTTACGACAACAATATAATGACTTCATGAGGGATTACATAGACAGCGGTCACATGACTAAAGTACCAACCAAAGACTTAAGTAAAGGTAGATATTACATACCGCACCACTGCATTATACGCCCAGATAGTGCCACAACGAAACTCCGTGTGGTTTTCGATGCGTCCGCGAAGGACGCTAGTGGCTCCTCGTTGAACGAAGCGGTACTTATCGGTCCCAAACTTCAGGCGAATATAGTAGAACTTTTCATGACATTTCGTTTACATGCTATAGTATTTACCTCAGATGTTCGGCAAATGTACCGTCAAATCCTTTGTTCTGAAGCTGGGTATGGAGCAGTCGTATACTTACGCATCGTTGACAGTGATGACAACACCGAAATCTTCTTTCTTTGCGCAAAGTCCCGCGTGGCCCCTGTTAAGAAAGTATCGTTACCTCGTCTGGAACTTTGTGCAGCAGTCCTTTTGTCTGATCTGTTGAAATTCGTCATAGAAACGTACTCACCGTCACTCCTGGAAACCCACATCTTCGCCTGGTCCGACTCAACCGTTGTTCTTGCATGGCTAAATTCTCCTCCCACCCACTGGAAAACATTCGTTGCGAACCGCGTTAGCCATGTCCAAGATGCGATACCAAATGCTCAGTGGAATCACGTCCCTACAGAAGACAATCCAGCCGACATCGCATCTCGAGATTTGCTTCCTGAGGAACTACTCCATTGTCGCTTATGGTGGGCGGGACCATCCTGGCTTCCACACCTTCCGGAGTTCTGGCCTGTAAATAGCGAATCTAATGAAACTGATGCAAAATCTGAAGAACGTGTACTTACCCTGCTGGTCCACGAAGATCCCCATCCTCTGGATAATCTTATCGAGAAGTTTTCTTCAATCCGTAAAATACAACGTATCGTAGCATATTGCCTACGCTTCATCAATCGTAGTCGAAAGTCATCAGATCATTCTGATCGATGTCTTAACCGAAAGGAACTTCATGAAGCTTTGATGAGGTTAGTTCAACGTACTCAAGCTGTACATTTCAGCGAAGAGCTCACTCACCTCAAAGAAAGCAAATTACTTTCGAAACCAATGCGTAAGTTAAATCCATTCATTGACGAACGTGGAATTATCAGGGTAGGCGGCAGGCTATCGCTATCTGGACTAGAATTTGAACTTATGCACCCTGCATTGCTCCCTCGGGATTCTAAACTTACTTACCTCATAATCGACGCGATTCACCGCGAAAACTGTCATCAGGAACTTAATACCGTGTTCGTACAAATCGAAGCAATGTTAAACTCGCGTCCAACGTCAGAACCCTTGACAACGATCCCAGAAAGCGATTTAACTGAATTAAAAATACATCGACTGGGTCGTTGGCAGCTTATTCAACGCTTTCAACAATCGTTTCGGAAGCGTTGGAAGGTCGAATATTTGCAATCTTTGACTCAACGTGCCAAATGGACCAAGCATTGCAAGCCTTTGGCCGTAGATTCTGTGGTTTTAATCAAAAGCGAAAATACTATCCCATTACATTGGCCTATTGCTCGAGTAGTTGAATTGCATCCTGGCCCAGACGGAGTGGTGCGTGTAGCTACTATTCGTACAGCTAATGGCTCGCTCTTCAAGCGATCATTAACGAAACTTTGTCCGTTACCCACCAGCATAGATTAAACTCGTTTATATACCAGTTCAATTATTTTAGCAAGTAGGTTATTAGTAAAAATCGTAACATAGGATTATCGCAGTAATCGTTTTATTTATCTTTATTAATCGGAAAATACAAGCATGTATTTTGGTAGGCGGGATGTAAGGTTCTCACAACGTAAATTCCTCCCGAACGAAACTTCAGTATCTAACTGAATGCAGGTTGACACTTGTCTTGCAAGTTCAGCCAAACACAACGGCCGGTTTTTTAACCGACCAATGCGCGGCTTGCCCTATCACGCGATGTGTGTACTATGCCTTAAGTTATTATAGTGACCGCCACCCGACCGAACAATAGAGGCAGTACACCACGCAGTACACTAGAAGCACTCTCGTCGCGAGCGCGTATTACACCACCTGATCGTCTGTGTTCACAAGAAACTTTTATAACGTGTGTGTGCCAGAGATCGCCGGCGCCGGTAGAAGATTAACCCTGAGCAGCAGACAGCAGCCCCACCAGGTAAGTCGTGCATTGTATTGTGCTTGTTGCGAACGATGCGAACATGCTGTCAACCTGTTCATAACCACGTACAAGTGAAATCATCGTAATTGTCTCTTTTCACTTGACCCCAATGTGCGTAATTTGATTTGCGCACAGTTATCATTAGGGCTATGTGCTAAGGTTTTATGGTGATTTATTTTATGGAGTCTAGTGAATTCAGCGAACAATTGATTCGTGTACTCAGTGCCATTATCTGTAATTATAGTTTGCGGAAAGCCATGATGAGTACAAAATTGTAGTAAACCCTGCAAAATGCTAAGCGCTGTACCATCTCTCATAAGGTACGCTTGTCCGTACTTAGAGAAGACATCTATAAAGGTTAAATATTTCTCATTCTGAACAGTAAAAAGATCCATATGAATAATTTCGAACGGCTTTATTGCTGGTGGTACAATATTAAACTTCTGTTTGATAGGATTACGGTCGTACTTAGCCTGACCACATGTTGTACATTCATTTATATATTTAGTGATTTGGTCTTTCATCTTAGGCCAGAAACACTTTCGCGAGAGGGCTAGGTAACATTCAGTTATCCCACGATGGTTTGTTTTACCGTCGTGGTAATGCCGGATTATATCCTGCTGTCTAAGGAATTCTTTCACATTTTCTAATTCTAATTTACATAGTTCAAGATTCATTGCTGAGCTCTTAAAACTGTCCTGAATTATAGGAATTATATCATACATGCTTAGAGGAGGATTTATGAGAATACCAGTTTTCACCTTCGGATTAACGTACTCTTTTATAGCGTTAATAACATCGTCTATTAAGTTAGATTGTGAAACCTGAATGGAAGTACGAGTGTGTGTATCAAATGTCTTGGTTACCGTCGGTCTTTTCTTAATGTCACCTACCACAGTCATAACTATTTGTCGATGGAACATATTCAGAGGCTTGTCAGTTATAGGGACTTCAAGTATGGGGTTTTCATTACTTGTATGAGCTGTTTCAGTACTTGAGTCAGTCACAGAAGGTGGCTTCTCAGAGGGATTTGCTATCATTGAACTAACTTCATCATTATGGATTTCAACTCGCGATAGGGCATCAGCGTTGGTGTTATTTTTAACCTTTTTGTATATTACACTAAAGTCGTATTCGCTGAGTTTCAATCTCCACCTAGTGAGCCGTGAGTTAGGCTCTTTTAGATTCATCATCCACTGTAATGGTTTGTGGTCTGTAACTATCTTAAATTTGCGACCAAAAAGATACGGTCGGAAATATTTGGTAGCCCACACAATAGCTAAGAGCTCCTTTTCTATGGTACTGTAATTTAATTCGCTTTCATTTAGAGTACGCGATGCATATGCTATTGGTCGGTCAGAGCCTATTGGTCCTTGTGATAATATCGCTCCTAAAGCTACGTTGGAAGCGTCAGTGGTCAGAACAAATTCCCTAGTGAAGTCTGGATATTGCAAGATCGGGTCGTTTGTCAAATGTCTCTTGCATCGTTCGTAACAGTCAATGTAATCTTTATTAAGTGTAATGGTCCTGCCCTTCTTTAAACATTGAGTAAAAGGTTTTGTAATTCTAGCGAAGTCTGGTATGAATTTCCGATAATAACCGATAAGTCCAAGAAATTGTTTTATCTGTTTTGCTGTTTTAGGTATGGGATATTTTTTTATGGCATTAATTTTGTCTGGATTCGGCTTAATACCTTCACCGCTTATTATATGGCCTAGAAAAGCAGTCTCTAACTTTAAAAATTCCGACTTGTCCATCTGAATTTTGAAGTTAGATTCCCGGAGTCTTTGAAATACTTTTTCCAGGTTATCCAGGTGTTCCTGGAGGGAGGTACTGAATACTACTATGTCATCCATGTAGACTAAACAGATAACGTTTTGAAGACCTCTCAACACATTATCCATAACGCGCTGAAATGTTGAAGGGGAATTTTTAAGTCCCATAGGCATTCTTAAAAATTCGAAATGCCCATGTTATACATTGAATGCTGTTTTCTGAATATCATCAGGGTTCATTTCTACCTGGTAGAAACCACTGGCTAAATCTAAGGTGGTGAAATACTGACATTTCCCTAACTTATCTAGGACATCTGTTATATTCGGAATAGGGTATTTGTCGTCGATAGTCTTTTCGTTTAACTTTCGGAAGTCTACGACTAGCCTCCATTTCTGTTTTCCTGAGGCATCAGCCTTCTTCGGGACAACCCAAATAGGAGAGCTCCAGGCAGAATCAGAAGGTCTTATAATATTCTGATCCAGCATCTTTGATATTTGATCTCTAACTTCTTGTCGGTGTATAAAAGGATATCTATAACTTTTCGTGTAAATAGGTACCTCATCTAAAGTTCTTATATGGTGCTTAACCTTATTAGTGAAGGACAGCGGTTCGCCTTCAATGTAAAAGACATCCGCATAACGCGAGCAAATATTTTTCAAGTTAATTTTTTCCTCTTCGTTAAGATGATCTATTCGCAACTGTGATAATACTTGATTGATGCGAGAGGCATCCGGTGCCTGCTCAATGTTCATACATTCAATATTGGAATTTACAGCTTCTACAGGACGATCTAACGATAAAATTATATCGTTGTGCGATGTATTTTCTACTTCAACTAATCCGCGATTATTAGAAACTGTTGTAATACATTCATTTATAATACAGTTATAAAATTTCTGCTGAGGAATATGCACATCTCCATCTGGAGCATTTATGGGCAAACGAATGAGCCTAGTAGTATTAGCTGGTATCATATCCTCGTATAAGTTGACGTTCCGAGAGTTAAACATTGTTATAGGATTTGTAGCGTTATCTGTAATTAATAAATTATTTTTCAGGTCAATTTTCGTATTCCATTTACTTAGTAGGTCTAGTCCAATAAGTCCGTCGAAAAATTTATGAAAGTCAAAAATAAATAATTTAATATTATTATGATCATTGAATTCCTGAAAGGCTGGTATGATAATTGAATAGTCACTTCTACTGGTAGCGTGGGCGTTGGTAACCTCAAAGGGGTCAAAATTAAGTGGCATGTTTGAATAATATTTTTCCACAGCTGAAGGACTAATGAATGACTGGTTGGCTCCAGTATCAATTAGAAAATTTAATGGAGGATTCGATAATTTTATATAAGGAAGTTGACGTTGAGTTTGTAGGTTAACTTCTATTTTGAGGGTTTTAAGGGGTGGTCCGAATAAAAATCCTGCTCCTCATTACTAGTAGAAGGTTGAGAATTAACGTAACTGTCAGGTAACTCACTAACTGTGCAGTAAGGCATAGGTGGCTCATACTCATAACTGTCATGTAAGTTACAGTCAGTATAGTCAGTATATTCGGTTTGGTCATAGTCATATGAATAGTACTCGTTGTCCGGATAATAATTAAAATCATAATCATTAAAGTTATTAAAGTTCATCTCGCGGGTTTTAAAATAATTAGTTGGTGGTGGGTTGCCAGATTTACTCCAGTCATGACCCCTGAACTGCATCGGCTTTGATACATAGTGGCTAACTCCACTCATTGGCTGAGGGCCTGAGGTTTGATGACGTGGTTGAGTTCTAAATACGTTACTATTAGTGTTATAATTAGGCGGCGGCGCGCGGAACATCTGCTGAGTACGTGTAGGCATGTTAGGTGCATTAGGTGCACGTTGAAAACCATTTGACTGATCACCATGGGGTTGGAAGATAGGCTTCTGAAAACCATGTGACTGGCTACTATGTGGTTGGAAGTTAGGCCTCCAACTATTTTGTGGTGGCAACGGACGTTGCCAGTAAGGAGTATGCTGTTGATTAGCTGAAAAACCTGCAGAATACAAAGGTAACTTAGGCATAGTAGCGATTGGAGGTGGCCTTTTTACGTGCGCATTATCGTTACGATTTTGTAAGTACATCACATTTAATTCCTCCTGGACAAATTCTAATGCCCTTTCAATATTATCCGGGCGCATACAACGTATACGAGAACCTAATGGTTCTTTAAGGCCACGTACAAACGCTTGCATCGTTAATTTTTTATATAATGTGCGCTTCGCTTCTACGGTAGTAGGCAGAGTTTCATGCAATGAAATATAGGTCATAATAGTACTAAATAACGACTGACAATGGTCGTAATATTCCTGCGGGGTACTGTTACCTTGTATTGATACTAAGAGGTCATTGTACAGGGCCGTCTCGTCCCTTTGGTCAGCAAAACTATTAATTAAAGTGTTTCTTATTCCTGCCCAACTATCCGGAATGCCATTTGAATTAATTCGACTTGCCGCGGGGCCTTTAATTTTATTTAATATTCCGTTTATTAAGCACAAATTTCCTAATTCACTACCAGGTGCGTTACTAAGGTAAGCAGCAGCTATCTGGTCACATAACTTAATAAATCTAGTGAGGACGTTGGGGTTCCCATCGAACTCAGGGACTGGGCGCAGAGCCTTGTGAATCGTATCTGGTTCGTGCGCCATAGTGGATTCCTCGAATAAAATATCTAAACCTAAATTAATATCTCTATTTAAATCTAGCCCTAATTGCCTGCGATTCGGTCTACTCGGTGTAGACTCGCGAGGTCCTACGTTCCTTGGATGGAAAATTTTGAAGGATTATATTATGGAAATACACAGGAAGCAACACAGGGAATAATTCAAGTGTACTTACATAACCTTCATATCGGTCTCTGGGGTCGATATCTTGATCCCGTTCTCTCCCGGCAGCAATCCTTAGGTTCTGGATACTCGATGAGGCTGGATAGCTCGATTAGCCGCGATCGCTCACGCACGGTAGCGATAGATTATCGATATAAGATAGCCCTAGCTAATCTCGAGTATCCTACCGACTGCGCCAATTACGAAGGCTGCGGCCGGAGGACTTAAAAAAAACCAATTTAATTTTAAAGTGATTTAATTTTAAGTAAACTTATTACAGTAAAAATATTAATAGCTAACTAAAACCTATTGTCCCGATCGATGATGTATCAGAAGTGAGTGCCCTCATGGCACGATGCGACGGTCTTCATCGATATCGCTTATTCAGCTACTCGTGCCTCGTGTTGCGAATTAAGCATTTAACTTGTTTATTGAAAATTATTGAGGGCAAGCTTCGTCAGCGGTTTGCCTATGCTACGATGGCGTAACACACGTGACACACGGGGGGAATTTGTTTGTTTACAAATAGGTATTTATAAAAAAAAAACTTTTTTTGGTATTGATTTTTTTGCTGATTCGTGTTCAGTATCAGTGGTATAGTCACCTCCTTAAATATGGCACGAATGCAGAGCAACATGTTGTATAGTTTAGCAACAGCTAGCTAAGCTTTATATAGTTTACTATAGTATGCATTATAATCAGACCAGGGGGCCTAGTACGAGTTTGACACTTTATAATACTTTCATAGTTTTCGTCGGTTTTCATTCATAAACTAGTAGTTCCTCCTTCTATCCGCCAGGGGCGCTACTGATTTATGAATGAAAGTCGTCGAATTCGATGGAAGTATCGGTAAGTGTCAAACTCGTACTAGGGCCCCAGGTTTGACGCTGTTATGTATTACCGTTTTGAAGATAGACCTGGAACAAAAACGTTGAAAAAAAAAGCATATTGTCCGAGGTTTCTTGCATGGGGACGGGGATCCGCTTTGGTTTTAGACTTTTTATTTTTAGTATTTGTCGTGATAGGAGGCATAGCATCACATACTCTGAGAACATTTCAATTGGCTACATATTACCGTTCAAAAGATACAGCCCTGTGACAGACAGAAGACAGACAGACGGAAGGACAGACGGACGGACGGACCACGTAGCGAGAGTAATAGGGTCCCGTTTGGTACCCTTTGGGTACGGAACCCTAAAATAACTAACCATATTAAAATCAACAACACTAACCAAGTATCGATCGCAGAACTGTAATCCCGGGGTGGTCTCCGGGGCCCGGACTCCACCAACTTGTTGTAGTCAATAAATAATTAGCTACTCAATCCAGCTTGTTTGGTAATCTTGGGGGACTTGAAGCCAATACGGTACAAACCACGGTCTGATTGAGAGGAGGTTAAGAGATCTTTGTTTCATAGGATCACAATTCTTTGAGATTAATTCAAAAAGAGATTAGAGAGATTTTGAGATTAGATCAATTCTTTGATACATGCTGAAATTTGAATCACTTATTTCCCAAAAAGGGGTAATTGTACTCATCATTATGAACAACTTTTACTAAAGCGCGAAAAAAAATTCAGTTGGTCCCTACATTTGTGTTCACTTAAATCGATAAAATGTAGGGACCAACTGATTTTCTTTTCGCGATTTCAGGGTTGGTCCCATAGTAAAAGTTGTTCATAATAATGAGTACAGTTACCCCTTTTCGGGAAATAAGCGATAAAAATTTCAGCATGTATATGGTAGGTGTTTCTTAAAAGACAGAGTATAGTATATGATTGTCTACAGTATGTAACAAAAACCCTGTTGTTCCTGTGAGCTACGTTATCAGAATCGATATTCATACGTAAGGACACAACTCATTTGGAAAAACTCTTCAGTAAAAATAATCAAATTAAATATTAAATCATTATTAATTGTAAATTTGAAAGTGATTACATCACTCAAAACTCACTCACTCAGTGATTATATCAATAAATATAACCAAATTAAATATTAAATCATTAATTGTAAATTGAAAGTGATTATATCACTTTTATAACATAACATAACATCACGCCTGTATTTCCCCGAAGGGGTAGGAAGAGGTGTATAGTACACCCACATTTCGCCAGTTATGTTATAAGTCCCATGTAATAGGGGGCGAGCCTATTGCCATTAACCGGGCACAAATCCAGACTGGCTGCTACTGAGAATTTCCTAATGAAAAAACCCAATAACACTTTGCCCGACCCAGGAATCGAACCCAGGACCCCATGTTCAGCAGTCGCGCTTGCGACCACTAGACCAACGAGGCAGTTTATCACTTTTATATCACATTTAATATTATTATTTTCAGCCTATATTGTCCCACTGCAGGGCAAAGGCCTCCCTTTCCTTATTCCACTCTTTCCGGTCAAGTGAAATTGTGCACCAGTCTTTTCTATACGAGTCCAGCTCGTCCCGCCATCTTCGCCTGGGTCTGCCGCGATGCCGTTGCACGTTTTTCGGGACCCACTCGGTACAAATTTTAGCCTAAAAATTGACCGACATTCGGCAATCGTGTCAGGCCCAGTCCCACTTAAGCTTTGCAGCTTTTTGAGTGACGTCAGCAATCTGTGTTTTGGAGCGCAGTATTGTGTTCCGGATTCGGTCTGTGAGTCTGACTCCCAGGATACTGCGCTCCATTGCTCGCTGGCAAACCTCAAGCGTGGACCTCTGGTAAACTGTCAAAGACCAGGTTTGGGCACCGTATGTGAGGATGGGAAGAATGCACATGTCCATTAGTATGATTATTATATAACAATAAAAATAATCATATTATATTACATTGAATATGATTATTTTTATTGTTTTCATTTTTTCTAAATGAGTTGCGTCCTTACGTATGAATATCGATTCTGATAACGTAGCTCACAGGAACAACAGGGTTTTTGTTACATACTGTACAGTGATTTATAATATTATAGTAGGATTACACATAGGGTTATTTTCAACTTGGAAAAATAAAAACATTTTGCTGGACTGTTTCTACTGGCTCTGCCTAATTCAAACGACAAATGTCAACCAAATAAAAAATCTGCATTGGGTACCTGTACTGCTACCTAACATGCTGAGCTGGTGGTCCTTTGGCAGTTACATGATATATATTTTAATTCTCTTTTCTTTTTTGTAAATTTTATTGTTTGTGCCAATAAAAACATTTTATTTCTATTTTTCAAATCCAAGGCCGAAATATGTCTGTAATACCTGTAAGTCAAAACCAGAAGACATCTACTTGAGTAAGAAAGCAATTAACCTCGTCCTTTCATCCTTCGGGGCCTTATTACGTAATTAACGGCCCTTTGTCATTACCTACACTTCAGACTAATTAGATTTACGAGACAATGGAACATGTGGCTTCTGCGTTAATTATTGTAATCCAGGATGTAAGGTACAATTTCAGGAGAATGAAAAAATTTGGTCCTAAGGGACTTGGGATGAAATGAGGCGAATTATTGTCGGGGTCGGACGTTCGTTATTTATAGGCTTATTGAAGATTTAATTCGAAAAGAAAGAAAAAATTTGGTCCTAAGGGACTTGGGATGAAATGAGGCGAATTATTGTCGGGGTCGGACGTTCGTTATTTATAGGCTTATTGAAGATTTAATTCGAAAAGAAAAAATATCATTACATAAATTATACAGCGACTTCTTTAAAGTCTTATCCTTTGTTGTGGTTGTCAACTCAAGTGGCTCCCTATACGTCTTCGCCGGAATACCCATATTTTATCACTTCTCTACAGTATTCTGTTTAATCCCAAGACCCCCTTTATCTCAAAGAACGTTTCAAGTTCCTTCATGACACACATACACGACACTTAAGATCATCGGAAAACTTGAGGCTTCTGATGCCAATGCATTCTACAAAATTTTATGATAAATCTTTTACTATCCAGGCTGTGCGTCTGTGGAATGTGTTACCTGTGTCTATACGGTGAGCTCAGTCGCTGTTTTCATTTAAAAAAATAGTTAAAGAATACTACCTTTCCAAATAGATTGTAATTTATTAAGACATTGCCTATGTATCCAATCTCTATTCTAACTTGTAAGATTATTTATATATATGTATATTATGTATATTTATGATACCTATATGTGTAATATATTTTATGCTATTTATTTATTTTAGTTTAGTAGTACGCCACGGACTGCCCCCATTATCTAGATCTTACGTCTTCTTTGTCCATCCAAAGGTTGTCTGGAAGATATCGCTTTTAGCGATAAGACCGCCATACCCATAATTTATACGTTGTTTCTATCTATCTATCTATCTAACATATGTTACTAAATTCAACTGGCAAGATACTACTTAGAATTAATTAATATGTTAAAAAAAGCACAATAATACTCGCCGCCACCTAGGACCCAAGACCTAATAATAAACGCCCTCATAAACTACTAGAGAAACAAGCGAGTCAAATAAATAAAAATGTTTCCAAGTTTCCACGATGGCCTCTACAACATGGTTTGTAAAAAAGTTTTGCTTAAATGAAAGCAGTGAAAACTTTCAAATACGGGCTTAAATACCTGCTTCTTCCCACTCCCTGAAGTAATTAGTCGCTTTTTGTACTCCCACGCAGACAGTTTAAAACAGTTTGTAGACTACACGCCTTGACAAACTTACTTTTCATTCCATCTATTCGAAAAGGACGACTTGGTTCGCCTTTAAGTGCACCCAAAGGTGGTGTTTTCTATAAGAAACTTTTAGCGGGCAGTAATGAGTTTTTAATCTTCTTTATAAGTGCGCCGCAATTATCTTTGCCGCGCACTTTTTGAATTTGGAACATCTTAGTGTTCAGCGCCAAAGAAATCGAACGCAAAATATTGTTTGAATAAAGACTGGCTGGAGTGATAATATACTCTTTGCTGGCTGGTACGACGGCCCATAGTCGCGCCGCCGGCTGAATAAAAAAAAGAAATCAAATTAAAAACGCGCGAACTACAGCCCGCGTTTACACCAATTTTCACGGATTGTTAGAAATTCATGGTTTTGTTTTGAAAAATGAATTCTTCAAGTGACAGTGAAAGTAAGAATGAACTCCTGAAAGTATTAGAACTGACGCAAGAAATGTGATGGATATAATCTATTACCTGCAAAATCGCTGGAGAAATATATGAAAGCCTATGGTAATTTTATTGATTGGAAAAATGCAAGAGGCGCCATGCATTTTCATAATTGAGAAAATGTCTCAAATGTAAATATAAATTTTTAGTTGTTTTATTATTAGATACTATTTAATTTCAATATAGTTGTTACTCTATGTTTTATTAAATAATAATATTACAATAAAATATGAGGCGCCTGTTATTTTCTTAAAGAGGGTGATGAAAAGTAGAGTGTATCACTCAGGCGCAAAATATATTTTTGGCTCGGCCGACGTACTTTGAATCCTTAGCTACGTTCAGGATTCTACTAAAGAATCCCTCGCTACGCTCGGGATTCTACTCTAGAATCCCTCACTTCGCTCTGATTCAAAAAAGCGCCCTCGCCGTTAAAATATTATTTTGCTCCCTTATGATACAATCTAAGATTTCATCTGCCCACCGTGTTTTATCCTGGTTATTTTTAACTTATTTTAATAGGAAATCTAATGAATCAGATCAATTAACCTGAGCCTTTAAGGCGTGGTTTACGGAAAAGATAAGACTAACTGTAGTTTTTCTTGGGGATGGCATAAAGTTTGCCCAAAGCATTTTGAAAAAGTGGTCAATAGTCATCAGAATACTTTTATGCTAAACATAATAAAGTGTAAGTGTGTGTGTGTGTGATTTTAATTTATAAAAAACTTAATAATAATAATATAATAATGTCTTTATTTCAGGCATTAGCCCATAAGTTGTTAGTGATGAGTTAGAAACAGATTGTGCTTATATGCTAGATTAGTGTTATTAGTAATAATATTGATAATATTGTACGGTAGATTAAAATATTTTTTTTGAAATATCTGTAAAGACGCTTGTCATCTTAGTCTACCTGCGACCACGAAACGCTGCAAAGCTTTAGAAACGTCAGGAAAACCAATTTAAATAATATACGCGATATAATCCGGTTAAACTTTGTTTTATATAATTAAGTGTCACCTTGAATAAACTTACGACTCTGAATATTGCAATATTCCGACACGACCTTTTGGTGCAGTTTTCTACGTGGAAATCCAAGTTAAGCAATGCGTTTATGGGCTGAATCGAATTTGAGGATACAAATCCACCTTACAGAAATAAAGGAAGTCGATTGAGTCACTCTCTAGATTGAGTACAACTATTACGTCATCAACTTAGATTATCGCTGTTCACTGCTGGACATAGGCCTCACCCAAGTTTCTCCACAACACTCAGTCCTCCACCTTTTGTATCCAGTCCCTCCAAGCTACCTTCTTTAGGTCGTCGGTCCTGGCGGCTGAGGGGCGCCCTACGCTGCGTTTGCCGATTCGTGGTCTCCACTCAAGAACTCGTCTCCTCCACCGGCCATCGGTCCTTTGAAAGATATGGCCAGCCTACTGCCACTTCAGCTTACTGATCCTACAAAATATGTCAGTCACTCCGGTTCTTCTCTGGATAATCTATAATCTCATTACGGATTTTATCCTTCAAAGAAACTCCAAGCATAACTCACAACAATTACTTATTTATCATAATCTTATTGTTCCAGTATCGTCCCTGCCGAGCCCGACAGCCGCCGACGACGATGATGATGAAGACGAGACGACGCAGCAGAGCCGCGCCGACGCTGATGATGACGGCAGGATCTACAAGAACCCAAGGAACTCTCCTTCGGCGCAGTGCCCTCGAGACGAAGAGCAGGCTACCTTGTTGGTACGTGCATATTCAAATTAAGCAGCACTGGGCAGTTCTTGGACACTCTACATTGTTGAGTAACAGAGCCATAAGCACCAAGTTAAGCCTATAAGTTACACTCTAATGGTTACGTCTCGTAGTATGGGGAGATAATGTAGCACGACAAAAATTATAGTAAATGGAAATATGAAGTAGTACTTCAAGTGTAGTAGAAATTCCAAATCAAATAGGCAATATAGAGTATACTGATGATACCTCCGTTCGGCTTAACTCGGTCGGGCATGTCCATGCTCGGCCGAGTCTGCGATATAAGTTTATTGTTCAGATTAAAAATTGACGATTATGGAATAATTTAAAATGTTGAATTTGGATTGATGAAGTACAATAAGGTGGCCAGGAAATCCAAATAAGGTGAGCAGCATAACGAGTGTAGCCTCGTTACAAGGTTTACAGTACCATGACCTTATAACTGCAGTAGATGGCAGCGATTTCTCGCTTCCGGCCGTGCTTCTGTCCATAGCCGAGAGCGAGAGCGCTTGGGAAGGCGTCGTCTCCTTCTGCGAGGAGCTGATGCTTTCAAAGGAGGTGGCAGACAGGGTTTCAGAGGCGACGACCTCTCTTTCTACCCGTAGGAGACGGACTGGATGCCGTAGGAGGGCACTGACCTCCAGCCTGCGAGTGGGCTTGCGGGTGACGGACTCGGGTAGTCACTGTTCAAGGCCCGTGACGGTGGTGCACATTGTTTGTTAGTGTGACTTAAGGCTGCACCTTTCTGCTCCTGACTCCTGACTCCCCTATGGTATAGATTACTTAATAGTTACTACGTAACCTGTGGCTCTGGTAAGAGTGCCAGCAGCAGTGTAGTCCAGTTACAGTTCCTTTGTTAGCATTTGAAAATTAAACAGGTCATTTTGATTTCAGGGTCAAAAATGCCTTCGCAAGTGCTCATCGGACGAGGATTGCAAGAGTAAAAAGAAAAAGTGCCTGTGTGACGGAGCTTGTGGCATGTCCTGCATCAAACCAGGTCAGTGGTAGAATAGAGAACCTCCTGGATATAGCTAGGTGTTGTTTATCCCCCTGGCACCATGTACTGTCAGGGGACCCATGTCCATGTCCGTCGCGCTCGGATGCCCGCAGCGCATTGTGGGATTTGTAGGTAAATGCGTGAAAACGAAGCTGTAACCACCGAGGTAATATGTACTACGTACTAGAGTAGACATTACGAACAAAAAATATCGCGCAACTTTGGCTATGTGAGTGAGAGTGCAGGAGCTCAAAAACGTGCTACAAAAATTAGATTCGAGGGGTCTTCTCTAGTACAACGTAGTACATATTACCTCAGTGGCTGTGACTTGCTGTGTTGACCCGGGAATCGAACACAGTTCCCCACGCTTAGCAGTCGCGCTTAAGATTACAATTTGTCTGACGAGAGAATTTAAAAATGTAATAGGTATAACTAAAAAAGCTCTATTTAATGACAGCAGGTAAAATAAAGCCTTTAAATTCAGCAGACAATGATTTATTTCACGAAAAAAACGTCGGTTAATCGTTCCAAAAATTTGAAAGTAAATTACAAGCTTTAGAGTGAAGCGAGACTAAGATAAATAATACCTACCTTACAAAGACTAAAGACAACTTGTGGAGCGTATTCATCAAAGGATTACGGCGACTTTGCAGATAATTTTTTACTTAATTAAACTACGAGCTTGAAGACTTACGTATTCATCAGAAGCTGGAGCGACGATAGCCATGAATAATGGATCATAGATTATAATATGGGCGTTATTTATCTGAAAACAAAATTATTTGGCACCCAATTAATAAAGATGGATAAAAAATGAAGGAAAACAGGATACTAAAAAGAAATGTTAATTTCTATTGATGAAATATTGTTGGGTGAATGCGTCCGAATAAAGTCTTTAAAAGACCCAAGTAATCGAGACATAGAATGTTAACAAATACGAAAAAAAAATAGACCTTCGCCAAAAGTCTTTATATAACTACATCATCATCATCATTTCAGCTGAAAAACGTCTACTGCTGGACAAAGGCCTCCGCCAAAGGGGAAGGATATGCCATAATCGCCACGCTTGGCAAGCGGGTTGGCGATCGTAGTTGGTTGTTTAAATACTTAGAGAACGCTGCTGCCCATCCTCTGGTGAATCCCTTAGTCGCCTTTTACGACGCCCATGAGAAGTAAGAGGGTGGTGCAATTCTTTACGTCCGCCACCACCTACAATAAAATGAAAATATACCTAGTACAAATTTTAAGTTTTAACTACAATTTTCTTAAACCTTACACACCTAGATATATTTTGTGATATTACCTCAATCGGTCAAGTCGTTTAAAAGTTACATGATTACTAATATATGCACCAACAATTATAAACAAAAGATAAAGCGGGACACTACTGATAATCCTCTTAATTTTATAAGTATACCAGATCATAGAAAATTCTTGTTTTATTCTAATGTTTCAAAAATCCTGAAGCTTCCTAAAATACAGGTTCTAGTCATAAGCTTCCATATTTAATAAAAACTTAGTTACACAAACTTTTTTATATTATCACGAATTCTTTGTTTTAAAATCAACAATGGTCCTTCGTGCAGCGCGCGTCTTAGCTCAAAGCTATCTTCAAACACATTAGTTAATTAAACAAGACTGGATAATACAGATCATTTTACAGATCTTCCTAATACAGATCTTAGTCATAAACTTCCATTAATTAGTTAAAACTTAAAGTTACATAAACCAATTAAAAATTATTCACTATTTTTATATTATCACGACTTCTTTGTTTTTAAATCAATAATGGTTCTTCGTGCCGCGCGCGACTTAGCTCAAAGCTATCTTCAGACACAATAGTTAATTAAACAAGACTAGATCTAATTAGACAGATCTCTCAGACTTATTTATTACCAGCTTTGTCGTAACTCTGTTAGCTTCGTAACTTACGATCATTCTCATTTTGATTAAGTAGCTGGGTTGGAGTTTAAGTAGTTTTATATAATTCTCCTTCTATGTAGTTTTGTTACGAGCTGTAAATAGTATAGGACAAAATAAAGTATTCTTTATTGTATTGACCGGATTAGGAATACAATCATCCGTTCCAGGACAAAAATAACTGATGTCATTCGGAAAGCTGCCATGCTGAAGTGGAACTGGGCTGGACACATCTGCCGCATGCCAGACGACCAATGGGCCAAACGTACGACCCAATGGGACCCCACAAATGGCAAACACCAACGCGGCAGGCCCAGACGGAGATGGCGGGATGAATTGGACAACTTTCAAAAAGACTGGTCCTTATTAGCCACAGACAGAGAGAGGTGGAAGGAGAGTAGGGAGGCCTTTGCCCTGCAGTGGGACTGTACAGGCTCTTACAATACAATACAATACAAATACTCTTTATTGTACACAAAAGAAGATAGCAACATATTGACTTATATAGAACACATGTACAATGGGCGGTCTTATCGCTCAAGGCGATTTCTTCCAGACAACCTTAGGATGGACAATATGGGCAAGTAAAGATAATATAATATAATAATTATTATTATTATTGTACAGTCAGCTGCACAAAGATGTATATATACACTTGGCGTATCATAACCCCCATGACCCCCTCCCTGGAGCCACCCTTGCTTGGGCCGAAACAAGCTAAGATAAAGTAACCTTCACGTACCCGAGGACCAACCAAAAAAAAAACTGTTCTAACTTCCCAAGCTTTAATCAAAACTTCGACGGCTCTTCATAATAATTAACCCAATATTACTCCGTTAAAAATGAACCCGTTTGAACCTAAAAAATGCCTTTAGTTCAGAAACAGGCACTCTAGTTTAAAAGGTCGAGCGGGTTCGTTCAGAGTTTTTCTTTTTATATATTTCATGCTGAGATGATGCCCGTGACATGGTTTTGAGTCTTTTTAGCCTCGTTTGCGTGTAAAGACGGTAGTTTGAATATATTTTTGGCTTATTAAAAGCCAAGCTTTTTGAATTTAGATTTTGGTAGCGTGGAAATATTTTGTGTGTAAACTAGCCAAACTTGTATTTAGGGATTGCAGCTACTACAAAACAGCTGCAACTGTATGTAGATACATAGGATGATGTACATAGTGGTTCTTACAGTTCGTCAGCTATATATCCTTCACATTGTAGCTAAAAAACACTCGATGACAATTTATGAACCAGAAAGAATAAATCTGTTGCGCAGAAAGGATAGAGTTTGTCCAATGCGCCTCTTAAATACTAGTTTTTCTCATCGCTTTTACTGCTTTCAAGGAAGTCATCTATATAACAAAATAAACAGAGTTTTGTCTATCTATTCACTTTCGAAAGAAAAGTGCAAGTCTGTAGTCAAGGAATGGTTACAAGAACTGGATTATATAACTACAGAAAATCTACTAAGCTAATAAGAAAAAACATAAGAAAAAACATATACTGACATACCTAATATACTTACAAACATGCACAACACACACAAACGCACACCCCCCCCACACACACACACACATACACACACGCTATTTCTCCCTATATAAGCTTCACTTTACAACCTGAATCGAAATGTATTTCTATTTCTAACCGACTTCAAAAAGGAGGAGGCTATTTGTTAACCTATAGTTACTTACCGTGGGGTGAGGACCTGGTGATCTGTAGTACAGGGCTATACCTATCTCAGACACCAGCTCCTCACATAATCATGTTTGTAAAAATGCAATATTTATGTGTACAATAGTTGTATTATGTGAGGAGAAATAAACGATTTTTATTATTATTATTCAGAAAGTAGATGTCTATAAACATAATGAATTTTGGGCAATCAAAAAGTGTGATCTTCAAGAATCAAGAAAATTTAATGTCGATTTTTTTGTCTTTTAATGTCGGCAATACATAAGCACCATGATAAAAGTTTTAATATTTTAAAAACAACTAAGATATTCTTTATCAGTTAACTGCTTGATGTCTTCCTCTTCTAAAGGATATTTTCCACCAAACGGCTCGCATCGTATCAGATCGGAAAGGATACGAACGGATGCGGCGACAGCCGATCGCGTCCGGCACGATGTTGACGCATACGATCGGCTCCATACCGTCGCTTGCGAACGTATCCGTTTATTTGATTTTTTTATTTTATAGTATAGGATGGCGAAACGAGCTTAAGGTCCACCTGATATTAAGCGGTTACCTTTGCCCATAACAACTTCAATACCACCTAGGCTGTTGGCAAATTAAAATTAATTAATTATTATTATTTGTTAATTGGTACCATATTTTTAAGCCAATACATTATGGAATGCAATAAAGTATTGAGTATTGCCTAAATGGTACCGCGAGTCTGTTCGCCAAACTGAGACATGAAGATGGAAAGTCTCATGTGATTGTAATTTCACCGGCACCCGTACCCTTCAGACAGACACACAGCAATGCAAGCATCACTATTTGGCGGAGAAGTAGGTACGGTTGTAGTACTTCCCCGGACGAGCTCTTTCACAAAGGAGCTCTACTACTACTTTCTACTACTAGTTTCTGCACCTAGTCAAATAGTTTCATTCCTACCGTGTTGACGTATTCTAATTCGACTAGAAAGAATTTAGAGCCGAAAGGATTCGATCGGATACGACGACAGGCGAACAGAGACGAACGCGCGTCGCTGCATACTTTCGGCTACGATCGCGTGTCGTGGAAGACGCCCGCGGTCAAGCTGCTGTGCGCGGCTTGCTAATATAGACTTTAAATACTGTGTACACGATTCAATATTGATTAAAGATTGTCAAATCCGTTCCGATCCGATGCGATGCGAGCCGTTTGTTGGAAATCATCCTTAAATTGTGCCACATTACTCATAAGTGTCATATGCTACTACAAATTAAAAGAAATTACGAATACAAAGAATATACCTAATTATTTTTAGCCGTTGACCAAGCCCTATACATATACCTGTACCTACATAGGTACGGGCCAAAGCGTGACAATACATAATTATTACAAATGATGTTCCAATTTCCCCTTACATCGTGCCCTACTTTTACATTAAACGAAACGTTCATTATAAAGTCAGTCCCAGGCAAATAATAATTAAACATGGCATGCCGTCTTGTGTTATTCGTCTTGTCTTGTGTCGTTGTTGCCGTCAGGTTGAGAGACCTGAAGCGCCTTGTATAAATGTGATTTGTTCAGATAAGGCTACCTGCATTGAAATAGATATATAGAGATAGAATGGTTGTAATCACAATTTTACTTGCGATTCATGCGTGGCAACTTTCGAACAAACTACGCCTTACATATTGACGTCATTCAGTACTTTAAAAAAAATAACTTTTATCAAATGTACTTTATGGCATATCCCCCCCTTAATTGGGGGAGGCCTATGTCCAGTAGTGGACGTCTTTCGGCTGTAATGATGAAATTTACTTTACAGCTTTTGTTTTTGCAGTTAGAAACAGCACAATAAGGCATTTTTGCGGGTTCTTGTAACAGTATTTAAAGAAACATGTCATAAAGCGTACTGAGAAAGGCTTTGAAATGCAGTGCACTATGATGCAGAGTGTTGGCACGCGCGCCCTGCCCACTTTTCCATTTTATCTATTTCTGAGCCTGCATACTCCAAACCCATTTTTTTATTATGTATTCTTTATGTGTGCCGTTAAATAAATGGATTTTCAATCCACTGTGTTCAATAAAGCAAATGATTTATTTCGATTGTAGAGAGTCAAATGCACGCTGCGATTTTTCTGTCGCATGTTGCTTGTTAACTGCGGTACTTAATTTAGTCAGTTTTGGTGGAGATTTATGTTGTGTGGTCTTTTATTAACCGAGTAACGGATTGTTTCAATTTAGTCGGCTGATGTGTGGATGCAATAAAGCTATATGAAGCGAATCGAGTGTTTGTTTTGTCACGCCGTAAGTGATACAAACATGACTAGTTAGTATGTTACATGTAAGGTATAAATTGTGGAAACAAAAAATCGCTCACGAGCAGGATTCGGGTTATTCCCGTTGTCCCCCAATACAATTTTTTTGGGGGTGACCGGTAACAAAAAAATCCTGTTTGCCCCCACTTAAATATTAGGGCTTATTTATTTATTAAAATTATTTCGGATTTGGTTCGATGTTGACATTTTAACATGAAAGACGTGATATTATGGGGCTATTACTCTTGTCTTGAAGTTTTTTGCAACCACTGGGGGTGAACGGGAATGTTTTTTCCCGTTGTCCCCCAATTCAATTTTTTGGGGGTGAACGGTAACAAAAATTTCCTGTTGGCCCCCACTTAAATTGGGGTTTCGTTTTTTATTAAAATTATATTAGATTTGGTTTGATGTCGACATTTAACATGAAAGACATGATATTATGAAGACACACATTTAGTAAGATCACACTGCTTGTTATGTTTTCAATATTTACTAGAGATAGCACAGCATCAACACAGTTTTATTTGATTTTAATTTTATTTATTTATTTATTCAAAAAATTTAAACTTTGATGACTTATGGACTAATACATGTTTTTTTAACCGACTTCAAAAAAAGGAGGAGGTTATGTATTCCGCGGGTTTTTTATTTTTTATTTTTTTCATGTATGTACACCGATTACTCCGAGATTTGTGGGCCGATTTACGTGGTTGTTTTTTTATTTGGTAGAGAAAGTCCGCGCGGTAGTCCCATATAAATTTTATTGATTTAGGTTGAGTAGTCGATGGGTTTGTGGAAACTGTCCATACGGTCGGGTCTAGGATCTTTAGGACCCGTCGTACAAATAGAAACAAAAAGCTCTCTGACCACACCCTTGAGCTTATGGCGGAAAGACGCGAGATGATTCTGCAGTCCTCAGATGATGCGACTAAGTACCGGCAGCTCAATAGACAGATCTCAAAGTCCTTGAAAAGTGATCTACGCCAATTTAATACGGAACGTATTAAAGACGCGATAGAGAAGAACAAGGGCTCCAAAGTCTTTGCAAGAGACCTGTCTATTGGGCAGAGCCAGCTTGCAAAACTGAGGACCGACGATGGCAGAGTCGTATCCTCCAAGCCAGAGCTATTGAAGGAGGTCGAGAAGTTCTATGGACAGTTATACACGTCCACCCGGACACCCGCTGTAAATCGGGCTCACGACCCAAGAGCTAGATTGACCCGACACTATACCGAAGATATCCCGGACGTCAGCCTGTACGAGATTAGGATGGCTCTGAAGCAGCTCAAAAACAACAAGGCACCGGGTGATGACAGAATTACGGCCGAACTCCTGAAGGCGGGTGGAAAACCGATTCTTAAGGCCCTTCAGAAGCTGTTTGATTCCGTCATTCTCGAGGGAAGAACGCCACAGGCATGGAGCAGAGGTGTGGTGGTACTCTTCTTCAAAAAGGGCGATAATGCTCTACTGAAGAATTATAGGCCCATCTCACTTCTGAGCCATGTCTACAAGCTGTTTTCGAGAGTCATTACGAACCGTCTTTCGCGCAGGTTTGACGACTTCCAGCCTCCCGAACAAGCCGGTTTCCGAAAAGGCTTTAGCACCGTAGACCACATACATACGCTGCGGCAGGTTATACAGAAGACCGAAGAGTATAACTTGCCTCTTTGTTTAGCGTTTGTGGACTACGAGAAAGCCTTCGATTCGATCGAGACTTGGGCGGTACTACAGTCTCTTCAACGGTGCCAGATTGACTATCGGTACATCGAAGTGTTAAAGTCTTTGTATGAAAACGCCACTATGTCAGTCCGATTACAGGACCAAGCCTCGAAACCTATCCTTCTGCAGCGAGGTGTGAGACAGGGAGATGTGATCTCTCCGAAACTGTTCACTGCTGCATTGGAGGATGTCTTCAAGGTTCTGGACTGGAAGGGGCTAGGCATTAACATAAACGGCAAGTACATCACTCACCTTCGGTTTGCCGACGACATAGTAGTCATGGCTGAGACCATGGAGGACCTCGGTACAATGCTCGATGACCTCAGTAGAGCTTCTGATAGAGTGGGTCTTAAAATGAATATGGACAAGACAAAGGTTATGTTGAATTCCCATATAGCACCCATTCCCGTAAACATCGGAGAATCTACACTCGAAGTTGTTGACGATTATGTATGCCTAAGACAAACTGTCCAGCTAGGTAAGTCCAACTTCGAGAAAGAGGTCAATCGTCGAATCCGACTCGGTTGGGCAGCGTTCGGGAAGCTACGCAATATCTTCTCGTCCAAAATACCGCAGTGTCTCAAGACGAAAGTCTTTGACCAGTGTGTGTTGCCAGTAATTACTTACGGTACTGAAACGTGGTCGCTCACAATGGGCCTGATAAGAAGGCTCAAAGTCACTCAAAGGGCAATGGAGAGGGCTATGCTCGGAGTGTCCCTGCGTGATCGAATCAGAAATGAGGAGATTCGCAGGAGAACGAAAGTAACCGACATAGCCCGAAGAATTGCCAAACTTAAGTGGCAGTGGGCGGGGCACATTGCTCGCAGAACGGATGGCCGATGGGGCAGTAAAGTTCTGGAGTGGCGACCGCGTACTGGAAGGCGCAGCGTGGGTAGGCCCCCCACAAGGTGGACCGACGACCTGGTGAAGGTCGCGGGAATCCTCTGGATGCGGAAGGCACAGGACCGGTCGTTGTGGCGATGTTTGGGGGAGGCCTATGTCCAGCAGTGGACGTCTTTCGGCTGAAATGATGATGATGATGAGGTTGAGTAGTTTTTTAACTAGCTTAAATAAATCAGTTTATTTTAGCTTCGCCTATCTAGATGATTCGTTTTTCTGAAAATTCTTGGCCGATATGCGTGTTTTTTTTTCATGATAGTGATTGGACGTATGTGGCAGTGGGCGGGGCACATTGCTCGCAGAACGGATGGCCGATGGGGCAGTAAAGTTCTGGAGTGGCGACCGCGTACTGGAAGGCGCAGCGTGGGTAGGCCCCCCACAAGGTGGACCGACGACCTGGTGAAGGTCGCGGGAATCCGCTGGATGCGGAAAGCGCAGGACTGGTCGTTATGGCGATGCTTGGGGGAGGCCTATGTCCAGCAGTGGATGTCTTTTGGCTGAAATGATGAATGATGATGATTGGACGTTTGGAAGAACATGAGCGAGACCTTTGCCCAGCAGTGGGATAGCAAAGGTTGATAAATAATATATTCTCAAATTGGTTATATAAACATTTATGAATCAACCCTCAACTAAAAAGTATGAAATAAAAACTTTTTAACAAAAACACTTTTTAACAAAAAATAAAACCGACTTCAAAAACCTTAATTAAAAAGTAAAAAATAATCATTGTATGTATTTTAAAATCTTAACATAAACCAACATTTTGAAGGCGGCGCGTGTTGACCCTTTGCGTCATGTAAATATAATGTACAGTCGAGCGCATATGTATAGTAAAAACCAGTTTATGTGAACGTACATGAAAATCACGCGCCGCCTTCAAAATGTTGGCTTATGTTAAGATTTTAAAATACATACAATGATTATTTTTTACTTTTTAGTTATTATAGTATAGGATGGCGAAACGAGCTTAAGGCCCACCTGATGTTAAGCGGTTACTTTGCCCATAACACCTTCAATACCACCTAGGCTGTTACCTAAATGGTATCGCAAGACGGTTCGCCAAACTGAGACATGAAGATGCAAAGTCTCACGTGATGAATCAAATTCAAATTCAAATTCAAATAATTTATTTCACGTTCAAATCATAATATATATGATCATCTCACGTTGTTGATATAAATATTGGGAGACTGCCGCCGAACTAGGCGAGATACCTGTATCTCGGCGTACCTACAGCACCAATCTCCAGGAATATAGTGACATAGATTTGATAGGATGAGCCATACAAATAAAATTAATACGTGTTTTTTCACGTAATGTTCAACAGTTCCAAAGGTAGAAAATTAAAGTAAGTAAATACCTATCTAATGTTTTGTTTTAATGTACCTGCGCCTAAAATATTATATAAAAGATGATATATCAAAAGAATAAGAGATGAATGAGATGATGATGAATGAGAGAGAGACTATTGACACAGTGTGCACAAAACTCAGATCAGTTTTGAGTAAGTTCTACACTCTGAAAGCTCCGTTAAGCAGGAAAACGCTGCGAGTAATCTATTTTGCCCTCGCCGAGTCACTGCTGAGCTATGGATTAAGTACCTATGGTCGTACATTTAAAATTTATTTGGACAGTATCAAATCACTGCAAATTCGCTTTATGAAATACCTTGTGGATTCTAAAACCAAAATTAAGTGTAAATATATAATACATAGTTCTCATGAGAGGCTTTTTTCTGTATGTAAAGTATACCCAGTACATGAAAAGGTCAAATACTTAGTGGTTTTAGAGCAGTTTTATAATGATCAATTTAAGGTGCGGGTGCAAAACACTTACAATACAAGGCGTGTTAGAGAGCATAAGTTAGTCCGAGCACAAGTTAAAAACTATTATGGTGAAAGAACTAATAAGTATTTGACCCCCACATTATTTAATAAAATTGATTGTATAAGAAATCTTTACGGCGGAATAAGTAAATTAACCCTAAAAAAAAAATTGAAAAATGTGCTTCTCACAGAATTTGCCGCAAGCGAATGTGGTTAATCGTGTTGTTGTTTTCGTTATTTTCATACATAGCTGTGAAAGTGACAAGAACAATAGCACGGTAACACAGTGCGGCTGCGCATCGGGCTGTAGGTTCCCGATGTGGGCTGGCCTTGCATTGTATAGGTTTTCCTTGCAACGCGGGGTCAGCTTGTGCTGGAGTTGTGTAGCTTGATGTGTGGCCGTGCGTACCATCACGTCACTTTAATTTAAGTTAGATGTTTTACTAGCAATAAGAACCAAATTAAAAACGAGCGCTAATCCCGCCGACAAACTGTTACACAGTTTGGCGGGTTTATACAATGTGTAAAAATGTTTTGGTCCTGAATAAATGATTTATTTTATTTATTATATTATAGAGAGATGTTACAAGTATTTAATTTTTTTGATTTTATATATTTACTATTTATTCATATATTAATATTAATATAATTCCTTTTTAAGACGGATTATATTTAGTAATTTAACATAGCTAAACTTGTTTTTTTTGTCCGTGTGGTGCCGGACTTAAAGAATAGCACCACCCTTATCTCTTCTCATGGGTGTCGTAAAAGGCGACTAAGGGATTCACCAGAGGATGGGCAGCAGCGTTCTCTGAGTATTTAACCAACCAACTGCGATCGCCAACCCGCCTGCCAAGCGTGGCGATTATGGCATATCCCCCCCTTAATTTGGGGAGGCCTATGTCCAGTAGTGGACGTCTTTCGGCTGTAATGATGATGATGATGAAACTTGTTTTATTATATTCTTATCAAACCGAAACTTTAATTAACGCAGAGATGTGATTTATTCACAATTTTAAATACCTACCTTATGCCTAAATTACTCTTTGATTCTCGCCTGTTTTGTAATTGTAATTTTAAGCCATTTACATTTTATATTTAAGTACATTTTATGTTGATTATTTTGTATTTCATGTTTCAAATAAAAATGATAAATGTTTATTTTAAATCAATATACAGGGTCAACAGGAATATAAATTCCCGTTGTCCCCGCTGAGGGTCAACGGGAAAAAAAATCCCGTTCACCCTCAGTGGGGGCGAACGACTGGGGGACAACGGGAATGACCCCAGGATTCGAACCTGCGACTCCTGGCTCAGTACGCCAGTGCTGTAGCCACTAAGCTACCGTGAACATGTAGCTACATGCATGCATGCATGTTACATGTATTTTATGAAAATAATTACTGTTGTTTTGTTTTTTGTTTTTTATTGTTTGTATTTGGCGCAGCCGAGCGCACAGTTGTTTTTATAAATCATTAACTTTGTTTTTATTCCTGTTGTGTCCCTAATTGTAACAAACATTTTTCTTAGTTTAATGTTCCAGCTATAACAAAACGTCTCATTATTATTAATTATTATTTTAAATTACTATTGTATTATTTAATTTTGAATTTGTATTATTGTATTTTTTTTTTTTTTACGAGCCTGTTTTGTCCCGCTGCAGGGCAAAGGCCTCCCTTCCTTTCTTCCACTTTTCCTTTAAGTAGGAGTCCAGCTCATCCCGCCATCTCCTTCTGGGCCTACCGCGTTTTCGTTTCCGGCTGTCTGGGATCCACTCTGTTGTGAGTTTCGCCCATAGCCCCCTCCGGCATGCAGCAGATGTGGCCAGCCCAGTTCCATTTTAACTTGGCAGCCGTATGACCTACGTCTGCAATTTTAGTTTGGGAACGCAGTATCGAGTTTCTTACACGATCAGTAAGTTTGACCCCCAAAATACTGCGTTCCATTGCTCGCTGACAGACCTCGAGTGCGGACTTTTGACGAAGTGTTAACGACCACGTCTGCGCTCCATAGGCGAGGGTGGGAAGAATGCATATGTCCATGAGCTTCTTTTTTAGTGAAATCGGAAGAGTTCCTTTCATCAGATCTTGTATTTGTATGGGTATAATTGTCTGAAATAAATGATAATTTAATTTATTTATTTAACAATTTAAGCACACAGAAAGTTACAGAAAAAAAACCATTTAAGGAAAAAACAATTACCAATTACTTATCTCAAAAGAAATATCCTCTTTCTTCAGTTTCTTTATTAAAAAGTTTTTGGTTCAAGTTTAACTTTAGCTACAAAAACACATCTCAAGTATCTAAAGATGCAAACATACATCCATACATATTATCACGCCTGTTTCCTATTGGGGTAGGCAGCGAATATGGATTTCCACCTGCTACGATCCTGACACACGTCTTTCGCTTCGTCTACGTCCATTAACCTCGTCATGTATGCTCGTCGGTTTAGAGTACTCTTAACCTGGCATTTTTTGAGAACATCCGTGATTTGTTTGAAAGATGCAATGAGAAGCAAACACAACTTAACGGCAGACCGATTTAGACTATAAGAAAACTGTCAAAAAGCAGTTAAGTGACGGTTTTACTGTGTTCCTAACTAAACTAATGTAAATAACTAATTATGAGTCGGCGCCAAACAAACAATCAACGAAGATCATAAAAAAAAAACACACAACTCACAACACCCACACACACTCTCTTTCTTTCCACAATTTAAATCTTTAGATTTCGCTTCGCATGCGTAAATGCGTTAAAAATAATAAAATGAAGATCATTAAATTATAATAAAACAAAGTTTAGTTTCGAATGAAACGATTTTAATTAAAACTTAGAGCTTAGTTTTAGGGTTGTGCTGTTTCCTGAGATACAGATTGTCACCTAGTTCAGGAGACAGAGCTCAATTGTTATGATACATATTTGGTTGATAATAAACGTTATTAAGCTATTGCATAGCTTCTATCGCGGGCCTTGAGCGTGGAGACCGAATCCAGAAATTCCGTAACGAAAATAACCTAACACCCCCCACTCCGACCGGCACAGCGGTGATACTTTTTAGTTTTGCCATCTATCGATGAATAGCAGAACTTTTAATGACTTTTTGATATATCACGCTTGTCTCTTTAGTTCTGCAAATCGCCTCTAGGTGGCATTGGTTGTATCGGCGTTACTGCGCATGCGTAATCCCCCTCTTCGCCCCGCAATCTTGTGACTCATGCCTGCTTAGAGTTTCGGCGTTAGGGCACCTCTTCTTTGTATGTACATAAAAAATGCTATACAATAGCTTTATCGCGGCAGTCTCCGAGTGCCACACGTCTTTTTTTATTTTATTTATTTAATTCATAAATATTGTACGGAAAATTAAAATCCACGAAATGCTGCAAAGCTTTCGAAACGTCAGGGAAACCAATTTAAATAATATACGCGATTTAATCCGGTTAAACTTTGTTTTATTATAATGTGTAGTGATCGCGAAAACCTAAGAAGTTATTATCATTAAATTAATTTAAATAAATAATAAAAACAACATATCATCAAATATAACGTGAAATTTTCAACGATAAAAAAAAAAACAAAATTATAATAAATAAATATTCCAAAAATACGTTCTCCGCTCGACCACTTGCAACTCGCACGCACTTTGCTTGTTTGTTTGGTGCCGTCTCATTATTAGTTATTTACATTAGTTTAGTTAGGAAAAGACTAAAAGCTTCATTTTATTTTTCGCTTTTCAGTTCCTGTTTTCGTCGGTTCAATTTTTTGTTAAAAAGTTTTATTTGTTTTTATATTTGTCGTGATAGACCGTCCGTGTGGTGTCGGACGTAAAGAATTGCACCACCTTCACTCTTCTCATGGGTGTCGTAAAAGGCGACTAAGGGATTCACCAGAGGATGGGCAGCAGCGTTCTCTGAGTATTTAAACAACTAACTGCGATCGCCAACCCGCCTGCCAAGCGTGGCGATTATGCCATATCCCCCCATTTGGGGGAGGCCTTTGTCCAGCAGTGGACGTTTTTCGGCTGGAATGATAGACACTATAGTAACACATTTTATTTATTTATTTATTTATTAGCTTTATTTTATCCCTTACAAGTTAGCAAGTAGTTCTTATCTACTATTTTGTGGTGTGTACTTATTTATTTGTTAGTAATGTTAGTTTTTATAGTTTTGGTATTACTGGACTTTAGCAGTGCTTTTAACTCAGTTGATTTTGACATCCTCCTGAGTATCTTGACCTCCTTAAATGTATCTTCTTCTGTGATTGACTGGTTTGATTCTTATCTTCGGGGTCGATCGCAGTCGGTTCGCTCCAATGAGGCTTTCTCGGAATGGTGTGATTTGGCTGCGGGCGTTCCCCAAGGTGGCGTCCTCTCTCCTCTTCTGTTTTCGGTTTTCATTAACGCCATCACTAAAATTGTATCTTCACACTATCATCTTTACGCAGACGACTTGCAACTTTACCGTCATTTTAAAATCGACGACCTTCCTGAAGCCGTGGATGCCATCAATAGTGATCTTCAAAACATCAATGAGTGGGCTAAATCTTTTGGCCTCATGGTCAATCCAACAAAATCACAAGCTCTCATTATTGGTGGCAAATACTACTTCAATCTCTTGGATCAGAAGTCTCTTCCGCCGGTTTTGTACGACTCCGTCCCTATAGCTTATTCCAAAAGTGCCAAGAATTTAGGTGTGTTTATTGATTGCAATCTCTCGTGGAATGTCCACATTGCAGAAGTAAGCAGGAGGGTGTATTACTCATTTCAGTCTCTCAAACGGCTCCAGAAGTTCCTGCCTTTTCCTACTAAAATCACTCTTGCCCAATCTCTTCTTCTTCCGCTTTTGGATTATGCTGATGTCTGTTTTCTTGATGCAACGGAGGAACTTTTCAATAAACTCGAACGACTGCAGAATCTGGCAATCCGCTTCATTTTTGGCCTCCGGAAATACGACCATGTGTCGGAATTTCGGATGCAGCTGAAGTGGCTGCCTATTCGGCGTCGTCGAGATACTCACATTCTTTCTCTTCTCTTCTCCGTTCTTCACAATCCTAGTTCTCCATCTTATCTTCAGGAACGCTTTGAGTACCTTGTCCCCAGGGGAAAACCTTGCCGCTCATCTTCTTCCCTTCTCCTCCGTATACCCCATCACACAACTAGCCGTTACGATGGTTCTTTCACCATACGTGCCGTGCGTCTGTGGAATTCTCTCCCACACTCTTTGCGCGATAGCCCGTCACTGAATGTCTTCAAGAGAAGAATTAAGGAACATTTCCTCTCAACATGAGTTATATTACATGTTATGTATTATATATCTATATATATATATATATGAATGTATATATTCTGATGTATCTATTATATATTCTTATGTATCTATTATATATATTTAAGTATCTATATATTATTTATATTATTATTAGCTAGTACTGTAAGTAAATAAAGTAGGTTTAATTTATGTTGTACACTTGTTTCTGTCCTCTACATTCAACATTTCTCTATCGCTCTAAGGTTTGCTGTTAGAAAACTCAGTTCTGAGTTAAGCTCGCCGATGTACATAAACTTTCCTACTGTTATATAAATGTATATCTGTGTGTACAATAAAGAATAAGAATAAGAATTTTATTTAATTTTTCCTTAAATTAGGTTAGTATTTTTAGGTGTATCCGTGTAAGGGCCGCCTTTTGCGGTAAAAGCCTCCTCCAAACCGTGCCAGGTGGCTCTATCTTGTGCCCTTCTGGGCCATAGGTTGCCGGCTATTTGTATGATGTCGTCACTCCATCTTTTCAGTGGTCTTCCCCTCCTTCTTTTTTTGTATATTGGGTACCAATTTGTTATTATTTGTGACCATCTTTCATCCGTAGCTCTCTGAATATGACCTGACCATTTCCACTTCAGCGTTAGGACCTGTTTGACCGCATCTCTCGCCTTTGTTCTTTTCCTTATCAGTGAACTTTTGACTCTATCTTTTAATTTGATGTTCATGTAGCTCCTTTCCATTCCTCTTTGACAGCTTCTTATTTTATTTAAGAGTGATTGTTTGAGAGACCAGGTCTGGCATGCGTAGGTAAGAACCGGCGTTAGGCAGATGTTCATCGCTTTCGTTTTCAATTTTGTGGTTATGGGACCTTTGAAAATTTCCTTCATAGCCCAGTATTTGCTCCAAGTATTCTTCACTCTGCGATCGATTTCTTTTTCTGTACAGGATTTCATTGAAATTAGATGTCCAAGATAAATGTAATCTGTGACATATTCTATAGGTTTAGACTGTATGGATATAGGTATTTCTTCACGGTTAGTCATAGTTTTTGTTTTGTCCCAGTTGATTTGTAGCCCAACGGTCTCGCTGTAAAAAAATAGTAACACATACTCTGTGAAAATTTCAACTGGTTATCTGTTACCGTAACAAAGATACAGCCCTGTGACAGACAGACGGACGGATGGACGGACGGACAGACAGCGTAGCCAGAGTAATAGGGTCCCGTTAGCACCCTTTGGGTACGGAACCCTAAAAACCGTGCTTTGCATCTGAAGGGTATTTGTTTTCGCGATGCTTACTGGACGATGCAGCGACATGTGTACTGAGAGCGGTGAACACGGTCTGAGGTGCATGAGGTGCGTGAGCGCTGATTCGTACACGGAGGAACACGATTTTGCTGGCTTCACTGTGATTGTTCGCAGTACTTCGTCCATATTTTTTACTGTGGCGTAAAAATACGTGTTTGGCGTTTTACGCTTAGCCTTATAACTGTTTGGTGGCAAAAATTGGTATTTGTATCTTATGACTAGTACAGTCTAACAAAGTAATTAGTATGCAGGGTCGCCAGATATAGATGAAGATTTCTCAGGAAGTTATTATAGAAAGGTTTGATTTGGGTTTTGTATAAATACAGTTTAACTTTGTCCGTTATTAAAATTATATTTCACTCGAAAACACCCATAATCTTCTGAGAAAACTTCATTTATATTTCTCTACCCTGTATACCAATTGCTTTGTTAGACTGTACATGCTGTGTCTCTTGCTACTTTCTCTCCTGGAATTACATGCAGAGAAGATTAAAAGCTGCGTTTAAAATTTCGACCAAATAGCGGTGTCATCTGTCGCCGCAGTGCTGAAATAAACGAGCTTGTTTATTGCGCAAATAAATCAGTGTGGCTCTTTGGTGGCTCTGCAGCGTTTTCGATTTATAGCCGTCTAGTGAGCCGGTCGGTATAGCCGCTTGATATTTTCACAGATTCAATTCATTTCAACTCAATGTCAAAAAAAAATATATATATATATATATTCAGAAACAATTTTTACATTAGAAGTTTTTAAACTTTCGCGAATTTCACTCCCATTGAACTAAGTTTACGGGACTTGTCGCGCACAATTAAATCAAAATATAACGAACATTTTGACTAACCTCGATGTTTCGGTCAAGTTGCATTGGCCGTGGTCACGAGCAGACAATAATAATAAATAATATTAATTTTTACATTGTGTTTGAAACATAATCACTTCAGTTACAATTCAATAAATAAAAATTATTAGGTAAATACATTAATTTAGAAAATACACAATAATATAACCACTAAATCATCATTCATAATTAATAACAATATTTTATTATGTCACAGTAATAAAATCAATGTCTAGTAGTAAAATATTAATTAAATTAAATTAAATTATACAACGCTAGCTGCGGAATGGCCTGGTGACCTGTAATACAGGTTTTGAATAAAAATCTACT
Organism: Asteroscopus sphinx; assembly: GCA_949699075.1. Classification (NCBI taxonomy): domain Eukaryota; kingdom Metazoa; phylum Arthropoda; class Insecta; order Lepidoptera; family Noctuidae; genus Asteroscopus; species Asteroscopus sphinx. The sequence continues at coordinate 3,087,291 of OX453023.1, read as the reverse complement.
TCAGGCACCAGTCTCTCACAAAGTTGGTTTTTATAATTTTGCCACATTTGCTAAACCTAGTACTTTAAAAACTATTGTGAAGAGAGAATAAACTGATTAATTATTTTATTTATTGATTAATAAGAATTAAATAACAAATAATTAGAATAGTAATCTCAGTCAATTAATGTCAATTAAATATTACTATAATAATAGTAGGTAATAGTAATAATTTATTTCAAAAATAATATTTACGACAGTATTTAGAGTGGCACCAAATAATAAAGATACAATTTTTGAGCATAACAGAAAGTAGTGTGTTGATACCTGTACTAATGTTGAACATTACATAGAAAGAACTTCTGTGCAGACACCAGCGCTTTCCACAAGAATGTGGTACAAAAAAAAACTATGAACAAACCAAAACTACTCAAACTAAAACAAAAAAAACTATAAATAAACTTGTTTTATTATGTGGTACAATTTGATGTTACCTAAATTATTACTAAAGTACCTTTGTGCTAAATAAGTACTTTTAATGTTGTCGCCTTTCATATGTTATTGTGTGTACATAAATTATAAATTAATTAAATAGGCAGTGACATTTATACATACATACATACATTTATTTATACCTTTTAAAGATCGAAGAAATATTCTTTTTTAAATAAAACGTAAAAAAAAACAGAAAAAAACATGTATGTTGTGAATGAAGGAGCAGAGCAATGTACCGTCAAGCACATAAAATGAGAAAGGGAGTGTAAGGGTATGTTTACGCCAAAGACATTAAAATAAGTTTACGCGTTTGTGTGTACTTTGGCTTCTATCGTGGCAGAAAATGCTATGGCAAATGCTAAAAATTACAAAATAAGGTAGGGAACCCTAATGTCTTACGTGTAGGCACTTACGCAGCAGCTTAATCTATCTTGCACAGTCCACAGGAAAAATCTACATTTTTTTTTGTTATTTTGAAAAACTAATCGTGTTTCTGAATCCTTATTACTATTATAAAACTGTAAATGTCTGCTTGATTGTTTGTTTGTTCGAGCATCACGCAAGAAATACTGGACCGATTTGGATGAAATTTGACACTCAGATGACCATGATTATCCTGGATTAAAATATTATATTATTTTATAGGATTAGGAGATTAGGCTAATGTATAATAATACTGATCTTGATAATTTTATTTGTAATTTTAGTTACAAAATATCATGTTCATATCTCCAATTTGCACCCAGTCTAACGCTTACAATTCTGCTGAGGAGCTCCCAACAAAAATGCTACTTAAAACAAACTCTAAGAAATATAGGAGAATATTGCGAATAACGTCGGTATATACAATATATATTTTTTGAATTATTCATGCGCTTCTCTCGCTTATGTAAACGGGGACGGGACGACGACGACACGACTGCGCGAGAATCACACTATTATACAGAATGAATATTTATAGCTTTTATACTTCGCTTGACGTACTCAATATTCCCAAAAATAGTCTATTTTTTTCATAAGGCTCACCAACGGTATACACATTATTAAGTCATTGTAATTTAAATATATCAAAGACGGATATGTATATAGCTATATAGGTAACTATTAAAGATGTACAGTCAGCTGCACAAAGGTGTATACACTTGGCAAAACTATTAAAAACGTTGATTTATAAAAGTAAAGTAGGGTTTGAAATCTTTCAATAATGTACTCCTAACATCTGCTGATACCTACGAATACTTGGTGTTCGATCTTTGTTCAAATAAAAGTGTGGGGTAGAAGGAATTGTGTGCCATTAACTTTTCCACGACTACCCTCGTTTGGAAGCTGCAGATCGGCGACGCTAGTGCTCGCCGCGCCCCTTGTGCCGGCGTGGAGGACCAGTTGAATCGTGGCTGCCGATTGATGCATACGTGACCGTGTCGCGCTCTTAGCACTTCTTCGGTTTTCACGCAATTTAACTCACATACTTATAAACTATTTGGTACTGAGACGTTCTCAAACCCTTCTACTGTGACTGAGTGTGGTGTGGCTATTTACCCAATCACATTCATTGGACTGGAACAGCCGTGCTGAGCTGATCTGCGCCAAGAGCGACTGCGTGGGAGTGAAATGTTGGTGGTATTCATTTCTTTTATTTTGTGCAGCCTAGCAAAGATCAGAAACCAGAATAGCTTACTCCACACTTGGAAAACCATAAAAAACTTATCAGGTCCTTCGAACTATCTTGAACTTTTACCAGCCCCTGTATCTCATCCCCAACACTTGGTTTGTGAAAGAAACAATGATTTAGCAAACAAGTTTTTCTTGCGAAGTGTTCATCTTTTTGCAGCTGGACTGTAAACGGCGTTCACAATTACAGCAATCTGTTATTACAATAATAAAATTATATGACTGTATTAAAATTTTATATTAAAATTATTGAAGTAGAAAATAATTAACAGATTGAAGGTAGTTATATGCATTTCATAGTTCATAAACAACATTTTTGTCCCGGAAAATGTATTTATTTATATAAAAATGTATACAGATACATCTGACAATAAATATGTCTGTAGGTACAACACTGGGTCGGTTTTACCTATGAATTTTGCAGAAGACTCTATGAAACATCCAGACAAATCCCGGTATTTGGTTTCGCAAGGATGTAACAAATTACTCATTCGACGCGGGCGGAACCGCGAGCAAAGCCTGGGCATTTATAATACGGTTCTAACTAACCATTTAATGAAGATAATCCTTTGTTTTGAGGGACATAACAGATATTCTTCTTCTTCTTCTTCGTGTCGATGGTATAGTATTTATGTAATCTCTTGGGTCAGTTTTGGCAAGCCCAAAACTTTGCCACTTCAACGGCGTTATCAGTGGCAACGCAAAGGTCACCCAGGCTACTGGTTTCGGGACACAAAGGGCAGTGTAAGAGGTGACTCATCGATTGGGGGTCAGTGCCACAACCACACCCTGTCGCTGTTTTTTGAATATAGCCCCACTTGGCGAGATCGGACTTGCTTCTTCCCACTTGAGTTCGTAGTCGGTTTAGTGACTTCCAGGTTGACCAGGGAAGGTTATATCCCGCAGGAAGGTGCTCACTCGGCTGGATATAGTGAGCGGGTGGAGAAAGTGTCTTCAGCCACAGTTTACAACGGGCCTCAACCGGGCACCACGATAGGGCCTCTGCTGATTTTAAAAAACTGTGCCGACTTTTTTACCTCTGTGTTGGTAATTGAGCGCTAAATAGTGGATGTCTTGCATCAGACTCCTGTTTGTGCTTTTCCACTGCGCACGCAACCTCTCTTACAGATATTCATTTGTATTAATTAAAAGAAAATTTTGGGTTGTTATCCTATAGGTATTCCTGCTCTGTGGTAAAATACTAAACTACTTCTAACACTACTAACTGCTACTAACACTACTACTAACTTTTTCCAACTATTTTTATAACTTGAATTTTTTGTAGACGGGAATCAAGCCTTAATTTCAATAAGTAGGTTTCAAAGTTTAAAAATAAATAAAAATAAAAACAATTCCAAAGCCTCAGATTTAAAGTAGTTATTTCCTTGAACAGAAAATCATAACATAACATTTAACAGGGCACAAATCCAGACTCCGGGCTGCTAAGAATTTCCTAATGAAAAAACCCAATAATACTTTGCCCGACCCGGGAATCGAGCTCAGCAGTCGCGCTTGCAACCACTAGACCAACGAGGCAATCAGAAAATCAAACAGAAAATCACTTTTAAGTAAAATTAAATTTGTGTGATGTATGAATGAAAACCTAATGGAAAATCACAGAGGAAAATCACATAGAAAATCTAAAAAGATATTAGATCCGCAGCTGAATTAAGTCCCATTCTGAGCTAAAATAAAAATTATTACGATAAAGTAAAGTAAACACTTTCCTTCCAGTAGTGATACAAAAGAAAAAATAAAATAAAAAATGTATTTTTAACCTTATACCCGCGCGTAGGCACAAAATTTAGGTTACACGTCATATTGAAGCTTGGGCTACATAAATGTTTTTAGTAAAAAGAGCTTTTGACACGTTACGTGGCGAACGCATAAAGAATGCAAGAGGTCAGATACAGGGTTGGTGGTGATGAGAGTTAAAATTTGAATTTTAGTTTTGGGAATGAGACTCACCAAATTAATCATTTTTATTATAATAGTTCTTTTTTTTTTTTTTTTTTTTTTTTTTCTCCGTGGGGAAATCCTCATGGACGCACTCCGCCCGGGGTAGGCGGAGCCAGTGTCGGACTCTTACCGACTAAAACCACCACGGTGTTCCTTCAACTACCTTAGCCGGGGGCGTGGGAACCCGTGAGTATTCACACAACCACCCCCGACAGGTCCTGGCCCGCCACAAGCAGGCGAGCCCCTTCTCCCCGTGCGGCCTAACGCTGGCCGCACCCTCCTCGGTGGCGCACACGGAACACTGCACGCCACCTCACCTCATGGGCCTTTACCAGCTGCGCCAACTACGCCGGCTATGCCAGCTACGCCAACTGCTGGTCGGGCAGCAGACTACCCCGAGTCTGCTGCTCGCAGGCCCTACCTCCCGTAATTTTTTATAGAGGTTTTCTTCCTCGCGGTCCGGGCGGTGAAGCCAAGACCCTCGGTCCCAAGAGGCGCGAGAACACTACTCAGCGGGCACTCCTGGGGTTACGAGATCGACGGGGGCAGGGAAGGACAGTCCCCCCGCTGCCTGCCCAGTGGCAGGGTGAGTGCACACCGGGCCCGCCCCTGCTCCTCCACTGTGCCCTCTGTTGGCAACAGAGGGACACGTGGAGCAACTCCCCTCTGGCCCAGAACGGGCCCCTCCCGCGCCAGAATATTCGCCACAGGCAATAAAATCCCTCCAAGGTTAATCCCTCGAAAGGATTTTACTGCCTGTGCCCAGGATGCACCTGCCAAACAGCTGCCGTTCCCTCCAGACGTGTCCAGAAGGACAAGCAGCCGTCAGGCACACGTGGAGGTTTTCTGGCCAGCACCCCAGTTCTTTGTTGTCTGTCCATCTGTTTGTCTGCTATGCTACAAATCTTGCAAGTTGACATTTAGTTAGTTAATTTTATAGTTGGTAGTTAATCAATTTTGTAAGAATTAGCAAATTTTGTAGTAGTTAATTTTGTTAATTTTGAGCGTTATTGGGTTTTTTCATTAGGAAATTCTCAGTAGCAGCCCGGAGACTGGATTTGTGCCCGGTTAATGTCAATAGGTTCGCCCCTATTACATGGTAATTATAACATAACTGGCGAAATGTGGGTGTACTATACACCTCTGCCTACCCCTTGGGGAAATACAGGCGTGATGTTATGTTATGTTAATTTTGAAATAACTATTTATTTTGTTAATATTGTAGTAGTTAGTTGATTTTGTAGTAGGTTTTTGATGACAATACAATACTACATATTTTTTTAATAACAAATATAATAACGATTAAAGCTTAATTTTCCTTAGTTTTCTATTTTGATAAAAATGGTACAAGAGCTGTTATTGTTTTTGCGGTTTTATTTGCTTTTTATTGTATTCTTTCTTTATATTGTAGATTTTTTGAACCCTTTGTTTGAGTCAGCTTTGTTAAAGTAACTAATTTTGTGTACATTAACATGATAACTGTTTCCAGAATAATGCTTGATCTATATTCAAAATAAAAGTTATTATAATTTGAAAGAGGTTTTAACAAAAAGCGATTCACCATAGAAATCTAAATAATAAGATAATAGAAAAGTTATCTACTGTCTTTTAATTCCGAAATGCGTGTAGCTGGTTTGCCGCTACCAACACATATTTTATACGCAATTATGCTCAACGTGTTTCTAGCATTCAATGCTAAAAAATTAAGCCTAAAAAATTCCGCTGTTAGATATACCGTAAAATACAATTTTAGTGACTCCGCGTCCAAAACAGCATTGATGAATGATCAAGCAAACGGTTTGCGCACTCGTGTCCTGCAAGACACCTGGGCCCTAATTCTCGCGTTATAGAGATGAATGTCTAATTGTAGATAATCTCTAATTTTAAATCTCTACGAAAAATGTCGCCGGTAATGTCAACTGCTATGAACTAATCCTTGTATTTAGAGTGCTAGACGTAGACAATCTCTTACATGACATCCTGAGAATACGAAAATTTATTTTCAATCGACATTCGCCGTCTTGTTTCGACATTATGTCGAGTTCGAGGTAATGTCTACGACGCGACATTATGTCGAAAAAAGATGGAGAATGTCGATTGAAATGAATTTTTCGTATTCTCAGAATGTCACGTTAGAGATATGTCTACGCCTAGCGCTCTAAATACAAAGAGTTGTTCATAGCAGTTGACATTACCGGCGACATTTTTCGTAAAGATTTAAAATTAGAGATTATCTCGAATTATACATTTATCTATATAACGCAAGAATTGGGGCCCTGGGGGTTGATTCTTGCGTCGTAGACATTATCTCGAACTCGACATAATGTTAAAACAAGATGGCGAATGTCGATTGAAAAGAAATTTTCGTATTCTCAGAATGTCACGTTAGAGATATGTCTACGCCTAGCGCTCTAAATATAAAGAGTGGTTCATAGCAGTTGACATAACCGGCGACAGTTTTCGTGGAGATTTAAAACGAGAAATTATCTCGAATTAGATATTTATCTCTATAACTCGAGAATTGGGGCCCAGCACGTGGCGACAAGTTCAAGCGCCTGTTTAACACTTCTATTACTTGCTTCGATGCTTCGGAGACCCTCGTTAATATTTTTATGTCAAAAACCTGAAGTACTAGGCTGAGGTGTTACATGTACTACTTATCTATGTATCGTAGCCAGTCACACACACTATAATAAGTTTGCATTCCTCAATAGTATTCACGTACCATCATCATAAAAAAAAAAAAAAACATAAATGAAAATGAAAATAACAAGCATTATTCTTGTTTATTTGGTTAGAATGTTTATTGTATGAATTTGTAGATTAAATAGATAGATTTGCATGCTTCGCCTTTAAATGACGACTTATGTGTATTTTTTTAAGAATAATGTAAGCGAATTGAATGTTCTTTTTCAGAATATAGATTCTTTAAACCTAGGTGTCTTTTATAGTCCACCCACAGTTCGTGGATGAATTCATGATATATAATTATACTGTAGGTAGGTAACTTTAAGGTAGGTAGGTAGGTTAGGTAGGTACGGTACAGTAGGTTATTCTAAAACAGTACGTGAAAAAATTAGTCAATGTTTAGGCTCGCCCCCTATTACATGGGACTTACAACATAACTGGCGAAATGTGGGTGTACTATACACCTCTGCCTACCCCTTCGGGGAAATACAGGCGTGATGTTATGTTAGAATCAACTCAATACAAAAAACTTTAAACTCATATTAAATAACCCCACACGACATGTGTTTGTGGCAGCCCTATTTCCTTCGTATACGCTGACCCGAGGCCTCTATTTCATAATAAGCATCATTCACGCGTTTTTCCCCCCAACATACATATGCTTGGGGGAGGCCTATGTCCAGCAGTGGATATCTTTCGGCTGAAATGATGATGATGACGCGTTTTTCATGAGCTGTACCTAAGCTGAATTTCATGCATTGCTGACTCAAACATCTCATGTTTTGCTTGATTTGATGCCGCGATTTTTTTTGTACCCGAAATAATAAGGGATATTTTCTGATTTTTACATCATTATGAAAATAGGCTATGCCCGCGGCTTCACCTGCGTATAATTCGGTTTATCACAAAAATACGTTATTGCGCATCCCTCGGAAACTGTTTATCTTCCCGAGATAAAAAGCCTATATGTTAATCCAGGTTATGATCTATCTGCGTGCCAAATTTTATCCAAATCTGTTCAGCCGTTTCAGTATGATTGAAGAATAAACAAACAAACATACATACTTTCACATTTATGAGATAAGTAGAATTTAAAGTAGTACTATTATTTACTAGTAGTACTGTTATACTGCGCTGTATGCTTGTGTGTGAATCGCTGCTGCAGGCTCTCAACATCGGTGCTGAGCTTGTAGCAGGGATTTGCATACCATACAGTGCGGTTTAGGTTAAGTGCGTAGAATAGGCATACTAACATAATTAGTTCATAGTTATTTATTGATAATAGTAATTATTATAAGTCACATTTAAAGTAAATAAAATTAAATTTTCAGTTATCATTATTACATGCTAGTTTTTAAAATTACATTATTAAAATTCACTATATTCTTATTTTGACATATATTCTCAATTAATCATTATTATATTTTACACTTAGTAATTATTTACAACAAAAATGTTATAAAATGTTATTAAGTAATATTGTTACTAACACAGTGAGTCTTGTTACTTGTTAAATAAATGAATAATAATAATTACAAAAGTGTTGGCACTTGTTAAAACCGCTTGTCACGTTAAGCTATTCGCATAAAAAGGTGCTTAAACCCTCTTTAGTCTAATCTACTGCTAAACATGATTTTGTTGTAACATGGTTTTTAGGACGGTGTTCATGAAAGTTAATTTTCTGATTAAACGGCCGATTACTCGAAAAATGTACTGATATTGTGGGTAAACGGTCGCTTGACGAGAGAATAAACGTTAGTGAAATCAAACCTCGTGTTTTTTAGTCTGTATGATATGATTTACATACGGAAACGAACACTCGAGCTTTCTCTATCTGACATTCTATTCAATACGATTTTTATTACAATTGTTATAGTGCTATTATATTATTATTAGCATAAAGAAAAAACCGGCCATGTCTGAGTTGGACTCACGCAGTAAGGGTTCCGTACCATTCATCGACCTGATACCCTATAGAAATGGATTTAATTTACGAGAGTTCATCAAAAGACATCAACGCACCGTGCGCGAAATATAAATGTTTGCATCTCTTTCTTACGCAGGTACCACCACATATGTCTATGTTTGCCATATTTTTAGTATTTGTTGCTAAACTACATAGTATAAGCAGACCAAGTTTGATGCTGGTATGTATTACCATTTTGGAGATAGAGCTGCAGTGCCCTGTTTATCAAAAGTTATAAGTCTACAAGCTACAAGTTACAAATTACAAGAACATTTTTACAAAACTAAACTTGTAAACTACAAGCTACAAGCGATTCCTCTCGTATTAAAAGTGGTTTTTCACACATGTATTATGGTTTTGTTTGTCAAAAAATTTCTTGTAACTTGTAGCTTGTAGCTTGTTGCTTACAAGTCTAGGAGTGGCCGATGACTCTTATTTCTACTTTACAAGTGAACAAGAAACGTTTTTTTTACTATTTCTAGCCAAAATGTGGTCAAATGGTTCCAGTAACGATGAAGAAATAAGAATTACTAGCATACAAGCAAATAATTGGGCATATCCCCCCTCTTTGGGGGAGGCCTTTGTCCAGCAGTGGACGTTTTTTTTCGGCTGAAATGATGAATGATGAAGCAAATAATTGAACCCAAATTAAAACGACCTACGAATTAAATATAAAGGTTTAATACAAACGGCACAATTGGGCTTACAATCTCGAATTTGGGCCTATCGGTAGGGACCAAATGGCCTATTGCAATAGTAAATAGGCAACAACTTGCCGATTGGTAGGATAGGATTCAACCTACCGATCGTGAGTCAAATTGTGCCGTTCGTTTCAATCTTAAGATTCAGAATTACAGGTAATGAAATGGAACATTTGATAAATAAATCATTCTGAATACAGAATTATTTATTTATCATGTTTTTTTTTTACATGGCAGGCACCACTAATATGAGTGTATCGCCATTAAACATTACAAAAAAATATTAAGAGCTTCCCCCAAATTTGTAAGAGAATCATCATTCATTGATGATCAGAGTCTGCCCTTATGTTTATAAAATTTGCGTAGCGTGCCTAATGATAACCTAGCGGCTGTACACTTGCTATTGTATTGCCGGGCAGGAGGGTAAAATTCGAACCCGGCTCGCACTGAACCTATACCTACTTTTCTAATTCATGTGCTGATCATAATTTGATTATCACTTGCTTTAACAGTGAAAGAAAACATCGTGAAGAAACCTACATACTTGATAGTGCTCCATATACAGTTCTCGATGGTGTCCACCAAACCGCACTACGCCAGCGTGGTGGCCTTAGTCTTCTCATTCTGAGAAGACCCCATGCTCAGCAGTGGAACAATAATAGGCTGATTATTTTAGTGGTGTATAAAACCAAAATTATGATTATTTCTCGTTTTGTTATTTTGTCTTTTAATTAAAATGTGACATACTCCAATCATTACAAACCATTATAAACTAATAGTTACATCGAATAAGGTTTACAAGACTTGTAATTTCCTAATAAATCTACAAGCTTAGTGACATTTTTTGATAAACGTAATTTACAAGGCCTTGTGAAAATGTTCTTGTAATTCTTAACTTGTAGGTTCCAGACTTTTGTCTTTTGACAAATAGGGTATAGGATTCACTGGCCACCAAAACAAAACCGCAACAACATATATGAAAAAATACTTGTAGCTTGTAGTTACTACGTGAAGTTTTGATAAACGCATCTTTGTAAAAATGTATTGATTTACAAGGAAAATGCTTGTAATACAAGGCTTGTAACTTTTGATAAACAGGGCACAGGAACAAAAACGTTGGTTTTTACCCCTTTGGTTTTAGATTTTTCATTTTTTTTTGTATTTGTCGTGATAGGCATCATAGCAACACATATTCTGAGAATTTCAACCGGCTACCTATTACCGTTCAAAAGACACAGTCCTGTGACAGACAGACGGACAGACAGACGGACGGACAGCGTAGCAAGAGCAATAGGGTCCCGTTCGGCACCCTTTGGGTAAGGAACCTTAAAAACCTTACTGCCTTCTATATAAAATTCCTATATTATTTTTGCCTTTGTTATCTTGTAGAATAATTTTAATTTTATTCGTACTGAAGGACCACACAATAAAACAAGAAAGTGATTCAGACAAAAGAATTTCCCTTCAACCCACATAGTTTCTAGAATAACATTTCTAGAACAAAACCAGGTTAAATAAAACTACATAATAAACCACACTTAACATTTCCAGTTCCTGAGCGCAAAAATTTGAACGTAAAACTGAACAAAAGACACGGATACCATAAATTTTCCGTAGAAAAGCCATAGGAAGGAGCCACGGAAGAGACTCGTTGTAAATTACAAGTGGAAATGTTTATAAATTAAAACAATGCTTGTTTCTAGGTTGTACAAGAACTTTGTTGTACTTACAGCTGCTTAGATTGCATTTGGGTCGTGGTTTATTTAGTGGGTCATTGTGATTCTTGGGTCAGATTAAGCTGAAGAGGTCATTTAGGGTCTGAGTTCGAAACCAACCTGCACCTCTGACTTGTTCAAATCATGTGCGATCAGAATTTGATTATTATTATTTATTATTATTTTAGTAGTAGTAGAGCTCCTTTGTGAAAGAGTCCGGGGAAGTAATACCACCGTTCCTATTTCACCGCCAAATAGTGATGCTTGCATTGTTGTGTTTCGCTCTGAAGGGTACGGGTGCCGGTGAAAATACAATAAATAAATAAAATATTTTTGGGACATTTTTACACAGCACCATCTAGTCCCATACTAAGTAGAGCTTGTGCTATGGGTACTAGACAATGGATATGATAGTTATATACTTTTTTTTGTAAATACATACTTATAATACATAAGAAACACCCAGACCGACACAAGTATTTATGTTCATCACACAAATATTTGTGTCTTGTGGGAATCGAACCCTCGACCTCGTGAACAGCAGTTTGACACTCGAACCACTAGGCACAGCCGTCGTCAAACATAACATTAATAAACATACTAAAGATATAAGATCAACATGAACATTTATAACATGAAGTTGCTGCCGGACATCAATCAATCAACTCAGCCTATCGCAGTCCACTGCTGGACATAGGCCTCTCCCAAGTTGCGCCACAACGCTCGATCCTCTGCCTTCCGCATCCAGTCCCCCCCAGTCACGCTCTTTAGGTCGTCGGTCCACCTGGCAGGGGGGCGCCCTACGCTGCGTTTGCCGATTCGCGGTCTCCACTCAAGGACTCGTCTGCTCCAGCGGCCATCGGTCCTTCGACAGACATGGCCAGCCCACTGCCACTTCAGCTTACTGATTCTACAAGCTATGTCGGTCACTCCGGTTCTCCTCCGGATAATCTCGTTTCGGATTTTATCCTTCAAAGAAACTCCAAGCATAGCTCGCTCCATAGCTCGCTGAGCGACTTTAAACTTGTGGACTAGCCCAACTGTCAGTGTCCACGTCTCGGCACCGTAAGTCATGACAGGCAGGACATGCTCATGCCAAAAGGGTCACGAACTCAGCATGTGCTGGCGTGGAACGTCCAGCGCTGATAAATGAATAGCATATATATAATGAAACACTTAATTATTTCCTAAGCCCACTATAATTTCGACAGGATTTTATGCGATTAACGAAAAAATCATTCGTTCAGATACCTATGTCATTCCCATACATTTTGATTGTTTTCTATTAGCGTTGACGATTGTAGATTGTGTAGATTGTCAACTTGGCTAGGGGGGTAGATATATTGTTATTTTATTTGTGACATTACGCCTACCGTCACACAAGATTTTTTGCGTAATCGCGGCTGTTTGTGTTACTATAGGTGTGAATGTGTGCGTGCCAGCCCGTACTTTTAAGCGAGCCGTCTTACTATGGGTGCTTCACTTATCGTATAGCGAGATTCCATCCGCCTTTTTTGATTCTACCGTCTTGAAAAATATAATTTTCAACAAAAAAGCTTGTTTATAAATCAAATGACTTTACTTTCAAATCAGTTCTCCATATGCCCAAAAGACAGTGCGATTCCGACTCAAGGCAATAAATTGAGACTCATTCTAGCTTCACATGTTAGTAAATAAATTATTTCCACACAAGCGCACATTAGCCCAAAAGGATCAAAAACAAAGGACCAACCCCGAGGCTATAATAGGCCAAAAACTTCTCTACAATTATTTAGTTTATAGCAGATTATCGCCCAGTGGTTGTGGGTCAGCTAATTTGTTCTGTGGGTCCAAAGGACCCTGGCCCTGATTAATTGAAGGGTTGCAAGATGAAGTGATAGTACTGCGGTTGGAACATGAGGTTGAGGGTTGAATCCGGGTTTGTGGCTATGTTTTTGAATCTAGAATATGAGTTTATTTGGGATTCTGTGGACAGGACATACGATATGATCTGCTGATGGTGGGCGATGCGGCATAACATTGATGTTACAGTTGGTATCGTGTAGCTCCCCAAATGGATCAGTCGGAAAAGGTCAACAAAAACAAACCCAGACTTCATTCAACGACGACGAAATTCTATTCACATTAAGTGCTAAAGTTTGTCTGAACATGAAAAAAATATATTTAAATGACAAGATTCTGTCCCTGCACTGAAAAAGAAGTTTTAGCTACCTAGCTGTAACTTGAAAAAACCGGCCAAATGTGAGTCGGCCTCACGCAGTAAAGGTTCCGAACAACGATCATACAGCCTAATAGACACCTAATGTTGAATATAATGCGTACAATAAATTGCTGCCACTAGCTGAGGTGGGATACTGCAATCCGATTGGCCCTACTAAGGCGGCTATTGGCTAATCACTAACGCGGCAGTTTTGACGGCTCATGTAAGTGGTCGAAACTGATTTGAAGATTTCAAGTGGCGAATAGTAGCGACCTAGATTAGTGAAATTTCATAGATGTGTTGCAGACATTGGTCGCCTGTTATGCGGCGTCTATGGGGTATATGGTCGCTGGTTCCGTACCACATATCGACCTGATACCCCAGAGAAACTGAGGAGAGTTAGTACGAGAGTTAATCAAAAGACATCAACGATCGTACATGAAATGTGAATTTTTGCATCTCTTTCTTACGTAGGTACCATCACATATGTCTATGTTTGCCCTGTTTTTAGTATTTGTTGCTAAACTAAATAGCATGCAATAATATCAGACCAAGTAAAAAAAAAAAAAAAAAGTTTGACGCTGGTATGTATTACCGTTTTGAAGATAGAGCAGGAACAAAAACGATGAAAAAAATTCATGATTTTCGAGGTTTCTTGTATGGGGAACCCCTTTGGTTTTATTTTAGATTTATTTTTATTTTTAGTATTTGTCGTGATAGGCACCGTAGTAACACATATGCTGTGAAAATTTCAACTGGTTATCTATTACCGTTACAAAGATACAGCCCCGTGACAGACAGACGGACGGATAGCGTAGCGAGAGTAATAGGTACGGATACGGAACCCTAAAAAAGTGACTACATAACTAAAAATAAACTATTGATTAAATCGCGTATATTATTTAAAAAAAAAATTTTTTTTTTTTTTTTTTTTGTAAAGACGTTTGTCATCTTAGTCTACCTGCGACCACGAAATGCTGCAAAGCTTTCGAAACGTCAGGGAAACCAATTTAAATAATATACGCGATTTAATCCGGTTAAACTTTGTTTTATTATAATGTGTAGTGATCGCGTAAACCTAAGGAGTTATTATATAAACATTTTTGTTAAATAAATCTTATCTTTGGGACATTTTTTACACAGCATCATCTAGTCCCAAACTAAGCAGAACTTGTGCTGTGGGTACTAGACAATGGATAATATAATACTTATATACATTTTTTTTGTCAATACATACTTATAATACATAAGCAACACCCAGACCAACACGAACACATATGTTCATCACACAAATATTTGTATCCTGTGGGAATCGAACCCACGACCTCGTTATCAGCAGTCCGACACTCGAACCACTAGACCACAGAGGTCGTCAAATCAAATCAATTTAATGGAGCAATGAGCCAATTTAGCCAGGAGTCGCAGGATTGAATCCTGCTCGTGAGCGATTTTTTCTTTCCGTTCCACAATTTAAAACGTTCAATTTAACTTTTCTGTTTGATACTACACAGACAGGAAAACACCAGTATATGGTTGTTTTCTTGATCTGTAAAAAGCCTTTGACCTGGTTGGTATCTTATGATATTCTCTGGCAAAAATTGACAGACTTTTTAAACAATATAACATAACATCACGCCTGTATTTCCCCAAGGGGTAGGCAGAGGTGTAATAGTACACCCACATTTCGCCATTTAATATAACAATAGTCCCATGTAATAGGGGGCGAGCCTATTGCCATTAACCGGGCACAAATCCAGACTCCAGGCTGCTACTGAGAATTTGCTAATGAAAAAACCCAATAACACTTTGCCCGACCCGGGAATCGAACCCAGGACCCCACGCTCAGCAGTCGCGCTTGCAACCACTAGAGCAACGAGGCAAATTTTAAACATTGGTACTTAAACCAGAAAAATTATGTCAGGTGGGTGGGTGCTGAATCTGTATCGTTCGGGCTAGAATGTGGAGTGAGACAGGGCGGTTTAACGTCTCCCAGTCTGTTTAACTTATACGTGGATCGATTGATTGGTGAGCTGAGCAGCACCATGGTTGGTTGTTCTATTGATGGCAAAATGGTCAACAACATAAGTTACGCTGATGGTATGGTGCTGCTCAGCCCATCAATTGGTGGTCTGAGGGAACTGTTGGTCGCCTGTGAGAGATATGCGGAGGCTCATGGCTTGAGGTATAATGCCACCAAGAGAGAAATAATACTTTTTAAAGTACGTAAAAACACACCACAAAATATTCCATCTATATTGTTACGCGGAACTCCGCTGAAGGTTGTCACTCAATTTAAATACCTGGGGCACGTGGTCACGGATTGTCTCACAGATGACCAAGATATTGATAGGGAGCGCAGGGCGTTGGCAGCCCGATGCAACATGCTTGCTCTCAGGTTTGCATGTTGCACTATGGAGGTAAAACTGACTCTTTTCAGAGCTTATTGTCAGTCGTTTTACTCCTGCAGTCTGTAGGTGAGGTACACGCAAAAGGATTACAACGCTCTGCGCATACAATATAATAATGCGCTGAGTATGTTGTTGGGGCTTAATCGTGCCCATATGCGCTCCTTACAGAATACTGTAAAGAGACGTGTAGCTCAGGTACGGGAGGATCATTGGGACAAGGAAGTCAGCGCAATCCAACCGTCTCATGTAGCCTTCTGGGCCCTTCAACGCAGACTTAAATGCGAGACCACGGCAACTATGCCCCCCCTAAATCGACCCAATCAAAGGCCGGCCTTTGACGACGACGAAAAAGCCGAATGCTTAGCCGACAGTTTGGAGTCTCAATGCACTCTCAGTACGCTTCCCGTAAGCCAAACCCACCTTGATAAGGTTAATTCAGAAGTAGAGCGTAGGTCAGCCCTCCCCCCCCCCCCAATAGATGACCCTGAGGACCCGCTCCCACCGATCACCCCTGACGAAGTTCTCTCTATAGTCAAGGATCTCAAGCCCAAAAAAGCCCCCGGCGCAGACGGCATCACCAATAAGGTGTTGAAACGTTTCCCTGCCACCCTAATCGCTCTAATGACCGTCATCTTCAATGCGGCATTTAAAAACAACATCTTTCCCCAGGCTTGGAAACAGGCTACGGTAATCGGTATTTCCAAACCGGGCAAACCAAAAGCCGAGCCGAGTAGTTACCGGCCGATTAGTCTCCTCAATGTCTTCGGCAAAATCTACGAGAAGCTTATTTATAAGCGACTCAAAGATTTCGCCGACTCAAATAAACTCCTTCCCGACGAGCAGTTTGGCTTTCGTACAAAGCACTGCTGCGTTAACCAACTGCACCGCATTGTAGAACACATCAGTGCAGGCTTCGTACGCGGTCAAATGACCGGCACTCTCTTTTTCGACGTAGCAAAGGCTTTCGATAAAGTGTGGCACAACGGCTTATTATATAAGCTGTACACTATGAATGTGCCACATCGTCTCGTGCTCATCATCCGAGACTACTTATCGAATCGTACCTTTCGCTATCGCATAGAAGGGGCTCTCTCCTCCCCCCATCCCATTCACGCCGGTGTGCCACAAGGCTCCGTGCTCTCCCCCCTACTGTTCACGCTGTACACCAGCGATATTCCAAAATGCGGTGCAGCCCGTATGGCCCTTTTCGCCGACGACACGGCAATCTATTACTCCGGCAGGACCCATGTCGCCATTTCTCGTACCCTCCAATCCGCGGCCAACACCCTAGGTGAATGGTTCCGGAAATGGAGAATCGAAGTAAATCCCGAAAAAAGTGCAGCGGTCCTCTTCGATAAGAGACCCCTGTCACAGTATCGTAAAGAATTAAGCGTACCAGTCTCAATGTTCGGAAAACAGATCCCATGGCAACGAGAAGCCAAATACCTTGGCGTGATCCTTGACCGTAGACTGACTTTCAGACCGCATATCCGCAAGGTGAAAAACCGTGCCGCCTTCGTCCTCGGACGTCTCCACCCCCTACTCAATGCGCACAGTAAGTTGCCCACTCCTCTCAAAGTAAGGATATACACCACCTGTATCCGCCCCATACTCGCCTATGCTAGCGTTGTGTTCGCACACGTTAAGCCGGTGAGAATTCACATACTCCAAACCCTCCAAAACCGTTTCATGCGAAGGGCCGTAGGCGCCCCCTGGTACGTACGCAACGTCGACCTCCACCTAGACCTCAAACTGCCGACCATCAAGCAGTTTTTCAAGCGTGTCTCAAAACGCTATTTCGATTCCGCTCCCAAGCACCCCAACCCCTTGGTCGTGGCGGCCACCGTCTACCAGCCATCTGCTATTAGCAAAACCCGACGTCCCAGACACACACTCATTGAGCCCGATGACGCTATTACACTCCTCCAGGAGTCAGATAAAAGTACAAGCACACTCCGACGCCGTCGTCCAAAATATCGTCCCCGCCGGCGAGGACCGACGCGACACACACACAGAATCCGAGAGTCCGACTCTCGAGAAACAGAAACACATGCCGACGCAGCACCGGCTGCTGGGGGGATCAGTGGCGGGGTCCCCCTGCTGCACCCTGAGTCGAGGTCCGAGCTCCCCCCTGGGGACGCCCTCACGGTGTAAGCAACCGGAGATAATCTCGTCACGCGAGACCGGCCCTATGCTCTAGAGTAGTTCCTAGGAGCAGGCTATTGCGTAGCCACTGGTTAGGTTTTCTAGGTAGGTCTTAGCCTCGCCGGCGAGGCTTGCCGCTTCACGGCGTTTAGCACGTCACCCGATAGGGACCGAAAGTCCGCTACTTTCGAGGTAACCAATTCGATGCAGCAACGGCTGCTAGGGGGACATAGGAACTGCGGGGTCCCCCTGCAATGCCCTAGCGAGGTTCGAGCCCCCCCCTTGGGGGGCGCCCGCCCGATTAAGCGCGGTATTGATGCCGCGCGCATCTAGTTTGTAAGTATGTAGGGAAAAAACCTTCGGCGAATGGAGTCCCACATGGGACTCTCCGCCAACTAAGTCCGGTTAAGCAGAAATGGGACTTCGGTCCCACCTGCGAGAGCCCATTCGAAAAAAAAAAAAAAAAAAAAAAATTGTTGGGGCTGCCTCGGTTTTGCAGCGCATCGGGCATGTTTGCTGAAGCGAGAGTGGATGATTTCTACGCCATTATGCGCAAGCGATGTGCCTCGATGCTGAGTCGATTCCGGGGTAGTCCTAATAGTATTCTAGCCACACTGGCGGACAAAATTGATGGCACATTTATCAGGCACTGGGCGGATATACAACTATACATGTATGGAGAGACATGTATGTACCTAATTAGGAAAATTTGAGTTTTAATTATATTTCTAACAATAGGTTAAGGTCATACTAACATAATATGGATCTATGATCTGAAATAAAGATTTTATTAATTTATTTATTTATTAATAACGTCTTACCAAAATTTTGGTTGTCACTCCAGTTTGGTAAAATTGTTTTTTCAGTGTGAGTTTTTTTCGGCGTTTCTTCTCAACTTGAAGTGGTCAGCTAAATTTTGCAGGGCCGACATTTTTATTTATCTGTATACCTACTGCGGCACAGATTAATGTCGGCCAACACACTGTACAATTTGGCAGGGATTCTGCATGGGCGCTGCTGGCAGTGCTTTGTGTAGCCCCCTTAACTAGGAAACGTATTCATAGTGACATCACATAATCTTTAATAGTAGGTACATACTATGACATGTAAAAGTGTTGAACTATATTTACGGGACTTGTCGCGCACAATAAATCAGTGACGTTACGAAAAACCAACCGCGGGTAGTTCGCAAAAACACCCGCCGCTCAAGACGATGACACCCGCATAACTTCAGTCTGCTCATGACCACTAAACGTAGTGGTTATATTCTCTTTGGTGACCACCAGGGGGGTGAAACTTTCATACGATTGAAAGTAAAAAACAAATGTATGGAAGGTGGCGACATCTACAGGTCACGTTTCTCAAACTTTTGATAAAAAATTCTTCTATTACTTGATAGATGGTGCTAGTTAGCATCAGTAAAAGCAAGTGTTGCCATACTACTTTGAACCGCAAAAATAGTAGATTAAATCTACCATGGAACAAAAGCTGTTAAATAAAACTTTGATATAAAATTGTCCATGTTGGTATTGTAAATGCTCCAAGTTTGCTCAAAAGTATTTTTTTTAATCTTTATTGTATAAAATTTAAATAAAATGATGTAAATAAATAACAATCTAATAGTACATGGTAGAAAATTTAATAATAACTTGAAATGACAGATTGACACTTGACAGCTCAATTCAAAGTTTTTGTGCTTTCGTTTTGTTTGTCGTTACAGTTTAATAACTTTAAAATAGTTTTGAATTGCTCAAGTGTAGTGATTTGGATTTATTTTTGGATTTTGTGACACCTGCTTTTACTGTGAACCCTGTTTTTGACCCTTGACTTCGTGATACATTCCTTACTGATTGACTCTTGCTTCCACCCCTGGATTTCGTGATACTTGCCTTACTGATTTAATAATTAATTTAATTAATTTTATCATAAATCTGGCTATTACTGTAATTATTCACAGTTGGTGCTCAGGTGTGAACAGAATTTTATCTTAAAAATTAGCAACTTTGACAGAGATGACAGGGATAAAATAAAACACCAAGCAGAACTAGCGTTCTAATTCTTTTAGTGTAAAAATAATAAAATAAAAATAAATGAATATTTTGGATTTTTAATTTCTTCTATTCCCTTTAAATAACGTCAAACTGGGTGAACAGGGATGCAGGGGCGAATGGGTATAAAAGCTGGGCTAGGATTTAACATTGAAATTATCATAGTTTGTTGCTAACAATGGCTTAATTTGGTAAACATTCTAAAGTCTTCGTTAGCATCAAACTATGTTAATTCAATATTTAAATCGTTGCCCAACTTTTGTACCCATTCACCCCTGCATCCCTGTTCACCCAGCTTGACGGTACCTACTTGCAATACCTACCTACATGAAATACGTACCTACCTGTATATATATATATATATTGAAATCATGTATACTGCCATCTAGCGGCGAATAGTACAAATTGTCAAGTTGCTATCAACGCCATCTATTTTTCACGTAAGTAAATCTTAAAATTAAAATTCATAGAGTTGCACATCTATTTCCATATTAGTGTATAATCTATGGTGACCACGGCCAATGCAACTCGGCCGAAACGTCGAGGTTAGTCAAAATGTTTGTTATATTTTGATTTTATTGTGCGCGACAAGTCCCGTAAGTACAGCGTGTTGATCTGTATTCGTGCCATATTTAAGGAGGTGACTATACCACTGATACTGAACACGAATCAGTAAATTTTTTTTTTATTTTTTTTTGTTTTGTTTAATACCTATTTGTAAACAAACAAATTCCCCCCGTGCGTCGCGTGCGACACAAAAACGATGCGTGCGACACCATCATCATCCTCCGAGCCTTTTCCCAATTATATTGGGGTCGGCTTCCAGTCTAGCCAGATGCGGCTGAACATCAGTATTTTACACGGAGCGACTGCCATCAGACACCCGCAACCCAGTAACTGGGTAATACTGACATTCGGAGGTTAGACCAGTTGTCAGACTTTCAGGCTTCTGACTACCCGTAACGACTGCCATAGATATTCGTATGACAACCGGGACCGACAGCTTAACGTGCTCTCCGAGGCACGGAGGGGTCTCGATGTGTAACGAAACGGTCACCCATCTACAGACTGACCGCGGCAAGTGCAGCTTAACCTTGCAGATCGTACAATCCGCGCAGTCGTTGCTTCGCGATGCGTGCGACACCACCAAAACAATTTGCAGGTATTTCCACCTTTTGACAATGCCGCCGATGACTTATTTTCCGAGGATTTATTCTCGAACCCTCGCTATGTTTCTAAGTGAAAATTTAGGTAGGCATTAAATAACCGTAGAATTTTTCAAGTATTTTTAGGTAATTAAGCACATTATTTATCATCAGATCTAGAAATATGGCACGTTTACAGATCAACATCTTGTATAGTTCAATATGAGTGAAATTCGCTAAAGTTTAAAAACGTACTTACAGGACAATTTTTTAGATTTTTGATCATTTTTCTCGTCATATAGCATGCGAGTGAAGCCGTAGTAGGTGTCTGCTAGTTTTATTATAAAAAAGCTTATCTCAGATACAATGTTTCCAACAATATTTTGTTCAATATTTTGCTGAGAGACTAAGCAAGGTGGATAGGTGGTAGTCACCTGTCACTTAGTGTAAGTGCTACAGTCTCGACGGTGATACATCGAGGGTCGAACCTTTTTGATAAAATACGACATTGTATGTATATTTGTTTGCATATAGGTGATAGTAAAATATGGTCTTAGGGTACAAAATGAAGCGAGAAGGGCGAATGATAAAGAAAACAAATACATGCTGAAATTTTTATTGCTTCTTTCCTGAAAAGGGGTCATTGTACTCATCATTATGGACAACTTTTACTATGGGACCAACCCTGAAATCGCGAAAAAAAATCTGTTGGTCGCTACATTTGTGTTCCCTTAAATCGATAAAATGTAGGGACCACCTGTTATTTTTTTCACGATTTCAGGGTCCCATAGTAAAAGTTGTTCATAATGATGAGTACAATGACCCCTTTTCGGGAAAGAAGCCATTAAAATTTCATCATGTATATTATATTAATTAATAATAATAATTTCGTTTTATATATTAATCCTAAATATTCTTCCTACTTACGAGAGAACTTTTCTTTTGTTAAACCTTCTGATGCTCCTTGCAGATCTCACCTTAAAACTCTTCTTAAATTTTAACCTCACAGAACGGATTACTATTCGTATGCCTTCTCTGTGCATGCAGTAAGATTATGGAACTCACTCCCGCATAACATACGGTATTCTCAAACCATATCAGTCATCGAAAGACGTGTTAACCTTTCCTCTTAATATGTCATTGTATAATCTTAATAATCTTAACTATTATAAAATTGTAAACGTCTGTTTGTTTGTTTGTTTGTTTGTTTGTTCCAGCATCACGCTAAAACTACTGGACCGATTTTGATTTTTTTTTTGTTTGAAAGCTGATGATCTGACTTAAAAACTGGTATGGGTTTTGAGAAAGAAAGAAAGAAAGAAAAAAAGAAAAAAAAATATTCGTGGGTTGCGTACTCACCCGACAGATCGAAGCTTCTATGCATTTGCACAAGCGGATAGTAATGTACGATGGAGTGGAGTGGAGTGGACAGGGGATGGAATTGGGGACGGGACAGGGGACGGGACTGGGGACGGGACAAGGGACGGAACAGGGGACGGGACAGGGGACGGAACATGGGACGGGAAATGGGACGGGACATGAGACGGGACATGGGACAGGACAGTGGGACGGGACATGGGATGAGACATAGGACTGGACATAGGATGGGACATAGGACAGGACATGGGACATGGGACGGGATGATAGTGATATAGTGAGACAGTGGGACAGTGGGACAGGACATGGGACATGGGACGATAGTGATATAGTGAGATATTGGGACAGTGGGACATTGGGGCAGCGGGGCAGCGGGGCGGGGAAGCGGGTCAGTGAGGCAGTGGGGCAGCGGGGTACCGGGGCAGCGGGGCAGTGGGATAGTGGGGCAGCGGGGCAGTGGGGTAGCGGGGCAGTGAGGCAACTGGGAAGCGGGGCAGCGGGGCAGTGGGGTAGCGGAGCAGCGGGGCAGTGGGGCAGCGGGGCAGCGTGCGAGCGGTGCAGCGGGGCAGTGGGGTACAGGGGCAGCGGGGCAGTGCGATAGTGGGGCAGCGGGCCAGTGGGGTAGCGGGGCAGCGGGGCAGTGGGGCAGCGGGGCAGTGGGGCAGCGGGGCAGTGGGGTAGCGTGGCAGTGGGGCAGTAGGGGAGTGGGGCAGCGGGGCAGGCAGTGGTGCAGTGGTACAGCGGGGCAGTGGGGTGGCGGGGCAGCGGGGTAGCTGGGCAGTGGGTTACCGGGGTAGCGGGGTAGTGGGGCAGTGGGATAGTGGGGCAGCGGGGCAGTGGGGCCGCAGTGCAGTGGGGTAGTGTGGCAGCGGGGCAGTGGGATAGTGGGGCAGCGGGGCAGTGGGGCAGCGGGGTAGCGGGGCAGCGGGGCAGTGGGGCAGCGGGGCAGACGGTTACAGGGGCAGCGGGGCAGTGTGATAGTGGGGCAGCGGGGCAGTGGGACAGCGGGGCAGTGAGTCAGCGGGGCAGCGGGGATGTGGGGCAGCGGGGCAGGCTGTGGGGCAGTGGGATAGTGGGGCAGCGGGGCAGTGGGGTAGCGGGGCAGCGGGGCAGTGGGGCAGCGGGGCAGCGGGGCAGTGGTGCAGCGGTGCAGTGGGGTAGCGGGGCAGTGAGATAGTGGGGCAGCGGGGCAGTGGGGTAGCAGGCAGCGGGGCAGTGGGGCAGCGGGGTAACAGGGGTAGTGGGGCAGTGGGGCAGTGGGGCAGTTGGGTTGCGGAGCAATGGGGCAGCGGGGCAGCTGGGCAGCGGGGCAGCTGGGCAGAGGGACAGTGGGGCAGCGGGGTAGTGGGGCAGCGGGGTAGTGGGGCAGCGGGGCAGTGGGGCAGTGGGGCAGCGGGGCAGTGGGGCAGCGGGGCTGTGGGGCAGCGGGGCATTGGGGCTGCGGGGCAGTGGGGCAGCGGGGCAGTGGGGCAGCGGGGAAGCGGGGCAGTGGGGAAGCGGGGCAGTGGGACTGCGGGGAAGCGGGGCAGTGGGGTAGCGTGGCAGTGGGGCAGTGGGGCAGCGGGGCAGCGGGGCAGTGGGGCAGTGGGGCAGCGGGGCAGCGGGACAGTGGACTGGACTGGAATGGACTGGACTGGACTGGAATGGACTGGACTGACGTGGGTTAGCAGAATTTAACGCGAGCGGAGCCGCGGGTAAAAGCTAGTAAATAAATAAATAAATATATATTTTTGGGACATTTTTACACAGCACCATCTAGTCCCAAACTAAGCAGAGCTTGTGCTATGGGTACTCATCATCATCCTCCTGCCCTTATCCCAATTTATTTGGGGTCGGCGCAGCATGTTTTTTTCTTCCATACATCTCTATCAGCCGTCATCTCCGTGTTCACTTTGTTTCTATTCATATCATCTTTCACACAATCCATCCATATTTTATTCGGTCTCCCTCTTTTCTTATAGCCATCAACATTCATACTTAAAACTTTCCTCGTAACATGCTCCTCATTCCTCCTCATCACATGTCCATACCATGACAGTCTATTGCTATTTAACTTCTCTGTCACTGGCGCTACTTTCGGACTCCCTCTTACATATTCATTCCTTATCCTATCCATTCTCGTTACACCACACATTCCTCTTAACATTCTCATCTCAGCTGCATGCACTTGCCTTTCATTAATTCCTTTCGTAGCCCAACATTCCGATCCATACAGGACAGCAGGTCTTATCATGGTCTTATAGATTTTCCCCTTCAGTTTAAGAGGAATTCGAGAGTCACATGTAGTTCCCGTGACCTGCCGTCATTTTTTTGCTATGGGTACTAGACAATGGATATAATAGTTATGTACTTTTTTTTTCATAAATACATACTTATAATACATAAGCAACACCCAGACAAACACAAACACTAATGTTCATTACACAAATGTTCATTATTTATATCATATTTATCTATATATAATTTATATGTATTTATTTAAGTATCTATGCTTTATTAAAACTTATTTTAAGTTTATCTTTTTTACACACATGTTGTCTACTTTACTTACTTATTTGTCCTGGGCACTGACTTCTAAAAATAAGATTGGTTAAAGGTCTTAACCCCTCGTAACGCAGATCTACGTGAGATATGATAGGAATTTCATTCTTCAACTCTGCGGCTGAGTTCGTCGCAGTCGTCATCGCAGTCCACTGCTGGACATAGGCCTCTCCCAAGTTGCGCCACAACACTCGGTCCTCTGCCTTCCACATCCAGTCCCCCCCCCTTCCGCATTCAGTCCCCCCCATCCACGTTCTTCAGGTCTTCGGTCCACCTGACGGAAGGGGCGCCCTACGCTGCGTTTGCCGATTCGCGGTCTACACTCAAGGACTAGTCTGCTCCAGCGGCCATCGGTCCTTCGACAGACAGAGTCCACTGCCACTTCAGCTTACTTGATCCTACAAGCTATCTCGGTCACTCCAGTTCTTCTCCGGATAATCTCGTTACGGATTTTATCCATCAAAGAAACTCCAAGAATAGCTCGCTCCATAGCTCGCTGAGCGACTTTGAATCTGCGGACTAGCCCAACTGTCAGTGTCCACGTCTCGGCACCGTAACTCATGACAGGCAGGACGCACTGGTTGAAGACTTTTGTGTTCCAACTTTGCGGTATAGGTGACGAGAAGACTCTGCGAAGTTTGCCAAATGCTGCCCAGCCCCAACGGGTCCTTCTGTCGGCTTCTTTCTCGAAGTTGTGCCTACCAAGCTGAATAACCTGCTTTAGGCAGACGTATTCCGTTACAAGTTTGAGTGCCGACCGTTCGACGAATATTGGCCTCGAAATGACATTTGGATTTTTTTATTTATTTAAACTTCATGCAACATGTGTACATAGGCGGACTTAATGCCTTAGGCATTCTCTCCCAGTCAACCTTAGGGTGATACAGAGATGACAAGGCAGGTGCAATATTGATTCACGACACAAAACAAGATGAGAAATAAATTACCACTAAAACAATAATAGATAAACATACATAGGTATATATATATAACATACAATAAGTACTAAATATATATAATAATATACTATTATAGTCATAGATAAAATACTAATGAGATAATTTCTGCCAAAATTTTATCTAGAAAGAACTTCCGAACTTTCCTTTTAAAAGAGTCCCGACTGCTGGCCATCCTAAGCTCGAGAGGTAGCTCATTCCAAAGAAGAATTGATTGAATATGAAAGGATGAGTGAACAAAATTAGAGCTATGATAAGGGCAATGTAGAAGACGATTATTAGAAGACCGTAGATTTCTAGTGTGTGTAGAGCATAAATATTGAAAGTGGGGAGTTAAGGGATTTTCATTGTGTTAATACAAATGCTACAAATACAAATGCTTGATACAAATGCTGCAAATTGCAAATCTTACTTTTTTAATCAGGTTTTCAACACTTTTCTTAACTTGATAAATATAGGGGTCTATACACAGCCAAGTTCACAAGAGCCATACAAACTTTTCCTACGTTCACCAACGTGAACTTAACAACAAATGTATTGTATAACACAAGTAGTATTTTCGTTCAGCCTCCCCCAGGGCTGGGACAAATCAAATAATATGAAACAGGTCATTGCTATACAGGTGATATAGCTACCAAGCTATTGGGTGACTTTTGGGACATCCCTATTTTTATTTTTTTTGTTTTGTTTTGTTTTAAGGATTCCGTACCAAAAAGGTGCCAAACGGGACCCTATTACGCTCGCTACGCCGTCCTTACGTCCATCTGTCTGTCTGTCATAGGGCTGTATCTTTTAAATGGTAATAAGTAACCGATTGAAATTTTCTTAGAATATGTACTGCTATGACTCCTATCATGACAAATACTAAAAATAAAAATAAACGAAAACCAAAGGGGGTCCCCATACAAGAAACCTCGAAAAACATGCATTTTTTTTAACGTTTTTGTTCCTGCTGTATCTTCAAAACGGTCATACCAGCGTCAAATTTGGTCAGATTATAGTGACCGATTATAGTGATTATAGTGCTATGTAGTTTAGCAAAAAAAAAGGGTAAACATAGATATATGTGATGGTACCTGCATAAGAAAGTGATGCAAATATTAATATTTCGCTCATGGTGCGTTAATATCTTTTGATGAACTCTCGTAAATTAGATCAGTTTCTATGGGGTATCAGGCCGATGGGTGGTACGGAACCCTTACTGCGTGAGTCCGACTCACACTTGGCCAGTTTTTAATCATATCCTGTCTATATTTGTTGGCTTAGATCATACGAGTTAGAAACTAGTTCTTAATTTAAATAGGAAGATTCCTGCACTGCCAGGCCATTGGGTGGACATTATCTAGCTTATGACTTAGAGCGCTTTTTAAACGATGCAGCGATTTTTTATAAAATTCCTCTTTTCTTCTAATCTCTGTTTTTCACAATTCTTGGTCACTCTAGTTTGCTCACTCGAACCCGAGCTCGCTTGTATTTCATTACACTGAATACTTCATAAATATAGCTATAATGTAACTTTGCTGTAACCTAGCTACAAATATGAAACAGAAATTGTAATTTGGTACGCTACATTAGTGGCAGGATATAGAGGCGCTAATAATACTAATACTTCTGAAATAACAACCATTGTACCTATATTCACGAAAAATAAATGAATTGAATTGAATTGAATTGAAAAACGAGCAAAGAATCAGATAAACTTAGATATTTATGTTACTTAATTTATTTATTTATTACTTGATAAATTTGTTCATTGTTGTCACTAAATTTTAATAATTTCATCATCATCATCATTAGAAGTTTTTAAACTTTCGCGAATTTCACTCATATTGAACTAAGTTTACGGGACTTGTCGCGCACAATTAAATCAAAATATAACAAACAACGGACAAATATAACGGATAAAGTTGGAACAGCACTACTCCATTAAGACTGTATTTATTCCGTTATCTAAAGTAGCACATCAGGTCAGGACAGCGAAGGATGTGATACCATTCCAAACACCGGGGGTATATAAGGTTGACTGCAGCTGTGGTAGCTCCTACATTAGACAGACAAAGCGTACTATCGCGGAGAGAGTGAAGGAGCACATCACAGCGGTAAGGCTGGACATCATCAAGTGGACAAATCTGCCATAGCCGAACATTTGCTCGATTCAGGACCAAACCATTGGATTGAGCTACACGACCCGAAAATCCTCTCCACTGATCGTCATTACTATCCCAGAATTGTACGAGAAGCGATTGAGATAAAGAAATATAAAAATTTCAATCGGGAAGATGGATATAGGTTGTCCTCCTCGTGGAATCCGGTAATCGAGAAGTGTTCGCGTCGTGGTATGTCTACATGTATGTCCGCCGAAACTGTCAGCATTGTGTGTCGTGATTCAGCATATCTTGTTACGGACAGCGACGTTACGAAAAACCAACCGCGGGTAGTTCGAGAAAACACCCGCCGCTCAAGACGATGACACCCACATACTTCAGTCTGCTCGTGACCACGGCCAATGCAACTTGACCGAAACGTCGAGGTTAGTCAAAATGTTTGTTATATTTTGATTTAATTGTGCGCGACAAGTCCCGTAAACTTAGTTCAATATCATCATCATTTCAGCCGAAAGTCGTCCACTGCTGGACATAGGCTTCCCCCAAAAGGCATAATCGCCACGCTTGGCAGGCGGGTTGGCGATTGCAGTTGGTTGGTTAAATACACAGAGAACGCTGCTGCCCATCCTCTGGTGAATCCCTTAGTCGCCTGTTACGACACCCATGACAAGAGATAAGGATGGTACAATTCTTTACGTCCGGCACCCACACGGAACAAATACAAATTATAACAAATTTTAATCACAAGGTTGTAATTATTATTTGACGACGTCTGTGGTCTAGTGGTTCGAGTGTCGGACTGCTGATCACGAGGTCGTGGGTTCGATTCCCACAGGACACAAATATTTGTGTGATGAACATGAGTGTTTGTGTTGGTCTGGGTGTTTCTTATGTATTATAAGTATGTATTTACAACAAAAAAAAAGTATCTAAGTATTATATCCATTGTCTAGTACCCATAGTACAAGCTCTGCTTAGTTTGGGACTAGATGGTGACGTGTAAAATGTCCCAAAAATATTTATTTATTATTTATTTATTTATTTATATCAGAAGTACATAACACAACATAAATCACGCCTGTATTTCTCCTGAAGGGGTAGGCAGAGCAGAGATGTAAAGTGTGTACCCACATTTTGCCAGTTATGTTATAAGTCCCATGTAATCGGGCACAAATCTAGACTCCGGGCTTTAATTGAGAATTCCCTAATGAAATAACCCAATAACATTGCCCGACCCGGAATCGAACCCATGACCCCACGCTTAGTAGTCGCACTTGCGACCACTAAACCAACGAGGCAATCCACAAATTGTACCACTTTTCACAGAGTAGTCCGATTTTGATGATTATTTTTTTAATAAAAAGCGGATATCTCGAAGTTATTTAAATTAATTTAGTTAGGAGAATAGTTATAAAGACTAAAAAGCTCCATTTTATTTTTCGCTTTTCAGTTTCTGTTTTCGTCGGTTCAATTTTTTTTTCAAGTTTTATTTTAATAATGAATCAATTTCTGAGCAAGAAAGTATAAATACAATATATTTTCTTCTTTTACTATTGCTCAAATGTTCATAGTTGTTCTTTAATTACATTTCTCGTAGTTACGACAGTCTACGTCGAAGCTACGCCGTAGACTCGTAGATGCAATACTCTACGCCGTAGCAATAAAAAAAATAGTTTTTGTTCCATTATAGAGAATTTTATAAGACTTTCTGAATCTTACTTTATTATTATTATGATATTATTATCTATGAGAAAGTTTTTGAAGATGTTTGGATGTTGGTTACCCTACAACTCTGAAACAACTGAACGGATTTGGATGGAATTTGGCACACAGATAGATCATAACCTGGATTAAAATATAGGCTTTTCATCTCAGGACAATACATAATTATAATAATTTCGAGTGTTTTTGTGATAAGCCAAATTCTTCTCGAGCAAAGCAGCGGGCATAGTGGTTATATTCTCTTTGGCAGCGGGCAGATCTCATCATCATCAACTCAGCCTGTCGCAGTCCACTGCTGGACGGTGGACATTTTAAACAGAATTTTTTTTTGCTGTTTCAGAGTTTTTCCCATAGTAAAAGTTGTTCATATTGATGTGTACAATGACCCCTTAAGAGGTTTACAGTTATTTCAATAACACACAACGAAAAAAAAACAGGCAAACTTGAAAAAAACGTAATACAAACTTACTTCACCTGTTCGGACGTCGAGTAAAGTTTTAAAACTTGGCCAGGAATGCCGCTGTATCACCAAGTTTCCGACGGCAAACTTGGCAAAGTGGCCAAGTGATGCCAAGTCACCGAGATTTAAAACGAAATGGCTTTAAAAGTTTGGTGAATAAAAAAATAAGATTTTCTGTTTTAAAAGATGGAAGTAAGTTGTGCGTCTTTCTTTGGTTCTTGTGCTTGGTCAGGGTTTAAAATAAAATGGCTTAGTTAGGTTTGTTGGTGATTTTCCAAGAGAATGTTATTAAGGTTCCGAACCCAAATGGTGCCAAACGGGACCCTATTACTATAGCCGGAAGCAAGTTGAAATTTTCTCAGAATATGTGTTGCTATGACCACAATGTTATCACGGCAAATACTAAAAATAAAAAAGTCTAAAACCAAAGGGGGTATCCATACAAGAAACCACGAAAAACATGCATATTTTCAACGTTCTTATTCATGCTCTATCTTCGAAACGGTAATACATATCAGCGTCAAACTTGGTCTGATTATAGTGCATACTATGTAGTTTAGCAACAAATACTAAAAATAGGGTAAACTTGTATATATGTGGTGGTATCTGCGTAAGAGAGAGATGCAAAAATGCACATTTCGCGTAACGTACGTTGATATATTTTGATGAACTCTCGTATATTAAATAAGTTTCTATGGGATATCAGATCGATGGGTGGTACGGAACCCTTACTGCGTGAGTCTGACGTGCACTTGGTTGGTTTTTTTTTCACTTATTTTTCGTATTTTTTGTCGTAGATCTATTCTATCGCAGGAACTAATCACAGCCTGTTGTATTCGTAAAAATAGTAACCCAGTATAAATACTGGGTGTAAGGGGAACGCTTCCGAAAACGGAAATAGGTGCTGGTGATTACGGATACGAAACCACGAAAAAAATGCGATTCTTTTTTTAGATTTTTTCATATACAACGTGTCCCAGAAATCAACGTCAAGCCGAAAATAGGCAATAGGCCAAGTCGTGACAGTCATTAGAAAAATATAAAAAAAAATGTTGGTCATGTACTTTTCAAATTTTATGGATTCAAAAAAAAAACTCGAAAAGTGACACCCTGTGATGATTTTTCAAGTCTTGTGGCTACAAATATTTACTTTCCATCAGTTTTTTTTCTGTAACGTAACCATGAATAACCCTTCTGTAAATTACAGTTAAAAGTTAAAACATAACTACCTCATTTTTAAATAAAATGTTACATTTTTGCCCAATATTGAATTCAAAATTATTACATCACCCAACTTTAACCGCGTGTAGTGTAAAAAAAAAGTACTACACTATTTTGGCAAGTAACTTTAAAAGATGGCGCGTTTAGTCTGGATTCCAAAATGGTATGCCACTTACTAATTGCTATTTCTTAATTGACGAAAAAAAAATATTTGTTAGTTTTAGGTGCGTTTGAAATAAAATTCAGTTGTTGGATTTCTTTAGTTATAATTTTTATTTGATCAGATTTACCGAGTTTATATTAAATGTTCGAACTGTTTGCCTTTAGCTGCACATTAATAAATACTAGATGATCGGGATAACGCTCAGCATTTGGGTATCTCTTACGAGATAGATAGTGACGCTACTTTTATCTAAGAGCGAGACGGATTGACACATAATTTCGTCTGTGTGAGTGAAACAGATAGAGACGCCACTCTGGCGAAACAGGGATGCGTTAGGTAAATTGTGCAATACTGCAGCACGTTACGCTCTTTCGTTTTCTAAGCATCTTTTTGTATTTGTAGTGACTTCATACTTACAACTGTGGCTTTGTTTATTGGACTTCATTTGCATTGTGATTTTGATTTATCTGCACTGTTTCTGTCGACCCCGTACTTGTTTTAATCGTAATCCCGTGTTTTGTGTAGTTTGTTATCATGCCATCTCGATGCACCGCACAGGAATACGCCAACATGCATCTCATTTATGGAGAATGCTTATGCAACGCCAATGCTGCAGCAAGAATGTATCGTAAGAGATATCCAAATGTGCAGCTGAAGGCAAACAGTTCGATCATTTAATATAAACTCTGTAAATCTGATCAAATAAAAATTATAACTAAAGAAATCCAACAACTGAATTTTATTTCAAACGCACCTAAAACTAACAAAATTTTTTTTTTCCTCATTTAAGAAGTAGAAATTAGTAAGTGGCATACCATTTTGGAATCCAGACTAAACGCGCCATCTTTTAAAGTTACTTGCCAAAATAGTGTAGTACTTTTTTTTTACACTACACGCGGTTAAAGTTGGGTGATGTAATAATTTTGAATTCAATGTTCGGCAAAAATCTAACATTTTATTTAAAAATGAGGTAGTTATGTTTTAACTTTTAACTGTAATTTACAGAAGGATTATTCATGGATACGTCACAGAAAAAAAACTGACGAAAAGTTAATATTTGTAGCCACAGGACTTGAAAAATCATCACAGGGTGTCACTTTTTGAGATTTATTTTTGAATCCATAAAATTTGAAAAGTACATGACCAAGATTTTTTTTTATATTTTTCTAATGACTGTCACGACTTGGCCTATTGCCCGTTTTCGGCTTGACGTTGATTTCTGGGACACGTTGTATATTTTTTTGCATTTTTCATACATAACCAGCTTTGGGCAGTTAAATAAAACTCATACATAATGAAAAATGCAAAAAAATATATGAAAAAATCTATAAAAAGAATCGCATTTTTTTCGTGGTTTCGTATCAGTAATCACCAGCACTATCACCTGTCTTCCTTTTCGAAAGCGTTTCCCTGACACCCTGTATAACCTACATTGATGAACGAAGATATTTATCGGAAGATTCCAAAGCAGATAGGAATGTCTCACCCGTGTAGATCCTTCATGGGACCTTGGAATTCTTCGTCCTACTTAAAGGATGAGATTGGAATTTTCTGTTAAATTTAATCGAAGAGAGCCGAGGGCTGTACAATTTAGGAAAAGATTGACAATTTACAAAGCGTGAACATTGGCGTGAGTTGCTAGACTATCTCTTTTTTATTGGATGCATTTTGGCAAGTGCGTTGGAATTGCACTATCTAATTCCCCCAAGCCCTTTTCATCATCAGAAAATCAGACGCAAGGCTATAACACTCTTATATGGTAGGCATTCCACGCACGAAGCCATTTGTCAATAGCTTTATCATGCGTACCGCTAAGGAGTGGAATTCCTTGCCAGCTTCTGTGTTTCCCGATAAGATATAATCTGGCGGTCTTCAAGGATCGAGTGAATAGGTTTGTGCTAGGCAAGCGTGTATCATCGTCCACCGCACCATCGCTTAACATCAGGTGAGGTGGCGGTCGAACGCAATCCCTTTAGGAATGATAAAAAAAATCCAATGAGTCTAAAACCAAACGTTCTTCAAAACGGTAATACATAACAGCGTCAAACTAAAAATAGGGCAAACATAGACATATTCGTGGTACCTACGTAAGAAAGAGATGCTAAAATTTATTTTCCACACACGATGCGTTGATGTCTTTTGATGAACTCTCGTAAATTAAATCAAGGGGTATCAGGTATAGGGTATCGATGGGTGGTACGGAACCCTTACTGCGTGAGTCCGACTCACACATGGCCTGTTTTTATTAACTCGCTATCGTTCCTGTCTATAACTATTTCTTAAAAAAAATAGAATTGTGTGGTCTAGTGGTTCGAGTGTCGGATTGCTGATCACGAGGTCGTGGGTTCGATTCCCACAGAACAGAAATATTTGTGTGATGAACATAAGTGTTTGTGCTGGTCTGGGCGTTTCTTATGTATTATAAGTATGTATTTACAAAAAGAAAGTATATAAGTATCATATCCATTGTCTAGTACCCATATTACAAGCTCTGCTTAGTTTGGGACTAGATGGTGCTGTGTAAAAATGTCCCAAAAATATTTATTTATTTATTTTACATTTACGTCATTATTCTATAAGATGAGCGATGACCACGAATTCCTGATACACGTTTTATAGTCTGTGATCATAAATAGTCCAAAAGTAACTGAAAAAGATCTTCCTAGAATTACCCAGTAAATATTTCCCTTGAGTCTCTTTTGAGAAGCCTTTTAGGGAATTACCTTGAAACTCGTAAAACAAATCACTAGAAGCTTTCTTTCTTTGTTTTATGTTAACTAAACGAATAGCCGCTCCGGAATCTATTTACTATTTGTGTCGTTTTTCTGGACTAAAACACACAGCAAAAAAATGTGTTTAGGAACGTACGTACGTTCCTAAACACATTTTTTTCTGCGGATTCTTCTTTCCAAAGAAAATAATAATATTTAACAACAAATTAGGTAATTATTGAAGTCCGAATAATACAAATCTATAATATATCCATATTTTTTCATCTGTCTTTCTCTTCTTAAATTCAAAATTTGTATTAAAAACATTATGACATTCAAAGTTTAAGAAAATCTAAATTTAAATAAAGCAACTCAATAGTAAATCTTCATGTTCTGACGAAACCGTTTCTGGATATTGTTTAACCTATTTGTATACTTAAGTATGCAGTATTTGTTTGTTTCCCAACTAAAGTAAAACAAAATTAATAAATAAAATCTATAGCGTCGGGTCGTTGCGCGCTCGGGTGTAAACTGATAAAAAACGTCACCGTTAACTAGCGCGCGCGTTCTATCCGCGCTTGCATATGCGTAGAGGCTTTGATTTTGTTGGGTGTCCCCTAACGCCACCCGTTTTTAGGGTTCCGTAATCCTACAAGGAACCCTTATAGTTTCGTCATGTCCGTCCATCTGTCCGTCTGTCCTAATCCTTTACCGCTTAATAACTTCTACAGTAATAAACATAAGTAAATGAAATTTTGACAAAAAATGGAATAGATATAGATCTCAATTTTAAAAAATAAAAAAATATTGATTACTTATTTTAGGGGTGGCGCCCATACATGTGAAATGGGGATGAAAATATTTTTTTCGCTGCACCCCCTCGTGTGGGGTATCGTTGAATAGGTCTACTAAAATGAAGGTAATGTTTCATACACAACTTTTTTATCAGGTATACCATCTGCGAAATACAGTTCGCCAAAGTGGCTTGCAATGTGTCCCCCCCTGCCATTTCTAAACTATGCAACGTAGAAACTTATAGTCTTTAACATTGATAGACCTTTATATAAACTCTCTTATAAAATTATTTCGAGTATAATGTGATTATAAATTTTTGAGTTATAGTGAGAAAACTTAAAAATACTTAAGACGTCCTAGTTCATAGGTTATTGACCTTATCGTAGCAAATAATGCTCCTTTAGTTACTTTCTATTTAAAAAAATCACAAAAAGAAACACACTTCTGACGACGTCTGTGGTCTAGTGGTTCGAGTGTCGGACTGCTGATCACGAGGTCGTGGGTTCGATTCCCACAGGACACAAATATTTGTGTGATGAACACATGAGTGTTTGTGTTGGTCTGGGTGTTTCTTATGTATTATAAGTATGTATTTACAACAAAAAAAAAAGTATCTAAGTATTATATCCATTGTCTAGTACCCATAGTACAAGCTCTGCTTAGTTTGGGACTAGATGGTGACGTGTTTAATGTCCCAAAAATATTTGTTTATTTATTTATTTATTTATTCTTAAATTTAGCTTCATATGTAAAATAGCTTCACTAATAAAATGTTTCGTTCTCACCTCTATTTACATGTTTTTTTCATACTGATTACTAAGCGTACTAACTGAATTTATTAAAAAAAGTCGGGTTGACGTTCACCCAAATTACATGACATTCATATCAAAATTACACCGCAAGCAGAAACCACTAATTTGTATTCCACGAACTCAATATGAACAGAGACCTTTTATACAAAATCTATAAAAATATCGCCATTCATTACAAAAATACACTCCCAAATGACTCCATTCATTTATCCCCACATTAAACCAATAAATTATGTAAATTCACATTACTTTCGAACAAGCCGCAGTGGGCCCGTGCGCAATACTTCACCGTATGTTGTCAATAAATACTGGAGCTATATTAGCGCTCAGGGACCCAATCCACGTCGAGAACGTATCTTTATTTTATTTATGTACATAAGTCCCTGAAGGAGAAAGGATTTTAAAGCAGTGACTGAAATAGCATAGGTAATAACCTAACTAAATTATCATTTCAGCCGAAAGACGTCCACTGCTGGACAAAGGCCTCCTCCAGGCATATGTTGGAGGATATGCCATAATCACCACGCTTGGCAGGCGGGTTGGCGATCGCAATTGGTTGGTTAAATACTCAGAGAATTCTGCTGCCCATCGTCTGGTGAATCCCTCAGTCGCCTTTTACGAAGCCATCAGAAGATATAGGGTGGTTCAATTCTTTACGTCCGGCACCACACACACACACATAACTAAATAGTATATATAACTAAATGCAAATAATATAATGTGCAATTATAGGTAATAGGTGTAATAATATGCAATTATAGGTAAATGTATATTGTAGTACCTAGTTTAAATTAATAATATAAGTAATAATATTGTCAAATTGAATTTTATGTTTAAATATTGCATGCTGTGAAACAACCAAATATGTGGAACATACATTTAATTTATAATGTCCTCTGTACCACATTTCACGCAATAAATGATAAATAAAATAAAATAAATAAAATATATTTGTGATTAAAATTAGGTTTTTTTGTTATCATTCACTCATTTTTAGTAGTAGTAGAGCTCCTTCGTGAAAGAGCTCGTCCGGGGAAATACTACCACCGTACCTACTTCTGCCACCAAACAGTGATACTGTCATTGCTGTGTTCCGGTGCTCGTGGTACGGGTGCCGGTGACATTACAATCACATGAGACTTTCCATCTTCATGTCTCATTTTGGCGAACCGACTCGCAATAACATTTAACTTGTTTTATAAATTCCTGTCTTTTATAATAAATCTTTCGCTCATTTAACTGACTACGTTAATATAATTAAACGCTACAGGACCGCACAGTATGTCTGTCTCTATATGTAACGAGTATCAGTGTCTTGGGAGACGACCCGTATCGGGATGAGAAGTAAGAGGCATCACGAACAGTGATTAAAGGATTTAGTGTATCTCATGATTTTATACTTACTGCGGATATTTCGATAAAATTGTTTCCAATAAACTAATGACTGAAGTAACTAAAATATGTCCCTTTTAATAATTATTAGGTTTATGCTTTCATAAGTCTACAAAAAATAAATCTCTAACCTAATGGGCAAAAGTACAGATATATTACCAGCGTGCCCAATCTGAAGACTCGAAAACGTCCTAATTGTGACCTTTTGCTATTAGTCCGCGTCAAACAAGGCGCCGAGCGAGACCGTTGGCAGAAAAATTATCAAAAATGCCGTCGTGTGTGTACAGAAAGTGTATTTATGACGCGAACGTAACTTAATGTAACTAACTTACCTTGTATCAGTTTGTGTACGCTGCCGCTGCGTAAGGATATTTTTTTGTTTGTTTTGTTGGGGAATCTATATTTTAAATATCATTGTAATGGGCTAACAATTTACTCTATAATTTAAACTACAAGACCGTACACAAACTATCCCCGTATGTAACGCGTGTATTAGTGTCCAGGGATACGACCCATGTCGGAATGTCTCGCCGTATTACGTGACATGTCCCTCATGTGAGCAAGCGTGGGACAAAATTAACAGCGATTAATGTATCAAATGTGTCTATACGAGCATATTTCAAGAAAGCTTACCGCTCTTGACTCGATTCAACGCAGTGCTGAGAGGCTAATTAGTGATGAACTGCTAGTAAAATCAAGGCTACAAAGCTTAGCCCATAGACGCACAGTTGCTTGTTTGTCGGTGTTCTACAGGCTGTACTTTGGTGTGAGTGTACGGAAGAGCTCCATGAGCTTATTCCACCTTCTCTTCCTTTCATCGCACTACACGACGTACTGCAGAATATCATCCACATTTCGTAGAAGTCCCTAGTATCAGGGCCAAGCGCTTTGAGAACTCTTTCATAATGCGTACAGCCAAGTTGTGGAATTCACTGCCAGCATCTGTATTTCCAGGCACTTACAACCCTAACGCCATTGAAGCTAGAGTGAATCGGCACCTATAATGGGTTTGCTCGCTCCATCGTCGACCACATCTTGACAAAGCTGTCTAGATTGCGGTCAAGAGCATATCTATATCTTGTAAAAAACCGTTTTCAGCCAAACTACTAATAATAAAACAGACACAAACTAAAACCGGCCAAGAGCATGTCGGGCCATGCTCAGTATTATAGGGTTCCTTAAGTAGGTCTAATTACAAACGAATCAAATCGAATATTAATCATTGCTATTTTAGTTTTTGCAAACAGCGCCACCTAGTGCTAAATTTATGAAGCTAAATTTAAGAAGTGAGTTTCTTTTTGTGATTTTTTTAAATAGAAAGTAACTAAAGGAGCATTATTTGCTATGATCATTTTTCTCTAAGGTCAATGACCTATGAACTAGGACGTCTTAAGTATTTTTCAGTTTTCTCACTATAACTCAAAAATGTATAATCACATTATACTCGAAATAATTTTAAAAGAGAGTTTTTATAAAGGTCTATCAATGTTGAAGACTATAAGTTTCTACGTTGCATAATACACGAGGGGGTGCAGCGAAAAAAATATTTTCATCGCCATTTTACATGTATGGGCGCCACCCCTAAAATACGTAATCAAGATTTTTTTATTCTTTTAAAATTGAGATCTATATCTATTCCATTTTTTTTCAAAATTTCATTTACTTATGTTTATAACTGTAGAAGTTATTAAGCGATAAAGGATTAGGACAGACGGACAGACGGACAGACGGACAGACGGACGGACATGACGAAACTATAAGGGTTCCTTGTAGGACTTCGGAACCCTAAAAAGTAACTAAAAGTGATATATACATTGATAAAATGATTCAAGAAATGTACCTAATTAAGTATTTTTTATGTGCACCTACCGCATGTCGTCTTGTTGTGGCAATAAATAATTTTTCTTTCTTTCTTTCTATATAGTTTCCATGAGATTTCATTACTATGAAGTTGGTGTTAAATTGTCTTTTATAAATTAATCACTGAGGCAGTCAACAAACCACTGAAATGTCATTAACACTCATCTAACGCAATTTTAAATGCTACAGGCACAGCGGTGACACTCCGTGTAAGTGTGAGCTTGCTCGCCGGTGACCTTGAGCGAGCGCGTGAATGCAATAGGCCTTGGCTGAGGCAGCCGAGAGACTGCCCGTTCCACACGCCGACCACCGCGCACGGACCCGGCGCTCGCCCCGACCCGCATACATAGCCGCGAGAAATTTTACGAGCACACATGCTTAAGAGGCTGACAACACCTAAAAAATCAGACCTCTGCGGTCACTGTCGTTTCGTACAGAACTGAAAGAGAGACAACGAGCGGAGGGACGTCGGGTGCGCCGCTCAACTTGAATGAAATTTTTTAATTTTTTTTTATAACAAACAAACGCTTATTTGAAAAACAGAAACAACTATGTTTTAGATTATTGTCTTTCTTAAATGTTTTCATAATTTCATTTATAATATTTGGTAAATAATATAGATTGTTTGCTTTAAAGCATGTTTTAAGACATTAGTTTACAATTCTTTTCTATCAAGAAAACTTCAAGAAAACGTGTTTTGGGCACAATAAAGTTTTAGAAAATACGATCAAGATTAAAAAAAATGTTTTCACTGCCACAAAATGAATAGATACAGCTAAAAATGTTTTTAAAAGCCTATGTGGGGTATTTGGCTGTTGTCAGCGTCTTAAGTGTCGCTTCTTGTCGTTAGTATATATTCTATGATTCTATGCTACAGGCACGTACACAGACTGTCTCCGAATGTAACGCGTGTAACGTCCAGGGTCGTCTGACCAGTGTCGAGACGTCTCGCTGTCAAGTCCCTCAATTTAGGAAGCGTGGGACATTATTGCAGCAATTTGAAAAATCTAGTGTGTCTAATTATTCTAGAGTACTTGAATTAGGTTCCGTGTGGTGCCGGACACAAAGAATAGCACCACTCCATCTCTTCTCGTTGGTGTCGTTAAAGGCGACTAAGGGGTTTGCCAAAGAATGGTCAGCAGCGTTTTCTGAGTATTTATTCAACCAACTGCGATCGTCAACCCGCCTGCTAAGCGTGGCTACCTTGGCAAATCCCTTTTGGGCAAGGCCTATGTCCAGCAGTGGTCGTCTTTCGGCTAAAATGATGATGATGATGACTTCAGCTATGAATTTTTTTTTCGGGCGGGCGAGATTGTTTGCGTAATCGCGGCTTTTTGTCATACTACGGATGTGAATGTGTGCGTGCCGGCCCGTACTTTTAAGCGAGCCGGCTTACTATGGATGCTTCAGTTATTGTTTAGCGAGATTCCGTCCGCCTTTTTTAGGGTTCTGTACCCGAAGGGTGCCAAACGGGACCCTATTACTCTCGCTACGTTGTCCGTCCGTCCGTCTGTCTGTCACAAGGCTGTATCTTTTGAACGGTAATAGATAACCGGTTGAAATTTTCTCAGAATATGTGTTGCTATGAGGTATATTACGACAAATACTAAAAACAAAAAAAAGTCTAAAACCAAAGGTGGTCCCCATACAAGAAACCTCAAAAAACATGCATTTTTTCAACGTTTTTGTTCCTGCTCTATTTTCAAAACGGTAATATATACCAGCGTCAAACTTTGTCATATTATAATGCATATTATGTAGTATAACAAAAAATAAGACAAACATAGACATATGTGGTGGTACCTGCGTAAGAAAGACACGCAAAAATTCATATTTCGCGCATTGTGCGTTGATGTATTTTGATAAACTCCCGTAAATTAAATCAGTTTTTATGGGGTATCAGGGCGTTGAGAGGTACGGAACCCTTACTGCGCGAGTCCGACTCGTACTTGGCCGGTTTCTATTATTATTCCGAGTCGCTATAGTTGTAGATAGAAAAAGTGCAAAAAACGGCCACTTTTTGCACTTTTTTCTATATACAACTACAGCTAACTAGATTTTACAGAGTTAATAGTTTCTGATTACTACAGTACCTGTACTTCAAATTGCTAAAAACTAATTTTCGATAAATGATGTATTCAGCGAGTAATATTTTTTTACTGGTGGGGGCGCCACTTGGCAGCTACATGCGCCTTATACAGTCTATTAATGTCGACGATAATGAATATTTATATCAAAACCCCTGAAAACAAAATTCCACTTCATCTTCCTGTGAGACGAAACTCATCAAACGTAATTAACCAACTTCTCACAATACCTACATTTCCACATGTTAATCGTATTTATTAGTGGCCTGGGAGACGACCCGTGTCGGGACGAGTTTGTTACGTGACATGTCCCTACAGAACTACACGCAACACAAGACTAACAGAGATTAAGAAGGATATAATATAATATAACGTAGTAACTATTCTATTGACGTTCTATAGAAGCCTGAATTAGTTTTCCTATAGTAACAATTAGAATGACATTCGATTAAACTTTTGATTGATATCAGGTATAGTTTATAATATTTTAGAAATGTCAATATCACTTACCTTTAAGGTTTTTTTGTCACACTCTGGGTGCCTGTAATAAAAAGATACGGATATTTAGCCCTTTTCC
The DNA here is from genome assembly GCA_949699075.1 of Asteroscopus sphinx. Classification (NCBI taxonomy): domain Eukaryota; kingdom Metazoa; phylum Arthropoda; class Insecta; order Lepidoptera; family Noctuidae; genus Asteroscopus; species Asteroscopus sphinx. The sequence goes on along the minus strand of OX453023.1, from coordinate 3,045,392 downwards.
ATTCTAACATAAGCCGGATATAAAGTTATCATAATCAACACAGATGACGCCAATGGTGACGCACATTGATTTAAACATGGTCTTTAGATAAACATGCAATATTGAACAAAAAGGTTTTTCAAGCTTTTAAGTGTTTGTGTGAGTTTTGAGAACATCTGTCATCATTTCAATTCATCGTAGACTCGTGAGGGACGCGTCACGTAACACGACGCGACGTCCGAACGTGTCCCGACACAGGTCATCAAACTTGTCTTTTACGTGACGTGATAGATAGGAAGCATTGTTAAGTAAAAGTAATCATTTCATTACTTTGTTATAGGTGCAAAAGTTTAAATAATGTATTACGTTGTAATATGATTTTTATTCTTAAAAAAAACGCTGCCTCGCACTCAGTTTTCTCCTGTATTGTGGGAGCGTTTACAGACATACACATATGTACTACCTGTCTGCGGTGAGAATGCCGATTTCCCTTCCCGCTCCCTCGTACCGCACCTCAAGCCAGGCCTGGCTAGTACCAATACTGACCAATAGCAACGCTGTAAAGTGTCTTATGACGTCATTTTTTTACGGTCGACCGCGGCATTCTCACTGCAGACAAGTAGTAATACTAATAAATATATGCGTTATAGCTAGCACAATCTAATTATACCTACTTTCAAGTTTCCAACTGATATATTTTGAGAATATCTGACGATGGCCAGGGAGCCATTTATCGTAGACTCGTGATGGACGCGTTACGTAACACTCTTGAGGGACGCGTCACGTCACACGACGCGACGTCTGAACGTGTCCCGACATCGGACGTCGGGGCTTGTCTCTTAATGTTAACACGCGCGGGTTGCGATACTACCGCGTGATTGATTGGAAGTGATACTAGAGAAAATATATCAATAAGGCGGGCTCCACACGTTGGCCCCAACATTGGGGCGAGCGTTGGCCAGTAATTATGCCCAGCGTCCACACGTTGGAGATAATGTTAGTTTAGTTCCGTCAGAGCCAATGTAAAGACGTTTAAAATAGATGTTGTACTGCGCACTTTAAGATTATTGAGTGCTTAAGAGCTGAACTGTCAATTAAAATAACACAATAGTTATACAATGGATGTCGTCTTTGAAAAATGTTTTGATAAACAAGAGAATATCATTATTTTTTGTTAATAATAATGATATTTGATAGAGATGTATGGAAGAAAAAGACATGCTGCGCCGACCCGAAATAAATTGGGATAAGGGCACGAGGATGATGAATAAACATAAGCATAGAGATTTTTTTATAAAATTTCTATAAGTATTGCGTCCATCCACGTGGATGAAATTTTCAAGACGCGGTGACCGTAGGAACAAGCTCATTCGATGTACCTTACTGCATGAGTGCTGCGGCAAGACTGGGCAAACTGCCAACGTGTGGGCGCATCGCAAACGTTTGCGCATAATTCCTTTGTAAAACCGACACGCGACGGCTAACTGCCAATGCTCGCCCCAACGTTCGGGCCAACTCCATTTTCCCGATCCACACGTTGGCTAATAGTGTTGGCGCCAACGTTCATGCCAAAGTGTGGAGCCGGGGTTACATTCAAAACATATTCGAAATTTATACAACGTTACTTTTTGTTTACGCAATTTGAGAAACTTATTAACTCACGAGGATAATCGATTGTGATAGTTTTTATACCATTTTACTTTTTAATGTTAGCCGTATATAGCCTAATAAAACACTGACAGATACCAGGCCCCTCAGAAAGTATTGCGAAAAAAAGTTTTTATATATGGGAGACTGGCCAGTTATAATGTTTTTCGAAAATATGATTATTTATAAGTAAAAATAAGTAAGTTCCAATTTAAAAATTTCCCTCCACATTTTTTGCGAGTTAATTCAAAGTATTGTGTCTCACTGAAATATGGATCTGCGCCGGGAACATTTTAGAGCTATGATTTTATACGATTTCAAGTGTCGCCTGAAACCGGATGAATCGTACGATAGACTTCAAATGGCATTCATGGATGAAGGCCCTTCCAAGGCAACCGTGTATCGTTGGTATAACGAATTCAAGCGCGGTCGACCAACTTTGGGGGATGACGAAAGAAGCGGTCGCCCTTTGACGGCTGTTACCGAAGAAAACGTGCTAGCAGTGAAAAATTTAATCCAAGACAATAGGCGAATTACATATCAGGAGATTCAACACATATTGAAGATTGGATCGGGAAGCGTTCACGAGATTCTACACAGCCATCTTCGCGTGAGGAGGATAGTATCACGCTGGGTGCCGCACAACCTCACCGATGCTCAGAAGCAGGCCCGGGTGGAATGGTGCCGTGATATGCTTAAAAAATTTGAAGCAGGCTCGTCTCGGCGTGTTTACGACATCGTTACAGGTGATTAGTCCTGGATTTATCAATACGACCCAGAAACCAAGCGCCAGTCGACTGTTTGGGTGTTTCAAAATGAGCCAACGCCTACCAAAGTGAAGCGATCTAGAAGCGGGGGTAAGATTTTGATCGCTAGCTTTTTTTAATTTGACTGGCCACTTGGTATCAATTCCCTTACGGGATCAAAGAAGCATTAATGCCGAATGGTATACTACCAAATGTTTGCCAGAAGTTTTCTCTGTTATAAGCAACAAGCGACCAAACACAGGGCTCCGCGGGCTACTGCTCCACCACGACAATGCACCTGCGCACACCGCACTCAAAACGAGGGACTTCCTGGACAGCACGCCAGTCAAACTCCTGGGTCACCCTCCTTACAGCCCTGATCTAGCACCGTGTGACTTCTTTTTATTCCCAAAAATAAAAAATCAGCTCAAAGGGATACAATTTTCGTCGCCGGAAGATGCGCTGGCTGCGTTCGAGCAGGCTGTAAACGAGGTGTCTGCGGCGGACTGGAAAAAGTGTTTTGAAAACTGGTTTAGGCGCATGAATCTTTGTATAGAGGCTGGTGGAAAGTACTTTGAAAAGATTTGATAAAAATATATGTACGTATAGAACAATTTTTTTTAGTTTCGCAAAACTTTCTGAGTGTCCCACGTACAACCTGGATACAACATTGACAAAGACAGACATGGCATACCGGTGGTAAATGTCATGTCTCTGGACAAAGATTAAAAGTAAGTTAACATTTGAAATCAGAAATTATGTTATTTTTCTCCCACTTGGTCGGAAATTGGTTCATTATTCAAAAAAAAGAATACAACAATCGGCTCTTTTCCGTACGCTACGAAATAACAGGCCGGTAATATCCAACAGGACAATAATAGAAATTGCTGGACACTTTTTATTTTTTAAATTATGCTACCGAGGTTTTTTAGTACACACTTACATAAATTAGGTATTTTTAGGTACAAAATATTTATCATTATACAGGCTGAATGCGCATTTTTTTTTTCTTAACTTTGAAAATAGAACAAAAACCGCGCGCGGGCGAATGGGCGTGAATGAAAATGAGATACTGTTGAATAAATTTGTCTTGTGTTTCCTCGCAAATTAGAGAAAAGTACTATACAAGTCTCGGCCAAAATAGTAATTAACGGCCTCGTTTAGTTAAAAAGGACTCGGCTTGCGCCTCGTCCTTTCAAAATCACTTGGGAAGTACTCGGCTTCGCCTCGTACTTCCAATATTACTCGGCCGTAAATTGCTTCATTTCAGGCCTCGACAGCAATGTACTATTTTGCCAAGCTGTCAATAATTCTTTTCTGAATAAACACAAAGGCTTCATACCAGAAAACTAAAATATCTTGCAGTACTTACAACCTTAGGAGCCAAAACAAATACGCGACACGACGTTGCATCCTGGCACGATGCACGGTACGACGTTTTCGATACGATATCGTTGAAAGAAGAACAATTAACACAGTTGATCCGGAGATATGGAGATATTTTGTCCCAATGCACGGGATGCTCTTCAACTAGAGATATTAATTTATCTACATCAATGTCGTACGTGATTTTTGACTATTGAACATCAAATGCGGCACTGGGCGCAGGATTTCATCGTCAGTGTTTACGACAAGATGTCGTGCCGTGCATCGTACTAATATACAATACGACTTCGTGTCGTGAATTTTTACGTTTCACGTCGTAGATTTCTACGACACGACATCGCAATGTGCCACCATACGACATCGTATCGTGTTTTTTTTTATAGTATAGGATGGCGAAACGAGCTAAAGGCCCACGCGGTTGCCTTTGCCCATAAAAACTTCATTACCACCTAGGCTGTTACCTAAACGGTACCGCAAGTCGGTTCGCTAAACTGAGATATGATGATGGAAAGTCTCCCTTACCCATAGTTATAAAATATTCAAGTTGACCACGTCTCGACAGTCGAACCGTACATGACATATATCTCCATGTAGCAGGCACATCACGTAGTAGGGAAATCACGTAGTAGGGAAATCACAGAATTACCTCGAAGGGTCGGGTTGACATGTAACATTGTTTTTATATTTATTACCCAAGCTTCCAGATGGATTGTCGACACATGGTGCTACACAATGGATTGACTTAAATGGGTAAGGGGTAAAGGGTAAAATCCCTTCTTTTATTGGATAAAGGGAATAAATGATTTGGTTTGTCATGTTGCTATGAATAATAATATAGAGACTGACCACGCTAAAGGTGGTATGCCACTGGTAAAATTTCTTTGTCCTATGTGACTTTGATCAAAGAAATTTGCAGCAGCTAAAACCATTATTAGACCTGCTGTCTTGTATGGAACGGAATGTTGGGCTACGAAAGGGAGGAATGAAAGGCAACTTCATGCAGCTGAGATGAGAATGTTAAGAGGAATGTGTGCTGTAACAAGAATGGATATGATAAGAAATGAGTATGTCAGAGGGAGTTTGAAAGTAGCGCCAGTGACGGAAAAGTTGAGATGCAGTAGAATCAGTAGATTGTCATGGTATGGACATGTGATGCGGAAAAATGAGGAGCATGTTAGGAAATAAGTTTTGTGTATGAATGTGGATGGCTATAAGAAAAGAGGTATAGACCAAAGAAAAGATGGATGGATTGTGTGAAAGATGATATGGATAACAAGAAAGTGAACACGGAGATGACGGCTGGTAGAGATGTATGGAAGAAAAAGACATGCTGCGCCAACCCCAAATAAATTGGGATAAGGGCAGGAGGATGACGATGAGCTGCTCTTATTGGAAACCTCATTAACTTATTGCCCCTGTTATTACTCTTACTGCTTTATATTGCTCTTGTTGAATAGTGAGATTTGGTTAACTGTAAGGGCCAAAGATTCGAGTTTTCGCAAAATGAATGTTACAGACGAAAACACATTTCTATTATTATTAGTATAACATTTAGTCTCTAAATTTATAAGCATAATCAGTCCATTACTCTCCCACTGCTGGGCAAGGGACTCTTCTCCGAATCAAAAGGTCCTTAGTCTCTTAATTCCAGAGTTCAAAGTACCACTATTACACAACAAAATTCGAAAGTCCCGTAATCCAAAACTCTAAAAGAGACACAGAATAAATCACTTGACAAAACTGTGCTATCAGAACTTTGTGAAAGTTTCAGAAGAACAGAACAGGACACATGTGAATGGGATAAGGGGTAACAGAACGGAACACGTGTGAATGGGATAAATTCGGGTCGTATTCAGGTCTCGTTGCACAGGAGTATATACGGTGTGGCCACGAGTGAAGAGAGAAGCAGGCAATGACGTTACGTATTTAGGAGCACATGACTTTTTTTTTGTATAAATATTTGGGACCTTTTACACAGCACCGGCTTCTAGTCCCAAACCAAGCAGAGCTTGTAATATGGGTACTAAAAAATGGATATAATGTAAAAACATACTTATAATACATAAGAAACACCCAGACCAACACAAACACTTATGTTCATCAAATAAATATTTGTGACCTGTAGGAATCGAACCCACGATCTCATGATAATGAAGAAAGATAAATAAATAAATAAATAAATGATCAGCAGTCCGACACTCGAACCTCTAGACCACAGACGTCACCAAACTTTGTTTTGAACTTTTCATGTTATTAATTAGGTACCGTGTACCACTGCGAAAACTCATTTACATAACCTTTTCGTCCTCTCATCTGAATAAATAGTAAATCTCATGTCAATAAAGAAACTTCTGATGCAAACCCCAAAATGGTTATGGTTGATATTACCAATATGGAATGCAATAAAGAATTGAGTATTGAGTATTGGTTTCCTGACCTGGGCTCCACAGGCCGCGCAGATGCACACGACTATATTCACAAATTAGGAGCTATTACTGTCTTTTTAAGGATTCCATATCTAATGGGTATACCAACTGGACCCTAGTACTAAGCCTACGCATTTGTCCGTCCGTCCTTTTGTCTTGCACAGGGCTTTATCTTTTTTACATGGAATAGGTAGCCAATTTCGTCTTCAGACAAGGCAAAAGTCTTTGACCAGTGTGTGTTGCCAGTATTTACGTACGGCACTTTACTTCGCGAGTCCGACTCGCACTTGGCCTTTTTTTCAGGTACAGTCAACTTTAAAAGTCGATGAATGTTTTGGAAATTGTTATTTCAAAATTATTAAGACTTCTCTTTCCTATACTCGCCTGTCAAAAAGTTCGACGCTCCAAACCAAAAACGGTGATATAATAAAATTACTTTCACCACAATGTATGTACGATCTGTATTTAATCAGCCATCACCTTGGGCTTATTCTCATATACTTCCTATACCGATGCGACAATTTTAGAGTTTATATTTACAAAATGAAAGCAGTTTAATCGCTCATTTGATAGCTGTACGGCACGTAAGCTGAAAGCGCGCAGCTCACTCATATGATGTAAAACAACGCAGTAGGTCAGCGCTGCGCTGTCAACACGTCATATTCACAAATAAAAGCTACATTCTGGATTCTGGGGTCTTTTTGTACAAAAAATAAGAATTTAATTTAAAAGTTTGTTTTAATATGAAATGTAGGTACTCTTTATTTTTTGCATTTATGTAACGGTTAAATAAAGTCATCATCATCATTTCTGCCGAAAGACGTCCATTGCTGAACATAGGCCTCCCCCAAGTATCGCCACAAAGACCGGTCCTGCGCTTTCCTCATCCAAAAATGCTATCTACAGACCGGAACGCGCTAAACATAAAATACGCAATCACGCCCACCATGTTTCTAGCATTCAATGCAAAATAAATTACGCCTAAAATCCGCTAATGCCCGGTTAATGGCAATAGGCTCGCCCCCTATTACATGGGACTATAACATAACTGGCGAAATGTAAAGAAAGAAAGAAAAAGAAAGAAAAATATTTATTTGACACAACTGAGACACATACAGAAGAAATATACATGAACAAGAAATAGATATAGTGAAGAAGTAACAAAGCGAGGAAAAAAGTCATTGACAGTCATGCGCCATGTGTGTCTCAAAATTGTGACAAATGGGTGTCCAGCTCAGCATATTGCCAGGTTATTAAACCTGACGCTGGTATTCTGCTGGATCCCTGTTGTGACGTAGGATGTCGAGCAAACTACACATTAGTAATAGTTAGTGAGTGTGTGTGTGTATTAAGAGTGTGATTATGAATAGAAATATATATATTAAGTATACGATAAATATATGTGAGTGACTAAAATATAATTAGATAATTTGTAAACAACGTTATGTGATACTCGATAAAATACTGCCAAATAACAAACCAATAATAGATTAAAGACATAAATAAATAATTGATCTCTGGTTCCGCAGCAGGGCATAGCGGCTAGTCATCAACGCGATATCAGGTGTTTCTTAAATGATGGACGCGTTAGTAATTGCATTACCTAGTTTTTTTTGTGCGTCAATGAGATATTGCCGTAGTTTGATTCTGAACACTCTCAAGGTTTGAAGGTTTCTTAGTGGTGGCGGTATGTTGTTCCAACATTTCGATGCCGCGTAGCGAAAACTACCCCTGAAAGCTGCAGTTTTATGATGTTCTATAATTAGTTGGACTGAGCACAGCCTGCGTGCGCATTCTCTTCTACTCGCGGCCCAACTTAATTTGCTGTAGAGGTAAGCTGGTTTCTGCAGTTTTATCACCCCAAAAAGAAGGCACGCCAAATGCAACTTGCGTCGCGATTTCATCTTTAGGATGGAGTGAGAATTTAAAAAAGGTGTAACGTGGCTCCTTGGTGGGATCGAGAAACAAAAACGAGCGCAGGCATTTTGTACCCGCTGAATCAGCCGGTCTGTTCTTGCCAGCAATCGAGGACCACAAACTGTGTCGGCATAATTTAACTTGGACAGCACCAACGACTCGACCAACTGTATACGTAACGCTTCTGACAGATACGGTCTCATTTTATATAAAATCTTAAGTCTGTAGAAACAATTACGCACTGACTCCGCCACATGTGCTTCGTATCTCAGTTCAGTGTCCATGTTCAGACCAAGATTGCGTGCCTCATTCACTCGACCGACTGACTCTCCCATCAATGTTACATTAAGAGTCGCCGGCAATGCACTGATTTGGTTCTTGGTTCCAAACACCATGTACTTGGTTTTAGTGGGGTTAAGCACCAAGCCATTTTTCTCTGCCCAGGATACTATCCTTTCGAGATCGTCGTTTAGATCCTTCACCACACTGGTGTAGTCACTTGGTTCGAATGAGACATAAACCTGCACATCATCAGCATAAATATGGTACTTGCAACGTTTTAGACAGTGTGTAATGTCAGCGCAGTATAAAATGAAAAGGATTGGGCCCAGTATTGAGCCTTGAGGTACTCCTCTATTTACGGAAGTAAGTGGCGAGACGAGAGTAGATCCATCGCTCAAATGTATTTCCACGAAATGTGGGTGTGCTATACACCTCTGCCTACCCCTTCGGGGAAATACAGGCGTGATGTTATGTTTTTTTGTTTTGTTTTAAAATCCGCTGTTAGATATGCTGCCAAATACAATTTTAGTGACTCTACGTCCAAACCAGCACTAATGATCAAGCAAGCGGTTCGTGCACTGGTGTCCTACAAGACACCTGCATACAGCGATAATTTATCGCGCCTTTACCTGCTTTTTTTTATTGTATTACCTTTTTATTTATATTTCTATGCATTATAATAAATCAAGGTTTAACCGGATTACATCGCGTATATTATTTAAATTGGTTTTCGTGACGTTTCGAAAGCTTTGCAGCATTTCGTGGTCGCAGGTAGACTAAGATGAAAAGCGTCTTTACAGATATTTCTAAAAAAAATTTTTAATCTTCCGTAAAATATTATTAATAATCGTTTCGATGCACGCAGTAATCACTCACAATATCATTATCTTTTACAGTGTTGCGTGCTGTTTGGGACTTGATTATTTTTAGGATTGATTATTTTTACCAACCATCTTCTCTATTAAAATTAGGATGTTTTTTAATTTCAATAGCCTCACGAAGCATTCTAGGTACGGTCAACCGCACGTTGGTGGTAACACTTTGATATTAGCAGCATTTTTATTTCGTAAGCAGTAAGGGCGGTTTTCGAATTGACGTGTTACCACTGTCAGGCAGTTGACTGTACATATTATATTTCTATGGTTCTAACACATAATTGAATCGCGGTCACACACGCAAAACATCACACCGACATGCAAGTTTCTTGCAACTTACGCTTTTAAACGATATCTCACCATATAAGACAACTTGTATGAAGATATAAATTGTGGAAAGAAAAAAATCGCTCACGAGCAGGATTCGAACCTGCGACTCCTGGCTCACACTTGTATGAACATTTACATAAAACCTAGGAACAGTTGAGTATTCTTCAGTTTCTCAGTGGTCTTGACCTTGGCAACAAAGGCGGATGGAGGGCCCTTCACGTCATAATAGCCAGCCGCGCGCCACTGACTTTTACTGGAGAGTGTTTGCAGTATCTTTATGCTCGGTTTGTGTTTTTGGGTGGGCAGTGAGTTAGGTGTGTTGTGGGATGATGTTTTGAGGTTGATTTAAAATGATAGGAAGTGGTGCAAGCACTTAAAATGGTGCTTCTTCTTCTTCTTCGTGTCGATGGTATAGTATTTATGTAATCTCTTGGGTCAGTTTTGGCAAGCCCAAAACTTTGCCACTTCAACGGCGTTATCAGTGGCAACGCAAAGGTCACCCAGGCTACAGGTTTCGGGACACAAAGGGCAGTGTAAGAGGTGACTCATCGATTGGGGGTCAGTGCCACAACCACACCCTGTCGCTGTTTTTTGAATATAGCCCCACTTGGCGAGATTGGACTTGCTTCTTCCCACTTGAGTTCGTAGTCGGTTTAGTGACTTCCAGGTTGACCAGGGAAGGTTATATCCCGCAGGAAGGTGCAGAATGGTGCTAATTTTCGGTTACCTACTGTCAAAAATATGCTTGAAACTTATTTATTTAGAATGATGATATACGTTATGATGTTTTAAATCGATGTGGGCAGCATAGCTATTAAGTTACAGCACAGATAAGTGGTTACGTTGACTCACGAGTTATATGAAAGATTCTAAGGCTATCCCAATAGTAACTACGTGAACAGTATTTTTGGAACAAAGTTCCTTTATTGCCGTGGTCCCCTGAAATCGCGAAAAAAAATATCAGCTGATCCTTACATTTTGTCGATTTATGTGAACACAAATGTAAGAATCAGCAATTTCTTTTTAGGTTTGGTCCAATAGTAAAAGTTATTCGATAGCACTCACTGAATGAGCTCTAAAAATAAAACTACGTTTTCTGATACACGTTGATGTATACAACGTGTATCAGAAATGCGTGGTCATATTGAAGAGCTTATTCAGGGGATGCTGCCGAAAAGTTGTTCGACAGCATATTTTTTTCGCAATTTCAGGGTTGGTAGTAGTAAAAGCTGTTCTATGCTATGTCCTGAATGAGCTCTTAAAATATGACCACGCATTTCTGATACACGTTGTATGTATGGGTGTAACTGTAATTGAATCCCACCTCCCTTCCACCTTGATGATGTTTTTATAAAATCATTGTACCTCCCACCTTTTATGATATCAGCAAAAACATTGACTTACGTAGCCTTTTTACCACAAAGCACTTTGTCCCAAAAAATAAACGAATAAATTACTTCAAAAAAGCTTTTTTGTGGGAACAAGATAATTAATAAGTGGCAGCCCTATTACCGAAGTCTTCTTAAACCTCGGCTTCAGCCATTTAATTCTGGTTCCGTATTTAAACTCACGTTAAATATAGAATGGTTCTTTAATAGCCTGTAGAAGAAAATTTAGGAAGATTAAACCTAGGTTTCTATTTTTTTTTCTAGGTTTTGTCTATGAACATTATATTTTCATTTTAAGTAATTGGGTTTTTATAGGGTTATAAGTTGTCCGTTATGTGAAAGTCGTCGAGACACGACTTTCATTTAAGAATTACCAAAAAAATATTGCCAAAAAAGTAAATTAAAAAAATCTCGACATCCTAAAAAAAAGTGTAAAAGTTTAAGTCCACAATTAATTAGTCCATAACATGCTCTAAAGTTTGTGAGTCATTAACATTTATTAAAAATAGCACAAATAATCATACTCAATTAGGATTTTTCGCTTTTTATTTCGTGATTATATTTTAACGTATGTGAAATAATTAGATTTTTTAATGCTGTTAAACTAAAGATCATGTCTAAACGAATACCGTTTACGATTTTTTTTTTTTTTTTTTTTAAGTTTTTGTATAAATACGTGTGCGAATATTTTAGATTATATTATCCCATGTAATTAATTTGTTAAGTCTAACGCGGATATAAAAATGAGAATCGCACGAAATCTATTGAGCGTATTTTTATGAATCCTTCACCATTTTAAAGAAAATTTAATTAACTATCAATTAATGTAAGATTTTTTCACAATGATTTTACATACTTATGTAATATCATTGTTTTTTCAAGTCACAAAGTAATGTAAAAGTAAATAATTTTACTATATTGTACGCGGGTGAGGGTTGATAGTACAGGACAGACATACGAACGAGAGACGGGAGGAGAGATAGAGACGGGGATTCTCAAGGTCATTGACGCTTATCTGTGTCTTAATTGAACTAAGGCCCTTCAAACATAATACAGTGTATTATATATACCAATCTGATCTGAATCTGATTAGCAGGGTGTATTTAATACGTACATCATACCATACATCATAATAAGAAAGTATGATTTTGTTTTTACGAATGTAGAAAAACAAACACAGAAGAAACTATAGACGTATAATATACAGCCAACAGCCACCAACACTTATATCTATGGAACGATCAACAATTTGCGAGTACCTTAGGCTACCATGACCCAAATTGCCTACGCCAAAAGTCTTAAAAAACCCCGGACATTTGGACGAAACCAGGGTTTCTCCTCGGACACCATAAAAAATATAATGTTTTTTTTTATTCAATGAAACTATCAATGCGGCGAGCGTCCGGGTGCAACCGGACACTTCTTGAGAATCCACCCGAACTCCCCCTGACTCCCCTAGATGCCATCCAAACCATGACAAATCCGGGGAAACCCGGACGGATGACAAATGAATGAATGAATGACGATTCAAATCCGTGACGTATTTCATATTCGACCATTCATCAGTAATTTTAATTAAAATCTCCATTTCAAGAAGTTTCGAATAACTTACGAATCGCGAATCTTAAAATAATGGACTAAATGGCAAAGCTAAATTAATTAATGATTATCTTGTTTTGAAGTAACTTTGGTAACGTTGGTTGTTAGGTTGTTGGTACCAATTATCTGACAAAGATAGGTATGCTGATCGCTGATCGCTAACTTCTATCATGTAACAACCTATGTACAATCAGGTCATTCTGGTGAACCACCACTAAGGCTAAAATCGCTTGCACTCGATGACAGCAGTAGCTACGTGTAATGTAGCAGGATTCGTTCAAGGGACTTTGTCGACGAAATGTACCACCGCGAAGTATCGCGACTGTACCAACCACATTTTTATTGCAAATTAAGTCTATTCTATTTTGTATGTTTGTTGACAGCAAACCATACATTACACCACACATTACCCATTCACACAGACCAGTAAGCTTCTAGACGCCGATTAGCCGGGCACCCCCAGTCACAACGCATATGCAGTAGCACTGCATATCATACGCCCCGCCGCCAATCAGGACGTCAGTCCGTCAGCAAGCGGCACCAATCATACGGAATCACACCACCGAACTTTTGAGCCGACCAATCATAACGCACCGTCCACTCCCCGGTCCCCGCCAACATTTTACGACTGCGTTCACATGCAAAATTTTGTTTAAGCGGCGTCTTGAGGCTTACTTGTCTGTGCCCATTCATTATTACCCTGGATGGCGTGACAAGCGATAGCCATTTACTCCGTCTAAAAAAAGGGATAATACATACATCATCATCATTCATCATCATCATCATTTCAGCTGAAAAACGTCCATTGCTGGACAAAGGCCTCCCGCAAATGGGGGGATATGCCATAATCGCCACGCTTGGCAGGCAGGTTGGCGATCGCAGTTGGTTGTTTAAATACTCAGAGAACGCTGCTGCCCATCCTCTGGTGAATCCCTTAGTCGCCTTTTACGACACCCATGAGAAGAGTTAGGGTGGTGCTATTCTTAACGTCCGGCACCACACGGACGACATACATACATACATACATATTATCACGCCTGCTTCCCATTGGGGTAGGCAGAGACTATGGATGTCCACTTGCTACGATCCTGACACACCTCTTTCGCTTCATCTACGTCCATTAACCTCGTCAAGCATGCTCGTCGGTTTAGAGAATTCTTAACATGGCATTTTTTGAGAACGTCCATGATTTGATCGCGATACGTTCGCCGAGGTTGTATACTTGTTTCGTCAATCTCCTCTCGTGCATCCTCTCTATATGTCCAAACCATCTTAATATACCTTTCTCAATCTTCGTCACTACATCTTCTTTCACTCCACATTCCTTATCACAAAAAGGGATCAGATGTGGGAAAATGCTTAAAAAATACAGGTTTCCATCGCGTAGCAGATTGTGGCATATATAAATCTACATCGGCTTGTCACAAACACCGCTAACAATTCTACCTAACTACGTACGGTCGACCGCATCAATGGAAAAAAACCATTATCAGCGAAACTGGTTTAATATGTAATTTTCATACAAGACAATGTCTACTTATATTGGTTTTGTACTATCGATATTCGTCTGACTTCGAACACAGCACTTTGTTCCAAATCTTTTCGGCTTACTGATTTATCTCCCCCCAATGCCTTCATAGGCTTTACGAATTGCGACACAGACCCATTAATATCCATCGAGTTAGCTAAGGACAGGTGTTTTATAGGTTTAATATAGGTGTTTTAAGGGGGCTCGTGGCTAAGTAGCAAGCGTGTGGATTGTAAGATCTGCAAGGTTAAGCTGCACTAGCCGCGGTCAGTTTGTGGATGGGTGACCGTTTCGTTACACATCGAGACGCCTTCGTGCCTCGGAGAGCACGTAAAGCCGTCGGTCCTGATCTCTCTCCGGTCGTGTCGAATTGCCGTCCCATCGGATTATGAGAGTGAGGGAACAGAGAGTGCACCTGTGTTTGCGCACACATTTGTGCACTATAATATGTCCCGCGCAGATGGCTAGTCTTCATTAAGATTGGCCGCCGTGACCGAAATTCGGCCGGGGGGACATTATAGGTGTTTTATGCACAATGATAGTTAATTAGTGAACTAGCTTTTTTAAATTGTGGAAAGAAAAAATCACTGACGAGCAGGATTCGAACCTGCGACTCCTGGCCAGTTTTAGCCACTAAGCTACCGTGAACACTGCTCGTGGTATCGAAATTAACCTCCACTTTGGTACGTCTTTTGGGTGACGTCAGCAAAATCTTATTAAGAAACAGTGTTTCTTAACCGACTCGAATAACTTTGCAGTTAATTCAAAGTCGTATAGATATGCCTACCCTTACTAATAATTTTATTATTTTTAACGCATTTACGCATGCGAAGCGAAATTTAACGATTTAAATCGTGGAAAGAAAAATTCGCTCACGAGCAGTATTCGAACCTGCGACTCCTGGCTCAGTACGCCAGTGCTTTAGCCACTAAGCTACCGTGAACCCTGCTCGTGGTATCGAAATTAACCTCTACTTTTTTTTTCTTTCCACAATTTAAATCGTATAATTTCGCTTCGCATGCGTAAATGCGTTAAAAATAGTAAAATATTTCATTCAATTTGTTAGTTAGGGTACTAGTATTAATATCTATTCTATGGTAAGGGTAAATATACAACGTGTTATTGAAATAACTGAAAACCTCTTAAGGGGTCATTGTACTCATCAATATGAACAACTTCTACTATGGGACCAACCCTGAAATCGCGAAAAAATTATTAGCTGTTCCCTAAGAACACAAATGTAGGGAATACCTGTTTTTTTCGTGATTTCAGGGTTGGTCCCATAGGAAAAGTTGTTCATTCTGATGAGTACAATGACCCCTTAAGAGGTTTTCAGTTATTTCAATAACACGTTGTGTTAATGATAATGGTTCGGGTTGTAAGGCCGAAATAGGTATTGTTTCCTTCGATAAATGGCTGTTGCATAGGATCAACTTGAAATAATGGATGTAGGAGAAATCTCAAGGAATAGGTAGGTACTCACTGATGTCCGGCTAGTTCTGGAACTTCACCTTTTCGCACTATGGTCCGGGGCGCCCCATATTGTTAGTACACACTTGATAATAGTCACTTTCTTGCTGTTTTGTTGTGTTTTTCTAGAGAGCCGGTGAGAAAACCGCCCAATTCGTAATGGTGATTGAACGAGATTATTGAGTATTGGAATGGGTTGGAATTAATGATTAGAGGGGAATAAGGATACGGAAGGAAATGGTTGATATTATGCTTACGTTCAGAAATCCCTTTTTAATTGTTATCATGTTGTGATTCTCA
Source organism: Asteroscopus sphinx (assembly GCA_949699075.1). Lineage (NCBI taxonomy): Eukaryota > Metazoa > Arthropoda > Insecta > Lepidoptera > Noctuidae > Asteroscopus > Asteroscopus sphinx. The sequence goes on along the minus strand of OX453023.1, from coordinate 3,029,519 downwards.
TACATACACATCTCATACATACATACGTTGTATAGACTTTGAATTAACTGCAAAGTTAATGTATTTAAAGACTTTTCAGTATTTTAATCACTGTAAATGTGAGCATAATGTAGCCATTAATAGCAGTGTCAGATCGATGGGTTCTTTACTATTATGGTTGAGCCAAAACATGCAACGTACGTGAGGTATTATTATTATTATTATTTGGTAAGAATTGTTCTCACACAATTGTTTTACACATAATTATACATATAAACATTCCCACATCACACTTGTTTGTCAACCTGCATGTACTTATATTATAATGCTCTTTCTCTTCCATCAAGTCAAATTTATGCTTAAGTACTTTTTTATTACCTGTAATAGTGACAAAATAATGTACATGTATGTATATACTTAAAACTAGGGTGAGGGCCTGGTGATCCGTAACACAGGGTTCTCCCTAGTACGGACTCCAGTCTCTCGCAAAGGAGCTTATACGCACTTATTTGTTACATAATTCTAAGGTACCTATTTATATTATTAAGCCCACCTTTGTGAAGAGAGAAATAAATTTTTGTTACTATTACTATTACTAATTCTTACCAAATAATGTACCATATACCTTTGTACTATTTAACATGAAAAGAGTATTTCCATGGAGTTTTTTGCCGGCTCTTCTCCTTAGGACCAACATTTTGGAACCGTGCAACTAGATTCATAACGTTTTGACAGTGCATATAAATGCTTATTCGAAATAAACACCTTTGAATTTGAATTTAATGGGCTAGTTATGTGTGTGTAAGTCTTCTGCAATTTTATTGTTTAAGCTTTAAAGTGCTGATTACATTGTTAACAACTTGCTTAGCCTCTATTTATCCTTTTAATTGAATCTAGATTAACACAGTTGTGACAGTTTACTGAGTAAACACAGTCGCGTCGGCCATTAGTAGGCTCCTGTCTGGCGCTTAGTGTTATCCCTGGACTTAATCACTCTATTGTTTGACGCTTAGAATTACTAATATTGAGTATAAACATAATAATTATGTGTCCCACTTTCATTGCCTTTGCGTCTGTTACAGACGATTTATGGTGTAGTGTCTGGGAGACATCGTTTTTGGTGACAAATAGACCGATGCGAGAGCGACATACCTCGCCACAGACCAGTGGGGCAATTGTGTAATGCATTCACTTTGACATTAGCTTTCATTTTGAAATTAAAGCAATATTCATTGCGTGGTATGTAGTTTCCGATAGCATGGATTGTCATAACACACGGAATAATGAACATTGAAATCCAGATTTTTGCGATCGCGAGTGAGTTACGCAATTCGGCAGCAGGGGGTTTACTCCCGTTCGACGATATTCGATAAATCGTACGATTCATCGCACAATGTGCTACTCCGGTCAACCATCGTTCCCTTATCGCATACGATGATCGTGTTTTGACGTTTGTTTTTCTCATCTCCGGTAAATTATATACGACTATGAACCGTAGACTATCTTAATTGTGCCTTTTTTATGTGCCTATCTTTATTATGTAAGTATCAGTCGGAACGAAAGTTCGTACTTCGTTTGTCGTTCGTAAAACGCGAGTAGACCTACTGGGCCCTAATTCACGTAATTTCACGACGCACCGATCAAGTTGCAGTGACACTGCAGTTCGTATCTGACAGCGATCGCCGAAGATAAGAGAATATGAATGCGCTCTTCCCTCAGTCACAGTGGTCAATTTTAAAAGCTGCCGTGTCTCGCTTGGCACAGTCCTTAAAGCGAAGCAATGGTTTCCGAAAGTCTCTATAATAATAAATAAATCATTCATTTATTTCTCCACCACATAAAGAATCTTTACAGTGTAAACCATTAAAACAAATATTTGTTTAACATTATGTTGTGGAGACTGGAGCCTGTACTAGGTGAACCTGTGTTACCAAAATAGCATCAATATCATAACTTGTACCCTTGTTATATTGTTGTTACCTATGCTGATGTTATATTTTGCGCCGAACGTCAAGTCTGAAGCCAAGGGTTGGATTAAATTCTAGTTAACTTGGCTACAAATTCTTCGTGTATAGTTCTTAAGCCATCGCAGGTGGTAAGATTTGTTGAAGACCCCATTAAACTTGTTAACTAGAATTTAATCTAACCCTTGGCTTCTGACTTAATGCAACGCCTTCATAGATTTTTTTTATATTTCTCGATAACTTTTTGCAAATGTAGATTTGCACAATTTTCTTCCAACGAGAAATAAAGAATTTGTTAAAACGGACTTCAACAAGTAACTCTTGAATATCTGCAAAAAAGGCTGCTTTTATTTATATTCCACTTTGTTGTTACTGAAAAGATATAATTAGAGATAAGGTCTAAATATTTATTTAATATACATATATCTGAAACCGCAATCAAAAACGTACCTTCCCAGAAATTAATTAACACAGTCAAATACAAAGCAAAGCCCACAGAATTAACAAATACAAATAATTTCAGAAAATTAACCGAGGCAAGTAAAATAACTGAACTGTATTATAAATACTGATAACAGCTGGTTATTATCCCACGCACCCATTGTTAAAGGGAATTCGCCGACTATTGTTTTCGTTAGAAGTGGCGGTTGTGATAAGATTTATAGACTCCTAAGCATACAATTTATTAATATGTAGTCTAATTGTTTATATTTTACATAGTTAAATGATATAATGGTGCTAATTTTCCAGTAAGTCGCACTAAACTAATTTGTATCTACCGTACATCTCTGTTTTGTAAACATCATTGAAAAAGGAAAATATATATATATATATGCTGTATATTTGTAAGAAATTTGCTATTGAGAAGTAATATAAATTAGTTGAGGGTATTTGAGAATTTTTGCATGGGGCGAGCGAGCGCGATGCGTCGTGTTCACCCACCCACATCTTGTTGTAATGAATGTCGACGGACCAAGCGGTGTACAGAAAAACCTAAACTGGTTTATGTTCTACACTGTATCTGCCAAATGTATGTATTTTGTTTTTTTTGTGGAAATAAATAAATAAATAAATATATTTAGAACTGTCAAATTAGTTAAAGTCTACGCCCTTGTAAGTTACGGGAAAATTGTTATTGCCTATAAAACGGTGGCATCTAATAATATTCAATGTAATTCAACATTGAGGTCTCCATCAGACGCCTGGCAAAAATTTGGTCTGATCGGATTTCCCTTTCGATTAATCATTTCATATCACATTTGCATAGTTTGGATAGTATTGACTGCCTTTTAGAACTTAAACAGAATTGAAGCCTATGATTAATACTTATAATTTAAGCTGACTATGAATACTTACTTTCTTTTAACCATCTTATCTCACCAATTTATTTTGATTGTTTCAGATCGTGAGTGTCCTGAACTAGCTGAACCTGAAATCGGGAAGGTTACTGTAACTGGAAGGCTTTTTGGCGATAAGTATGTTTACTTTTCTCTTTTACTAAGCCTTTTTCGGAAGTTCTCCATGTTTTATTTTTGCTCGTTTGATTGTATTCATCTTTAGAGACGCTATTGTTTTCTGAGACAGTATTTTTGTGAGCGATGGACGTAAACTTAAACTCACACCTCTTCATTAATCCTTGTTCTCACTCTTGTTACCTTATTCTTATTACTTCTGTTCCAAATTGTTAGCTTGACCTCTAAGTTTTTTACTAAGCCAATAAACGAAATGGTTATGTACCCCAGAGCGGTATACAGCTGTCCCCATGGGTACCACGTGGTGGGGCTGCAGAGCAGGAGTTGTCAGGCGGACGGCAAATGGGCTGGACAACCACCTGCTTGCAAAGAGAACAGTATGTATAAATAACATGAAGTTTAATCATAATGAACTAAAGCTCTAGTTGGTAATAAGAGATGCTCTGTAAAAGATATCAAATACAATAACAATGTAACTTTAAAAGTATAGTTAAGATAAACTTTGATTTGTTTGAAGTTAGTTTGGGATACTTTAAAAGACCTCATACTTTCTCAAAAATATCATTCCATTTATTGATTCCATATAACTATAACTTTAACTTATAGAGTTATTTTATAAGTAAGCAAAAACCATCTTAGATCAAAATTTTACTTACTATCAGATGCCAATAAAATCTAGCAAACCTGTATACATAACGGCTTTGAAAATTATCTGCCATATTAAGCAGCAAGGACCTTCACAACTTACACAGATTCAACAAAAGTCTTCCCATAACATATGCTATACAGCTATCTAAAATAGCCTATATGATTTATCTAGATGACTTTCTTATTATTTAACTTCTAATTTACCTATAATCTCTCCACCTGATTTCGCAGTCTACTGCCTACAACCGCCAACGATTGAGCACGCACGTCACTCTGCTCTCCCAGAACAAGCAACCTTCGACCTTGACGCGACCGTCCAGTATAACTGTCATACTGGCTACGTGACAAACGGATTCCCCAGAGCTAAGTGCCTGGCCATCGATGGTCAGGCATCTTGGTATGGACCCGATATTAGCTGTGAACGTGAGTATCCACAATTTCACTGTTGTATATTCACCATTATGATTTCAGTCTTCAGTGTGAACGTATAAGACAAATTAAATTAAAAAAAATATATACTGCAGCATCCCAGCGAATTTTTATATGATCTGGGAAATTGCAATTAAATTCTATTTTTAACCGACGAAAAAAAAGGAGGAGGTTCTCAATTCGACGCGTATCTTTTTACAGACTGGTCCGATTTTGATGATTCTTTTTTTATTGGATAGGGTATATCTCGAAGTTGGTCCCATTTAAATTTCAAAATCAAAATCCACCCCTAAGGGTAGGAAAACAGGGGATGAGTGCTTGTTCACCCACTGAATTCTTACCTGTTAACCGATTCTGTTGAAACTTGGTACACATAAATGTAGTTCACATAATGGAATGCACACTTCAACATAATGGAGAATTGGAGTTAGATTTTAGCCACAAAAAAGATTAAAATAAAACTTTTTAACAAAAAATTGAACCGACGAAATCAGATACTGAAAAGCGAAAAATAACAAATTATGAGTCGGCGCCAAACAAACAATCAACGAAGATCATTAAATTACTTTAAATAAATAATAAAAACAACGTAACATCAAATACAACGTGCAATTTTCAACTATAAACAATAACTAAAATGCGTTCTCCGCTCGGCCACTTGAACTTGCACGCACTGTGCTTGTTAAAAGTTTGTTTGGCGCCGACTCATAATTTGTTATTTTTCGCTTTTCAGTATCTGATTTCGTCGGTTCAATTTTTTGTTAAAAAGTTTTATTATTAGGCTACTACTACTGTTACAACTACAAAATTAATCAACTATTAGATTGTCAGCCAAGGAGTGTCTGTTATATTGTAATTAAAAGGACCATTTTCACAACAAATTGAATCACTACACCCACAGCCCGATCCTGCGGTGAGCCCGGTGACGTTCCCCACGGTTGGGTTACTGCTGACTGCCACACCTTCGGCTGCCGAGCAGTTGTCCAATGTGGGCAAGGCTTTGAGCTCGTTGGCAAGGCCGAAAGATATTGCCAGGCTGACGGCGCGTGGGCTCCCAAGGAACTACCCACCTGCGTCCGTAAGTAGATCTTGATTTGGTTTTTTTTAAGGTGTCTTAATGATGAGTCTCTTTTAGGAACCTCAATGTTTTCAGTACAAAATTGACAAAATTCGGCTTAAATTACTCTAGATAAAACTGAATTGGGTATATATTTTCTTTTCAATATGTGAATCAAAGAACAGGTACCTATTCTTTGATTCACATATTGAAAAGAAAATATATACCTAATTCAGTTTTACCTAATGATCGCAAGAAAGAAACGTAAATACAATTCAGAATTAAATAATAGGTTAGGTGCAGATTTTGAAACTATGGGTGAGATATATAAAAAAATGTTTTTAAACATTTGCTGAAAAGATTAACAAGACAAGCAGAGACTCATCATCAAGATCCAGAATATTTTCAAAATTCTCCGCGAGTGGTCTTGCTTCGTGACAATGTAGTTGCCGATTTCAGTGTTGTCCTTCATTTTGGAATGTTGCATGGTACCGGTTTTATATGATTCGATTCTAACTACATTACATCGGTATAGATCGCATGACGCTTAAACAAATGATTATCATGGCTATCATCGGAGCAATTTCATTGTCATGACGCAAAATATGGAAATCCCACTTTTTATTGGTTGTTTTATTGGAGTTAGGTTATTTGGAATTTAAATTGGTGTTATTAAACTTTATAATTTTACACTGGGATTTTAGAATGGTGATGTTAAATTTTTTATTGGGTTCTAGACATAAGATTAAAAATAATTTCGGGTGGGAAAGTTCGTCAAAAGTGGGAATTCCTCTGAAATTTGCCCAAAATGGATTTTTCTGATAATTTTTTCCTTTTAATGCTGCTTAGAAGGAGATGCCGGGACAGTTTGAGCATCCATTACATTACGTAGTATAACAAAAGTAATGTTATTATAGAAACGTTGTCACCTTCAAATTCTATGAAACTATCGTTTTCCGCAACTTCAAAAGTTGTTTCTTTCTGTGGCCATGATAAAAAATTGTCGTTAACTGCCTATCTGACTATTAGATGATATAGAAATGTTAGTAGTACTTGATGTTTATTGTAAATTTCTATCTTTAAACGCTGTAGTGAAATAAATGTACAACAAAAGTGGAATTTGTTTTATTATTGCATGATCTTGCATGTTTGAAATTTTATAATCAGTGCCATCTATGTGTTGGTCGGGTAATGTTAAAGCGACGCATGTCGCCATCTAGTGGTAACGCAGGTGCAGTGCCCGCCGCCAGAGGCGCCGCGACACGGCAAGGCAGTGTACACATCTTGCGCGTACAATTCGGTCGTCTCGTACGAATGCAAGTACGGATACCGGCTTGTGGGAGATGCAACGAGGCGCTGCGGGGCGGATAAGAAGTGGTCAGGTGGTCAGCCGATGTGCAAAGGTAAATAATAAAATGCAGATTTTAATGTTAAAAATATGGTGCCAAGCGAAAAATAACGAAGTTGATTAGAGGATTAAAAAAAAAAGTTGCCTCAATAGCTTACAGCTTATGCTTAAACAACCTTCTACCTATCCACAGGATATACATATAATATTATTCTTAAGACATAGCTTAAAACTATAACCATACAATATCTCAACACTTACTTGTACACTTTAAACTTCTAGAAATCAACTGCGGCCACCCAGGTCAGCTCTGGAACGGCTGGCTGGAAAACATCTCCTCTGGTACGGGGTTAGGAGCTTCCATCATCTTCAGGTGCCAGGATGGCATGAAGATGGAGGGTAACGGCTCCGCGATCTGCCAGAGTGATGGTACATGGAGTCATCCGCTGCCTATGTGCTTGGGTTAGTGTGATAAGGAAAGAATTTATAAATTACGTTCTTATTACTTTACCATGGTTAATCGTTTAGAGCATGGGCTCTCAACTAGTGAGGTGCGCCTCACTTGGGGGGTGTAAAGTGACTCACGTGGGGGGGAGGGGGGGGGGCAAAAACCATATAGGTACTATTTTTCCAGAAACAATTCTAGCAGTCCATAAACCAATAGAATGTTTATAAACAACACGTTTGCTGGTTGGCACTGTGGCTGAGTGTATGACTGCTCGGTTTGTGGATTGGTGCACGGAACAAATATTTAAATCCAAATCTAGTGATGATCTTCGATCAATATAGTATTATTTGATCGAAGGTGATGATACTGTTTCTCTAACAGCATTAGTAATAGTCCATGAACCAGTTTCCATTTAAAAACAATACTTTCAGTAGCTTTCAGCACGATTCCAACATCATTTCCTTCTCTTTTTCTCTTTCAGCGCCGTGTGTGGTTCCCCACGTATCCCAAGGGCGGGTGGTGTTGGTGGAGAACAAGACAGCAGACAACACCACTCAAGAAGCTAACACTCAGATTGTCGGCAGCTCTACCATGGTGCAGCATGGTAGGTTTCTTGGACCTTTGAATTTGTATACACTAAGTCTTAATTTTACCTACTCTGTATCTATCCTGGTGAAGAGTCAGGAAATATGAGTGCTACCTTTTTTATATAAGGCTTAAAATTATAAGCTGAGGTTATTTTCGGGGTGAATGTACTCATCATAATGAAAAACTTTTACTATGGTAAAATCGATAAAATGAAATCGATCATCGATGTCACTCGACAAAATGTATGGAACAACAATTTTATTTCGCGTTTGGTTTTCGCGATTTCAGGCTTGCTCCTACAACATGTTGGTCTGTATCCGTGCCATATTTAAGGTGGTGACTTTACCACTGATACTGATACAAATCAATGAAATAAACAATTCAATTTTTTTAAATACCTCTTTTTAAACAAACAAATACCCTAGTGAGTCGCGCGCGACACAAAAACGATGCGTGCAAAACCACCAAAAAATTTGCAGAATTTTCCGCGCTTTAACAATGCCGCCGCGCCGGTGACTTATTTTCAGAGTCGTTCGGGATTTATTCTCAAACCCTCGCTATGTTTCTGAGTGAAAATTTTATAATTAAATAACTGTAGAATTGGTTAAGTATTTTTAGATGACTAAGCACATTATTTATCATTTACTCTAGAAATATGGCACGGTTAAAGATCAACATCTTGTTAATTGTAAAAGTGGTTTGTTATGGTGAGTACCTAAACGTTATCACTTAAGGGTGCCACTGACGATGCATCCAACAGTCCAAATGGCGTGGCCGCATTCTAAAATCTGTTCGTGAATGTTGGAAACGTATGTTATTTTTAGAACAATTCAAGCGTTTTTGGAGATGCATCGACAGTCCCCACCTTTAAAGGACCTCAGCTAACCCTTGTATAACATGTAATTAAAAACAGAAAATAACTGAAAAGACAGAAAATATCAGCCGCATGTCAGACGACCACTGGGCCAAACTAACAACTCAATGGGTCCCTTTACATGGCAGACGTCAACGCGGCAGGCCCAGACGGAGATGGCGGGATGAGCTGGACTCCTTCCAAAATGACTGGACTCTTGTAGCAATAGACAGGGAGAAGTGGAAGGAGAGTAGGGAGGCCTTTGCCCTACAGTGGGACACTTCATGCTTATAATAAGAATAATAATTAACTGAAAACCTCTTAAGGCGACATTGTACAGTCGACTGCATAACAGTGGTAACACTTCAATTCGGAAACCGCAAAAAAATAATTACTGCTTACGAAATAAAGATGCCGCTAATGTCAAAGTGTTACCACCGACAACTCAATTAACTCTGTAAATAATACTTCGCTGTAGTTGTAGATATAAAAAGTGCGAAAAATGGCCTCTTTAGGCACTATATTTTACTTGGCTGCTACATTCCCCTTAAGAGGTTTTCAGTTATTTTAATAATACGTTGTATTTGACGTTCAATAAGTTAGTGCTTATTTATTTTAGTCCACTTTGTTTTTTTTTCAATTTCTCTGTTAAGAACATATCTCAGTCAGTCTGTAATTCTGTATACCTTTCTCCTTTTCTGAATGTTTACATAAAAGTCTCTCTTGCGACCTGAACACTTCACCATCAAATATCGTTCAATATCAAATCGTCTCAATTGCTCTTCATTCTAAACTGGCAAACATCTCGAAAATCCATATTACAGGTGAAATAATCGTGGTGGATTGTGAGAAGAACTACGAGTTTCCGTCGAGTAACGCTGCTGTGACGTGTAACAATGGAACTTGGACGCAGATACCCAGGTGTCAACCAGCCAGGTCAGATTTATCATCACGTATTTTATAACTTCATATAGTGCCTAAAATCATCGAGACCCCTCCGTGCCTCGGAGAGCACGTTAAGCTGTCAATCCCGGTTACCATACGAATATCTATGCCAGACGTTACGGGTAGTCCGATGCCCGAAAGTCTGACAGTATCTGGGTTGCAGGGGTCTGATGGCAGTTGCTCTGTGTAAAACACTGATGTTCAGCGGCATCTGGTTAGACTGGAAGCCGATCCCGACGTAGTTGGGAAAAGGCGAGGATGATGATAATGATGATAGTGCTTAAAACCAAGTAACCCAAATCATTGTACACAATATATTCCTAATTTTTTCGCACATCAATAACACTTTCCGGGGATAACAATAATATGAAACAAAAGTGTTTACACAATAGTCAACACCCATCACCCGTGTGGAAATCTGGGGGGTGATTCTCGCGTCGTAGACATTATCTCGAACTCGACATAATTTCGAAACGAAATGGCGAATGTCGATTGAAAATGATTTTCCGTATTCTCAGAATGTCACGTTAAAGATATGTCTACGGCTAGTGCTCTAAATACAAGGAGCAAGCAGTTGACATTACCGGTGACATTTTTCGTAGAGATGATTAGACATTTATCTCTATAACGTGAGAATTGCAGCCCAGAAACTATCCTTTAAACAGAGATATCTTTACAGAAATTGAAATACCGAAGGTGAAGAACACACCTTATCCTTTAAAAAAAAGAGATTTAAGTACCCTGACAATGGACCACAAAAATAAACAAATAAAATTACATTGACTTGCATTAACTCTTTGACTTTTTCTCAGGTGCAAAAAAATGCCAAAGTTCCCTCGCAACGGCATGGTAATCGCACCCAAGACGGAACACGGCATGAAGGCTCGGTTTCGCTGCAAAGATGGATATGAACTGAAGGGGGTTCCCATCGTTGTGTGCTCGTTTGGAGTCTGGAGCGGAGATACGCCTAAATGTGAAGAAGGTCAGTGATTAAAAGACCTAAAGTCCCAAGAACTTGCATGCTTATGGAAACATTTCAAGCTCTTCTATTTTAAAGCTCCAGACTCACAGAGGGCGGGACGGAACTGAGGCAGAGCGTCGACCGAACGTGGATGGGGCGTGCAAGTCACACTGCGGTTGGATTGCACGTAGGACTGAACGGCGACAGAATGAAGGCGCCAGAAGAACACGCTCCGCTGCCTGTGTGACTACTAATATGTATTCCCATATAATACAACATCAGCATATCGGTCGCACACCGCTCGGCATTGTCTTTCCGCCCAGCAGGATGGCGGTAGATCGGTCACGCTTTCAAAACGCCCGGCAGGACGCCACTGTGTGCATCATCTAATATAATTCAGTACATTATAACACGACGAGGCCCGTCGGCAATACGTTTCAGTTCCGTCCCGCTTCCGTTCCGCTCACGGTGTGTTTGCAGTATAATATGCCCCATACCTATCTTTAGTAACGACAGTTCTCAACATAAAAATTGTGATAAATAAATCTATTATAAATACCTGTTTATAATATTCTGTTTCAGTCTTTTGTCCATTCCCTGGGTACATAGAAAACGGAAAAGTCTTACTCGTTGGCAACATGGGCTTATACGATTATCGACCTTATGTGAAAAAGGTAAACTTTTATATTTTTTTGCCATAACTGTCATGTTTATTCAAAATTACGGAGCTTAAAATAATACTGAATTTTCAGGTAGTCAATAACAAACAAATAATGTACGAGTGTGAGAAAGGCTATGTTTTATCTGTGGGTCCACCAGGAGCCACCTGCGTCGGTGGCCATTGGAGTCCGAGGGAGTTACCTAAGTAAGATCATAATCTTACATAATTCTTAATATATCAGCCTTCATAATATCTTATTTCTATTTATCCTATCATTCCCAGATGTACACTCTATCAGCACCCACGTATTCGTTGGAGCAGAAGACGACGTTCCATACCAGATCCAGAAATCAGACATCGAAGATCTACTTATCTCAGACAGTATTACAACAAAGTCCACCGTCAATCAGACCCAACCCAACAATACGTAGATCAACTTTACAATAAATACAACCATGGCACATCAAAACCTACCTTAAGACACGCAAATTTCAAGATAATGAAGAAATTCGACTTTGAAGAAGAAATAGAACCTGCTACTAGTGGAGAACATAGTCATGAAAACTTCCCAACTGCTGTGTATACTATTTACAATATTCATGGAGAACCAGTTGGTCATAGATTGTATTCATATCAACCTGTATATGAACCAGAGGAAGATGACATAATACAGCATGAAGATACTTCGGAATACGAAAATTCTGATGAAGGTGATGATGAGCTTTCTCACGTTACTGTACTAAAAGGAGGTATGTTTGGAGAGCATAGCCTAAATACTGATAGTAACGCTAACAATATCAACAAGTTAAAACACGAGTATTTTGAAAGATACTTCGACAAACGGCGGAAAAGATTCTTAAATAAAAATTCTGAGGATGCTAAAGAAGAATTGGATACAAATAACGAAGAACATGACGCCGAAAAAGAAACTCGTTTAGAACTGGAAGGACATGATACAAAAAAGGAGATGGATTTCGAATTAGAGGGTGATGAAAGTAAGATTGATCTTGTAACGAAAATTCCTCTTGAAATTACAACTAAAGTTAGAGTCAAACGCGGAATCAATAACGAAGAATTCGACAGAAATAATTGGACTCTAAAACCAACGGCCGATGATACAGAATTGAATAATGAGGTAAACGTCGATTTACTAAAGGTGGTTCCTCTAAAAACTAAACTAAGTGATCATAATTGTGAAGACAGTAAAGAAATGACGGTAATACCTTTAAAATCTACAATGAATGTAGGTTTCAAAGATTACAGTAAAGAAATGGCAGTGATACCTTTACAGTACAATAAGACTAATTCTACTGAAGTTGATAATATTCTGGATAAACGTGAAAAGAGAACGAGTAGGAAAACTGATAGACTGAATCAAACTACAGCCACTATTCCCAAAACGTAAGTACCTACAACATAATATTATAATGAAGTATATTTACGGCACTTCGCGCACATTAAAAGCAAAACAAAACAAACATTTTGACCAACCTCGACGTTTCGGCCAAGTTGCCTTGGCCGTGGTCACGAGCAGACCCACGACGACGACGACGACACGACGACGAGACGAGTACGAGTCCCGTAAATATAGTTCAATATGAGTGTAATTCGCGAAAGTTTAAAAACTTCTTTACTATTATAAGTAACTAGCTTTTACCCGCGGCTCCGCTCGCGTTAAATTCTGCTAACCCACGTCAGTCCAGTCCAGTCTAGTCCATTCCAGTCCATTCCACTGTCCCGCTGTCCCGCTGCCCCGCTGCCCCGCTGCCCCACTGCCCCGCTGCCCCACTATCCCGCTGCCCCACTGCCCCACTGCCCCGCTGCCCCAAAGACCCGCTGCCCCGTTGCCCCACTGCCTCGCTGCCCAGCTGCCCCGCTGCCCCAAAGACTCGCTGCCCCGTTGCCCCACTGCCTCGCTGCCCAGCTGCCCCGCTGCCCCACAGCCCCGATGCCCCACTGCCCCGCTGCCCCTCTCCCCACTGCCCCGCTACACCACTGTCCCGCTGCCCCGCTGCCCCACTACCCCGCTGCCCCGCTGCCCCACGGCCCCGCTGCCCAGCTGCCCCGCTGCCCCACTGCCCCGCTACCCCACTGCCCCACTATACCACTGCCCCACTGTCCCCCACTGCCCCAATGCCCCGCTGCCCCGCTGCCCCGCTGCCCTGCTACCCCACAGCCCCACTGCGCCGCTACCCCGCAGCCCCGCTGCCCTGCTGCCCCGCTGCCCCACTGCCCGACTGCCCTACTATACCGCTGCCCCGCTACCCCACTGCCCCGCTACCCCACTGCCCCGCTGCCCCACTGCCCCGCTGCCCCACTGCCACAATATTGCACATCCCCACTGCCCCGCTAACCCACTGCCCCGCTGCCCCGCCGCCCCGCTGCCCCGGTAACCCACTGCCCCGCTGCCCCACTGCCCCGCTGCCCCACTGCCCCGCTGCCCCGCTGCCCCGGTCACCCAAGTCAGTTTTAAGTCAGATCATCAGCTTTCAAACAACAAAAAAAACATCAAAATCGGTCCAGTAGTTTTAGCGTGATGCTGGAACAAACAAACAAACAAACAGACGTTAACAATTTTATAATAGTTAAGATTATAATAGTTAAGAAGATAAGATAATATACTTGAAGAAGAAGGTAATTAAAAATTGTAGACTGAAAATAGTATTTTTTTAGTTACACCAAGATAACTTTATACTTATTCGTATATTAAGATGGATACAATATAACAACGTTTACGTACTTCTAAATTTTATTGCTTTTCATACAAAAAATTTGAGAAATCGCAATTTAGAGGTAGCTTCCGGTCCTTGTCCGTAAGTCGAAAAATTCTGATTTTCGGTTGGCTCAAAAGACTGCATTTCCAAGATGGCACCACCCACATACGACAGGATTTTTTTTTCTACTCTGTACAATTCGGCCCGTCCAAAAAGTTTTTAATGCAATATCTTTAGCAGCCGTATTTTCTCTATGGAGGCGCGCGCTAGAGCGCATGCGTGCGAATGACAGCTGGATATGAGCGCCTTATTCACCTTAATGTATGCAAAATGTTGTAGAAAAATATAATTAAAAATCACCGGTTCCCGTCATCGAGCGGCGAGGTAAAATAAATACCAGTTTTTAAGTCAAATCATAAGTTTTTAGTCACAAACCCTTTCAACAAAATCGGTCTAGTAGTTTTATAGTGATGCTGGAACAAACAAACAAACAAACAGACAACTGACATTTAACAATTTTATAATAGTAGTAGATGATGAAAAAAATAATAAACAATGAACAAAAATATGAAATGAATAAACAATAATATGTAATGTGTAATTGGGTTTTTTCATTAGGAAATTCTCAATAGCAGCCCGGAGTATGGATTTGTGCCCGGTTAATGGCAATAGGCTCGCCCCCTATTACATGGGACTATAACATAACTGGCGAAATGTGGGTGTACTATTACACCTCTGCCTACCCCTTCGGGGAAATACAGGCGTGATATTATGTTATGATCAAAAAGTGTGGGGTCTTGATGGCTTGGCTCTTTATTTATTTTCCAAATCCTGTCCTTCCGCCCTCCATCTCTGAAACAAAATAAGACAGACACTATTTTTTTCTTAACTGAATGAGGTTTGATGGACGAAAACTTCTTGCTGTTAATTCACACAATACCTTTTCAGTGGCAGAGAAGGCAAAGGTGGTAGAAGACAACAGTCTTCAACAGGTGATAATCAAGAAATAGATGCCAAAGATCTGGCTGAAGGTGGCAGTCCACATAACACCACTGAGAAAGGCAAAAAGGGACGCCCCAAGAGTCCTTGTGAACCTATCGAGAGTGAACCTTATGTTAATATTGAGATAGTGAAGTATGGACGAGATCCTAATAACACCTTCAGTTCAGGTAATACAAAAATAGATTTCTTCACGCTTTCAGGAAAGAGTTGCCGAGAACGGCAAGAACTCAAGTTCATTGGCTCAAACTCCCCTAACTATTATCGTATTATTTTATGGAACAGCCGTACCACTTAGGCAACAACCTAGGTGGTATTGCAGTTGTTATGGGTAAAGGTAACCGCTTAACACCAGGTGGGCCTTTAGCTCGTTTCGCCATCCTATACTATAAAAAGCCGTCCTGTGTAAATGAGCCGTTGGAAATGCCCTTGGTCACTAGTGACCCGCAAAAACCCAGAACCCATAATTATGCTCTTATTATTTGGAATCTTACTCCAGTTATGCTACGAACAGCCTGAACCGATTCAGTAACACCAATAAAAACCTAACACCTCAAGAATGTCTTATAAGTTCATGGCAGGAGCCACGTCGAGCGTCATGGTAATTCCTACTAACTCCCCTAACTGTTATCGTATTATTTTATGGAACAGCCGTACCACTTGGACAACAGCCTAGGTGGTATAGCAGTTGTTATGGGCAAAGGTAACTGCTTAACATCAGGTGGGCTTTTAGCTCGTTTTGCCATCCATACTATATTTTTTTTTTTTTTTCAAACTTAGATTGGTTTTCAGGTACAATAGTGCGAGTTGCCTGTGGAAAAGGTTACGGACTGAACTTAGAAACAAATGCTACTGCTAAATGTGTGCGAGGGAGATGGAAACCTGAAAAACCTAAATGTGAAATACGTAAGTAGACCAACTGCACAAAAAAATCCTATATCTTGCCAACTTCACTTTCAATCTGGAGAATATGAAAATATCTCAGCTATTGATACTTTAATTTGGGCTGGGTCCAGTCAAATCTAAAAGAACACCGTTCTTTTATTCCAAAGATAAAATAAAGATAGAAAGAAAATATTTATTTCAGTCTCGGTACAGGCAAAAAACAAAAACAAAAAAAACGTATTAACAAAACAAAAACTCATCATCAAAAACATACAAACATCAAACAAACAAAAATAATAAAATAGTTTGATTCATCTCAAACTATTTTGGTGTTGGATATCATCAGTAAAAATGAGATTGATTTTTTCTCAAATTACTCCTGCATTGCTCGCAGAACGGATAGCCGATAGGGCAGTAAAGTTCTGGAGTGGCGACCGCGTACTGGAAGGCGCAGCGTGGGTAGGCCCCACACAAGGTGGACCGACAACATGGTGAAGGTCGCGGGAATCCGCTGGATGCGGAAGGCGCAGGACCGGTCATTTTGGCGATGCTTGGGGGAGGCCTATGCCCAGCAGTGGACGTCTTTCGGCTGAAATGATGACTCCTGCAGATCTTGATAATGCATACATACATATGTCACGCCGGTTTCCAATTGCGATAGGTAGTGACCATGGGCACCTGCTACGATTCTGACACACCTCCTTTCCTTCATCTACGTTCATTAAGCTCGTCATGTATGCTCTTCAGGTCGATTTCATCATCATCATTTGAGCCGAAAGACGTCCTGCTGGACATAGGCCTCCCCAAAAAGGGGGGATATGCCATAATCGCTACGCTTGGCAGACGGGTTGGCAATCTCAGTTAGTTGGTCAAATACTCAGAGAACGCTGCTGCCCATCCTCTGGTGAATCCCTTAGTCGACTTTTACGACACCCATGAGAAGAGATAGGGTGGTGCTATTCTTTATGTCTGGCACCACACGGAATCAGGACGTTTAGGGTACACTTAACTTGGCCTATTTTGAGAACGACCGCGATTTGGTTGCAGTACGTTCACCGAGGTGGTCACCCTCTAACTCTTCCAGCCGCTCGTGTACTTGTTTCGTCCATCCTCTCTACATGCCCAACCCTCTTCTTCTCACCTGTTCCTGTTCCTCCTCTTCTGTCACTCCACAATGCTCCCCTATCACGTTATTCCTCAGTTTATCTCTCAAAGTTACACCACGTATGCTGATTTTTAAATAGAAATTTATTTTAAACTTGATCATTCAACAGTGCCCTGCCACGTGCCCTCAACGGAGTACGGCATCTACACAATGGCTTCCGATGCTAGTCATCCGATGACCGCCAGCCAGCTATTAGGCTCCAACCTACAGGATGAGAAGGAGCTGAATGAGACTGATCCTGTGCCTAATGGACAGGTCGTGCACTTTTCTTGTGAATATGGGTAAGAGGACTTTCGTTTAATCGATTGATCAAACAAAATGTATGAAATATGGAGTTACAATTTTTGTGTTAATTCCGCCAAAACTAGGTCGTCAAGCTTGGATGCAATATACAGCACCACCCTCATATGAAAATGCAGAAGATGCGAAGTCGTTGCTGCATATCAGCAAAACCACCAAGCTTGACAAACTAGTTTTGGCGAAATCAACACAACATATTGTAACTCCATATTTTGTATGTCATGGATTTCCGCAAAGTAATGCCCGATTCCATTCCATATCAAGAAGAATAATCTCTTACTCACAGGAGTGCGTGCTGTAGCACCAAATTGAGATATTTGTCTCTTAAATACTAGAATATTTGAGTTTATGTTTATTTATTTCGTTCAGATACAATGTGCAAGGACCAACAAACCTACGCTGCTGGCTTGGAGAGTGGGCGGTCACCAGCATGCCCGAATGTGTAGCAGGTAATATAAATAAACCTTCTAATTTTTAATCTATGAAAAAAAAGGAGGAGGTTCTCAATTCGATGCGTATATATATATATGTATATATTTTTATGTATGACCACGCATAACTTTTTACAGAGAAGTCCGACTTTGATAATTATTTTTTTAATGGATAGGGATTTCGATTTTTAGTTTTTTGTTTTTTAGATTTTTGCTCGAAGTTGGATCCATTTAAATTTGAAAATCAAAATCCACCCCTAAGGGTAGGAAAACAGGGGATGAGTGTTTGTTCACCCACTGAATTCTTAGACGAAAACAGAAACTGAAAAGCGAAAAATAAATGTAAATAACTAATTATGAGTCGGCGCCAAACAAACAATTAACGAAGATCATGAAATTACTTACTACTAATACAAACAAAATAACATCAAATACAACATGAAATTTTCTACTATAATTAATAACTTTCCAATAATGCGTTCCCTGCTCGACTACTTGCAACTCGCACGCACTTTTCTTGTTTGTCGCCGACTCGTAATTTGTTATTCACATTTATTTTTCATTTTTCAGTTTCTGTTTTCATCGTTTAAATTTTTTGTGGAAAGATTTTATGATTATATACAATGAATCCGTGTAAATAAATAAAAATAAATAGTCCGTGTGGTGCCGGACTTAAAGAATAGCACCACCCTTATCTCTTCTCATGGGTGTCGTAAAAGGCGACTAAGGGATTCACCAGAGGATGGGCAGCAGCGTTCTCTGAGTATTTAACCAACCAACTGCGATCGCCAACCCGCCTGCCAAGCGTGGCGATTATGGCATATCCCCCCCTTAATTGGGGGAGGCCTATGTCCAGTAGTGGACGTCTTTCGGCTGAAATGATGATGATGATGATACAATGAATCGATCTCTGACAAGGCCTTATAATAAAAAAACACCCAACACATTCCAGCGCCCTGCGAATTACCGTCACTACACGGTGCGACCTACGAGGCAGGGTACCGATCAGGACTCACAGTCGCCCATGCTTCATCAGTCAACATAGCCTGTGAGCCTGGCAGGTCACCTCCAGCTACACTCAACTGCCACCTAGGAAGACTGCAGCCGACTGTCCATGATTTCTGCAGACCTTTAGGTTAGTGATACTTGTCATACAACAGTACTATCATCATCATCATCATCATTTCAGCCGAAAGACGTCCACTGCTGGACATAGGCCTCCCCCAAGCATCGCCACAACGACCGGTCCTGTGCCTTTCGCATCCAGCGGATTCCCGCGACCTTCACCAGGTCGTCGGTCCCCCTTGTGGGGGGCCTACCCACGCTGCGCCTTCCAGTACGCGGTCGCCACTCCAGAACTTTACTGCCCCATCGGCCATCCGTTCTGCGAGCAGTAACAGTACTATAGTATTATATTATCTGTGACAACAGTAACTTTTCAAATCGAATCAATCTTTATTAAAATTTGTGAACATAGGTGTGCATTGGTGTTAAGATAAAAATCGATCTTTGGGTTCTACCAATAAAATTGATGTAACTACAAATAATTAAGATATAAGAACACTGACACATTAAAACAAAATTGGGTATTTACAATTTGTTAAATTATATAATTTGTTTTTATTGCGATTGCATCTTATGTGAATTTTAATTATAAATAATACTACAACAAAACTTAATAAATTTTTTAGTATTTATAAAGATAAAAATAAACAAATGGCCATTCATATTTATGTCAAGCAATGAAATCAAAATATTAATAACAAAATCAAAAATCGAAATGCGAAAACTCTAAAATCTAATTATAATCTAATTTAGTAATGTTCAGAAATCCGTCCTCATCCTACCGTCATCTAGTATCGATGTGTGGAAGTTGCGTAATGCAAGCATTGTATGTAAGTGAGAAGTTTCGTAATGGACTTTACCGCTTTTGCTTTGTAATGGACTTGCCCATAGAAAGAAAATTGATTAAATTCACTAGTTATCGCCTTTTAATTATTTTTACGGTGAAATATTGGGTTACTTAACAAAAAACAAAGCAAATTTACGCCAAAGAATCCCTCGATACTAGCTGATAAGTGAAGACAGACAGCTAAACAGCTGTGAAGTGAACTAATGGCAGTAAGGTTCCGGAACCATAACTCGTGTAACCATGTTGTTCTTCTAAACAGCGCATCTAGTACGTAGTACATATACGTGGGACACTCAGAAAGTTTTGCGAAACTAAAAAAAATTGTTCTATACGTACATATATTTTTATCAAATCTTTTCAAAGTACTTTCCACCAGCCTCTATACAAAGATTCATGCGCCTAAACCAGTTTTCAAAACACTTTTTCCAGTCCGCCGCAGACACCTCGTTTACAGCCTGCTCGAACGCAGCCAGCGCATCTTCCGGCGACGAAAATTGTATCCCTTTGAGCTGATTTTTTATTTTTGGGAATAAAAAGAAGTCACACGGTGCTAGATCAGGGCTGTAAGGAGGGTGACCCAGGAGTTTGACTGGCGTGCTGTCCAGGAAGTCCCTCGTTTTGAGTGCGGTGTGCGCAGGTGCATTGTCGTGGTGGAGCAGTAGCCCGCGGAGCCCTGTGTTTGGTCGCTTGTTGCTTATAACAGAGAAAACTTCTGGCAAACATTTGGTAGTATACCATTCGGCATTAATGCTTCTTTGATCCCGTAAGGGAATTGATACCAAGTGGCCAGTCAAATTAAAAAAGCTAGCGATCAAAATCTTACCCCCGCTTCTAGATCGCTTCACTTTGGTAGGCGTTGGCTCATTTTGAAACACCCAAACAGTCGACTGGCGCTTGGTTTCTGGGTCGTATTGATAAATCCAGGACTCATCACCTGTAACGATGTCGTAAACACGCCGAGACGAGCCTGCTTCAAATTTGTTAAGCATATCACGGCACCATTCCACCCGGGCCTGCTTCTGAGCATCGGTGAGGTTGTGCGGCACCCAGCGTGATACTATCCTCCTCACGCGAAGATGGCTGTGTAGAATCTCGTGAACGCTTCCCGATCCAATCTTCAATATGTGTTGAATCTCCTGATATGTAATTCGCCTATTGTCTTGGATTAAATTTTTCACTGCTAGCACGTTTTCTTCGGTAACAGCCGTCAAAGGGCGACCGCTTCTTTCGTCATCCCCCAAAGTTGGTCGACCGCGCTTGAATTCGTTATACCAACGATACACGGTTGCCTTGGAAGGGCCTTCATCCATGAATGCCATTTGAAGTCTATCGTACGATTCATCCGGTTTCAGGCGACACTTGAAATCGTATAAAATCATAGCTCTAAAATGTTCCCGGCGCAGATCCATATTTCAGTGAGACACAATACTTTGAATTAACTCGCAAAAAATGTGGAGGGAAATTTTGAAATTGGAACTTACTTATTTTTACTTATAAATAATCATATTTTCGAAAAACATTAGATGACATGGTGCTGCTCAGCCCCTCGGCCAATGGTCTTAGAATACTTTTGCAAATTTGTGAGCGGTATGCAGCTGCTCATCAGCTGACCTATAATGTTCAGAAGACCGAAGTTTTGGTGTTTAAATATGGTAAAGGCCCTGAAACTATTCTTCCCATCACCCTAAATAATTCAATTATAAATACTGTCAACACCTTTAAATATCTCGGACATGTTCTGAACGATCATTTGATGGATGATACCGATTTGGAACGACAAAGAAGGGGCATTGCATGCAGAAGCAACATGCTTGCAAGGCGATTTGCACACTGCTCAAAGCAAGTAAAAATAACTCTGTTTAATGCTTACTGTCAGGCGTTCTACACCAGCCAACTTTGGTATCAGTACACGAAGAAAGCCTACAACTCTCTTCGTGTACAGTACAACAATGCATTCAGGGCCATGTTCAACCTGCCTTGGCGGTGTAGCGCGTCTGGCATGTTTTTTGAGAACAGAGTGTGTGACTTCTTTGCCGTTCTAAGGAGGTCGAGGGCCTCATTTCGAAAAAGATTTAAAAGCAGTACTAATGGTATTATAGCAACTGTATTCAGCACAATTTATATGTTTAGATCCGAATTTAATCTTAATAATAAAAAATAAAATTGCAAAAATTATGTCCCTGTACTGTTTCTTATTTCTTATTTTTTAATTTTGACAACCAATATAAGTATTTGACTTAAAATTTAATATAAAAACTTAATTTAATTGAATAATAATGTATTTCTAAAATTATTTTTAAAATTATTTATACTATTCTAATTACGTATTTGATGTTCTTGTTAGTATTAATTTAGAATAAGAGACTGTACTTAACAACTAACTTATAACTATGGGTGAATTTGCCTGAAATAAAATGATTTTATTTATTTATTTATTTATTATAACTGGCCAGTCTCCCATATATAAAAACTTTTTTTCGCAATACTTTCTGAGGGGCCTGGTATATCGATGATGCGAACAAACTTACTTAATCGTTTCCTAACATATGATTTCAGCGAATTTAACCCGTCCACGACCGACCTCCGAGTACCAAAGCGGCTCAGACATCGTACGCGAAGACATATCAGAACTGGAGCCTGATATTGACGCCAATACGAATACCGACTGTGGCCCACCTGCGAGGTAACATAGATCATCTTACTGCTAGAAAGAGAAAGAGCTAAGCACATGTTATCAATTAAAACAAGAAAGAATTTTAAGTTAAATAACAATACATGCTATTGCAAACTTAAAAATAAAAATACTGACAGTTTTGGTAAAACAATTAACATTCCTCCTAGTAATGTTGCTTACTTAGAAAATATCTGATGAATCAAAGCATAGAACGTACTGAAAATAATAATAAATAATATAAAGGCTAATGGTATTCAATAAAATAAACTTGAAAAAAGGAAAAACAGACATCAAAAAGAATAAAATAATTTGTCTGAAATAATTTAGGAAGTAGGTGCCTTTGATTCGGTTTGATTTAAGAAAGAATTGGCACCAACTTGCTAAACTATTTCACACAAATTATTTAATTCTTTTTCATGTCGGTTTTTACTCTTTTTAAAGTTCATTTTATTTTTCTATTTTTAGTGGCATTAACAATAGAAAGACAAGCGATTGCTTCAATCCTCGATGATTTGCTGTCATCCATTGAATAGTTCCCTTCTTTTTCTCCGAAGATCTTCATCAGATCTTAATCACCAAATGGTACTTCCTGAATGCAAATGCTTGATTTGTTGATGAAAATACCAAAATCGCTATATGTATGCCTATATAATTCCCTCAATTCCACATGGATCCCATTATCAGAACTAAATTTTGATGAGATAAACATTTTTTTTTCAAAATCGGTTGATAAATGACGGAGTTTTGAGGTAACAAACATAAAAAATAAAAATAAACTAATTGAGAAACTCCTCCTTTTTTTGAAGTCGGTTAAAAAGTAAATGTAATTAGAGCAGTAAGAAGTAAAATAAGCAAGTAATACAAAATATTCATACAAAACCCAAAAGTTCTAAGCAACGTAGAATAAATTTGAAATACGTATCAGTTAAGTTTTTAAACGTTGTAATTTTTTGTGCAGGAATCCACAAGAAGTCAGGTAATGTGTGATTAGCTCTGAATGTAACAATAAATGCTGAAAGAATATAAACATGACATTAGTTTGTGAGATTCGCGTTCGTTTATTTAATTTGACCAAGCGCTTTCATTGTAGCTTCTATGTGGTTTTTGTTTTATACCATGTCTTGTTACGCTATATTTGTAATTATAAGCACTTGCTTGGAGTTATATTGAACAAGTAGAACTTATATACTGATCTAAAGGATTCTACAAACATAACTCAGAGCTATAATGTTAAGGATACCCCAGGGTACATTATTTGGTCCTTAAGTTCCAGTTTGGAATTTTCTTGCTTCTCAATCAAACTAATTACTCGCATAAAGGGATTTGCAAGAAACAACTAGAATTAAATAAAGAGATAGACACCAAAACAATACATCATACATGATCAAATATAAAATAGTGCGTAATAAAAACTTTTTAAGTTTAATTTTTGAATTAATGGATGAAATATGGCGTACAGACATGTCATTCAAATGATTTATTTTTCGTCACTCATCCAAATTACGTTGATGGATCGAATATTGCGGTGGATATAATAAAATGGTATTTCTTGTCGAAGTAATAAAATACATTTTAGAATCGTAAATAATGTTTCATCCTTACGCTTTGGAGCAATTGGTTTGATTTATTTATTTTTGTTGTTCCTTTAATTTTGCTGTCGTACAATGGATAAGCGAGTTTTGAAGGGAGTTGTGTTCAAAAATATTTAGTGAAAATTACAAGAAAAAGTTGATTCATTCAAATTGACTAGTCTAGAGATTATGGTATTCGAAATTATGTTGAATACTTTGATTAACATGAGGTCCCTTTTTAGTCATTTTACTTAGTATTTCCAAACAGTTTGTTCTTGTTTTGTTACTGAGAAAAAGTATTTGATCACAGCTTCTTTCATCAGTCACTGTCATCCACAAGATGACAAAGAGCCGCGATAAAAAAGAAGTAATGTGTTTGCAAAGATTTGCGTTTCTTATTTGCTCGCTGAAGACTGAAGGGAACCCAGGCGTTCAGGGATGCCAAGCCCTGGTGAGAGCCTTATAGGTTCGAAATTTTGCTTCTTTAATTACCTCACATCATTACCTTTTGCTCATGGATAATCATGCTCATCATCTTAAAGTACTTCATGTTTTGTAATTTTCTCGGTGATGTCTGGTGTGTCCAGGGTATGGGTTTGACTAAGACTGGGTTGAATAAAGTAGACCATCTTTGAATTGTCATTATAACAACGGCATCTACTTATGGCGAATACTACATTGTCCGCAATAATTTCATCATAAATATTACTCTTTATTGTCTTGGACATGTGTGTTCATGAACAGTGTTTTCTTACTGGAACAAACAGATATGGCTCAAAAAGATGATAACATTAAATTAAGGGATGCTGATACTCATAATTATTACCTATGTACAAGAATCTCTTTAAGTATTGCTAGTCAGGATCAGGAATTTTTGTCTAGCCTACATATAAGCTAGCTAATTGATACCATGGTTTCTTAGTCATTCCCAACATATCACCACTTTTTCTAATTTTTTCAAGGGTTTAAAGTCACTTTCATGGTACAAATCCTCGGAAGGCAGGGCTTAGTTAACGTTGGAAAATATACCTACTTTATCTCTCTGTTAATAAGAACGCTAATTGTATGGCCGTAACCTGGCTTCTTATGTCTTGGCCAAGCTTATGTTTGGTTGCTAATTATTTAAAATTTCGACTTATAGTGCATGTTTTGGTGTTCATATTAAAAGAATATATTTTTTTATATTCTAAATATTTGGAACCTTACTACGATTTTCTTACTAATAGTAATTTTATAATGGCCACTGATGGAGTTTTATATTTTGACAATATCATCTACGTACTTTAAGTTATGATCTTATTTTTGAAGCACTGTTTTGTGCCTAATTTTAACTTTCAAATATAAGTTTTATTACTGTCAGTGGCCAAGATATCCAGAAATGTTTTCCATACCTGAGTATCTCGGAATAATTGCTTGAAGGGTCCAGGGTACGCTGATATACCGCGATGGGGCTGAGATGAACGGCTCCCTGGGGGTGGAAGGTTATCCCCATGGCACGGAAATCACGTTCAGGTGCATAGCATCCATCATGGGGGAGAAAACAACTTGGAAGCTGATCTGCGAGCAAGGAAGTTGGGTTGGCAAGAGTTTTAACTGTGGTAAGTTTAGAAAAAAATATTTTTACTACAATTTAAGGCAACACCACAAGTGTTGATATTATTTTGCTTTAAAGAAAAAGTTTCTATTTTGAAGTCTAGGTTTATCGCCAAATAACGCTGTAGTTGTGAGAGACGCCAAAAAGGAAAAGGAGATGTCGAATTCCACTAGGGAACTGATACGACGACAATGGCGCTCATAAATTAGAAGAGTAATAAAATGTTGATGCTAGTTGAAATAGGTAAATTTTCTTCTTATTTGTAGAAGAGCTCGAAGCTCAGAACGAGGAACTAATGAACAACAACAGCTGTACTTTCGAAAATGATGAGCTCAATGTAGTTGCTTTCTACAATGACATGCAGATCACAGAGGTGGTTGAATTCCCGGCTGGAGCTATGATAACATCTAGGTAAGCTAAATAATAAAATCATATTTCCATCTACGGATGCAATGAAATGAAGTGGTTCCATCATAGACACATTCCTCCTTGACTCCCTTCTTTCGTTATACTCGATACGCTCAGCTTACTCACATATTCTAGTCCCATGCACTTTTTTTTTTTTTTTTCGAATGGATTCTCGCAGGTGGGACCGAAGTCCCATTTCTGCTTAACCGGACTTAGTTGGCGGAGAGTCCCATGTGGGACTCCATTCGCCGAAGGTTATTTTCCCTACTTACAAACTAAATACGCGGTATCAATACCGCGCAAGCGGGCGTCCCCCAAGGGGGGGGCTCGAACCTCGCTGGGGCATTGCAGGGGGACCCCGCCGTTCCTATGTCCCCCTAGCAGCCGTTGCTGCATCGAATTGGTTTCCTCGAAAGTAGCGACTTTCGGTCTATCGGGTGACGTGCTAAACGCCGTTAAGCGGCAAGCCTCGCCGGCGAGGCTAAGACCTGCCTAAAACCTAAACAGTGGCTAAGCAATAGCCTGCTCCTAGGAACTACTCTAGAGCATAGGGCCGGTCTCACGTGACGAGATTATCTCCGGTTGCTTACACCGTGAGGGCGTCCCCAGGGGGGAGCTCGGACCTCGACTCAGGGTGCAGCAGGGGGACCCCGCCACCGGTCCCCCCAGCAGCCGGTGCTGCGTCCCATGCACACATTTACATTCACACTTATACTCACCCACACATAAATCGAACACAAACACACCCAAACTCCCCACACATTAATTGGTATTTCCGTGTTCTTTAATTGTTTTATCTGTGTAGTCTTAAATATAAGTAAAGTTCTTTCACCTAATGAAAATGTCTGTGTGTATAAGCCTTCAAAGGCCAAATTATACAACGCTAGCTCCGGAAGGGCCCTGGTGACCTATAATACAGGTTTTGAATAAAAACCTACTTCAGGCACCAGTCTCTCACAAAGTTGGTTTCTATAATTTTGGCACATTGGCTAAACCTAGTACTTTAAAAACTATTGTGAAGAGAGAATAAACTGATTATTTTTATTATTATTACATTAGTTTAGTCTTGAGTTTTGTTTTAGTTTTACACTTTTGTATTTGTCCTCCTACGTCCTTGTATTTTCTCTCTTTAGTAAAAGAACTTAAGCGCCTATAAGCGCACTATAGGACAAAAACCAGACCCTTAGATTTTCAAAATATTGTGAATTTCATGCTATTGTATCCATTATCCTAACAGTCGGGGTAGTCCCCAAAATCAAAGTCGCTCAGCGAGCTATGGAGCGAGCTATGCTTGGAGTCTCTTTGAAGGATAAAATCCGTAACGAGATGGTCCAGAGAAGAACCGGAATGACTGACATAGCTTGTAGGATCAGTAAGCTGAAATGGCAGTGGGTTGGCCATGTCTGTCGAAGGACCGATGGCCGCTGGAGCAGACGAGTCCTTGAGTGGAGACCCCGAATCAGAAAACGCAGCATAGGGTGCCCCCCAGCCAGTTGGACTGACAACCTGAAGAAGGTGGCTGGGGGGACTGGATGCAGAAGGCAGAGGACCGAGTGTTGCGGCGCAACTTCGGAGAGGCCTATGTCCAGCAGCGGACTGCGATATGCTGAGTTGATGCATTACATATTTGCTTACGGCAAAAGAGATTGTTTAACATACAAAAAATTACTTTGAGAGATTTTTTACATTACCCTTTTCCACAATTCCAGATGCAGTGACATTGGTAAATATGCTATGACGGGGTCACAGACGCGCAAATGTATCGGAGGCTCGTGGGATGGTGTGAAACCATCTTGCTTTGGACTCAACCAGCAAATGGACTATGCCAGTAAGTTTATAAAGATAGTAGCGACAGATGTCACGCATATGTGGACTATCCCTAACGTACCGGATGACGTCATAAATCCTGAATCGCGCTATCAAGTTTTGTTGCGCAGCTAGCATTAATACAAACTACAGACAGCGACCGTTGAGCCGTGGCAAGCCAGGCAATAAGGCTCCACCCCACCCCGCTTGTTTGGAGGACCCTTTCTTTGTGTTGGAAGAATATATTATTATAACCTCGATCCTTCTCCAAGATCATGATTTTTGTGAAACGCATCTTTGGCAATGATGCAAAGGTGCTGAAAAATTGTCTGATTCATGGCAGTAATGCCTTAGCCAACCCACCGTTTTATATATACTTACTAAAATATTTTCGACTCTTTTGAAATGCTATACCTACTTATTTAAAAGTAAAGTTGTTACTTATTGTATCTGGTCCAGAGCTACCCGTCCTTGAAATGAATTCCTGGCTATGACCTTGGTCTGATTATGAACATTAATACGTTAAGTGGAACAGTTACAACATAATAACAAGTACAAAACACAGATGATATTGTGCATTTGAATTACCAGACATTTTTAATTTTTTTGAACTTTTGTCTTGTATTGATTAATGAGAAAATGAGATTGACAATGGTCCTTTACTACTTTATAAGTCTATACGGTAATACGGATATAGCATACATCTCGTTTTTAAACCACAATCAACATTAAAAATAAACTAGGTACAGCAAATTAGGTTTTTAATTAATTTGATCATGTCATTTGCAGTGGAGAAGCGACCTACAATACTGTTCCGGCACTCGCAGGGTCCTATCGCCCAGACCAACGACGGCAAGCTGCTCGTATACCCTGGCACAGTGCTCCACATGGAGTGCTTGTGGATGAGAAGATTTGGCAACCCCAGGTGGAACGTCACGCATAATAATCCTGAGTAAGTCTTATAGATCCACCCCAGCACAAAGGTGTATTTTATCTTGCATAGGTTCTAGCCACAGAAATAGATAGAGTAGAATGGTTGTAAACACAACTTTACTTCATTAATTTTTAAAAATTAACTTTAATCAAATGTACATTACAGCTTTGTTTCTGCAGTTAGAAACAGCACAATAAGGAATTTTTGCGAGTTTTCGTTACAGTATTTACATAAACAAGTCATAAGGCTTTGACATGCCCTGCACTATGGTCACAGCGGTGACGTTCCCTGTACGTGTGAGCTCGCTCACCGGTGACGTTGTGTGAGCGCGTGTATGCAATAGGGCCGATACCAAAAAACTAATGTAGTGCAAGGAAATAATCGAATGAATATTTATTTGTGAACATACTGTACCTACACAATAATATTATTATTATTTCTTTTATTTAATCACATATACATATTGATTATATTTTTAAATGTTTTTTGTTTTTTTGTTTTGTAAAAATATTTAAAAATATAATCAGCTTAAATATAAACAGCTTTGAAAGTATTTTTGGAATAGATATGACTTCGTAGAATAGTGTTTAATCTGTGTCTGAATTGCTTGGTCAAAGGGGTCAAAGTTTTTTTGATGTCTTTGTGTAGTATCTGTTGCGCTTGATTGTAACCTAAGTGTTTGTAAACTTCATTTTCAGATAATGCCTCCACAAGTTCTCCAGTCTGCATGTGATATTAGTGTTCATAATGTTGCCCCGACTTTATTGAGTTGATTTTACACTTGTCAATTCCGAACTCCATACAAATGTCCTTAGAAAAGTTTTTAGTGATTGGAGCTAGTTGTTGTAGTTCCTCTTCAGTGGAGCCATAAAGTTTTATGTCATCCATGTATAAAAGGTGGTTTAATTTATGCGTCGTTGTATAGTTAGCGTTAGGTCTGTGTCATTTTCTTTATAGTGCAAATCATATCCTAAGTGTGTAGTGTTCAACATATTAGAAAGTGGATTCAGTGCGAGGCAAAACAAAAATATAATATACTAGCTTTTACCCGCGGCTCCGCTCGCGTTAAATTCTGCTAACCCACGTCAGTCCAGTCCAGTCCAGTCCAGTCCATTCCAGTCCAGTCCATTCCAGTCCACTGTCACACTGTCCCGCTGTCCCGCTGCCCGCTGCCCCACTGCCCCACAGCCTCGCTGCCCCGCTGCCCCACTACCCCACTGCCCAACTGCCCCGCTGCCCCGCTAACCCACTGCCCCACTGCCCCACTGCACCGCTGCCCCACTATCCCACTGCCCCATTGCCCCGCTGCCCCACTATCCCACTGCCCCGCTGCCCCGCTACCCCACAACCCCGCTGCCCCACTATCCCACTGCCCCTCTGCCCCGCTACCCCACTTCCCCGCTTCCCCACTGTCCCACTGCCCCACTGCCCGCTTCCCCACTGCCCCACTGCCCCAAAGCCCCGCTGCCCCACTGCCCCGCTACCCCACTATCCCACTGCCCCTCTGCCCCACTGCCCCGCTGCCCCACTATCCAACTGCCCCTCTTCACCACTATCCCACTGCCCCGGTACCCCACTGCCCCACAGCCCCGCTGTCCCGATGCCCAACTGCCCCGCTTCCTCACTGCCCCGCTGCCCCACTGACCCGCTGCCCCACTTTCCCATTGCCCCGCTGCCCCGCTGACTTCCCCGCTGCCCCACTATTCCCCTGCCCCGCTACCCCAATGCCCCGCTGCTCCAATACCCCGCTGCCCCGCTGCCCCGCTTCCCCACTGCCCCGCTGCCCCACTATCCCATTGCCCCACTGCGCCGCCGCCCCGCTGCCCCGCTACACCACTGCCCCATTACCCCACTATCCCACGGCCACGCCACCCTACTGCCCCGTTGCCCCCCGCTGCCCAACTGACCCGCTGCCCCGCTACCCCAATGCCCCGCTGCCCCGCCGCTGCCCCACTATCCCATTGCCCCAATGCCCCGCTGCCCCACTGCCCCGCTATCCCTCTGCCCCATTGCCCCACTATCCCACTGCCCCACTGCCCCGCCGCCCAGCTGCCCCCTGCTGCCCAACTGGCAGCCACGCTACCCCACTGCCCCGCTGCCCCACTATCCCATTGCCCCACTGCCCCGCCGCCCCGCTGCCCCGCTACCCCACTACCCCACTGCCCCACTATCACACTGCCCCACTGCCCCGCTACCCCACTGCCCCGCTGCCCCGCTATCCCACTGCCCCGCTGTCCCGGTACCCCACTGCCCCACTGCCACGCTGCCTCGCTGCCCCACTGTCCCGCTGCCCCACTGTCCCACTGCCCCACTGTCCCGCCACCCCACTGTCCCGCCGTCCCACCGTCCCACTGTCCTACTGTCCCACTGTCCCACTATCCCACTGTCCAACTTTCCCACTGTCTCACTATCTCACTATATCACTATCGTCCCATGTCCCATGTCCCATATCCTGTCCCACTGTCTCACTATCTCACTATATCACTATCGTCCCGTCCCATGTCCCATGTCCTGTCCCATGTCCCATCCTATGTCCAGTCCCATGTGCCGTCCCACTGTCCTGTCCCATGTCCCGTCTCTTGTCCCGTCCCATTTCCCGTCACATGTTCCGTACCCTGTCCCGTCCCCTGTCCCGTCCCCAGTCCCGTCCCCTGTCCCGTCCCCTGTCCCGTCCCCTGTCCCGTCCCCTGTCCCGTCCCCAGTCCCATCCCCAGTCCCATCCCCTGTCCACTCCACTCCACTCCATCGTACATTACTATCCGCTCGTGCAAATGCATAGAAGCTTCGATCTGTCGTGTGAGTACGCAACCCACGAATTAATTTTTTTATTTTATTCTTTCTTTCTTTCTTTCTCAAAACCCATACCAGTTTTTAAGTCAGATCATCAGCTTTCAAACAAAAAAAAATCATCAAAATCGGTCCAGTAGTTTTAGCGTGATGCTGGAACAAACAAACAAACAAACAGACAACTGACATTTAACAATTTTATAATAGTAGTAGATAGTAGATACATAACAATATAAAATTGTTTTTCATTTGTTGTAAACTGTTTGTTTTGAGTCTTACGTAGTGAACATGTCTTGTATCTTTTTAATCTGTTGCTAAATAAGGTAAGTTTTTGTTTTAAAGTGTCTAAAAACTCAGATAGATGTGTGTTATGGTTTTCATGTGTAGCGTGTATTTGGTATTGACTTAAAATATAGTTTACGTGTTTTACTGTCTTACTACTTCTATTTCCCTTAATGTACTGTGTTAATCGGCCTATTTGTGCTCTTAGTTCCTCTACTCTACGCTCCAGTCTTACTTGCCATTTAGGTTTCTTATTCATATACCTACAATTATTTTCTACTGTTGGTGGTATTTCTATCCTAGCTCCGTTGGTCTTAGCTGCCACCCAAGCCGCGCAGTACAATACCGTTTGCAGGATAATAAATTCTGTGTCACCGTCGATATATTTAGGAAGAATATGTTTATTGATGTAGTTTACAATGACCGCTAGTTTTTTTGAAGATTTTTGTTTTCGGATGTAACTTCTCTGTGTAGGCTCAGTGTCTTTAAAATGGTTAAAAGCTTCCTCAAACGTTCGTTCTATTTCTGCACTTTTTTGCTGATCTGAGTGTACAGTTACAGTTTCTAAAGTATTATTCATAGTGGTAGCTGTACAGGTGTATATATCAGAGTCAATAAAATTAAGGTTGTTAGTGTCCTGCTGTTCAGTAGCAAGTTCTGGTTGAGTAACTACTAAGTGAGTACTACTGTTGTTTTTTGTATCTCTACTGTTTTGTATAAGTAGTTCACTTGACACTTCATCTTTGATAACTTGTAGCCTTTCTTCGCTCAAGTACTTATTGTGTATTATTAGCCGTCTTTGGTCAGCTACTCTTTGCTCAGTTATATGTTCTAAATGTGGAAATGTTGTAATGAATGCTTGGTGTATTGGACCTCTGTAGGCTGATATGTTAGTCTCTAATAGCGTTATTTTGTAGTATATTCGCATTATTGTTTCGTTGTGCTCCTTGGTCCAGCGTATTCGCTGTTCGGCCACTGTTAGTTATAGTATGTGATGAAATATAAGTGTATGCATTAGGATCATCTGTGTGGGTGGTTGGATGTGTGTTTTGTGTGTGTGCGTTTATTTGTAAGTTATTTATTTGCTCTTGAGTTTCCTTGTAGATTTGGTCTATACCGCTCTGTGTGAGCAGTTTTTTACGCATGATAGCCCTTCTCTGATCGCCTACTCTTTGTCGACTAATCATGTGCATTTCCGGAAAATTTTCTATAAACTTAGTGTGGAGTGGGGGTAAGTAACCGCTTGTTTCAGTTTCCATCAAGGTAAGCTGCAGATAAGTGCGTAGGATGTACTCGTTCATAGCTTTACTCCATCTTCTACGCGTTTTTTGGCTGGCGGCGGTGGGTGCAAGGTTAGTGACTGAATCACTCTCTTGCACAACATCCTCCGGTAGCATACTATTAATTGTTGTGGTTGAATGAGTTGATGAATGGGAGTATGGATTATCAGATGGGACAGATGGGAAAAGACTGGATAACGGGAAACTATCGACTGATGATGAGTCGTGATGATGATGATGATCTGTAACAGTTTTGATGAACTGAGCAGAAGTTTGCGATACGGTGCCCCCCCCCAGAAAACGAGGGGCAGCCCGAGCCTGATGGCCCGGGGCGGGATTCTCCATCGCGGTTGGCTACGGTACCCGCCTGGGGTATTATTCTACTTCTTAGGGGCATCGCATATGTTATGTACTTATGAGGGATAGGGAAACAGGGAAGCCTAAAGCCTGGGGGTTGACTAGAAGCTTAGGTAGGGATCGTGGATTGGGATTAGGCAAGATAGAGGAAGGAAATGTAGGAAAAGGGATTAGAAAAAAGAAATTTAGGCAAGGAAAGTGCTCTTGGTCTGGGAGTGGACCAGGAACAAATTGGTACCCCTCTTGGTCTGACCTTTCACCCTAGACCTGCCCGGCATGAGCGTATCTACCGGTATAGCCCTTTTTTTGTTTTTTTTGTTTTCGGGTGGAAATCCTCATGGATACCCTCCGTCTGGAGACGGCGGAGGGGTATGTCGGACTGTTACCGTCTAAAACCACACGGTGGCCATCCTCTGCACAAAATAGAGGAGCTTCGGGAACTCCATTGGCCCGCGCCGGTGCTCCTCTAGTGCTACGCCTTTGGCGCGTCCCGGGAAAACAATATTGTTTTCCCCACAGCAGCTCGCGACCACCACGTACTGCTGTCCTCCCCAGGGTCGCTTAATAGACGCCTCGAGTCCCCCAACTCTTAGCGTCCACGATCCCCTGCCAGATGTAGCGGCAGAGTTGCGGCCCATAGCCCTATCTGGGCCTTGCGCGAGGGTGGTTGCCTCCCCGGTGCCTCCTTCTCCGAGCGGGATCGGCCCTCTCCCGATCTCGCTCTGCGGCCTCCTTCTGAAGCATAACGGTCTCGCAGAAGGAAGACATGGCCCTCCAAGCCGTCGGATCTGCAAGCATAGCCGACACTACTGCTGACAGAGAATGATCCTACCCGATCCGGCTGACCAGGTCCCGCCGTTCGGAACCCCACGCAGGGCACTCCTCCAGCGTGTGCTGTGCGGTGTCCTGGTCACACCCACAATGGTGACAATTTGCCGTGGCATCGCGTCTGATCCTATTCAGGTACTCACCGAAGCAACCGTGCCCGGTGAATACCTGAGTAAGCCGGTAGGTGACGCGCTCGTTCCTCTCCAGCGGCCTCAAAGCACGGCAGGACTGCTTCAACCACTCGCTTGTGCGCATACTGCGGCCCTTCCAGCCGCTCGCGCCACATCTCGAGCGCGTGTGGTCGCTCCTGCCGCCTCAGCACTTCAAACGCCCTCGCAGTCGCGCTCCCATCGCTTTGGCGGATGACACGAATCCGGTCGTAGACCCTCGCATCCCTATCCGCCAAGATGTCCAACGGCGGGAAGCGTGCCAGGACAGTTGCCGCCTCAAAGGATACCGTTCGGTATCCTCGTGCGATCCGTATTGCCACATTGCGCTGCAGGCTGTTGAATTTTGCCCTTGAGCGCTGGACGCCTGACAGTCGGTGCGACCATACAGGCGCCCCATAAAGGGCCACGGACCGCACGACTCCCGCGTAGAGGCGGCGAACTTCCTCCCGAGGTCCCCCAAGATTGGGCAGCAGTCTGTGCAGTGCACCAGCTACCCTCTCGATCCGGGGGACCAGGCGATTGAAATGCTCACCGGTATAGCCCTAGCGCTCATTAAGGCGCACAAGCCCTCCCATGACGTCAACGTAAGGATACGACGGAGGGTTATTATTATTATTCCATTTATTAATTAAAGTACACATTTTTTTACATTTTTAAACATTTTTACAAAAAAAGAAATAAAAGCATTTAAAAATATATAAAAACAGTAGCCCACCGGCATCAGGAACAGGGTCCAAGCTACCGGTGGTCAGGGCCTCAGAGAGAGGAACTTCCTAACAATACGTGCCGTGTCCAGAAGTACCGCTTTCTGTATCAAGCCCTTGACCCAGCTGCCTAATGAGAGCCTCTGCAGGTGTTGGTCGAGACTCTTTGCGATTATCCCATTGGCCGTAACGACAATCGGCACGATGACTGCTGAGTCAACATCCCACATGTCGACAACCTCGTGTGCCAAGTCAAGATATTTTATTTCTTTATCTTTTTCGGCCTTCACGAGATTCCCGTCATGCGGGACGATGACATCAACAATCATCGTGCGGCGTTCCAATCGATCTATCATCACTATATCAGGCTTATTGTGTACAATAGTCCTATCAGTGATGATAGACCGATCCCAGTATAACGTGACATGACCATTTTCGAGAACTGGGTCGGGCACATACCTGTAGTATGGTACTTCAGTATCCACAAGGCTGTATTTCAAGGCAAGTTGCTGGTGGATAATCCTGGCCACCAGGTTATGTCTGTGCAAATACTCGCCGTTAGCAAGACGAGAACAACCAGAAATAATATGTCGGATGGATTCCCCGGGACAGTGGCATGCCCGACATATGTCAACTGTGCCGTCCTTTACAATATATTTCCGGTAGTTGTTCGTCATGATAACTTCGTCCATAATCGCACAGACAAAGCCTTCGGTCTCCCCGAAGAGGTCACCGAAACGCAGCCAGGATACGGACGCTTTAAAATCTACATCGGGGCCATGAAGAGCCCGGTAGAAGCGTCCGTGAAGCTCCTTACCCTGCCATACCTCCTTGCGGTCATTGGTATCCAGTACCACAGGTTTGCGCCAGTTCTCTTTAGCCAAAGAGAGCGGGGTGAGTCCCTTGTCCACTGCAACAACATCTCGGTGCATACCCACGTCCAAGTGAAGGAAATATTCCCTTAGACTGCACACCTCACGGTTGTGGAGGGTCTTTGCATTTAAAAAGCCACGACCCCCACACTTCCGCGGGATGTACAGCCTCATCACCGATGACCGTGGGTGATGCATACGATATGCCGTCAGTAGTGTGCGGACTTTCCGATCAAGGGCGTCAAGACCCGTCTGAGTCCACTTGAGTATACCGAAGGAGTACATCAAGACCGGCATGACCCAACCGTTAAAGGCGCGCACCTTGTTTCCGCCTGATAAAAGACTATTGAAAACCTTTTTCAGGCGGCCAAAGAAGCGCTCCTGCAACGATTGCATCATGTCGGCCTGGTTGATGCCTAACGCCTCCGCCATACCCAAGTATTTGTAGGTGTCGGTTGGGGAGAGGGACCCAAGATGTGTAGAATCCGAGAGTTGAACAGCCTCGGATTCCACAATCTCACCATGCTTTACATGCATGACTGCACATTTGTCCACACCGAATTCCATCCTGATAGAATTACTAAAGTTTTCAGTTACCCTTAGTAGCTCCATCAGTTGCAAGTCGGTGGGGGCAAACAATTTAAGGTCATCCATATAGAGCAGGTGAGATATTACTTGACCTCCTCTTCTCAACCGGTAGCCAAGCCCCGACTTCTCCAGCAAAGTACTAAGAGGATTCAGGGCCAAGCAAAACCACAAGGGACTCAGACTGTCACCCTGGAATATTCCCCGCTCGATCTTTATTGGTTCTCCGTTACCTTGAGGCTGCCGACACGCTGGATAGCGAAGGACTGTTCTCCATTGCCCCATACACGACCTCAGGAAGGCGCGTAGAGTTGTATTAACTTTGTACAACTCCAGCACCCTCATGAGCCATGTATGTGGCACTGAGTCGTAGGCCTTCTTGTAATCTATCCAACATGTCGACAGATCCCTTCGGGATCGACGAACCTGTTGGCTAATGGCCATGTCAATGAGAAGTAGCTCTTTGGTACCACGAGACCCGTTCTTACATCCATTTTGAGTAGCAGACATGATGGAATTACTATCAATGTGATGACTAAGTTTTTTCCCTCAAAATGGACGTAAGAAGTTTATAGACCGTTGGCAAACACGTGATCGGTCTATAATTTTTGGGTTCCGTGGTACTACCCGATTTATAGAGCAGGTGGGTTATTCCTGTAGTTAAGAATTGTGGTAACGACCCAGACTCTAAAGATGACTGGAATTGTGAGGCCAAGCAGGCATGTGAGCTGCGCAACCATTTCAACCAGAAGTTGTGCAGTCCGTCCGGGCCCGGGGATTTCCAATTGGGCATTGGTCGGACTGCACTGGCTACGTCTTGGGGAGTGATAACAATCTCCTCCATATCACTTATTGGCTCACATGCCTGCTGGATCTCCTGCATCCAGCCACCTTCGGTATGAGCAACAGGCACCGACCAGATATTGCGCCAGAATGCACTCATGGCATCATTATCCGGGAGATGCACGTCACCCACACCTTGGTCAGGTCGTTCCCAGGTTCTATAAACCCACCTTTGGTCGCTTTGGAACATGCAGTTCTGAGTATAACGATCCACACGTCGTCTGTATCTACGGATACGACTAGCCCATGCACAAACTTTCTGCTTCAGGAAGTCGATGCGCTCTGTGACACGAGATAAGTATTCTCCAGGACTGACATCAGTCCCAGAGAACGCTCGTCTCACAAAGCGCATCACTCTTGGTCGTCTATTGCCCTCCCTGAAGCAGATGAGCTTACCGATAAGCACCCTGGCTTCGCTAATACGCTGCTCAATCCTGCACTGCCAAGCTGGTACAGCTGATTTAGGTCGTGCAGCTCTGTCAGTATTTGGGAATTTGACATGAGCTACACGACATGCCGCGGCAGCCGCACAGTACAGAATTGAGTGCGTATCTTGAAGATCTTCACTATTTTCAAATAAATTTGATAATTGCGAATCCAGGGCACATACCAGCGCTCTATTACGGTTGTGCATAGGCAAACGCGGCAACCGTGGCCTATCGGTAGGTGGTATCGATCGATATTCCCGAAGTGCATCCTCCAAAGCACTTCTCAATATTTCATTATACTGGGTATCTGCAGATATAGCTGTGTCCCCCTCCTCTTCGTCAACTTGATTAGACCCCAACGCATTTATAGGGGTTACACGTGGCCGCGTCGATGGCTGCGGCGTGGGAGGGATGACATGGCTACTCTGCATTTCAGAGCGTAGCCGATCAAGTGCAGTGTCATCCAACCTATGATCCCGTTGAATGACACGCACCTGATCCGACAATCGTTGCGCCGAGACATTAACAGCTGGTTCAAGAGCCTGAAACAAAGCGAGCATTCGGACACGGTACGCGGTCAGATTAGTTCCTCCCTCTGTAGGCCCAAAGTATGCGCGCATGACGTTTTCGTTCATTGCATACGTCCATCGCATGCGCTGCACACTTCCACCGGGAGCGGGGACCCCGCCAGAGGCTGGTGGGCCTCGAGGTCCTAGGCTGGCCGGCGGTCGGCGCCCTCCTAGCCGTCGTGCAAGTGTTGGTGACGACGGTGGGGAGAAATACTCGTCGCTCGAGCTCGACGCAACTGCAGCGGCCAGCGTCACAGCACTCACTGTGGGGCTGGATTCCGGCGACTGCGGGGCGGAGCTGAGCGACGAGGCCGAGGGTGGTGGACGTGTGGATAGTATTCTGGCCTTACTTCTCGTAATCATGTTCCATTCGTTGTTTATTTTCTTAGTATGAGGCTCTTGATTTGTATGTCAGCTGTCATGTTTCTAGTCGATGAATTTTCGTTATAATTTTATTGTTTTTAATGAGGTTTTTATATTTTCTTCAATCGATCTAGTCACCATTGTTGTTTATTTTATAACGTGGATGTAGTAATATATAAAAACTGTTGGAAAAACGATTTATTTGAGATCAAGAGAAAATCTGTGTTGACACTTTCGAGTGTTGCCAGTTATTATTTATTTATTATTATTATTATTAGAAAACTATAATTACCACTATTGTACAATAATAATCATTATCAATCAATTCACACTGCACACAGACATAATCTAACTTAAGTTGAACCGAGGTAGCCTCAGGCGTGTTAAAAACTAATAAATATCATTATAAAAGGCACGAATTTAATATTTGTATACCAAACCATACTTGTAAACATGCTTATAGTCGTGAAGAGAAGTGAGAAGCAAGAAAGTCTGATAAAGGTGGCTACTCAAATCACAGCAAGCAGAGCCCTGCATGCAGGGTCCCTGCCAAAATGTATAGTGATATATACACTATTGCAGGGCCTTGGACGAATAAAAAAAGGCGAACAGAATCTCGCTAAACAAAAAGTGAAGCACCCGTAGTAAGACGGCTCGCTTAAAAGTACGGGCTGGCACGCACAGATTCACACCCATAACACAGATAATATAATACTATACCCATAATAAGACAAAAAGCCGCGATTACGCAACAAATCTGGTTTGACGGTAGTCGTTGTAGTAGTTTCACAAATAAAATAACAA
Organism: Asteroscopus sphinx; assembly: GCA_949699075.1. NCBI lineage: Eukaryota > Metazoa > Arthropoda > Insecta > Lepidoptera > Noctuidae > Asteroscopus > Asteroscopus sphinx. Next base: position 2,989,901 of record OX453023.1, on the reverse strand, counting down.
TATATATCTGGTGTTTTAAAATTTTGTCGAAATTATTAAAAAAAAAAAAAATTAAAATACGTTTATTATCAGACAAAGTCCATAGTGTTAGTAACAATTCGCTTATTATCTAGTGTTAGTAAACAGTACAATTTAAAATGGTGTGGAGCTGCATCCACCTCTGCAGCATTGGTGAATCCCACCGATCTGCGAACACACTCAGAACAGTGTTGGAACTGCCGCGGGTACGTGTCATCAGGGAGGCACACCTTTTTCTAATAATGGCGGCGAAACCATCAATATTATTATCAGCGAACATCCCCGATGCACTGCACCGCCACGGCAGCCTCAGCAGTACTCTCAGTGCATTATTATATTGGACACGCAGGTCGCTGTATGTCCGCTGAGTAAAGTTGACCCACAGGCCGCACGTGTAGAAAGACTGACAATAAGCTTTAAACAATGTTACTTTGACTGGTTTCGTACATCGTGCAAACCTGCGGGCCAGCATGTTACAACGGACAGCCAGCGACCTACGTTCCCTCTCAATATCACAATTGTCTTTAAGGTCTTCGGTGACCCAATGGCCCAAATATTTAAATTTTCTCACTCTTCGCAAGGACAATCCGCATAGTGAGACATTAGGAATATCTGAATATGTCAGATTGCCTGCTTTAAAGACCATGAACTCACTTTTTGTAACATTATATTTGAGCCCATGGTTCACCGCGTACGATTCACATAGAGCGATCAACCGCCTCAGCGCACCGATCGATGGGCTCAGCAACACCATGTCGTCAGCATAACTAATATTATTAATATTTACTCCGTCAATATGGCATCCGATACTGGTGCTGCTGAGCTCAACGATCAGCTGGTTCATGTAAAGGTTGAAGAGCCGGGGTGAACTTAGCCCCCCCTGCCTAACCCCGCACTCCAACCGGTACACGTCCGAGTGCGAGCCAACCCACTTCACGCTATTACGTTGGTTATTATACCAGTACTTAAAAACAGATACTATCTCAGGTGGTAATGTAGTTTCACGTTGTAGTTTACGCCACAAAACATCGTAACATACGAGATCGAATGCCTTTGACAGGTCCAGAAAACAGGCAAAAATAGGCGTTTTCCTGTCTGTGTAGTATTGAACAGTCTGCTTGAGGCACAAGATAGCACTCTCAGTTGACAGCCCCGGCCTAAAGCCGAACTGAGCGTCATGCAGTTCAAGGTGTTTAGCTAATTGTTTATTAAGCAGACTGTCCAATATTTTTGCTATGACAGTGGCCAGAGAGATGGGCCTGTAATTGGAAATGTCAGAGGCATCGCCCGTTTTATTTTTCACAATAGGCACTACCATTGTATACATAAGGTCATCAGGTAAGTAACAGTGACTAATACACAAATTAAAAAACAAAGCAAGCACTCGAGGCAGGTGACTCCCCGCATACTTTAGGTGCTCAATGCTGAGGCCATCATGGCCCGGGGATTTACCCCTTTCCATTTTCTTTACAATATTAGAAACTTCCTGGGCTGTAAAGATGATAGAAATATCCCTAGAATTGGCCTCAGCATCGACCACCTGAACAGGTCTCGTAAGAGGTGACTCAACCTTAAAATGACGCCGGAATGCATTGGCTATGTCAGCCGGCTCATGCACGCCCGCTACGCTGACAGGGGCACTCGACTTAACATTTAATCTTTTAGTTGATTTCCAAAATGACCCAAATTTCTTTTCAGAATGATGTTTAGCTAAAATATCCATTTTTATCTGCTGTTGGTTATCTTGACAAAACTTTAATTTTTGCTTAAAAGTTTTGCGAGATTCACACATTTTATTGTAAACATAACCATAAGTAGGTTTATTATATAACAACCATGTTTGGTAACACAGTCGAGCCTCTCTGTGAGCGCCACGGACGTGCTTATTCCAGCCAGGAATGTATTTTCTACGATTGTGACATATTTGTTTACTTAAATAAGTGCGGTCGGCACCTTCCTTTAAAATGTTTATCAAATTGCTATACATTGTATCTAAGACTACAAAATGATTAGTATTGGAACATACTTTATGTGCACAGTCACGAAAATCATCAGGAAAATCTATTAATCTCAATTTAGAGTGACAAAAACTTGAGTATTCATTAATTTGATTTATATTTCTTTCACCCCATATTGCCCTATTACAGGTAAAGGTTGAAGTTACTAATTTAGGTATTATTAAATTAATATTGCATTCAATTAACAAAGGAATATGATCCGACAAATAGACACCATACAAAACTGACGCGCCAACGACTAAGTGTCGTGCCGCACTACTTACCACACAGTGGTCCAGCCAGCGTAATGCACCGTTAGCGGTACTCTCAAATGTAAACGTGTCCTTTGGAAGCAGCTCCATGTCAACGCATGACCATGATTGCTCCCCACACACCGTTAACATTTCATTTGCAAAGCGCTCGCCCGGATGGGCATTGAAATCTCCTAATATAAATACTGATTCTACACTACAATTCTCAATTATGGCAATAATTTCGCTTAAGCACTCCGTAAATTCAATGAGATTCTCAGCTGAGTCAGTAGGCATATATACTGAGAAAATCAATAGCGAGCGACCCGATTGTTCTATTCTAATAGCTACCAGACGATCACTACTACACTGTAACACGGATACCGTCGGAAACGCCGATTTCCTCCATAGAAGCGCAACTCCACCGTATGGTCTTCCTTTAAGAACTCCGGCAGACGTGTCGACGGCGGACTTGCCCGCATACGCGAAATCATCTTCAAGACTGTCGAGGAATGGCACATCATGTGGTAAAAGCCAAGTCTCTTGTAGTGCAATAACATCGGCAACACGACACAATCGACGAATGCAATCAGCTGATCGTATTACATTTTTACAGTTGAATGTTGTTAGAGTGACATTATGAATGTTGCTATCCATTATGTACGATGTGTAGGGTTTTCATACAAAGTATCCGTGTCTTTCACTTTTTTAAAACTGACAAATCGCCTGAAAGTTATCCCCTCCGGCCACAAGTTGTCGTCTAAAAACGTACTTATTTTATGCCTAGGTACAAATAACTTAAATGCATTGTAAGGCCTTTCGGCCTTCATGTTTATTTTCTCCAATCTTACAACTTCATTCGATTTTTGTTGTATGTATTCACATATGTCTTTTTCAGTTGCAGCTTTATTCACATTGGAGATAAAAAGAGGTATTTTTGTCTCAGCGGCCGTGAATTTTCCTGACGAGTTAGAAACCGCTTTCCCGGTCATCCCCACAAAACGATTTCTAGTCTTCGCCCTTTGAACCAAAATCCATTGTTCATCTCGCTTATTTTCTTTCCATTCGCCTTTGTTTACAATTTCCGCCATAGTCAGCCGTTGATGAACGTCATCAACTACTGAGCCATCGGTGTCCAGCATGGTCGAGTTAGCCGGTGCAGGCGAGACGGGTTTATTCGAAGTCTCGCCTATAGTGTGAGTGTGTAAGAGAGAACGATATGTCGGCGCTGGCGTTTCGCTTGCACCATCGTGACTCATCTCCGTACAACTAGAACTCGGCGGCAGCGGCGCATCGTCATCGTTTGCCGGCCGCTGTTCTATGTGGGGAAGACCAAACGGGCCACTATCTAGAATGTACCCTCCTCTCTTTTTGTTAATATTTGAATTTATTAACGGGCTCAATTTTTCCGTGTTTTTTATTACAACTTTCACTTCCTCTAATTGAGCATTTGTCACATAATTACACTTGATATCAGCAACTTCTTTCCGTAAAACCAATATATCCTTTAATAATTTTGTGACGTCGACGTGATCAAAACAAACTGGTGGCAGCTTGTGTAGGTCATACGCCACAAACACTGGTATTTGATCAGGGTCTATAGTTTTAAACAAAGTTATCATATCTTCAAGATCTTTTTGTTTTTTATTCTTCCGTCTTGACACAAGTTTTTTTGTCGTTTTCGTTGATATAAACAACAACTTCTTCGCCTCGTCTACTTCCTCTTCAGAAAATGCACTTTCACATATCCTTATCAAGCTCTCATTATCAACTACATGATGCCGATCTCGTATAAAAGCAAGGACTTCCGAGATGACTACGTTACAATTCGTACACTTAAGCGTGTTCACCGACATTCTCGTAGCTCAAAAACCGCGACCGCTAATGAGTGCGCGCGCGCGCTGACTGATAGACTGATATTATAGTGGGTTTAGGAAAAAACTAAGTGCTTCAATTTTTTCTAAGCGAAATTCCGTCCGCCTTTTTTATTCGTTCGAGTGCAGGGCCGACATTTTTAATCTGTATACTGCAGCACAGATTAAAAGTGTATCTCCAATAGAACAGAGATAAAAAAACGGCAGTCACTCCGTGCAATCTTGAGGGACATGGAGCTTATTTACTATGCCAAAACAATATCACAGGAATAAAAGTCCACACAGAAGACAACCTACATACACGTGGCCTGCTGTGGTACACTACACAGAGTGGCGATGTGTGCGTGACATGCACCGACGGGTTCAAGTACAGTCGGAAATCTTTCCGTTAAACCACTACTAAGGCTAAAATTGCGATGATTTTCGATGGCAGCCGTAGGTACGTGTAATGTAGCAGGATTCGTTCAAGGGATTCTGTCGACAAAATTTACCACTGGGAAGAATTGTGACCGTACGCTCCGCTGTGGTAATAAGAACAAGTTTGCGCCGGCTCAGTTGTGTAGAGAGCTTGGCTTCTGTATGGATTTTTATTCATGTGTCAATACGATATAGCATTTTAATGTGTAGGTGGAAAATAGCGTATTTATATGGAATGCACTGAATTTTATGTAACACTAGCTGTGCCCGCGACTCCGTCCGCGTGGATGTCGGAAAATAACATAGTGTCATAATTATGAACACAATATCTTCAAATATATACATATAAGCGCCTACACAGACGATTACACTATTTACCGACCATACTATATTTTGTTTTTACAACCAACCGGCTAAGGTGATGGAATTTCATGGAATTAGCCCTAAACTCCCTCATTCTGAGAAGACGCTCGTGCCCAGCAGAGGGAAGTAATTGGGCTGATTATGTTATTCTATAACACTAACCACATCTCTTCTTATGCTGAGAAGAGGCCCGTGTCCAGCAGTGGGACTGTTATGGGCTGATAATGTTATGATAATCTATTACACTAACAATATCCAGTTCCTTAACTTATTTATCTACACTCGTATCGTAAAATTCGAATTATGAACTCGAAAGTAATGTCATAATGACATACTTTACGCACATGCACCTGTTATGAATTTAAAAAGTTTCATTACGATACAGTTTGCTGAACAAAACAATGCGGTAATTTAATTTTTTTTCCATAACCGCACACTTCAGCTTAACTAAGGAGTTTTCAAACCTTTTTTTTAGCAGTCGTACAGTTTGGCACCAATGAGTACACAAAATTCAGGGTGGCGCCACTTGTCATACATTGAAAATTTTTATCGTTTAAAATCGCGTTTTTGGCAGAACTTTTGATTGTCATATTGCTTTTAATTATATTTAAGTGTTTACAGGCATATTTTTTGTATGATAAAACAGAGATTGACGGAATCCTGACAAGGATAGAAAATTAGTTCCGATTATAATGTTGTCGCCAGACTATATTTTATTATCTGTGTAGGCGCGCACCAGCGCGCGTGCGCGGCCGCGCGCCTTGCCTACTGGATTTGGACATCGTTACTTGTAAATTTATTGTTATTGTTTACGTTATTATTATGGTTTTGTATGTCGAAAGTTTTATTCTGGGCAAAAATATCTGACTACAGCAGTGATACTGAACTGAGGAGAATATGACCCCGCCTGAATTTCTGGATGCAGCAACGTAAATGACGAACAATCTTTTACCAGAGAAATCAAGAAAATTTGACTTTGGTATTTTATTTAAAATTGTATGAGTGTAGATAAAATAGTGTATGAAACTGACATAATTAGGTATTAAAACACTCGTGTGATACTATTAAAAACCTCGCCTACGGCTCGGTTTTTAAACTCACACTCGTGTTTTAATAACCCCTATTATGCAACAGTTTCATAAACTACTATTATTTATTTATAGAAGTACAGCCACATCACGTACATTAAAATAATCACTATACTCTTAACTAATCTGTAACTGGTCTGATGTACATGACAATAACGGCGTACATAACACTTATAATTATTTGGCTATAGGCTACATAATTCGCCAAAGAGAAGTAAAAATTTGAATTACATGTTACACAATTACATAATATAGGCAAGTGCATACATTAAAACTAAAACAAATACAAACTGGTTTTGATATTTTGATATTTAACTCTTCTCATTCCAAGAAGAGGGCCATGCCCAGCAGCGGGACAGTGATGGGCTATGTTATGTTATTCTATATTTTCTATAATACTAATAGAATCCAGTTGTATTTTTAGGAACCTGCAACCTGCAAACAACCAACAATCATAACCTCTACTTTGTATGCAACTTAATACAATAGAGGGGTCAAGCTGTATCGCTGGATCTACTCAACCGATTCAGATAAAACATACCCTATATTTTAAGTTAGACTAATACCAATAAAAATGCTAAGTTTCATTACGATCCGTTCAGCCGTTTTCACGTGATGAGGTAACAAACAGACAGACAGACATAAATTTTTTAAACGATTGATTCGTGTTCTATAGCTTATTTCTAGTCCCTAGTAATAAATGGAATCTATTAGCCGATAATAAAGAGTTGATTTTTGCCTAAAATGTCACTTCCTTTTGGCCAGCACAGAACAGACAGACAGAACAGAACACAGAGAGAACAGAGTTTTGTATAGAACAGCTTTCGCGATTTCAGAGTTGCCATTATGATGAGTACATTTACCCCTAAAAAGCACCTCAGCAAATAATATTAAATAATAAATAAATAAAGACGTTTATTTTCACTTCCACAAATAAAATCTTAAACTAATACACTTGAGCCAATTTGAGCTATTTAAGGTTGTGCATTTACACATTACACCTTAAATTTTACTATTTTACAGACCATGAGCAAATTTTTTGCTTATTATCACAGTAAATAAGAGTACTGATATTCAGCCATTGGTTACATCAACATATTTTAGAAACGAGGTTAGAATAATTCGACGCATATTTGCTACAAATGAAGGCACTATCCTCTAGGTTGCCTTCCCAATAGAAACTAAAAACAAATGATTAAATCTATTTATTTATTTATTTTATTTTATTTAGAAAACCAACAGCGATACATATAATAAATTACAGAATAAGTGTATTACAGTATTTTATGGCTAATAATAGGTTTCCCTGTGTAACCAGGTAAGTATAAAACATGCGAACGGACTACAAAGAAAAAATTTAAAGTAAAAAAATACAATAATACTTAGATTTAAGTTTAAAATTTAGTCAATTTTATCTACACGAACTAATGCTTGAGTTGACATAATTATGTAAATGGTAATGAAAATGTGACATATTAGTAATCAAGATTTGCATGCATTGTAATATTTACCTGCCTTTTTATAAGGTGGAACCACAGACATAGTAAAAAATATAGACGAAGTGGTTCCATCTTTTTTTATTTTTTTTTATTTATTTATTTTATTATACATAAGTAAAGTACTGTAAAGTGCAATAAAATTGTTTGGGGTGTTAAAAGCCCCCAACAAATTGAAAGATACAATCAATTGTGTCACGAAAAGCTCCGCGATATTAATTTTCCGTCGGAATTTAGTAATTGTGCCGATGGTGTGTGTGATTGTGAAGAACACAGGCATATTAAAGATTCTATGTACTCAAATATTGTAAGTGTTTTGTCGTTAGCGGCGATGGCAACCCACACTAGCAAGGCTCATAATAAGAAAAGAGTGGTGGGATGGAATCGTCATGTACTTGACGCACACAAAGAGGCCAGGCGTTGTTTTAGTTTGTGGCAGTTTTATGGCAGACCCTCCGTTGGCCAAGTGTATGAGCTAATGAATAGTAGTCGTAAACATTTTAAATCTAAACTTAAATGGTGTTTAAAAAATCAGGAGCAGATAAAAATGGACATTATCGCGAATCATCACAAAAACAAAAGTTTTAGGCAATTTTAGAAATGTGCTAAGAATATGGCTCCCAAATCTAGCCTACCTGTCAGTGGTAACGGAGTCAGTGACCCTAAGGGGAAAGCAGACCATCTTAGACCACTTTATGAAGCAGTTCAGAGTGCAGGCGAGGCCTCTGCCGAATAAGTCCGCGGAGAGGGGGTGGGAGGGGCTTAATGTTGAGCCAAAAAGTGGACTCGTGCCCTTATTTATAAAAACCAGCGACGTTAAACAGATTATAAGCTCAATGACGCGTGGAAAATCACCGGGACACGATGGGCTTAGCATTGAGCACCTCAAACACCCGGTGTGTACGGAACCCTAAAAAAGGAAGTAAATTAGAACCATCAAACTATAGACCTATAAGCTTGACCAGTGTGGTATGCAAGGTTATGGAAAAAATTATAGTTAAACATATCAGAAACTTCTTCACTACCCACCAAGTAATTGCTGAACAACAACATGGATTTTGCCCTCATCGCTCCACAGTTTCCAATTTACTGTCTTGCCTATCATCATGGACAAAACAATATAATGAGAGAGAACCTATTGATGTAATCTATCTTGACTACGAAAAAGCCTTTGATAAGGTCCCGCGATGAAAAGACTCCTACAAAAATTGGAACTTGTGGGAATACGTGGAAAAGTACTAACTTGGATCGAAGCATTTCTAAGACAAAGAACCTTACAAGTGAGAGTAGGTGAAACAATCTCAGACCACCGAGAGATACACAGCGGTGTGCCGCAGGGTTCCGTTCTGGGTCCAGTGCTGTACATAATATACACATTTGATCTTCCCTATGCCTACAATGTAATGTCAGTATCTTTGCTGATGACACCAAAATATTTGCCAACCCATTGATCGACCACAGTCGTCTTCAGGATGACCTAAATAAAATAGCCAACTGGTCAAAGGAATGGCTCATAAATTTTAATGCCTCAAAATGTACGGTGTTGCATATAGGCAGCCGAAATCCTCGTTTGACTTACAAATTGGGTGGTGCGCAATTGAAGGAAGTCAAGGTGCAAACAGATCTGGGAGTGAAAATTATGGAGGACCTGAAGTGGAAAGAGCACATAACATCAATCGCCAAGAAAGCTAAAAGTCTAATTTATCTTGTTAGGAAAGCTTTTGGCATCTTGACACCAGAGATGATGCTTAAGATCCATAAAACGTTTATTAGACCAATCTTAGAATACGCATTTCAGGTCTGGAGCGAAAGCGATCTCTCTGCTTGCTGACCCACAGGTTTGCTTTCTACTGCAGTTTGTTTCTCCGTTTTAGATCTTGTCGGCTTTTCGGGTTCCTTCTTTGTGGTAGGTAGGACATGGTTAAATGTTATATTATTTTTCTTATTTTTTCTAGTCTTTGGTGGCACCAACTTTGGAAGTTTTGTCATGTTTTATAATTCAGGAGGTCTAAATGAAGCATTATTGGGTGCAAATGACTGTGAAGCAGTCTTGGTGTCCTTGGATTTGATGTTACTTCTAGATGACTGGGACCGTGTTACTCTTCCAGAAGTGCTCGGCATGGGCTTTGGAGGTGGAAGAGGGGGGAACTTCAATGACGCATGTGCCACTCCAGTCACAAATGGCTTCTTTTTCTTTGCAGCAGCTTCTTTTTTCTTTTTCTCTTTTTCCTCCTTCCATTTTTCCAGCTGCTTTCTTCTGTGTGCCACTTTTGACTGTATATTTTGTACAGGTGCTGGACTAACACATTTTGTCAAATCCCTCAAGTTGTCAAACACTGTTAGCCGGGTGTTTTTCCTCAACCTCACGCTTGTCTCCAGCCTCTTCTGGACCTGATAACAAACACAAGGACAACACACAGACACAAAACTCTTATTATTATTATTATAAATAAACAGGCAGCAGTTGAAACAACTGATAAGTGCCTGTATCCTGCTTATCCCCACTTTTATTTCTTGTTAAGTTCGAGAAGATGCTTGTCAAGTCTGTTTTTAAATTGAATCACATTTTGGGCTGACACTACATCTTTTGTTAGCTTATTCCACGCTCCAACTATTCTGTTGGCTAGAAATTTTTTGTGAGGGTTATTATTTGAAAGGCTATTGCACAGCTTAAGGTGGTGACCTCTTAGATGGACGTTTTTGTTTCGTATGAATAGAGCATCGAAATCCTGAAGGTTGTAATGTCCATTTAAGATTTTATATGTCTCAATTAGATCTCCACGGTCCCTGCGATCTTTAAAGTTGTGAGCTTCAAAACTTCTAAGCGTTCCTCATACGGTTTTCGTTTAAGTAGCCTTGGTATTTTAGTGAAGCTGCGCTGTACCTTTTCCAGAAGTTTAATGTCCTTAACAAAATAGGGGCTCCAGACCTGAAATGCGTATTCTAAGATTGGTCTAATAAACGTTTTATGGATCTTAAGCATCATCTCTGGTGTCAAGATGCCAAAAGCTTTCCTAACAAGATAAATTAGACTTTTAGCTTTCTTGGCGATTGATGTTATGTGCTCTTTCCACTTCAGGTCCTCCGTAATTTTCACTCCCAGATCTGTTTGCACCTTGACTTCCTTCAATTGCGCACCACCCAATTTGTAAGTCAAACGAGGATTTCGGCTGCCTATATGCAACACCGTACATTTTGAGGCATTAAAATTTATGAGCCATTCCTTTGACCAGTTGGCTATTTTATTTAGGTCATCCTGAAGACGACTGTGGTCGATCAGTGGGTTGGCAAATATTTTGGTGTCATCAGCAAAGATACTGACATTACATTGTAGGCATAGGGCAGATCAAATGTGTATATTATGTACAGCACTGGACCCAGAACGGAGCCCTGCGGCACACCGCTGTGTATCTCTCGGTGGTCTGAGATTGTTTCACCTACTCTCACTTGTAAGGTTCTTTGTCTTAGAAATGCTTCGATCCATGTTAGTACTTTTCCACGTATTCCCACAAGTTCCAATTTTTGTAGGAGTCTTTTCGTCGCGGGAGCTTATCAAAGGCTTTTTCGTAGTCAAGATAGATTACATCAATAGGTTCTCTCTCATTATATTGTTTTGTCCATGATGATAGGCAAGACAGTAAATTGGAAACTGTGGAGCGATGAGGGCAAAATCCATGTTGTTGTTCAGCAATTACTTGGTGGGTAGTGAAGAAGTTTCTGATATGTTTAACTATAATTTTTTCCATAACCTTGCATACCACACTGGTCAAGTTTATAGGTCTATAGTTTGATGGTTCTAATTTACTTCCTTTTTTAGGGTTCCGTACCCGAAGGGTTCCAAACGGGACCCTATTACTCTCGCTACGCTGTCCGTCCGTCTGTCTGTCACATGGCTGTAACTTTGTAACGGTAATAGATAACCTGTTGAAATTTTCACAGAATATGTGTTGTTATGTGGTGTTTCACGAAAAATACTAAAAACAAAAAAAAAGTCTAAAACCAAAGGGGGTCCCCATACAAGAAACCTCGAAAAACATGCATTTTTTTCAACGTTTTTATTCCTGTTCTATCTTCAAAACGGTAATACATACTAGCGTCAAACTTGGTCTGATTATAGTGCATACCATGTTGTTTCGCAACAAATACTAAAACAGGACAAACATAGACATATGGTGGTACCTACGGAAGAAAGAGATGCAAAAATTCACATTTCGCGTACGAACGTTGATGTCTTTTGATAAACTCTCGTAAATTAAATCAGTTTCTATTGGGTATTAGGTCGATGGGTTGTACGGAACCCTTACTGCGTGAGTCTGACTCACACTTCACCGGTTTTTAAATATAGGGGTCACCATTGCCGTTTTCCACAGGTCTGGCAGTATTCCAGTCTCGTACGAAGTCGTCATTATTGTTGCTAGGCATTTGGTGAGGTCACACTTCTTTAATATTTTTACAGGGATTTCATCGGGTCCTGGCGAAGAATCCGCGTTCATTTATTTTATGACTTGTTGGATTTTGTCTTTGGTGAACGTGATTTCTTCCAGAGAGTCCTCAACTCTAAGTAACGGGTCTAATGTAGGCAACTGGTTCTGTGGTTCAATTTGAAAAACACTCGCGAACTGATCTGCCAACACCTTAGCAATTTCATCAGGCTGAGTCACAGTTTGTCCTTGTTCGTTGAGTAGAACAGATGGAATGCTGACCTTTGAAGTTACTTGCTGTCTAATATAGGAGTAAAACTTTTTTGGTCCTGCTTGCAGTATATCTTTTTCATGTTTTATACGAGCTGCTCTGTTTTGGTTTATCAATTTATTGTTTATGTTTCTGTAATCCTTGTAGTGTTCGTCGAGTCCAGTTAACGCGTATCTATTCCATAACACCAGTTTTTGGTTAATAAGTTTTTTAGTGGGGTGCATTAAAAGAGCCTCCACGAGTGACGATATTTAATTGATCGTCCGGCGCACCCTGGGCAGTCAGCCCCGCTACCAACTTGCTGACTGGCTAATCTTTTCCCCACGACATGAGCTATTATCATTATGTAGCTCGTGTCGACACGAAGAAGAAGAAGAAGTGTCATTTGATATCCACAGCTTATTTGTAGTATGCTGACAAAGTCTCGTCCGAGGTACGTATAAAGCGATTGCTTCTTTGAGTGCATTAAGAAGGATCTCAAATTGGCTTTTCGCGCAGTTTATGTCTCTAATACTTCCAGGCAATGTGTTACGTAACTTTTCATTCATTTTTTCATAGTCGGCTTTATTGAAATTAAATCTAGTTAAGGTTTCCTTGTTATGTTTTTGTACTTGTAGTTGAATAGTTGCCAATAAGCAGGTATGGTCACTTTTACCAATAGGACCATGGTGGTCTACTTTGGCTATGAGTGATTCATCATTCGTGAGGACCAGATCTAGAAATGATGGTTGGTTTACTTGTCTTAATCTAGTATGTTTGTCTATTATCTGCTGGAGATTGCTGTTCCTATACCATTGTATAAAGTTATTTTCTTTCGGCGTGACATATCCACTGTCTTCAAGTGGCCACTTCACTCCGCGATAGTTGAAGTCTCCCATTATAGCCACCGTGTTGGTCTCAGATACATAGTTAAGTTGGTCAAGTAAACCATTATCTTGGTCTAATGTTGAGTCATGTCCTCTGTATAATCCACATAGTAGGAACTTGTTATTACCGATTTTGATGTCTAGCCATAAGCATTCAGAAGCTTCATGTTTCTTATTGTAGGTGGTATTTAAGGTTTGCTGGTAGAAAACTCAATTATGAGTTAAGCTCGCCTTTGTACATGTAATTTCAAAACTATTATGTATTGTTGTGATATTTTTTTGTGTGCAATAAAGAATAAGAATAAGAATATTTAAGTTTGTTACAATAAAATTGGTTTTGTTCAGGGCATATATTGCGACTCCACCACTACGTTTACCAATCCGGTCTTGCCGGTATATATCATATCCTGGTATTTTTATCAATGAGTATGGTATAATTGGCTTAAGCCATGTTTCTGTGATTATGATTAGAGTAGGTTTCAAGGAATTTACTCTAGCGATGAATAGATCCAGCTTAGAAGTTACTGATTGGATGTTTGTGTACAGTATAGTAATTGTAATAAATGTTGAAGGATGTGTTTTATCCGGGGTTTTCTTAACTTTATTGGTTGCTTTTAGTATTTGTGTGAGCTTGCTATCATTGTTAAAAGTTAGTTTTTTTGGGTAGTAGTTTTTACAATCGCTGGGTGTCCTCGTACATATTTTATAGTGATGTCCAGCTCAACCCTCACTGATGCGCTTCTAAAGTTCTTCTCGCAAGTACTTCAAATATTCTTTTTGCAGGGGGGTTAGGTCCGATGTAATAGATAATGGCTCATTCAGCTTGTTCCGATTCTGAAGTACTTCCAGTGCTTCATTTTTGCTACGTAAAACAGCCTTCAACGGGCGCGGCTTGGCGTCCGCATCAGACTTAGGAGCACCGAGGCGAAACACCTTGATCTCATCGCAATTCACTTTGTTAGTGACAGTCTTTATTAAAGCCACACACTCTTTTTTGTTCATGCTTTTTTTATTATTTAAAAGTTTTTTTATTATTTAAAAGTAATTTTTAATATCATCGTGTGACGTACTAAGTAGTTGTGTTTTGCGTTGTCCGCTGAGTCAAACCATTAAACCTAATATAAGTACTGCAAGTACTCTGTGTAAACTAGCTCGCTCGGCGGCCCTTGGCCGGGGCAGCCTAGAGGCTGCCCGTTCCACACGCCGCGCACCGCGCACGGCCCCCGAGCTCGCCCCGCCCCGCACACATAGCCGCGAGCAATTTTACGAGCACACATGCTTAAGTGTTGCTTCTTGTCGTTAGTATAATATATTCTGTGCTATGGTGCAGAGCAGTGTTGGCACGCGCGCCCTGCCCACTTTTAAATTCTACCTATTTCTGTGGTTCTAGCCACTACTGCAAAGATAAGTCTTCACCTAAAAATCTGCTGTTGTAGCCATTTTGTGTACGGCAGTTAACATCAATATACGGAACAAATTATTTTTGAAGTAAAACTTCTTTACTTGGGGATTAGGGAGTAAGCTGGTGAATGCGTTACGAAATGCGAGGCGAACGGAGGGCGTAGTGCGGGGCGCGGGAAAAGAGGCGCGGTACGGCCACGACACAGCGCCGGCAGATGTACGCGCGCCGCGCCGCCATTCCATTGTTCTCATTGAAATAGTATTGAGGGAGATATCAGTTAGTGAAGTTTTACTTCAGTCGTGTGCTCTAACGGCCAAAATTAATATCCAATCTATCTACGATTTACCCTACTAGAGATAGAAATTTGACATATTTTGTATAGAGCTTATGTCAAATTCCTATCTCTGGTAGGGCAAATCGTGGATAGATTGGATATTAATTTTGGCCGTTAAGCATACTCGTTTTTTTTTAAAACTTGTCTTTCTATTTTTTATTTTTTCTATAACAGTAACTGATTGATTTGCAGCGTGGGTAGGCCCCCCACAAGGTGGACCGACAACCTGATGAAGGTCGCGGGAATCCGCAGGATGCGGAAGACGCAGGACCGGTCGTTGTGGCGATGCTTGGGGGAGGCCTATGTCCAGCAGTGGACGTCTTTCGGCTGAAATGATGATGATGATGACAATAACTGATCATACCACTGTCTTTTTCCAGACATAGTCATCCGGTATAATCGGAGAACATTTAATACAAGTTTTAAATGATTGTCTATATTGTGATGTTGATGATTTACAGGTCTGATCGTACATATCCTGAAGGCTGGACGACAGACCCTGGCCGGGACAGCGCGTTAGAATACAGGCTGAGCATCATCAACGCTGTGAAAGAAGACTCAGGTATCTACCGGTGTGAGACTCCTGCGAGACAGACTCATCAGGTCGAAATTATTGTTGAAGGTACGAAGATTGAAATAAGTATGGATTAAGCACTAGACGTAACTAGACTAGACTTGAGTGGCAGTGGGCGGGGCACATTGCTCGGCCGATGGGGCAGTAAAGTTCTGGAGTGGCGACCGCGTACTGGAACGCGCAGCGTGGGTAGGCCCCCCACAAGGTGGACCGACGACCTGGTGAAGGTCGCGGGAATCCGCTGGATGCGGAAGGCGCAGGACCGGTCGTTGTGGCAATGCTTGGGGGAGGCCTATGTCCAGCAGTGGACGTTTTTTGGCTGAAATTATGATGATGAAGCACTAGACGAAGTGCTGCGAACAATCATCAACTCAGCCTATCGCAGTCCACTGCTGGACATAGGCCTCTCCCAAGTTGCGCCACAACACTCGGTCCTCTGCCTGCCGCATCCAGTCCCCCCCAGCCACATTCTTCAGGTCGTCGGTCCACCTGGCAGGGCGAATAATCATAGTGAAGCCAAAAAAAACTATGCTCCTCCGTGTACATTTTACAACCAGCGCTAACTCACACACCATGCACCTGAGGGATATTTGTATTCGCGATGCTTACTGGACGATGCCGTGACATGTGTACCTACAGAGAGGGGTGAGCACGGTTTGAGGTGTGTGTCATGTGTGTGCATGAGCGCTTGTTGTAGACGAAGGAGCATAGTCTTTTTTTGGTTTCAGTAGAATGTTCTGTATATACAGGGCGTCCCACGGATATGCCACATGGAGGGAAAGTACCTTGAATATTGTAGATGGAACATTTTACTGAAAGAAGACATTATTTGAATTCGAGCAGCAGACTACCCCGAGTCTGCTGCTCGCAGGCCCATCCTCCTGTAATATCTTTTTAGAGGTGTTCTTCCTCGCGATCCGGGCGGTAAAACCAAGACCCTCGGTCCCAAGAGGCACGAGAACACTACTCAGCAGGCACTCCTGGGTTTACGAGCCCGACGGGGGCAGGAAAGGACAGTCCCCCCGCTGCCTGCCCAGAGGCAGGGTGAGTGCACACCAGGCCCGCCCCTGCTGCTCCACGGTGCCCTCTGCTTTCTCAGAGGGACACGCGGAGCAACTTGTCATTGGCCCACATCGGGCCCCTCCCGTGCCAGAATATTTGCCACAGGCAATAAGGTCCCCCTGTCCAAAGGAGACTTATTGCCCGTGCCCAGGGTGCACTGGCCAACAACTGTCGTTCCCTCTAGACGTGTCCAGAAGGACAAGCAGCCGTCAGATACACGTGGAGGTTTTCTGGCCAGCACCCCATATTCAAAACACCTGATATATCTTTCTCCACAGATGTCCACTGTCCTCCGCTACCGATTCGGCGTGGACTTGTAGCCAGCGGGTTGGGTACTAGGCTCGGCACAGAGATTCGGTTCCATTGCGCGAACGGCAATGCTCTGCTTGGTGCGCACACGCTTCTATGCCGAGCGTCAGGCAACTGGAGTGCGCCTCTGCCAGTCTGCGAAAGTGAGTATTCAGAGGTGGTCGATTCTTGGAGACTGCCATTCCAGTCTACTTTTTTTCAAGCTTCTACTTAAAGTATTTTATTTTTAAACTAGACTTTACTCGTGTATTTAGAATTCGGCATATCACATAAAGACTTTTCGCACATTCCTCGGAAACTATTTATTTCCCCGGGATAAAGCCTAGTCTATATATTAATATGCAGTAGAAATGAGAGCTTTGAGAAGTATGTGTGGTGTAACTTTGAGAGATAAAGTATGGAATAACATGATAAGGGAGCGTTGTGGAGTGAAAGAAGATGTAGCGACAAAGATTGAGAAAGGTATGTTAAGATGGTTTGGACATATAGAGAGGATGGACGATAGGAGATTGACGAAACAAGTATACGAAGCGAGTGTGGATGGAAGAGTTGGAAGGGGACGACCTCGACGAACGTATCGCGATCAAATCGCGGATGTTCTCAAAAAATGCCAGGTTAAGAGTTCTCTAAACCGACGAGCATGCATGACGAGGTTAATGGACGTAGATGAAGCGAAAGAGGTGTGTCAGGATCGTAGCAGGTGGAAATCCATAGTCTCTGCCTACCCCAATGGGAAACAGGCGTGATAATATGTATGTATGTATGTATATATTAATCCGGGTTATTGTGTGCCAAATTTAATCTAAAAATGCCGTTTCAGCGTGATTAAGTAACAAACATCCAAATATCCAAATCTCTTCACAAATTTTCACATTTATAATATTATAGTAGTAATCTTATATTTGTAGCCCTCATCGTAGGCTCACCAATAAAAGATCTATAGATGTAATAATAAAGATTTATTTTTCAAAACTTTGTAAATAGAATAAGAACCGCGCTTAGACGAAGATACTGTTGAATTAATTTGTGTATTGTTTCCTCGCAAATGAAAGAAAAGTACATACCTACTGTATAAGTCTCGGCAGAAATAGCAATTAACGGGCGCCTCGTCCTTTTAAAATCACTTCGGAATATGACTCTGCCGTAAATTGCTTCATTCCAGGCCTCGACAGTAATGTACTATTATCATTACATATATCGATCTTTTATTAATGTCCAAAAACATACCCGAATCAGCTAAACTGGTATAAAGCTTTACGGTTAAATATTTAGCGACAATGGTCTTCAGTTATTTATTCCTATGATTTCGACAGGCGTAGAATGTGGCGATGTAGTTCACGACACTCCCCTGGGCGAGGGTGAGCGTCGCCCCCGAGTAGCTGTCGTATCACGAGGAGTGGGTGGCCGAGCTGCCTTCTCTTGCGCTCCAGGCTGGGCACTTCGAGGAGCTCCTGAGACTGTATGTTTGCCGGCTGCTGACTGGGCAAAACCCTTCCCTGTTTGCAGAGGTTTGTATATTTATAAAGAGTATATCCATGAAGTTTCTTTCTCCTAAATAGGATCTACCATTTAGAGCCGTGCAACTACAGTCTATTTCTAAAAGTAGGTACCTGTATATTTGCAGTGCTTTTCTCAAACATTTGAAATTTCTGCGTATCCGAAGTGAAAGATGATGTGCAAACGAAACAAAACGATTTCAGAACCGAATTGCAGTTGTTATGGGCAAAGGTAACCGTTTAACATCAGGTGGGGTCGTTCCTCGTGGTCCCACTACTTTGCCCCACTGGTGGGACCACGAGGAAATGTTGTTCCTCGTGGTCCCACTCAGCAGTGGGCTCACAAGGAATACTCTTTGCCGTTCCTCGTGGTTCCACTACGTTGCCCCACTGGTGGGACCACGAGGAAATGTAATTCCTCGTGGTCCCACTCAGCAGTGGGCCCATGAGGAATACTCTTTGCCGTTCCTCGTGGACCCACTGATGAAATTACTTACCAAAACAAGCTAAATAAAAATACACCTGAGTTAATGGTTAGTTAATTGCATTTTTTTAGAATAATGTGTCACCAGTGTACCCATTGCTGGGCTACAAATTAAGCAGTGAATGGACACTCCGGTAATAATACCTAATGCACCTGAGCGAAACTACGAACGACTAGGTACCCTATAGTTTATGTACTCCTAGTACTTTTCTTTGAAGCATGGTAGTTTAGTAACGTATAGTTGTTATCCCTAAATGAATGGTTTTATAAATTTTATTATGAATTATTGTACGCCTAACATGGTCGAGCAGTGAGATCGCACAACATGCTCATTAGTAATAACACCTTTTAACCACTGTCTCACAATAAAATACTTTGACTTTGACTTTGACTAAAGCTAAGAGCAATAGGTACTCCATAAACGGTCGAACATGTAAACATGGTACTACCAAGCAGTAGTACCACGGATAAACTGTGGAAATCATGTCCCATGGTAATACGAACCAGTAGTACCACGGTCAAACCATGGAAAACATGTCCCTTGGTACTACCCACCTAAAGTACCCTGGATAAACTGCTCAAAATATCGTGTATTCCTGTTGTATCCACTACCCCCACCAGTGGTCCAACGGGAATTGATTAAAATAATATTAATTTATTTCCATTATCTCCACTGACGAGATCGAATAAATTATTTGATTATTGCCATTCTTCCCACTTAAGGTCATGCTAACTTTAAACTTGTGATAATGACAAATACCATTTTTCTTGCACTTATAAATGACATTACCAAATTTAGCCTTAGATTGCTCATATCTATGATGGTGCATTTGAGAATAATTTTTATCACTACCTAGATCTACTAGTAAAATCTTTAATTCAAACTGGATCTAGTGGTAAGGTGAGAAAGTACTTCACGCTGGAATAGCTGCTCAATTTTCACAAAACACAAGTTCGACCGTTTATGGAGTACCTACTGCTCTTACCTTTAGGATAACACCTATACGTTACTAAACTACCATGCGTCAAAGAAAAGTACTAGGAGTACATAAACTATAGGCTACATAGTCGTTCGTAGTTTCGCTCAGGTGCATTAGGTATTATTACCGGAATGTCCATTCACTGCTTAATTTGTAGCCCAGCAATGGGTACACTGGTGGGTATGGTGGTCCAACACTGTGGCTGCCGGGGCAGATGAAACTCTTTTTCCCAACTGCCCCGGTAACGGGAAAGGGGCACCGGGGTAGATGGGAGCAAGTCGTGGTAAGTGGTGGTTGTCACTGATGATGATGATTGAACTCGTTAAAACACTTATTAATCCTACTTATTATTCTAAAAAAATGCAATCAACTAACCATTAACTCAGGTGTATTTTTATTTAGCCTGTTTTGGTAAGTAATTTCATCAGTGGGTCCACAAGGAACGGCAAAGAGTATTCCTCATGGGCCCACTGCTGAGTGGGACCACGAGGAATTACATTTCCTCGTGGACCCACCAGTGGGGCAACGTAGTGGGACCACGAGGAACGGTAAAGACCACGAGGAACAACATTTCCTCGTGGTCCCACCAGTGGGGCAAAGTAGTGGGACTACGAGGAACGACCCATCAGGTGGGCCTTTAGCTCGTTTCGCCATCCTATACGTTGTGGTTGTTGTTTCCGTTTTGATTTAGCTATTCAGCTATTTTTTATCTACAATTTTAACTCTTTTTAAACTAAGGTGTTACCAAGAGAAATAAAAGAGTTGGGCAGATTTTTGGGAGATAATGGACGATATTTCTGAATTAAGAGCTTAGGGAACTCAAAGATTGCTTGATCTGATAAATGACGACTGACTACAAGGTTTTGCTTAAAGTAGACCAGCTACTATCAATTTGTTATTGGAATGTGTTAGGTGCTTATAAGCAGAATTTGCAGCTCAAGTAGAAATCCAGTAGAAATCCAGTAGAAATACTTAATTAATTTAGTGAAAACTAAATCGAGAAACAGATTTTTTGTACCAATGATAAATGCCATTTTAACAATCCGATCCGAAATAGAAGTATGAGATATCCTGCTATGGTTATGAGTTCCCCGAAGCAGTAAAAGACGCTTCATGACGATGGGCGCGGGACATGGAGCCACGTGCCCCGGACGGGAACGTGTATAAACTTCTTCTTCTTCGTGTCGACATGAGCTACATAATAATAATAGCTCATGTCGTGGGGAAAAGATTGATAGCGGGGCTGACTGCCCAGAGTGCGCCAGACGATCAATTAAATATCGTCACTCTTGGAGGCTCTTTTAATGCACTAATTAATAATTTTTAATGTATAAACTGTGTTGTACACACGTATTTACATACAAACTGAGTTAAATTACATAGAAGTCTAAAAACCGCGGCCCCGCTCCCTGAACTAAAACTAGCAAAAACTTGAGCTACTTTTTAAATAAAAATCTAGCATTTTTTTTGCTATTATAGTGTTTGTGTTGGTCTGGATGTTTCTTATGTATTATAAGTATGTATTTACAAAAAAAGTATATAAGTATTATATCCATTGTCAAGTACCCATATCACAAGCTCTGCTTAGTTTGGGACTAGATGGTGCTGTGTAAAAATGTCCCGAAGATATTTATTTATTATTTATTTATATTCTTTGCTGCTGATCTGGCTATCTTTTAAAATTTGAGTTGGCAACACTGATCCCAAAATATCTTACTATCACCATATGATTCATCATCATCATCGTCATTTCAGCCGAAAGACGTCCACTGCTGGACATAGGCCTCCCCCAAGTATCGCCACAACGACCGGTCCTGCGCCTTCCGCATCCAGCGGATTCCCGCGACCTTCACCAGGTCGTCGGTCCACCTTGTGGGGGGCCTACCCACGCTGCGCCTTCCAGTACGCGGTCACCACTCCAGAATTTTACTGCCCCATCGGCCATCATTTCTGCGAGCAATGTGCCCCGCCCACTGCCACCATACCATACCAGACCATTGTAGCCTCCACCCGTTTTATTCCCACCTAGTGTAATGGCAACTGAATAAAACGAGTGTGCACCTTTAAAATGATTTATTATAATGAAGACCCCTGGCCGGAGATGGTAGTCGGCCAATGATGTAAAAATGTACGGCGAGACGGACTGACTTCCTCAGTGATACAAAGTGGACCGGCCGGCCTGTAGCTCGTTGAAGTATTCTTGCCGTAGGACCTGGAATCCACCGTTCCAGTACATTAGAACTTGGCCTAATATCTTCCGTGCTGGGGTACCACCAACGTCAACAAGAAGAAAATACCTATTTAATTGTAGTAGTATTGACGTGGTGTTACTGACCAGAACGGAGTTTACATAATAAAAGTAAGCTTGAGCAAAAAGGAAAAAACAGTAAAATCAATAAATAATAGTTGGGTTGAGAATTAAAATTACTAGGTACACTTTTTAAATACATGTAGGTAGAAAAAAAAGTATATAGCATGATGCAACATTCTAGCAATTTCTAAGAATGAAGCTAAATGGTGCTTATTTACTGAGATAAATTAAATAGTAAGCTGAAAATGAATAATTAAACACAAAAACATAGTCACATAAAATGGTAATTAGTAAAATATAATGATATCTATTGATGTGACTGATGTGAGTGATTTGTGTGCTATTTAAAACTTACCCTAAATCGGGATTACAGCAAATATCACTTTATTAATCACTATGTAATATTTATTTATAATAATTTATACTCGTGTTTGCTAGGACGCAAATCGATACGTGCACTCTCAAATCAGCCTAGAAGCGACTGCTCACAGAGTACATTGTAATATACCGACTGCTGGAGGTGCGCGGGCGCTATACCTTCATTCTATCCGAACCCTCCCTTCGCAGGACAACACCACAAGTTCCCGGCGCGTTCCGATATGCATACAAACAATGAACGAAGCATTCGTTTATTGTAAATATTAATTGAAACTTTTAAATCTTATTTTAAGTAAAAATTCAGCCTTCCTAAGTAAGTAGTTAAGTATGTATTTTTATGACTTTTGTATGCCTATGAGGCTGATCACAGAATGAACTTAATTTATATTTAAATAAGATCTTTTTGTTACCTGTGAATCACAAATAAATGATTTTGATTTTGATTTTCTACTAATAAAACTGATCATGTAACGTTTCGTTACACCATATGATTATACCAGTTTTATTTATATTCTTCATTGATCTTTACAGAGGTGTCTTGCCCAGCGCTCCCACCACCGACCTCAGGCTACGTGCTGGGCCGAGCACCGTACCGAGCTGGTGACGTGCTGCAATTCCACTGCAACCCTGAACACACGCTGCACGGCAGACCCATACTGGTCTGCCAGGATAGCGGCCGGTGGAGCGATAAGCCTCCTACGTGTAAGTTACAAGTCTGTGATTGGACACCATTCATCTTAGGTTCTTTTATTTGCGGATATATCCAACAAGTTATTTTGTACGGATGCATTGAAATGAAGTTGTTCCATCTTAGACACATTAGTTAGCCTTGAATTTTGATCTAGTTTTCCACTTTTGTATTTGTCTTCCTACGCCCTTGTATTTTCTCTCTTTAGTAAAAGAACTTGCGTGTAAGCGCATTAAAGGACATAAACTACACACTGAAGCTTTACTTAACCAACACACCTCGGACACTCAATACAATATAAATGCTAGCACCACCAGCTACATATACAATATTACTTCTGTATACGAACGCACACACACGTGTAAGTTAGGGATGCTCGCCGCTCGGAATGCTGTCTGAGTTCCAATCACTTCTTAGTATTTCTCAGAGATGGCATGCTTATATAGCAACTGGCAACCATTGCAATCTTGCAGTCCAATTGCCGTCAAACTGCGGGCGCGTGCGGGGCGCGGGCGAATCTTAAATTGGAGGGGGGCGGGGCGGTGAGTGGTTGTTCTGTACATTAGTACTATTAGATATTCTGTGCCGCCGCGGGTCCCCAAGCAAATGCAGCAGCACTGCATATCATACGCCCCGCTACCAATCGGGATGTTACTCCGTCAGCGAGCGGCACCAATCATATCACCGGACTTTTGAGTCGACCAATCATAACGTGCCGTCTGCCCCCTGTTTCCCGCCAACATTTTACGACTTTGTTCTCATGCAAAATTTTGTTTATGTAGCGTCTTGAGGCTTACTGGTCTGTGCAGCCGACGTTCCAGCTAGATCCAATGAAGTTAAGTGGAATCCAGTAAAGTTAGGTGGAGGGACGGGTATTATGTTCCCCCAAAACAAAGGGATGACCCTCTGACCTGACTAGATCTTATTGTCTGATAGAGCCGTTTTTTTTGCATTTTTCATACATAACCAGCTTCGGACAGTTAAATAAAACTGATTTGCAAAAAAAACCCATTTATTTACTTAATTTTTTAATGTTCGCAATGTAATTCAAATAAAATATCAGCTGGCGCTAGGGGTGAACGACATCCGCTCGCATACGCAGTCCGTGTCGTAGTGAACGTAGGTAGGTAAAGTACGCGCGGCATTAATCCCGAGTTTTGTACGCTTTACATTGCGGGTTTGCAAAATACCAAATCACTAAAACAATGAGTATAAGGCTAATGGTTATTGGTATTAGATTGTGTTTAGGTAGTATAATAATAGCCTTTCAGTTTCGGGAGCGTTTCTCTGACACCCAGTATAGTACTCCTTACCCTTTATATTTCCTGTAGCGACGATATTATA
This sequence comes from Asteroscopus sphinx, assembly GCA_949699075.1. Classification (NCBI taxonomy): domain Eukaryota; kingdom Metazoa; phylum Arthropoda; class Insecta; order Lepidoptera; family Noctuidae; genus Asteroscopus; species Asteroscopus sphinx. Next base: position 2,965,477 of record OX453023.1, on the reverse strand, counting down.
CTAATATCTCATCCACAGGTGCGCAAGCATGCACATATCCCGGCACCACGATATCGGGTCGCATGTCATCAGTCAAGTTCTACTACAAGATCGGGGAGAGCATCACCTTCACGTGCGAGCCAGGCTACCGGCTGAAGGGAGCTCCTATGCTCCGGTGTTTGAAGTAAGTGCACCATAAACATGACTTTCTACCTTTCAAACAGGATTAAAACAAACATAACAACATAAGCTTAACTTTAAGATATGTTTAGACATACTAGTGTCACACCCCGGCCACTCGATACAAAATGAATGCTAGCACCGCCTACTTACGCAAGCTTACGTCTTATACAAACACGCACACACGTGAATGAATAGGGTTGCTTGCCGCTCAAAATGCCGACTGCGTTCCAAACGCTTCTCAGTAGTTCTCAGAGATGGCGTTAGCTTGTGTAGCGAAAGTTATTCTTGCGCACGAACGCAGTGACTTTGTACAGTCGGCGAAGAAAATAATTTGGTATTTTTAATTAGCTGCAGTAAATTGATAGTTTTATTTATTGTGAATTGTTACTTAAAGAGCTCGTACTACTGAATCACATTACTGAAGCTTATTAAAATACTATCAATCATTATATATGTATATTGGAAAATAAAATAAACAGTTAATTAATCAAAAAAATGTATTATATTATTATTGCAATAGAAATTATACATTATAATAAAACAAGTTTAACCGGATTACATCGCGTAAATTGCATCGGTTGTATCTGACGATGTAATCCAGTAAAATTTATTTTATTGTAATGTGTAGTGATCGCGAAAACCTAATAAATTATTACATAAATTACATATTACACACACTGAAAAATTTACGCCTAAACTATTTAAATTGGCGGATATTGAACCGTATGACATTGAAAATACGGAATCTCAAAAAAAGTTATGTTTTGCAAGCATTACAATTTATAATAATTCATTCCTCTCTTATCATAAGTACGTAATTTTACAGTAAACAATCTCTCACTATAGTTGTAAAATTAAACTCTCGCGGTAAATAGATACCTACCTTTAATAAAATACAATAAATAGGTACTCGAATAAGGAATCTGCTTTCAAGCATTACAAGCAAATTATTTTTTCCTTTTTTTCATAACTGGCAAAGTACAAAAAAATCGTTTAATTGTAAAATTAAATGCTCGCTGTTCTGTAATTCTACCTATAAAGGTTTTTTTGTGGCTTACCTTATTTCATCCTTCGGAAATCTAAAAAATCTTCTATTTCCTTGTCTAGATGTAGACACACATCTGTGTAAAACACAATACACTACCATTTTCAATTAAAATACAACTACAAACACCAAAAAATATATTGCGTGACGCACTCGACTGGCGATTGACATCCATTGAATATTGCAGTCCAACTTGCCGCCAAACTGCGGGCACATGCAGGGCGCGGGTGAGGAACCTAAATTGGCGGGGGGTGGTGAGTGGCCGTTCTGTACGTTAGTACTATTAGATATTCTGTGCTAGTGTACACGTGTGTTGATAAGTGACGTGGGAAGAAATAAACTAACGTCTAAGGTACAGGCTCGGCCTAGTTTAGATGTTAGTGGGAATTTTGAACTATGTTTATGTACACAGAAATGAACTAATATATTAAGTAAATTGTATACTGTGTTCTTACACGAATAAATATTATCTTATCTTATATGAAGCCTTTTACAAGTGTACTGAATGCTTCGGCTGACGACAAGCATTTAACTCTCTTGTCATTGTGAAAACTTTTATCTTCGTTATTTTTTTTATTTTATTGTATAGGGTGGCGAAACGAGATAAAGGCCCACCTGATGTCAAGCGGTTACCTTTGCCCATAACAACTACAATACCACCTAGGCTGTTGCCTAAATGGTACCGCAAGTCGGTTCGTCAAACTGAGACATGAAGATGGAAAGTCTCATGTGATCGTTACTTTATTTTTATTGTTTTAAGCAGGATGTCTTTCGGCAGGAGTCAAATACGTCGACCATCTTCAAATTAATCTTCTGCATTATGCTTGCTACACAGCTGTGTAGGTAATTGGCAGTGTCGGTCTGAGGCTAGTTATAAGATGGAGTAAAATAAATATACTCTAGGCACAGGCAAAATATCACAACACGAAGAAACATGACAATAAAAAAAAACCTTTACTTTTTTACCAAAGAGACCGCTGACTCCGTTCGCACAAAGGGCTGGCTCTGGTAACTGGACAAAGTAAGTTCCATATAGAAGCTCATTAGAGATTTTTCTTACAGAAACAGAAAATGGTCCAACGCAATCCCGCTCTGCACGCCAATCACAAACTACACATCATCAGACACGGTTGCAATGTTTAACGGTGACATCGACGCCATGTTATCCGACGCGCCGACTGACATCTTGAAAACGCGGGAATCGCCCGCCATTTTGTCGCCAGAGAGCTACAAAGTGGCTGTCACGAGAGCTGCAGTATCAAGGTTACTAAGAAGAGGTCCTATTGAAAACTATAAGAATAGAGTATACAGAGTGAATCGGTTACTAAGGAGGGACACTGAGAGATAATTTTCGGGTAGTTTTTCGGTTTTTTGTGTGCGGTAATTTTGGTGGGAATAAAAAAGAAAGCGCTTTTTTTTAAAAGCGTGGCCAAATAAGTAAAAGAATATTAGAAAGCCTAGGCTATGTGTGCTTAATGATGGTACTTAATTTATGAATATCAAGTTTGTCAATTATATTATTAAAGTTATTTTAAAAGAGAACAAGTGAAATTGAAATGTGTGAAAGGGACAAAATATGTAGAAAATGATTAAGCACGTGATGATTCATATCTATACTTTATAATATCTATGGTTTTTGTAACCAATACATTACCGCATGCAAAAATGATAAATAATAATTGAATTAAATGTTTTGTGTTGATTTTATGAATTTTGTCATGTTTTTTTATTAAAATAATACTCATGAACAAAGTTGACGAACGATTTTCCGTTCGGTAACGATGTTATTCGATTTCGATCGAAAAAATAATTGATCAACATGGATTTGAGCAAAAAAACTTATGAGACTAAAAAAAATAGAGTATATTATTAGATGTCGTAGTAAAATATTTATTTATTTATTAATTTTTCCTTTGAAGACTGTTTAATTATAGTGAACGCATTCCAATTGTTGCCAAATTTTTTATATCAACTTTAATTTTTTTGGAATTTTATTTTTTATCTATTTTTACAATTGTAAATAAAAATGCTTCGCCAAAGAAAATTAGAATACTCTTATAAATATTAGTTACAATTATGTAGATAAACTATTATTGTAATATTATAGTTGTAAGTTAACTAAGAAAATGTACCGACTACGACTAGCTAAACTATACCACGTAAACTAGCATAACTACGTAGTTAGCCAAAATATTCGACTAAATTAATCGATTATAAAATAGTCGATTTTGTGAACAGTTATTAATTAGTCGGTACATTTTATATTTTAAAAAGTCGTAAAGTTAAATGTACTTAAGTAATTTTGACTATTGCGCTAGAACTACCACGCACAAATGTTTGGAAACATTTTTAATCATTATCTCTATTTGATGCGAATTTAACTCAAGTGCGGTTGCTTATTACAAGGACGTATCTTTACGCATCAGAAAAAAAAACAAATACTGATAGTTATTTTTTGATAACCATGTTAATTTCTTATGTTTAATTAATTATAAAGCATAAATAACTTGTCAAATCAGTAATTAAGTACCAATACTAACTTGTTTTTACAATAAAACTTTTGTAACAAATATTACGTACCTAAGTCCTCTTGTATGACCACACTTAAGTAATATTCGAAATTAAAATATGCATATCAAAAAACAAAATTGCATATCTTATTATATCAAAAACATACAAAAAATCCAAAAAATCTTTTAATAGTTGTATACTTTTCAAAGATAAGAACTATGTAACTCTGTCCCATTAACGAAAACAATAAATTAATAAATAAATCGTGAACAAGATTTAAGTATTTTTATTTAGTTTTATATTTAAAAAAAAGGTATCTAGGTACCTAAGAACCGACTTTTTTACGTGGCAAGCGATGTGAACTAGATTTTGGAGAAATAATCTTTATTTTTAAATAATGTTTCAGGTTTTAAAATTTTGATAATTCGAATCAATCCAGTGTTTTAATAATAAAAACAAAACCTGTAATGTTCCATTAATATTGATAAGGTTGCAAAAAAAGCGCAAATCCTTCAAACATTTCATCAAATAAGTAAAACAAAGGAAATAACACCTTTTTACAAGCTTTTGTTTGGTTTCACCTGTCCCGGTGTCTGCAATTAAATCTTGCAAGTTTTTGACCCACTTACCGTTTTCCGATTGAGATGAAATTTGTTAGACATATGAAACCAAAAAACTGTCAATTGCGCGGATCATAATAAAAAAATTAAGAGCGAATACGACACCAAACACAAAGCCACATCCGATAAATGCCCGAGAGTAAAGTCCATGCGACTACGGAGTGAACGGACAACAGTAACACAACCAAAAATAAGACACAACACCACCATTAGACCGAAGAGCAACACATCAGGGGCACCGTATCAAATCGGGTCGTTCCTCGTGGTCCCACTCAGCAGTGGGCCCGCAAGGAATACTCTTTGCCATTCCTCGTGATCCCACTACGTTGCCCCACTGGTGGGACCACAAGGAAATGTAATTCCTCGTAATCCCACGCATCAGTGGGCCCATGAGGAATACTCTGTGTCGTTCCTTGTGGACCCACTGATGAACCCCTTTTATTTTTTGTATAAAATCACGACGACATTGAAAACCAAATAAAAAAAAAACAAATAAAAAAATTTAAAAAACCTGATGACAATGCAATATCACAGTGCTTAAGAGCTGATCTGATGATGGAGCCGGAAGGTGGTCACAGGATCTCCGCTGTGGTTGACGTAGACATACCAAAATTGGGCTCGTTAGTAGCAGCCAAGTGGCCATATGTAATGGTAGAATGTAAATGGGCCATTTATATTTAAGATCATACTTGTACACCTACATTCTGGCAAATAAATGAATTGAATTGAATTGAATTGGCGCCCCCATCAGTAAAACAATGATTACTCGCTGAATACATCATTCATCGAAAATTATTTTTTAACAATTGAAGTACAGGTACTGTAGTTTAATCAGAAACTATTAACTCTGTAAATTATAGTTCGCTGTAGTTGTAGATAGTTGTAATCCCATAATTATACGCTACACCCCCCCCCCACATACATACACATACACACCCACACGCACACCCATTCACACAGACACTACCCATACTCACTCAAATAACCTCACATTTGTACTAAATTTAATAATTTTATCTTGTATACAGTGAATCTGTTTTTGCACACAGATCAGTCTCAATAATTTTCTTTATCACAATTCTGGAGGGCAGAGCGTTTTGCTTATCCCATAACACAGGGCCTCACCGCTCTATTTTGGGAAGCAAAGTCTTAACCCTATTTTTCGTGTTTTTGATTGCATGTTCCGTTGTCAAAAATTGTACTGTTATATTTATTTGGAAATAAATTGAAAATAAATAAAACTAAATAAATAAATTGTCATATATGTTGCTATCTTCTTTTGTGTACAATAAAGAGTATTTGTATTGTATTGTATTGTAGATAGAAAAAGTGCGAAAAACGGCCACTTTTGGCAGTTTTATTATCTACAACTACAGCGAACTAGATTTTATAGAGTTAATAGTTTTTGATTAAACTATAGTACTTACCTGTACTTCAATTGTTAAATTCAAATTAATTTTTTTATTATTTCAAATAAACCTAATTACAAGCACTTTTGAAAGCTCAGGCTCTAGTTGCACGGTTCCAAATTGTTTTTTTAAAAACCGGCCAAGAGCATGTCGGGCCATGCTCAGTATTATAGGGTTCCTTAAGTAAGTGTTAAAAACAAATCAAATCGAATATTAATCATGGCTATTTTAGTTTTTGTAATAGATGGCAGCATTGGCGACTCAGAGAGTGTTGTTAGTAGCCGCTAGATGGCGCTGTAAAGCGCCAAATGTAATTGTCGGCAGCATTGGCGACTCAGAGTGTTGTTAGTAGCCGCTAGATGGCCACCCCTAAAATACGTAAACACGATTTTTTTATTCTTTTAAAATTGAGATCTATATCTAGACTATTTTTTAACAAAATTTCATTTACTTATGTTTATAACTGTAGAAGTTATTAAGCTGTAAAGGATTAGGACAGACGGACAGACGGACGGACTTGACGAAACTATAAGGGTTCCTTGTAGGACTACGGAACCCTAAAAAGAATTTTCGATAAATGATGTATTCAGCGAGTAATACTTTTTTTACTGATGGGGGCTCCACTTGGCTGCTTGCTACATGCGCCTTAAGACTAAAACTATTAAAATTAAAATTATAATTTTTAAACAAGCTTTTAATGAACTAAAAAGTACTAAATAAAACTTAAAATACACATAGGTAAACAAAGAACTTTAATAAGAAAGCTTGAAGCGTGAAACATCCTCCTTGTACTTGAAACAAGCCTCAAGCATTTAAGAAAATATGAATGTTCTTTGCTAACGTGTATTGTAAGCACAGAATAGTAAGTTTTATTTTGTACTTTTAAGGTCATTAAAAATGGTTTAAAAAAAATCGCTTTCAGTTGAATAGGTCTTAAATACCATCATGGAATGACAACTATCTGTACTATTAAAAACAAAACTAGAGTACCTACAAGACCTAATAATATTTATAAAACAAATTACATTAAAGATTTACATAAATAACACTCATTAATCAATCTTGAAAATGACGCAATGTACCTACGTTTGACAGTGATTCAATCGTGATTGATTTGCAGCAACATTTTATACCAGTTTAAGAAGTAAACGTCATCCTATACCGCTTGCTCATGACAAATTTGCTAAACATCTTTGCAAAACAAGCAATGGAAGGCAAACAAAGCGATAACACTCCAAGAAAGTAACAATAACTTAAGATTCTAGTACGCATCCGAAAACCAAGATTTTCTATTCAATTCAGTCAAGCGCCCGCCGCGCTGAGTGAATAACGTCTAATGAGTCGCGCGTTTTCGCGCCAAAACGCGTGTTTCTTCTCGACTGTCGAAAAAAAATCGAAATACGAAAATAATAAAAAAGTTTTCTAATTCTTATCATTCATCCAAGATGGCGGAGTTTCACAGATTATAAATTGTTTTTTTTTTATATCGTGTGTTTATGTGATTTGTGACAGTGGGTTTTTAGGGTTTTTTTCTTTTTGTTTTTGTGTGTTTGTGGCGTAGTAAGGCGATAAACAGCGATAACCCAAAGGTAATAGTTGAACAGATTGACTTAATGTTAATTTTAAAACTAATTAAGATAAGTGAGGTGCGCAGTGGCCTGCATTCCTTAGTCTACCCTCGTTTAGTAAATGTTTTAGTCATTAGGTTCGTAGGCTATGATTTACTTTAGGAATACCTTTAAATATCTATATATGTGTTATTGGGTTTTTTCACTAGGAAATTCTCAGTAGCAGCCTGGAGTCTGGATTTGTGCCCGGTTAATGGCAATAGGCTCGCCCCCTATTACATGGGACTACAACATAACTGGCGAAATGTGGGTGTACTATACACCTCTGCCTACCCCTTCGGGGAAATACAGGCGTGATGTTATGTTATGTTTAAATATCTACGAGTATTACCAAAACTGGTACCTATTATGTTCTTCACTATTAATAAATAAATAAATAAATATTTTTAGGACATTTTTACACAGTACCATCTAGTCCCAAACCAAGCAGAGCTTGTATATACTTAGGGTACTAGACAACGGATATAATACTTACATACTTTTTTTGTAAATACATACTTATAATACATAAGAAACACCCAGACCAACACAAACACTTAAGTTCATCACATAAATATTTGTGCTGTGGGAATCGAACCCACGACCTCGTGATCAGCAGCCCGACACACGAACCACTAGACCACAGTAGTCGTCAAATGCTAATTAATAATAATTAATTATAATTTTCCAGGTATAAGCAGGATTATAACGTTCACTTATTTCAGTTTAAGTAGGTGAAAACCGTGAAAACAACCATTAATTAATATTTTATAAATAACATTTAGGCCCGTATTACAGAAGCTTCCTCAAGTACAGTTTAAACTCCAATCACCTGATCACTACTTAAGGATAAAATCGTTACTTGAGTATCGGTCTTATTCCAGAACGGTAATTATAAACTTTAATTCAACAACATAACACATGAATTTGACCTGAAATATAATAGAAACCTCTACTCAAGCGTAGTCTGGACCACACAGTGATTACAGATAAAATCTCAGCTCAAATACCGAAACAGGTAACAGTATAAAACAAAACTAAACTCAGCTGAACTGTGATCAACAAATCTCTGCTTGAGGAACGTTCTAAAATCAAAGCTCGACTTTAAACTAGTTCAACGCTTGAGTATCGTTCTGTAATACTGGCCTTAGATAAGATGTTTGCCTTTTTTTTGGTGGAGTAAGATGGTTTGACTTCAAAAATAATTGTAATCGTCATCGTTGAATCATTTAGTGCTGGTAAACAGTTAGCGCTTTTTGTATTGACAAAAAGGTGATATATTCTACGTCTTAAGTTCATAAAAAATCTTGCAGAGCTTGCAACCAGTAAACCGATTAGACAATTCCGTTTATCGATCGATCAGCGTATCGGTTTGAATGTGCCAGTGTATCATAAATGGACCAATAAAAAACCGTGTTCAATTGTTTCCTAGCGTGCTCGAGATAGCAAATGACCGGCCAAGCACAGAAACTATTCGGAAATCTATAGAGATTATGTTATAAAATGTTGTAATTTTTCACACTCCATTTCCTTCTTTGTGAACTAGATTGTTTTAATTGGTTGTGTTAGATTGGTCTCGTTTTAATTGAGGTGTTGGACTTTTATATTTTTTGAGGAAGTGGTTTCATATTCACCCTTTTACTAATCCGATTGGTCGATGGTCTGCTCGACGTCCGTATGTCACTGCAGGGATCCAGCATAATACCAGCGTCAGGTATAATACCTGGCACATGCTGAGCTGGACACCCATTTGGTACAATATTGAGACACATATCACACTTTCTTATTGTATTTTTACTTGTATGTCCTGTGTCTTGTTTTTGTACTAAATAAACGTTTTATCTATCTATCTATCTATCTATAGATTAATGCCAAATGAGCAAACTTATCGCACGGCCAATTTATAATTAATGTAGCGGCGATAGGAGAACGAAAGTAACCGACGTAGCCCGAAGAATTGCCAAACTTAAGTGGCAGTGGCCGGGGCACATTGCTCGCAGAACCGATGGCCAATGGGGCAGTCAAGTTCTGGAGTGGCGACCGCGTACTGGAAGGCGCCGCGTGGGTAGTCCCACCACAAGGGGAGCTGACGACCTGGTGAAGGTCGCGGGTATCCGCTGGATGCGGAAAGCGCAGGCGCGGACGTTGTGGCGATGCTTGAGGGAGGCCTGTGTCTACCAGTGGACGTCTTTCGGCTGAAATGATGATGATGATGATGATGATGCAGCGGCGGTTAATATGTCGAACTAATCGTAGTATCCCTACCATATATAATAGTAGTTTATGAAACTGTTGCATAATAGGGGTTATTAAAACACGAGTGTGAGTTTAAAAACCGAGCCGTAGGCGAGGTTTTTAATAGTATCACACGAGTGTTTTAATACCTAATTATGTCAGTTTCATACACTATTTTATCTACACTCATACAATTTTAAATAAAATACCAAAGTCAAAATCTTAGTAACATTGTCGTTGTTTTTCTTGATTTCTCTGGTAAAAGATTGTTAGTCATTTACGTTGCTGCATCCAAAAATTCAGGCGGGGTCATATTCTCCTCAGTTCAGTATCACTGCTATAGTCAGATATTTTTGCCCAGAATAAAACTTTCGGCATACAAAACCATAATAATAACGTAAACAATAACAATAAATTTACAAGTAACGATGTCCAAATCCAGTAGGCCAGGCGCGCGGCCGCGCACGCGCGCTGGTGCGCGCCTACACAGATAATAAAATATAGTCTGGCGACAACATTATAATCGGAACTAATTTTCTATCCTTGTCAGGATTCCGTCAATCTCTGTTTTATCATACAAAAAATATGCCTGTAAACACTTAAATATAATTAAAAGCAATATGACAATCAAAAGTTCTGCCAAAAACGCGATTTTAAACGATAAAAATTTTCAATGTATGACAAGTGGCGCCACCCTGAATTTTGTGTACTCATTGGTGCCAAACTGTACGACTGCTAAAAAAAAGGTTTGAAAACTCCTTAGTTAGGTCGAAGTGGCATTAAAAACTCCTTAGTTAGGCTCAAGTGTGCGGTTATGGAAAAAAAATTAAATTACCGCATTGTTTTGTTCAGCAAACTGTATCGTAATGAAACTTTTTAAATTCATAACAGGTGCATGTGCGTAAAGTATGTCATTATGACATTACTTTCGAGTTCATAATTCGAATTTTACGATACGAGTGTAGATAAATATACTAACCACATTTAACAAAACCAATGATTTGATCAATACTTAACCCATCGTGCTTAATGGCTACACGTATTAAGTAGTCAAGTAAGTAACTAAATTTCAACTTAATTTGAGTCGAAACTAAAATTATTATCTAAGATTGAGTGTTGAAACGTGTAAACGCTTACTTAAAATTAAGTCACCTAAAATAAAGTAAAGATTTAGTTGATAACTTGACTACTTTAATACATGTAAATAAGCCTTAATGGATTTCAAGTTTAATCTGGTAACTTGACACTAAATCGTAACTTATTGCTCATAGAAAGTTGATAATTTTGATGTCCGAACACTAGTTCTGCGATTTCTTATTTTTCTTTAAAACCTCCTCAGATTATCTTATCAAATATTTTATTTATTATTTATTATGAGCGTGTGCTGTCCCACTCCTGGGCAAAGGCCTCCTTCCATTTCTTCCAATTTTCCCGATCCCGTGTCTCTTCCTTCCAGTTTTTAAGGAATGCATGAACTTAATAAGATCATCGGAAAACTTGAGGCTTCTGATGCCAATGCATTCTACAAAATGTTATGATAAATCTTTAACTGTTCAGGCTGTGCGTCTGTGGAATGAGTTACCTGTGTCTATACGGCGAGCTCAGTCACTGTTTTCATTTAAAAAATTAGTTAAAGAACCTTTCCAAACAGATTGTAATTTACTAAGACAATGGTGTCGATTCTCTTGTTTACGAACTAAACTTATTTTAAACTATTGCTCTCTTTTATTAATTGTAGATACAAGAAAGGGATGGCAACCATTTTAGAACTGTCAAATTAGTTTACGTGATACATTTCTTTGTATTTTAGTGGGCACGTTCCGAGATCACGACTAAACTTGTATGGAAATCTAAATTCTGACTAATTTGACAGTTCTAAAATTTGTTTCCATCCCTTTCTTGTATCTACTATTAGGAAAAGATAGCGATAGTTTAAAATAAGTTTAGTTCGTAAACAAAAGAATCGACACCATTGCCTATATATCTATTCTCTATTTTAAATTGTAAGATTATTTATATATATTATATATATTTATGATACCCATATGTGTAATATATTTTGTGCTATTTATTTATTTTAGTTTATTAACATGCAGTAGTACGCCACGGACTGCCCCCATTATCTAGATCAGCGGTTCTCAAACTTTTTTGGTCACGGAACCCTTTTGACAAGCAAAATACTTGACGGAACCCTACAATAAAACAATAGTTTTTAAAAGTGTATTCTTTATTATATAAGCATAATAAAAGTACAATGTAACAGTTACTAATTATTACTTACTTTAACCACATGCCAAGTACAATAATAGAAGATATTAAAAATGAAAAAATCTTAACTAATGGGAGGTATGAAACTGTTTTTTATTTTTCATCAATTGGTTGATATCAGGTTTGATAGAAGACATTTGAAGTCCCATATCAGGTTCGGCATCCAGTCTATTGCGATATTTTGTTTTCGTGGCTGCATAGGTTGAGAATCCTGTTTCGCACACATATGTTGTTGGGAACGGGAGAAGAATATTCAGAGCCATTCTGCCAAGCATTGGATATTCATCACGGATTCTGCACCAAAAATCGTTGAGAGGCGTCGTTTTGAACAGTGACTCCATACTTGTGTCTGATGACATTTCTAAAAGAGATTCATATATCTCGTTTGACATACTTTCGGGCTTTTGCAAGTTGGGTAAAAAAGGATTATGAATCCATGAATTCAGCTTCATTTTTGTATTATGTTCTTCGGGAAAATACTTTACAAAAGATGCGCGCATCGAAGTGAGATATTGGACCAATTCTTCAAACACATCATCTTGAAACATTTCCGAGTCGTTATCGCTAACAAACTCACTGAGTGACGTAAAGCTTTCTATTTCTCTCTTACCAACGCAAATAATCCAAAAATCTAATTTTCTTTTGAAGGCAGTTATTTTGTTATAGGCCTGGAACACTGTTGTCTGTTTACCTTGCAATGATAAATTCAATTCGTTCAGTTTTTGAAAGATATCCGCCATAAAAGACTATCGGAACAACCAAGTTTTATCATACAAACGGTCTTTCAAATTAAAAGAAACTGTATCTGCTGAAAGAAACATTTGTAACTCGGCTCTAAGTTCAAATAGCCTTGTTAAAGTTTTACCCCGAGACAGCCATCGCACTTCTGTATGGAGCAGCAGTGTTTTATGTTTGCTGCCATAATCTTCACACAATAATGAGAACAATCGGGATTGTAGTGGTCGTGAATTGATAAAATTAATTATTTTTACCGCTTCATCCATAACTAATTTTAGATTTGACGGCATTTGCTTCATCGCAAGTGCTTGTCTATGCAGAATACAATGGCTGGAACTAAAATTAGGCGCTTTACTTTTTATTCGTGATACTGCTCCTGCTGTTTTACCTGTCATCGCCTTGGCCCCATCTGTACAAATGTCAATGCAATCGTTCCAACTAAGATTATTTTCTTCAAAAAATATGTTTATTTTATTAAAAATTTCTTCCCCGGTAGTGTTTGTGGGCAGCGGTGAACACATAAGCATGTCTTCTTCAAAAGAACGTTCATATGGATATCTCACGATAACCAGTAAGATAGCCAGACCAGTGACATCAGTTGACTCATCCATTTGCAAGGCGAATCGTGTTTTTTGTAGACGTGCAACTAGTTCTTGTTTGACGTAGCTTGCCAGATCATGGATTCGCCGTGAAACAGTATCGTTTGATAGCGGTACAGTAGAAAGATGCTTTGCAGATTTTTCATCGAGCATACATTTTGTTATGTCTAACACACATGGCTTTATTAAATTCTCAGCGATAGTGTGCGCTTCACCTGCTTGTGCAATGCGATAGCTAACTAAATATGATGCCTCCGTGGCCTTTTCATTGATAGTTTGTGTTACATGCATCATATTTTTTTGACTTTCCAATAACTGTTCTTTTTTACGAACAAAAAATTCTTTATTCTTGTCTTTAGACTCGGGGTGTACAGTTTCTTAATGTCTGCGTAATTTGGCAGGTGCCATGGAACTATTAGGAAGCAGTTTACTACATAACATGCAGAGAGGTGAGCCGTTGGAATCAACAAATCCGAAACTGATATATGATTCATCATACTTCCTTTTTTTCGTCATTGAAACCGTGGAGCTTGACGTCGTGGCATCATCGTCTGGATCGGTAATTGCTGTATTCTCCGCGCGTACTGCTTTTGAACATTCAGCGTCATTAGAAGATGTCGTTGCAACACGTTTAACACCTTTAAGCCAACGTTCCATTCTTCTTTATTAATAATGTTACACGTCAGGATGGTAGGGTCAAAATAATGCACAATCGTTACTGCGTTTATGAGACAAAGTTTAGTCCAAAGAAGAAATGTACAAAACTGATACAATCAGAATACAGCGGGCAGTAGAACTTACAAGAAGGCAGCAGGCTAGCCAGCTTGTAAGTAGGTAGGTACGAACTTATCGCTCCGAACGCTAATCGTCAACTGACTGACGAGGCGCGACTTTTTTTATATAATAGCGCTTTTATACTTAGTCCTAGACTCGAACTCGAACATTCTCAAAAATACTCGAGTCGGCGCCTTTGATAAACAAAAAGCGGAAATAAAAATATAAATACAAAAAAATGCGTTGTAAACAATCTCGACTTTATGCTTTTGAAGATAGAGCCGAAAGTCGCTTGTTCACAACTATAGCGTCTAATTCAGAGGCGGCTTTTATCAAAGGGACTGCGCGCTCACAACTATACGCGCGGCGGGCGGATTCAAAACGTTCGACCAGTGACCAGAGAGAGGTGTTTTGTTTTTTTTTTCTAAATTCTTGCGGAACCCCTACAGGGGTATCGCGGAACCCTAGGGTTCCGCGGAACACACTTAGAGTACCGCTGATCTAGATCTTACGTCTTCTTTGTCCATCCAAAGGTTGTCTGGAAGATATCGCTTTTAGCGATAAGACCGCCCATGTACCCATCATTTATACGTTGTTCCTGTTTACTACTATTTTCATGGTGTACAATAAAGTATATTCTATCTATCTATCTATCTATGCATCCATTTTGTACCGCCATCTCCTTCGCGGCCTGCCGACCTCGTGTACAACTGCCTCGAGACACCTGTTCTGAGCAATTTGAGCCCACAGTATGTCGGGCATGCGGCAGATATGTCCTGTCCAGTCCCATTTCAGCTTGGCAGCCTTTTGAGCCACGTCTGCTATTTGTGGTTTAGAGTACAGTACAGTCTTTCGAACACGATCTGTTAATTTAACACCTAGTTCTGAATGTCATCAAATATTTTTTAATATAAAACTACGACATAGTAATTTTAATTCAGTTGCTTGTCTTCCTAAACACACACCACAAGATTATACTGCAATTTGAGTTGCAGAATTGGAATTTTAACTTTATGCTCTCTCTATATCCTCGAGATTGGATTGTTTGTAAGGAAACACCCACAATTGTTTGAAAAAAATTGTGAAAACAGTCTATATAGCTAAAGAGATCCTACAAAGATAGTTGTGCCAAAGTGTAGAACTACCCTTTACCAAAGAAATTGTATATTTATGTGTATTAAAGTTTATAACAAAATACCCCAGACTCTAAGAGAATTACCCTTAAGATTATGTCGTATAAAGTTAAAAAAATGGCTAACTGAAAAATGTTTCTATACAATTAAGGAGTTTTTTGAATGTAAAAATAATTTAATTTGATTTTTATTATAATTAATAAATAGATTTGACATAACTTGACATAAATATTATTACCTATCTTAAATATTATTGTATGCTCAAAATGGGCTGATTGATGTATCTAACTAACACTATCAAGATGTATTATAACAACTGTAACCACTCAATCAGAAACAATAAGTTTACTTACTTACTTCCTTAAGTAACGTTATGAACCACCACCCATTTATGACATAACAAAATCGATTCCCAACATATTACGAAAGGATTAACCATTCAAAGGAAGTCAGGGAACCCATATAGGATCTATTGATAGTCTGTCCGGACTGCGGACGTGATGCGCCGTGTATACAAAACAAAATTGTCGTACAGGTGACTGGTTGCTTAGTGATCAGTGATCACCTATGCATTCAGGTAGCCCGGTGTCATTCTTTCCATACAAACGCTTGTACGGTCGACAGCATGAAAGTGGTAACAATTTAATTAGAAAACCGCCCTTCATTTCAGCCGAAAGACGTCCACTACTGGACATAAGCCTCCCCCAATTAAGGGGGGGATATGCCATAATCGCCACGCTTGGCAGGCGGGTTGGCGATCGCAGTTGTTTGGTTAAATACTCAGAGAACGCTGCTGCCCATCCTCTGGTGAATCCCTTAGTCGCCTTTTACGACACCCATGAGAAGAGATAAGGGTGGTGCAATTCTTTAAGTCCGGCACTACACGGACTAACCGCCCTTACTGCTTACGAAATAAAGGCGCTGTCAATGTCAAACTGTTACCACTGACGTGAGGTCAGGCAGCTTCTTAGATTTACTTGCAAGGCTTTGTAAAAAAAAATGTGATCAAATAGGAATCTTGTGCTCTATATCTAGGTTTCTATTGAAACAAAAATTGAAAGTTTTATGAAACAAATTCTGTACAAGCCTCCAAAAATCAAAATCAGCTTTTATGCACTAATTTTATGCACTAATTTTATGCACTAATTTTATGCACTAATTTTCCCGAACTTTGGTTGTTCACTCAGAAATTGTAGAAGTAAAGAAAACATTTAATCAGAAACCCTGCATACGTAATGGAGATTCTAAATAACAAACCATTTTTACACATGACTCGTAAAAGGCTTTTTCAAAAACACGTACTTCCTGGAAAAAGTTTTAGGTATGAAATTTTTGCGCACTAATTTTCTCGCGTTCTCACTTGCCCGCTGGTCAACGGGCATCGCGTTCGGCGAAACAACAAGCTATTAGACCACGCGTCCGTAGTACTTAGGTGGACTGGCCTCTTAAGTTTAAAGAGTCTAAAATGCTACTAAATACTTCAACAATGATAGCCTAGCCTGGGATGATATGTTCCGTGTGGTGCCGGACTTAAAGAATTGCACCATCCTTTATCTTCTCATGGTTGTCGTAAAAGGCGACTAAGGGATTCACAAGAGGATAGGCAGCAGCGTTCTCCGAGTATTTAATCAACCAACTGCGATCGCCAACCCGCCTGCCAAGCGTGGCGATTATGGCATATCCCCCAAACTGCTTGGGGAGGCCTGTCCAGCAGTGGACGTCTTTCGGCTGAAATGATGATGATGATAGCATAGCACTTGAATGTTTGCCATAGATGCAGAAGAGTGTCGGAGTAATTTTTGAATTCTTGTCCGGATCTTGAAAGTTAACGGCGAAGGAAAAACATTATGAGAAAATCTGCAGACCTAGAAGGCTCTAAAAACTTTTTGATGTTGTATGTAGTTTGTCAAACCAGCCGCACTAGACTGGCAGGGCAATTGTGTAACTCATTTGACAGTTTCATTTTGATGTAAAATTGAAGACGATGTTGATAATATCGCAATCAAACATTGGAATTGTGTAACGACATAAAGGGACTTCATTATGAAGTAAATGACATCAGGAAAGAAATCCTTTGCGATATAAACGACGTCATATATATGAGATTACGTTTCGTTATGCAAGTAAGCTGCTGCAAGTATGCGTTTTAAGCTTTATCATTAATTAAATTTCATGATGAATCCCTCCGACATCGTAATCAACAGTTTTGTAGTTACGCAATTCAAATTGTATCATTTTGCCTGATTCAAACGTCAAAATTGACATTTTGTTAATTGTTACACAATTATTAATTTACTTAATTAAATTTAAAAAAATATATTAATTTAATTATTATTATTATTTATATTTTGTTAGATTTTAATCTCTCCCATTTCTGGGGAAATACGCAAAAGTTGCGGGCTTTTGGCCAAACAACCTTGGCGGTATAGTACTTATTCTATTGACAGAAATTTTCTAACGATTCTGCATGTGTTTAGTATGACTGCTTTCTGTAAGAGTGTAAATGTGAGTGGATGAATACGTGGGACACTCGGAAAGTTTTGCGAAACTAAAAAAAATTGTTCTATACGTACATATATTTTTATCAAATCTTTTCAAAGTACTTTCCACCAGCCTCTATACAAAGATTCATGCGCCTAAACCAGTTTTCAAAACACTTTTTCCAGTCCGCCGCAGACACCTCGTTTACAGCCTGCTCGAACGCAGCCAGCGCATCTTCCGGCGACGAAAATTGTATCCCTTTGAGCTGATTTTTTATTTTTGGGAATAAAAAGAAGTCACACGGTGCTAGATCAGGGCTGTAAGGAGGGTGACCCAGGAGTTTGACTGGCGTGCTGTCCAGGAAGTCCCTCGTTTTGAGTGCGGTGTGCGCAGGTGCATTGTCGTGGTGGAGCAGTAGCCCGCGGAGCCCTGTGTTTGGTCGCTTGTTGCTTATAACAGAGAAAACTTCTGGCAAACATTTGGTAGTATACTATTCGGCATTAATGCTTCTTTGATCCCGTAAGGGAATTGATACCAAGTGGCCAGTCAAATTAAAAAAGCTAGCGATCAAAATCTTACCCCCGCTTCTAGATCGCTTCACTTTGGTAGGCGTTGGCTCATTTTGAAACACCCAAACAGTCGACTGGCGCTTGGTTTCTGGGTCGTATTGATAAATCCAGGACTCATCACCTGTAACGATGTCGTAAACACGCCGAGACGAGCCTGCTTCAAATTTGTTAAGCATATCACGGCACCATTCCACCCGGGCCTGCTTCTGAGCATCGGTGAGGTTGTGCGGCACCCAGCGTGATACTATCCTCCTCACGCGAAGATGGCTGTGTAGAATCTCGTGAACGCTTCCCGATCCAATCTTCAATATGTGTTGAATCTCCTGATATGTAATTCGCCTATTGTCTTGGATTAAATTTTTCACTGCTAGCACGTTTTCTTCGGTAACAGCCGTCAAAGGGCGACCGCTTCTTTCGTCATCCCCCAAAGTTGGTCGACCGCGCTTGAATTCGTTATACCAACGATACACGGTTGCCTTGGAAGGGCCTTCATCCATGAATGCCATTTGAAGTCTATCGTACGATTCATCCGGTTTCAGGCGACACTTGAAATCGTATAAAATCATAGCTCTAAAATGTTCCCGGCGCAGATCCATATTTCAGTGAGACACAATACTTTGAATTAACTCGCAAAAAATGTGGAGGGAAATTTTGAAATTGGAACTTACTTATTTTTACTTATAAATAATCATATTTTCGAAAAACATTATAACTGGCCAGTCTCCCATATATAAAAACTTTTTTTCGCAAGACTTTCTGAGGGGCCTGGTATTTAAGCTGTGAAGGCTTGTATGAAGAGTTTTGGGAATGACACCGGTGCTGGATATTATGATTGGGATGGTCTTGACCGTGTGAGCTCTCCATTGAGTTTTTAATTCAATTGTCAAATCTGCGTACTTTGAGAGTTTGTTAGTATGTGTAGATGTTAGATTGTGTGTGTTGGGGATTGCTATATCTATCAGATATACAATTTTATTTTGTTTATCGTGCAAGGTGATGTCAGGTCAGTTATGGTGTATAGTCTTGTCAGTAAGAATAGTTCTGTCCCAGTACATTTTGAAGTTAGGTGAGTTTTTTTTTTTTACGCAATTATTGCCTGCCGAATTGCGTAACTCACTCGCGATCGCAATTATCTGGATTTCAATGTTCATTGCTCCGTGTGTTTTGACAATCCGTGTTACTGGCAACTACGTACCATGCAATGAATATTGCTTTAATTTCAAAATGAAAGCTAATGTCAAAGTGAATGCATTACACAATTGCCCCACAGGTCCCTAATTCACGTAATTTCGTGACGCGCCGATCAAGTTGCAGTGACGCTGCAGTTCGTTTCTGACAGCGACCGCCAGAATACGAAAAGCATTGTTTTGATTTAAACTTAATTGCAACTGCACTTATTTAGAAACGTGAATTAGCCTACAAAGCGTTATGTACTAAGGCCGAAGACTTTTTGGGACAGTTATAGGTAAACTATGCGCCGCTAATAATAGCGTTAAGGCCACTTTGTGTTTTTCTTTACCAAGCTTCGATTTCGTTGTAAAAGGCATTGTCAAGAACTTTTCGTAAACGCTTTAAACAGGAACGCAAATGTTCATTTACATTTTACCTAAGTTTTTTACCTAATCAAAAACCTCAGGTATAATTTTTTACCAAACTGACCACTTCCTCAGGATGGGTTCACAATCACGCGAGAACTTGTGCAACATATTTAATTTATGGCGTCTTAATTATTTAAAATTCGTCTTCAACTGAGTTTTATTAATAAAAAATTTGACGCCAAACAAATAAGTATACCTAATTAATAATTACGTTTGCTTAGTTCTGCCAGGACAAAATAAGAAGACAGAAGGCTTACTTCGAGTGAGTCTTGTGTGCAACATAGACTAAAGTAATACAAGAAGATATACTTAAGACACGAAAAATATTGGATGCAATGTAGGTAAAACGGAACAGGCTCGAATTATTGTAGTCTAATTGGAAACACAATATCCAAGTTGACCAAACATAACATAGCATAACATCACGCCTGTATTTCCCCGAAGGGGTAGGTAGAGGTGTATAGTATAGGTACTCCCACATTTCACCAGTTATGTTAGTCCCATGTAATAGGTGGCGAGCCTATTGCGATTAACCGGGCACAAATCCAGACTCCGGGCTGAGAATTTCTTAATGAAAAAACCCAATAACACTTTGCCCGACCCGGGATTCAAACTCAGGACCCCACGCTCAGCAGTCGCGCTTGCGACCACTAGACCAACGAGGCAGTCAAGTTGCCCAAACGTCAGTACATTCCACACACGGTGTGTTTTTCTGCTAATAATTCCTCTTGCCTCCAAGCCTTCATTTCTTGTGTGAACGATATAGCATACGATAGAAATTCCTCTGTGGACCAACCACTCCAGAAAATGATTCAAATGTAGCATTACGTCTGTGTTCCTACAAGAAAAAGGATCTTGTTTAAAGCCATTCGTTTGAAACCAATTCTTGAGGCCAGCTTTACACGATGTCTTATACTTTAAAACGGGGTCCACTGTTTCTTTTCGATGAAAGCTAATCAGATACCAACAACCGAGTTGTTTTTATTTTTTATTTTCTTGCGTGTCAATGGTTTACATTTTGCGTACAGTATTTTGCCACTTCTGTGGCTGCTGAATAACCGATCTATCCACGATTTGCCTACTAGACATTGAAATTTGACATAAAATGTATGGAGCTTATGTCAAATTTCTATCTCTAGTAGGGTAAATCGTGGATAGATAGGATATTAATTTTGGCCGTAAGCCGGCTCTAATCTTGTAAAGGTGATAGGGCACAAATTAGGTCCCCACAATCGCATTCTCGCAGGCTCGTGCCAAAGTAATAACCGCAAGGATTGTACAATCTGCAAGGTTAAGCTGCACTTGCCGCGGTCAGTCTGTGGATGGGTTACCGTTTCGTTACACATCGAGACCCCTCCGTGCCTCGGAGAGCATGTTGAGCTGTCGGACCCGGTTGTCATACGAATATCTGATCCGGACCCCTTGTGGTGAATTCACTCCTTACAAACCAAAATTCGAGTGATATTTTAAGTTTCGCTTTGATTTGATAGTTGTTTTAGCATATTTTATGTGAGTGATTAAAGTCCACAAAAATAATAAAAATAGTTGCCCCTGTTCACCTGGGTGATATAGTTCCAAGGTGAACAAATGACACCAATTATGTCGAATCATTTCACCTAGGTAAATTCACCTAGGTGCAATGATTCCGAGGTGAAATAAAGACACCATAAATTCCACTTTGTCGCCCAGGTGATTTCACCGAGGTGAACAAAGTGGAATAAACCGTTACGGGTAGTCAGTCAGAGCCTGAAAGTCTGACAACTGGTCTAACCTCCGAATGTCAGTATTGCCCAGTACCTGGGTTGCGGGGGTCTGATGGCAGTTGCTCCGTGTAAAATACTGCTGTTCAGCCGCATCTGGTTAGACTGGAAGCCGACCCCAATATTTTAATAGTTTACAAAGTCTTTTTCGTTCAAAAAGTCATTAATTTTGTAATACGCTCTAGTTGCTAAAAAGTTTCGTAACCTTTTTTTAAATAGCGTTGTATTAAAGTCCTTCCAACTCTTAGGTATTTTATTATAAATTACCGGCGCCATACAGCAGACACTTTTGTGCATCAGTGTAGTCTTCGCTATGTGGAGACATAGTTTACTATTACCGCGTCTATTTCGTGGAACTACGTCGGCTAAACAATAATATAATTGGAAAAAGGCTCGGAGGAAGATGAATCGCATTCAGTACTAGGAGAGTCTCGCATTCCCCGTTTGCATATTTTTTCTCTGCACAGCAATGACCAACTTGAGCCCGGGACCGATTTAGGGATTTCCAAACTGGCCATGAGAGATCGTGACCTAAGGGCAGGTGTTCTTACGGCACTACAAAATCAGGCGGTAGTGAGCCTTTCCATTTATTCCTTTCTATTTTTAAAAATACAGGAGTTCAACCGTTTTAGTAGTAGTAGAGCTCCTTTGTGAAAGAGCTCGCCCAGGGAAGTACTACCACCGTGCCTACTTCTCCGCCAAATAGTGATGCTTGCATTGCTGTGTTTCGGTCTGAAGGGTACGGGTGCCGGTGAAATTACAATCACATGAGACTTTCCATCTTCATGTCTCAGTTTGGCGAACCGACTTGCGGTACCATTTAGTTAACAGCCTAGGTGGTATTGCAATTGTTATGGGCAAAGGTAACCGCTTAACATCAGGTGGGCCTTTAGCTCGTTTCGCAATCCAATACTATAAAAAAAAAAAAAACAAAGTCGACCCACAGTTCTTTCTTCTTCGTGGAACAACAGCCTTTCCATTTTTTCCTTTATGTTTTTAAATACAGGAGTCCAACCGACACAAAGTCGACCTACTGTTCTGTCTTCTTCATGGTACAACTATGTTTGCTAATACCAGTCTCTATGCCAAGGTCGACCGGCTCTACGGACTGCCAGCATTGTTTATTATCATTATAATTGCTATTTAACTTGATGCAAAGAGTTTTGTTAACTTCGCTATTGGAGTGATGTGTCCAATTTGAGACGTATTCGGGAAATAAGTCGGCTTCGTTGGAAAATTAAAAATTCTTGGCTAGTTTTGATTCTTGATCTAACCATTATTCTTGATGTAAATAAGCATACAAAAACATATTTTTTTTAAATCTTTCTAAATAAACTTGTAAATAGGTAACTTTAGAATAGGAAAACGGCCAGAAAACAATAAAAAAATACGCGGGCGTCGACTTGATAACCTCCTCCTTTTTTTTTCGTTGGATAAAAAGAGCTTGGGTAGTTAGTCTACACGAACTTGTCACCATTTTTTTTTTCGGGCGGAAAATCCTTATGAACGCACTCCGCCCGGGGAAGGCGGAGCCAGTGTCGGACTCTTATCGACTAAAAACCACCACGGTGTTCCTCTAATGACCCTTGGCCGGCGGCATGGGAAAAACTCCTGTAATCGCCCAACCATCCCCGGCAGATCCCGGCTTGCCACTAGTAGGCGAGCCCCTTATCCCCGTGCGGCAACCACACCGGCCGCAACCTCCTCTAGACTGGCGCGCGCGGAACACAAAGCACCACCGTCACTGGCCTTGACTGGTCGGGCGGCTGGTCACCGTGAGTCCGCCGCCCGCAGGCCCACACCTAGGGTGGCTGGAGGTCGGCATACGCCCTCCTACGACGCCCAGGTCGCCTCCTGCGGATGGGAAGAGAGGTTATCGCCTCTCGAACCCTCTCCACCGCGGCGCCGCCTCCTTAGCGAGCATCCCCCGTGTGTCGCGTGCGACTAAAAAACGATGTGTGCGAAACCACCAAAAAAATAAGCAGAATTTTCCGCATTTTGACAATGCCACCGGTGACTTATTTTCAGTCATTCGAGATTTATACTCAAACCCTCGCTATGTTTCCAAGTGAAAATTTGGGTATTAAATAACCGTAGGATTGGTTAAGTACATTTAGATGACTAGCACATTATTTATCATTTTCTCTAGAAATATGACACAGTTACAGATCAACAACTTGTATATGCATGTAAACTTATCTTCATGGACTACGTACATATGTGATCTCATCAACTCAGCCTATCGCAGTTCATTGCTGGACACAGGCCTCTCCCAAGTTGCGCCACAACACTCGGTCCTCTGCCTTCAGCATCCAGTCCCCCCCAGCCACGTTCTTCAGGTTGATGACGATCTGTGATCTATTTACCTACCAACTAAGCTGTTAGGTATGCTAAGTTATACATAGTCAAGTAAATAACACCATAATTATATCTGCATACCTACTTTATGTAATAATCAAGTAAATAACTCCATATAAGTATTTACAATAAGTATGTTTACGTACAATTTACACGTCTACCTATGCTAAATACTTACATCCTTTGTAAAGGAGTGGTCGGTAGTGATAATTATATGCAAAATGTGTCAATTTACACATGCTTTGTTTTGTTGATGTGTTTGTAGATGTCCTTGCGGTGGAAGATATGGTCAAATGATCAAGGGTTTTGACTTTGTTATATTTTCTAATGGTATAGTCGCGGAATGTCATAGAATAGTCATATAACTGCAATGTGTATGAGATGCTTACAATTTTTTAATAGGTGATTAAAATGTAAAATGTAAGTATGATGTGGCCATTAATGTTTTTACAGTAATTCTATATATTCCTGCCTATTTGTTGTCTAGCAGTATGAGTCTGTCATGCTCACTTAAATGTCATGCTGATGGTGGCGTTAGTGTCGGGTCGTTAAGTTCCCTTCATTATGGTTGAGCTGATGCTCGCGTCATGCTCGTGAACGGGTGCCGTCTGTCGGGACAGGGTCAGCTCCTACATACTGTGGTAACTATTTTTACGTTTATTTCTAAAGGCAATATTCTCACTTTTAAACTCATGTTTATTTCTGACATTAACCAAATTTTTTTATTTTTTTTACGATGTCTGTTGTCTAGTGGTTCGAGTCTCAGACTGCTGATCACGAGGTCGTGGGTTCGATTCTCACAGGACACAAATATTTGTGTGATGTAGATAAATATTTGTGTTGGTCTGGGTGTTTCTTTGTGTATTATAAGTATGTATTTACAAAAAAAAGTACATAAGTATTATATCCATTGTCTAGCACCCATAGTACAAGCTCTGCTTAGTTTGGGACTACTTAGATGGTGCTGTGTAAAAATGTCCCAAAGATATTTGGATGCTGATAAGCAATAATGTGTCAACCCACAAAAAATCGAAAATTGAGTTAATGATGCAGTACGCTTCTTTGGCTGACAAAGAACGTTTTTCAATAGGGTTTTAACCTTATTTAATGGTTTTTATACCAAAAATGAGTATAAAAAGGTTGACACGAAATCAGTTCGAAGGGTAAGACATTTTGCAATAAGATGTTTAGGCACTTGAAACATTGTTTGATGACCCTAGGCGCCATCTGTTTAAAGTCAAAAGAAGTTATGGGACATGATCGGTTATTGCGTAATTAGTATTATCCTTTTTCGGCTGTGTAAACAACATTGGCCCATATTTAATTAAAATTATACGTATAAAGTGGGCCTCACAAGACTACTAGCCACGAATACTACATGGAAAACGCAGTAGAAGACTTGGGGAATATAAGATCATCAAAGGTAAGTCAAAATATTACATAAATATAAGGATTTTAGCTATACAAGTTTAGAGGTCATTTTACCGGTAAAATTATTAAAACAACGCTTTTTTATGACAGAATACTGTTTAAAATTACATTCAAATACGTTTTACATACTAACCGTGGTAATATTACTTATCTTAACTACCTAATTTCAGCAAAATGTAATATTTTTGATTAACAGGTTATTGCTTAACAAACATTCTACTATTTACTAAGGCTTGTAAAAGTTTTATAAAGCTTGACACGTTATTGCTACAAAAAAAATCTCGTTCACTTGTTCGTTCGTTTATTGCAATAGTATGTTAAATGACTTGAAACGTTTTTGAAAAACGTGGAATTAGGGAATTAATAAAACAAACAAGTTCACGACTGTAAGTATCCGCAAACAGGGTAGACAGACATTGTCTCAAATCTTCAGGTTCTCGAAATTATTACATTTTGGCACATACCCTCATTTTGCAAGTTGTGTCTTATTTTTATAATTATTTTCAGAATGCTACCGCCAAGATCAAGAAGCCATGTTTGCGGATCATGTACCTAATACCTCACGAGGAAAGCCATGCGTCGCGTTCTACTTCTGACGAGGAGTTTCAGTGTGAGGTTATTAGCCACGATGTTGAAGAAAAGAGGCGTATGGTTCTGTCAAATAGCAGTCTCAATGAGGAGTTTCCATAAGTTCAGCCAACAGAAACATACCTTCCGAATATTTATATTTCTGATCAAGATCTGGACTTTGAGAATACTCTGGATTTATTGGAGTTTCTAGCTGCTGTTGATTGCTGTTTGTGGCTGATAATACAACACTAGCTCATTCGTCGATCATTGAGCTTATTCATCATACAGCAACTATTCAGTCCGAGCCCAATGAGTTGTATGATACATCATAATCTCAGCCTATCGCAGTCCACTGCTGGACATAGGCCTCTCCCAAGTTGCGCCACAACACTCGGTTTTCTGCCTTTCGCATCCAGTCACGTTCAGCCACGTTCTTCAGGTCGTTGGTCCACCTGGTGGGGGTCGCCCTACGCTGCGTTGGCCGATTCGCGGTCTCCACTCAAGGGCTAGTCTG
This sequence comes from Asteroscopus sphinx, assembly GCA_949699075.1. Classification (NCBI taxonomy): domain Eukaryota; kingdom Metazoa; phylum Arthropoda; class Insecta; order Lepidoptera; family Noctuidae; genus Asteroscopus; species Asteroscopus sphinx. The sequence continues at coordinate 2,939,095 of OX453023.1, read as the reverse complement.
CTCCAGCGGCCATCAGCCCTTCGACAGACATGGCCAGCCCACTGCCACTTCAGCTTACTGATCCTACAAGACATGTCGGTCAATCCGGTTCTCCTCCGGATAATCTCGTTGCGGATTTTATCCTTCAAAGATACTCCAAGCATTGCTCGCTCCATAGCTCACTGAGCGACTTTGAATTTGTGAACCAGCCCAACTGTCAGTGTCCACGTCTCGGCACCGTAAGTCATGACAGGCTGGACGTACTGGTTTAAGACCTTTGTCTTCAAACTTTGCGGTATATGCGACGAGAAGACTCGTCGAAGTTTGCCAAATGCTACCCAGCCTAACTAGAACCTTCTGTCGGCTTCTTTCTTGAAGTTTGTCTACCAAGCTGAATTATCTGCCCTAGGTAGACGTATTCCGTTACGACTTCGAGTGCCGACCCTTCAACGAATATTGGCCTCGGCATGACATGCATATTGAACATGACTTTCGTCTTGTCTTGTTGTTGTTCTTTTGTCTTATGCCGAGACCGACACGCCGAGATGCTCAGTTTAAGCTGTGCAGCATTTCGCCCAGGTGTTCCAACGACTCAGCCATACAACGATGTCATCGGCAAAACGGAGATGTGAGATGTTCTCGTTAACGTTGATACCCTAACCAGTCGAACGAAACGAGATTATTTTGTTGTAGGTAGTTTGATTTTGATTTTTAAATACTGTTTTAATTTAGATAATGTTGATTATGATGTAGGTAGGTAAGTATTCAAAGTAAATCTTGAAGATTGAATAGCCAATAACGCTCGATGATCCCTAATTTGTTCCGTTTTTAAAAGGTAAATAAATATTTTAATATTGTAAGAAATCATGGCTTTTATTGATAACACCTTAACAATACAATTTTTATCTCAATAATACGTTTATCAATATAGGGTTAAGGTACTTGACATTAATCAAATTGAATTTAAATTAATTGTTTTCAGTTTAGCAATAATGTGTTATAAGACTTGAAATGTATATTCAAATAAAATGTTTGCTGGCGCATTTTGTAATATCAAATTTAACGGTTTTTGGAATGAATATAACAGATTTTACAAGTTTAATTGGAGAAATATGATCTAAACTTATATTATGATATAATGACTGCATATCATCAATATTTGCAGCAAATTTTTGAACAAACTAATTAAATTGGCGCAGTAATTTTAAAACACGATTTACTCGAAATGGCTTCCGTGTAGGTTGACATACTATTGCTTATCAGCATCCATTTATTTATTTATATTCACATTATTGTAATAAACAATAACCTATTTTAAAAACTTTTTAACAAAAAATTTAACCGACGAAAACAGAAACTGAAAAGCGAAAAATAACTAATTATGAGTCGGCGCCAAACGAACTTTTAAAAAGCAAAGTGCGTGTAAGTTGCAAGTGGCCGAGCGGAGAACGCATTATTGGAAAGTTATTGTTTATCGTTGAAAATTTCACGTTGTTTGATGTGACGTTGTTTTTATTATTTATTTTAAGTAATTTAATCATCTTCGTTGATTGGTTGTTTGGCGCCGACTCATTATTAGTTATTTTTCGCTTTTCAGTTTCTGTTTTCGTCGGTTCAATTTTTTGTTAAAAAGTTTTATTTTTCATTTTTTTGTGATTAAAATCTAACTCCAGGTCTCCCATTATGTCGTAGTGTCTAGAACTATATTTATGTGTGTCAAGTTTCAACTGAATCGGTTAACAGGTAAGAATTCGGTGGGTGAACAAACACTCATCCCCTGTTTTACTACCCTTAGGGGTGGATTTTGATTTTGGAATTTAAATGGGACCAACTTCGAGATATAACCTATCCATTAACAAAAGAATCATCAAAATTGGACCACTCTGCAAAAAGTAATGCGTGGTCATACATAAAAAAAAATTAAAAAATATACGCGTCGAATTGAGAACCTCCTCCTTTTTTTCGTCGGTTAAAAAGAGTATATCCATGTAGTATCTAGCCGTTTCTTCTCCATAGGACCCACAATTTGGAACAGTGGAACTAGAGCCTGACGTTTCAAAAGTGCCTGTAATTATGGTTATTTTAAATAAAAACATTTGAGTTTAAATTAATGTAGATGATGATGATAAAGTTGTGCTTTGGTCAAGGAGAATCCCTCAGTGCCTAAAAACACGTCTATATTTAACCAGTGTGTCCTACCAACAAAAACTTATTATGACTTATAGTGCTGAGACCACAGACATAGTAAAAATTTTACTATGTCTGTGGCTGAGACATGGACGCTTACAAAAGAGACTGTCCAACGAGTGTGATTGGCACAAAGGGCCATAGAGCGTGCTATGCTCGGCATAAATAGTAGTAGTAGTTTTAGTAGTAGAAGAGCTCCTTTGTGAAAGAGCTCGTCCGGGGAAGTACTACCACCGTACCTACTTCTCCGCCAAATAGTGATGCTTGCATTGCTGTGTTTCGGTCTGAAGGGTACGGGTGCCGGTGAAATTACAATCACATGAGACTTTCCATATTAATGTCTCAGTTTGCGAACCGACTTACGGTGCCATTTAGGAAACAGCCTAGGTGGTATTGAAGTTGTTATGGGCAAAGGTAACCGCGTGGGCCTTTAGATCGTTTCGCCATCCTATACTGTAAAATAAATAAAAAACGTGTTTAAGAAAAAAAAAACCGGCCAAGTGCGAGTCAGACTCGCTCAGTAAGGGTTCCGTACCACCCATTGACCTGATACCCCATAGAAACTGATTTAATTTACGAGAGTTTATCAAAAGATATCAACGAGCGTACGCAAAATGTGAATTTTTACATCTCTTTCTTACGTAGGTACCACCACATTTGTCTACGTTTGCCCTGTTTTTAGTATTTGTTGCTAAACTGCATAGTATGCACTATAATCAGACCAAGTTTGACGCTGAGTATGTATTACCGTTTTGAAGATACAGCAGGAACAAAAACGTTGAAAAAAATGCATGTTTTTCGAGGTTTCTTGTATGGGGTCCCCCTTTGGTTTTAAACTGTTTTTATATTTTTAGTATTTGTCGTGATACACCTCACAGCAACACATATTCTGTGAAAATTTCAACTGGTTATCTATTACCGTTACAAAGATACAGCCCTGTGACAGACAGACGGACGGACGGACGGATGGACGGACGGACGGACAGCGTAGCGAGATTAATAAGGTCCCGTTTGGCACCCTTCGGGTACGGAACTCTAAAAAAGACGCTGCAAAGCTTTCGAAACGTCAGGAAAACCAATTTAAATAATATAAGCGATGTAATCCGGTTAAACTTTGTTTTAATACGTGGGACACTCAGAAAGTTTTGCGAAACTAAAAAAAATTGTTCTATACGTACATATATTTTTATCAAATCTTTTCAAAGTACTTTCCACCAGCCTCTATACAAAGATTCATGCGCCTAAACCAGTTTTCATAACACTTTTTCCAGTCCGCCGCAGACACCTCGTTTACAGCCTGCTCGAACGCAGCCAGCGCATCTTCCGGCGACGAAAATTGTATCCCTTTGAGCTGATTTTTTATTTTTGGGAATAAAAAGAAGTCACACGGTGCTAGATCAGGGCTGTAAGGAGGGTGACCCAGGAGTTTGACTGGCGTGCTGTCCAGGAAGTCCCTCGTTTTGAGTGCGGTGTGCGCAGGTGCATTGTCGTGGTGGAGCAGTAGCCCGCGGAGCCCTGTGTTTGGTCGCTTGTTGCTTATAACAGAGAAAACTTCTGGCAAACATTTGGTAGTATACCATTCGGCATTAATGCTTCTTTGATCCCGTAAGGGAATTGATACCAAGTGGCCAGTCAAATTAAAAAAGCTAGCGATCAAAATCTTACCCCCGCTTCTAGATCGCTTCACTTTGGTAGGCGTTGGCTCATTTTGAAACACCCAAACAGTCGACTGGCGCTTGGTTTCTGGGTCGTATTGATAAATCCAGGACTCATCACCTGTAACGATGTCGTAAACACGCCGAGACGAGCCTGCTTCAAATTTGTTAAGCATATCACGGCACCATTCCACCCGGGCCTGCTTCTGAGCATCGGTGAGGTTGTGCGGCACCCAGCGTGATACTATCCTCCTCACGCGAAGATGGCTGTGTAGAATCTCGTGAACGCTTCCCGATCCAATCTTCAATATGTGTTGAATCTCCTGATATGTAATTCGCCTATTGTCTTGGATTAAATTTTTCACTGCTAGCACGTTTTCTTCGGTAACAGCCGTCAAAGGGCGACCGCTTCTTTCGTCATCCCCCAAAGTTGGTCGACCGCGCTTGAATTCGTTATACCAACGATACACGGTTGCCTTGGAAGGGCCTTCATCCATGAATGCCATTTGAAGTCTATCGTACGATTCATCCGGTTTCAGGCGACACTTGAAATCGTATAAAATCATAGCTCTAAAATGTTCCCGGCGCAGATCTATATTTCAGTGAGACACAATACTTTGAATTAACTCGCAAAAAATGTGGAGGGAAATTTTGAAATTGGAACTTACTTATTTTTACTTATAAATAATCATATTTTCGAAAAACATTATAACTGGCCAGTCTCCCATATATAAAAACTTTTTTTCGCAATACTTTCTGAGGGGCCTGGTATAATGTGTAGTGATCACGAAAACTTATAAAGGTGGGCACTGATGATGCAATCATATGGACGCCGTTTTAAAGACTACATCCAAAAAAGCTTGACTTGTTCTAAAAATAACATACGTTTTCAACATTCACGGACAGATTTTGGAATGCGGCCACGCCATTCGGATTGTTGGATGCTCAGAAATTGATAGAGTAGAATGGTTGTAATCACAACTTTACTTGCGATTCATGCGTGGCAACTTTCGAACAAACTACGCCTTACATATCGACGTCATTAATTTTTTTAAATTAACTTTAATCAAATATCCTTTACAGATTTTGTTTCTGCAGTTAGAAACAGCACAATAAGTCATTTTTGCGGGTTTTTGTTACAGTATTTACATAAACTAGTCATAACGCGTACTGAGAACTATGGTGCAGAGTGTTGGCACGAGCGCCCGGCCCACTTTTCCAGTCTATTTCTGTGGTTGGATGCATCGTCAGTGGCACCCTAAATAATTATTGACGGTAGATTTAAGTTTCCCTGTAAAATCTAGTTCTGTTATATAGCTGTGCTCTTGGATGCTCGAGTTTTATTGCAATATATATTAATAGAACATTACAAATAGGGACCGATACCGATACCGGGATCCTCACGTATCTAAAGGCGTTTAGAACGTTCCCTCATGCAAGGAAGGGTCGATCGGAGCATTGTTTATACTTTAGAGAGAATTCCTAGGCAGTGAATAGTTTTAATTGGAATGCGGAAAGGATCAAATAATAACATTCATAATCGGTTAGTCATCTCTTATTGACGATTGGAATAACCCTACCCCAATGATATTTAAAAGTATAGATATGTCATACCCTAACAAGACCAACGAAAAATATGTTCCGTACGCAGCGGCAGCACGATACAATAAACTAGTGCAAAGTAAGTATGTTAGTTACTTTAAGTTAGTTTCACGTCATAATTAGTACACTTTCTGTACACACATGACGGCATTTTTGCATTTTTTTTTGTCACACGTCTCGCTCGGTGCCTTGCTTGATGGGGACTAGTAGCAAAACGACCCAATTAGGACGTTTTCGAGACTTCAGATTGCGTGCGCAATTACATATCTGTACTTTTTAAAATATCATCGCCCTACCCAAAACATTAGAAGGAAATTCTTTCGATGATGATATATTTAACATGTTAAAAACTTCTTTTAACTGGTTATGAAAAGATGTCCCTGTCACGACATAAAAAACAGAAGTATGAAAACTCAACTGTTTAAAAAAAACTGTTGTTTATTCAGTTTATTTGGCCAGCGGACCAAAAGCAAAAACAATTCAATACCTACACATAGAACCTACCAACCTTAAAAACAAGTGGATAATCATCTCACAAGTCCTTGAACTATCTGAGCCTGAAAAAAAACAACAACATAAGAAAAGAACTAGACATAGACAAACACCCGGATGTACCAAGTTTTTGTTGCCTATATTAATATGCTCATTTGCTAAGTATAATTTGGCAGTTAAATACACGATGGTTTAAAAATTAACGAATTTCAAAATGGCGGAGTGCTTCATACATATTGAAGAAGATTTAATGGCGATTCTTGTATTATTATGTATGTACATATTTTAAGAGTAATTGCAGAACAATTTTATTGTCAAGTTTTTTTTAGTTTTTGAATTATTTTCTTTGAATGAGAAAAATACACGTGATGTTTTAAGTACCGACCACTTCGGAGAGCACGTGTTTCCATATTTTGCATAGTTCTTTTTTCTTTTTGGAAATAATATTGATGTCGTACCTTTTTTGTTTTTGAGTAAATATTTTTTGGGACATTTTTACTTACACAGCACCATCTAGTCCTAAACTAAGCAGAGCTTGTACTATGGGTACAAGCTAGACAATGGATATGATACTTAAATACTTTTTTTTGCTGGTGCTGTGTAAAAATGTCCGAAAAAATATTTATTTATTTTCTTGTTTTTGAGTGGAAATTGTAAGAATAAACTATTGTATTAAAACTCCCTTGACCTACATGGAAGTCCCTAAACCGATTGCGGACCCAGGTTGGCAGATGCAGGCTTAACATGAGCATGTGAGGCTTACGACTTATATTTTAATTTTTCTTTAATTTTTTCTTACACTTTCTGCTTCTTTTCTTCTTCTTCTACTGTTGATACGAGCAATAGAAAATATCTCACACCGCAGTGAAAACAATAGTCAGTCAGCTAAATTGGAAGTGAGGCTGACTACCGAACGTACGGAGACAGTACGTCGCAATGGTAGACCATACTACAGTCTACCATTGTAAGTGGAGCTGGTTTAGTATGTAAGTTTCATTTAAGACTGGCTCTGCTTATACTGGTTTTGTCACCATCAATATGCACTTGATTTTACTAACGGGCAGTTTATCCCAGACATGTGAAATTAATGGCGGAATGGACACCAAATACTTGACACGCGAGCCATTTTAAACCAAACCCCGAAACAAAAACTATAACATCAAGAAATTATCCATTAAAACCACTTCAAAATACCATTATCTTTTAATACATGCATTATTACACCATTTCGTGGTGTAATTAGAATATAAAACGTAAAATGCTTTTAAAATCGGCATTATTTCAAAAAAAATAAAATACGATGCTGCTAAGTAAAAGAGCATTATCTTTCCTCATCCACATAGGTTGTACGTAATAATGTTATGTATTATGATTTCTATTTTGATATTGTGTAGGTATACCTAGACTATGTTTATTATTTTATACTATATTTATTTTACGTTATATATTAGTTTATGTATGAGTATATATATGTAGGTATATTTACTAGCATTACTTGACACACTGTGTCTACATCTCTTTGCTTCAAATTTTCCTCTCGCAGGTCTGCTGGAAGAAATTTCTTATAGAAATAAGCAGTGCCTTTGTACTATTGAATTGATTTCTATGTATTTTACTATTATTTCTCTGTGTGTGCATAAATTCAATAAATAAAAAATAAATAAAATGTTTCGTGTTTTGATCCTTGATATCACTAAAACAAGAATTTATCTGTGACATTTTTTTATCTGGGTTTAACACAATTTGACTATTTTAAAATGAACTTTGCAAGAAACAAAAGGGATAACGGGCCGTTCAGTACCGTCACTCTTGAAAAGTCTTTTAAGGTACTTTTTTTTTTTTTTTGCTGAGAGGAGGAAACCTTCAAAAGGCTACCGGCCTCATGGGGTACGGAGGCCGGGGTGTGTGGGATTCTTACCCACTAAAACCCCCTCAGTGGCCGTCTACAGCAAAATAAGGGGAGACTCCGGGAAATTAATATACCTCCGGAGCCCTCCCTATGCTACGCCTGTAAGGCACGTCTTAAAGGAGACTATTTGTCTCCTTGTGTCCTTCCCGGTGCACATGGCGGCACGTGACCACAGCGTGCCGCCGCCATCCCAGAAACAATCAATGCTTAGTGGACAATCAGAGCCCCAACTCTGAATGCCCGTGACCTCGAAAGCCCCCCGCACTTTTAAGGTACCTACCGTTAAAAGACTAATTTCTAATAACGGAAACAATAGAAAACTTTCGATTCTTAAGTTCTTTGCCAAATCGAGTTACACCTCATTAATTTAAAATTGGTCTAATAACCATCAGTGTTTCTTCCACGCTAATCTGAGAGGCGTACGTGCAACGCGCAATTTTTAAATTTGGCTGTGGGAATGGGTACCCTGAGGACCATTGAAGCAGTAAATGTCATCAGTCAGCTATTTAATGCATTTCTTTTGAGAAAAGAATGGTGATGATAGCAACGTGTTCCTTTATCGTTTTTATCGAAATTCTAAAAGAATTGGATATATTCGCTGCATCACTTGTAGTTGGATTGGATTGTTGTTGTTGGATTTGTTTATCTGGCAAGTATGATACAAGATACAAGATCATTTATTTGTTCAAAACATGAGTATACACACACAGGGCATGCAAGATGGTATTTATTGTAAATATAAGACATTATTTGCCTTTATGACGTACACGTAAACATAATTAACTAAATAAACTTACTTCATCAACTCAGCCTATCGCAGTCCACTGCTGCACATAGGCCTCTCCCAAGTTGCACCACAACACTCGGTCCTCTGCCTTCCGCATCCAGTCCCCCCTAACCACGTTCTTCAGGTCGTCGGTCCACCTGGCGAGGGGGCGCCCTACGCTGCGTTTGCCGATTCGCGGTCTCCACTCAAGGACTCGTCTGCTCCAGCGGCCATCGGTCCTTCGACAGACATGGCCAGCCCACTGCCACTTCAGCTTACTGATCCTACAAGCTATGTCGGTTACTCCGGTTCTTCTCCGGATAATCTCGTTACGGATTTTATCCTTCAAAGAAACTCCAAGCATAGCTCGCTGAGCGACTTTGAGTTTGTGGACTAGCCCAACTGTCAGTGTCCACGTCTCGGCACCGTAAGTCATGACAGGCAGGACGCACCGGTTGAAGACCATATAGTGTTACTTAACACGGGATATTTAGCATGTAAATAATTTTGATTGAGTTCCTGATATTACGGCACTGTTACAAGCACCATGGTCATGAGAAAAATGAAGATTTTATGGGAAGATGTTTATGAGTAAATAAACCAATCTACCCTCTTCCTTTTTCTGATTCCGTTTCCGAAATACGAAGCTCACGGTATCTACTCGCGCGAACTCCGAATTCAAAAAAATATGCCAATTCCGGAGGAAAACTGCCGAAAAAAGTTCGAGGTAACCTCCAAAGGTTTAATTTCGTAAAATCCTTTACATATTATTAAGAAAACTACTTATATAACCAGTGCGGCTGCGATTTAATTCAAATACACCTGGCTTTAGCTACAAAAACCATATTAGAATTACATAACAAAAACGATCGCGTATAACGTAGAAAAAACCATGGTTGACTTAAAAACACCATGTACCGACAAGGACACCATAATTCTCCAGCGACGGCGCGTGACGATGATTGCCGAGTCATTACAGTGATCATTAAATTAGATGATGTTCGTGTACCATGGGTTACTGTTTTGATCTTTGATCTAGGTGGCTTGACATCTATGGGAAACAATTTGTTTAATAAGTTGTTTATGTTATAAAATTACTTTGTTCTCAATGATCCTTTGTAACCTTAAATTGCCCCTCGCCTCTTTATATATATGTCAGAAATCAAATAAATCAATTTTTTTTGTAGTAAAACAACTGTATATTTCTTGCTGTTCTATAATAACTTTTTAATTTATTCCTTAACGCACTCTATAACTTGCATGGAATTAGGTCTTCGTTATGGAGGTGATATAATTATAAACTGGTATAATCATAGTAGTCAAAACTGATTACTAGTAATTAGTTACTCAAGTTAGAAGGGAACTTTTTCTAACATTGATATAGTTGCCGGCACGAGTCGTGAGCACAGATCCCACTGCGTAAGTGGTCGAATCTCTGTTCACAGTATAACAGACCAGAAACTGGCACTTGCATTGGTTTAATTATATGATAATGCATAATTGAATATACGTAGAAAACAGAATACTAGAATACAGTGACGACAGAGACTATCACGCAGGTACAATTTGTGCTCACGTCTCGTGCCGGGAACTATACGTAGTTGGTTTTTAATGAAAAATGGGTGAAAAATCTTAAAATTGGTAACAAATAGTTAAAAAGCAAAATTCATTTCACTCTCGTGTAATTTTTCCCTGAGTTTTCTAACAGCTCGTGTACTATTCTCAAACTTTCTTCAAAATTGATAATACTTACAATACCAGTAGCATACAAACAAACATATTTTCAAAAGCATGCACTTGCCTCGAGTCGGCCCGTCACGGCTGGCTGGCGACCTCACGTTGACCTTGGTTCTGGTGGACGCAAATGCACACACAGAACCTACAGACTATACATCACTTGGTCCTACTTTCTTGTAGGCTTCGTGGTTACTGTGGCTGTTTTGGAAAACCGTCGTCGCTGCCTTGAAATTACCTCTGGATTCTTGATTCATGTATTGTAGATATGATGTCTTGAATTCTTCTAGTATATTTCCATGCTTTTATTATAATTTCTTCAGATTTTACTTTTAGGTTGACTAGTTTGTTAATTTGTTAAACGGTGTTTTTTTTTTAATTTATTCATGACCCTGGATACATGTCCTTCAGTCGTAATCATTGAACATATTATACTTGTATCCTAGTAAAGTGATGGAAACGTTACTAGGTTTCCGAGGGGATGATGAGATAATACGAAAGTCATGATTTTCAACTTTGTACCATTTATCCACACTTGTACACGTTAACGAGCACTTAACATTTAATAATCCACCATTATTACACATTAACACTCGAAGAAACACAAATTTTGGAAAATAATAAAAAATCCACAACATGATCTTTACGAATTTTCTGTCAGTGTTGCCATTTTTAACATTTAGAGGCGGGTCCGTTCTAGTGATGTATCACCGCCACTAGTGTTGTCAATTTAGTAATTTAGTTGATTAGTTTACGTAGACAGTGGCTTTGGGCAGTCTTTGTAAATAGTTTAAGAACAACATATGAAGCTTCGTGGCTTGGCCATCTACCACTAAAATAATATTAACTTCGGATTGTGAGATTTTAGGCCTTGCCTAAGTTTGGCAAGTGTGAATGTATTTTTTCTGATGATGGGATGAATTCTTCAAAGCTGGATTGGAATGGTCACCGAAATAATTAATGATACTTTTACAGCAGGTAAAGTTACGAAACAAGAAAATAGGTGTACCTAATGAGGATAATGATAGAATATAATGTTTATTTATTAAAAATTTACCAAGTTTTACAAGGTTTACTGGGCCCCATGGGCCCCATACGTGGGGACCAGTATCTTCCAGATATGCTATATCATGAGGTTAATAAGGGAACTAAGGAGTAAGGAAACTAGGTCCTTGAGTGGAGACCGCGAATCGGCAAGTGCAGCGTAGGGCGCCCCCCTGCCAGGTGGACCGATGACCTAAAGAACGTGGCTGGGGGGGACTGGATGCGGAAGGCAGAGGACCTAGAGTTGTGGCGCAACTTGGGAGAGGCCTATGTCCAGCAGTGGACTGCGATAGGCTGAGTTGATTTGAAGGAAACTAAAAGAATCAGTATGTGGGGGTGTGTTTATGTGTGAGAGGTAGGGTGTTTATTTGTGCGTGAGTGAGTTATGTGTAAGGGTATGTGGGGTTGTGGGTGTGTCTGTTCGTTCGTAAAAAGGGAAAGTTATGGATGAAAATAATTCATTTATTTATTTATTATATTCTTTATTGTACATACACCAATCGAAAACAAAGACAGTAGTTTACAGATAGATTATGTAAGTACAATGGGCGGACTTATAGCACAAGGCAATCTCTTCCAGACAATTTGGATGGAATTTCTGCATAGTTCATGCAAAAAAAAATCGTTCAGCTCAGGTTAAATTTTTCTTTCAGTAGCTGTCTTGTAAAAAAACCCCCAGTTTCTAGAAGGCTGATCAATTTGATCTATTGTCAAATCTAATTTCAGCTTCTGTGATTGGCCGGCAAAAAATGTTAACAAACAATCACATCGCTTGACCTGAGATTTGACAACTGATTAGTTAATTTTTGCGTTGATCAACCTTTCGGAAACTGGGGGTAACTCTTAAAAAAACCGGCCAAGTGCGAGTCGGATTCGCGCAGTAAGGGTTCCGTACCTCTCACCGACCTGATACCCCATAAAAACTGATTTAAATTACGAGAGTTTATCAAAAAATATCAACGCCAGTGCACGAAATATGAATTTTTGCATGTCTTTCTTACGTAGGTACCACCACATATGTCTATGTTTGTCTTATTTTTAGTATTTGTTGCGAAACTACATAATATGCACTATAATCTGGCCAAGTTTGACGCTGGTATATATTACCGTTTTGAAGATAGAGCAGAAACAAAAACGTTGAAAAAAATGCATGTTTTTTGAGGTTTCTTGTATGATGGACCCCCTTTGGTTTTAGTTTTTTTTTTGTTTTTAATATTTGTCGTGATACACCTCATAGCAACACAATTTCTGATAAAATTTCAACCGGTTACCTATTACCGTTCAACAGATACAGCTCTGTGACAGACAGACGGACGGACGGACGGACGGACAGCGTAGCGAGAGTAATAGGGTCCCGTTTGTCACCCTTCGGGTACGGAACCCTAAAATCAAACTCACTATGCTATCCAACAGTCACCTAATTTGGCAATGACAACTCGTTAACTCTTGCAGAATCCAGCTTTATACAGATACTGACTGACTAAGAAACATTCTAAACGAAGCAACTGTAACTCGATCTATTGTAGCTCGTATAGCAATGGCGATCGGTTGTTATGGGAAGTTGTTTCGTTGGAAAGCGATGTTGATATTAGCACTGACTTTCATTGTCAGGCAGCTGCTATTATCTGCACACTTAGCAGCACATTGTTTTAACTTAGGGGTAAGCAGAACAGGAATTTACAATACCAAGGACGGAAATTAGTGATTGAAGACCAAGAATTGCCAAAAATAATTGAATCAAAGTAAATAAGTAATAATAAATAAATATTTTTGGGACATTTTAACACAGCACCATGTCCCAAACTAAGCAAAGCATGTGCTATGGGTACTAGACAATGAGTATAATACATATATACTTTATTTTTGTAAATACATACTTATAATATATAACAAACACCCAGACCAACACAAACACTTATGTTCATCACACAAATATCTGTGTCCTGTGGGAATCGAACCCACGACGTCGTTATCAGCAGTCCGACACTCGAACCACTAGACCAAAGAGTTAGTTTTTAATTTTTCGAAGTGTTGCGAACAATCATAGTGAAGCTGTGCTCCTCTGTGTACACAAACCAGCACGCACACATGTACCTCAAACTGTGCTCACCATTCTCTAACATATCGCGGCATCGTTCCAAAAAACATCGCCAAAAACAAGTATCTTTCAGGTGCATGAGTGTGCGTGAGCACTGGTTTGTACACGGAGGAGCAAGATATTGTTGGCTTCACTATGACCATCTATATTTTAAGCTAATGCATAGCTTCTATCGCGGGCCTTGAGCGTGGAGACCGAATCCAGAAATTCCGTAACGAAAATAACCTAACACCCCCCACTCCGACCGGCACAGCGGTGATACTTTTTAGTTTTGCCATCTATCGATGAATAGCAGAACTTTTAATGACTTTTTGAAATATCACGCTTGTTTCTTTAGTTCTGCAAATCGCCTCTAGGTGGCATTGGTTGTATCGGCGTTACTGCGCATGCGTAATCCCCCTCTTCGCCCCGCAATCTGGTGACTCATGCCTGCTTAGAGTTTCGGCGTTAGGGCACCTCCTCTTTGTATTTACATAAAAAATGCTATGCAATAGCTTTACCGCGGCAGTCTCCGAGTGCCACACGTCTTTTTTACTGTCTGTGTATTCAAATAACAAAATCAGTTGGTTTTAACGCTATTTCATTAATTAGTCAACCTAACATCAAGCACCTGTAATATAATAATAATACAATACTATTAACAATATTACAAATATTACTATACACAAAAGAAAATAGAAAAGAAAATGTACACAAAATAAAATAGCAACATATAATATGACTTATATAGAAGACATCTACATGGGCGGTCTTATCACTCAAGGCGATTTCTTCCAAACAACCTTAGCATGGACAATATGGGCAAGTAAAGAGAGGGGTAGTACACAGTGTAACAACATAATAGAATACATATACTACATAACATAAATACACAAATATGAGATACAATAAACATAATAAATACAATATAATATGTCTAAATATTACATAATGTACCTGCCGGTAATTAAATATATCTATAACACAACTACACAAATATGAGATACAATAAACATAATAAATACAATATAATATGTCTAAATATTACATAATACCTGCCAGAAATTACAGTGATGATAGGTAGTGAATAATATTATTGTTTTCGGTCTAATCTTCACGACTATGCTTATAACCTTAACACCAAAAGTCATTAAGTGTACGCACCGCGACCTCGCTCTGAGGTTACACTGAACTTTAACACCAACGGAATAATTGATTATGAAGAGTTACCTGATGGGAATCTAGAGTGGCATAGTGTACTTATCGTTGTAATTGAGACTCATTGATGTTGATTCTCTTATTCACAAACTAAACATATTTTATACTATCGCTCTCTTTTACTTATAGTAGATACACATACCATTGAGAACAGTATGAAACACTCTCAGGTGTGCAGGTTTCCTCACGATGTTATTCATCAAATTCTGACCCACACATGAATTCGAAGTCAGTGGTGCGGGCCGGGTTTTAACTCGGAGACTCCTACATGGAAGGCAAGCGCCAACCGCTAAGCTATCACAGCTTATAAAGATGCCTATACTGGGTGTAAGGGGAACGCTTCCGAAAACGAAGATAGGTGCTGGTGATTACGGATACGAAACCACGAAAAAAAAATGCGAATCTTTTTTTAGATTTTTTCACATATATTTTTTTGCATTTTTCATACATAACCAGCTTTGGGCAGTTAAATAAAACTCATACATAATGAAAAATGCAAAAAAATATGAAAAAATCTAAAAAAAGAATCGTATTTTTTTTCGTGGTTTCGTATCAGTAATCACCAGCACTATCACCTATCTTCGTTTTCGGAAGCGTTTCCCTGACATCCTGTATGTATTTTCAAATATTTCCAGCCTTTTATATGAAACCCACTCAATAGACGACTATCTAACAATTGAACCTAAAAACATCGTCAATACCAGAAATTGAATAGAACAGAAAGACCAGCGTACAAAGAATCCATGTACGCTACAGCAAGTCCCATAAAACAAGAGGTGAGTCGTTCCATGAGGGGACACCATAAATGTACAGGAAGTAGTGCGAGAGTGTGTGTGAGCGTCTGTGTGTGCGATGCGTCATGCACGATCAAGTTTACGTGAGGGCTGGCAGGTGAGGCTAAGTGGTACTTTTTTTTCTTATTGTGGCAAGTAAATTTCGCGGCACGAATATATAAAGTATTGGAAGTTGGAATAGGGTAACTGAATGTCAGAATAAAAAAAAATGGCTGAATGTATTAGTTTAGACATTAGACTTGGACTTAGAAGTCAGGAAGTGGCTTTGGTTGCTAACATAATTTATCTACTTCAGTTATTTTTTACACAAACATTAAAAAGCACCATTTTGTTGAAATGGTGTACAGTACAAACTATTTAATTTTACACAGTGAACGCTGAGTATAAGTTTTCCTTTGCTACCTACTAATATTATAGATGCGAAAGTATGGATATTTGTTTGTTTGTCCTTCCATCACGCGTAAACGGCTGAACGGATTTTGATAAAATAGGGATTTGATAAAAGGTACACAGACAACTCAAAACCCAGATTATCATGTAGGCCCTTTTTTATCTCAGGAAGATCAACAGTCTCCGAGGGACGAGTGATAACATATTTCTATACGCCGCCGCAGACATACGCTCATCTAAAATAATTGCAGGTAAAATAATATAATCATAATTACAGCCCACACTATAGACAAAGCACATCATAATTTCAGTCAAAAGACGTCAGCTGCTGGACATAGGTCTTTGGGGGAGACCACATTGCATCGCCACAACGACCGTACCGGACCGGACAAAGCACATGCAGAATGCAGAACAAAAATCCAAACCAATAAACTTAAACGCGCCAACCCTACTAAAACTTCACACTCCACTTGCGCATGCACAAATTGATCGCTCGTATCTCTGTCCCTCTCCCTCGTACCGCTGTTCTATACTTCTATCTCTTTCCCACCTAACTGTGGACTGCATACAGTTAGTCGGCGTGATGGACGTTCGTGATTCTTGGCTTAAATGCCTTTCGGGGGTGATTAGAAACAATAGAGGAGTTATTAAATGTGATATGAGGTCTAAATGTAATGTTGCGGTAGTTTTTATGGTAATAGTAGAAGCCGTCGGATATTTGATATTATAGTGAAACGAATAAGGTCTAATCTGGATTGAAGTGATAATCACTTTCGCTATCACTGTAGGTTAAATCCTTTGCAGTGCTTTTGGGGTGTTATCTTAGAGTAGATAGTAATATAAAAGCAGACTCAGAGTGATTTATAATTTCGTTTAAAGTTACGCTCAAAGTTGAAGCACAAAAACAATCAAAGTGTGCCCGCAAGCGGTACGTAATGTTCACCAACACGCACACAACCGCAAAAAAATTGCCAGATGCGAAACGGGCTTGGCTACTACAGGTTCCTTACCACCGTAGAAAATTATTTATTTTATGAGAGTTCACCAAACATGTAGCACTGTGCGTTGATGTCTTTCATATTAGCATCTCTTTCTTACGCAGATTCACATGTCCGTGTTTGCCTTATTTTTATTATTTGTTGTTAAACTATATAGTATGCATGCATTATAATCACACAAAATACCGCAGTGTCTCAAGACGAAGTCTTTGACCAGTGTGTGTTGCCAGTAATTACTTTCAGCACTGAAACGTGGTCGCTCACAATGTAACTGATAAGAAGGCTCAAATTCACTCAAAGGACAATGGAGCTCAGAGTGTCTGCGTAATCGAATCATAAATGAGGAGATTTGTAGGAGAACGAAGGTAACCGACATAGCCCGAAGAATTGCCAAACTTAAGTTGCAGTGGGCGGGGCACATTGCTTGCAGAACGGATGACCGATGTGGCTGAAAAGTTCTTGAGTGGTGACCGCATACGTACTGGTAGGACAAGGTGGAGCGACGACTTGGTGAAGGTCGCGGGAATCCGCTGGATGTGGAAAGCGCAGGATCGATCGTTGTGGCGATAAAACATCATAAAACCATAGAGTACTTACAAGGGATTGGTCAAAAATAAAAAATGGAGGTGGGGTGGCCCTCCCCAGGTACCACCTGTCAGTGGGTGACACCCCACCGCGATTTCGAAATAAAACTAAAAAAACCATTAAACGATTTAAAAAAAATCTTTACGTTATTTCCTTTTTTTTTTATTAACATTCGGTTCAGTACTATAGTATTATATTATCTGTGGTTCAGGGCCCCCAGAATAGGTAGTTTAATCAAAAATATTATTTTTAAGGAGCTAACCGAAGGTTCGGTTTCGGTTTCGGCTAGTTTCGGCCAAAAAATCTAGTTTCGGCCACAGTTTCGGTTTCAGCCACAGTATCGGTTTCGGCCAATAATTGGCCGAACCTTCGGCCCCGCCGAAACTAGGTATTCGTAAATTGTCGCGCATAATTCGGCTAACTTCGAGTGAGTTAACGTGGTTGCCAGTTGTAATAGAACATAATTCATTAGATATTTTATTTGGTTCTGTTGAGTTATTCCCTAGAACTTATACAATATGAATTTATGTAGAAATTAATGTAACACTTAAAATATGTGTGAAGATTCCTGTGATGTTTGATTCAAACATTACTATATTTGTTTGTAATTGTTGTTGGATTAAATTTTGTACCCGTATTCGAACTGCCCCGTAAATCCACAACACAACTACCTCCGGTGATTTAACTATTACCGTGAATGACCTTCAGTACTATTAGTCATGTTGTATTTTTTCCCTTAGGTTATATAGGTTTTCCTTACAACGCGAGGTCAGCCTTTACTGGTTTTGTACAGCTTGATGTGTAGCCGTGTGTACGCGAGGTGCTTAGTCAATTCGGACGCGTAGTACAGTAGTACGGGAAAATTTTCTAGTTAAATTTCATTATTTACTACTACTATGTCTACTATCACGACAAATACTAACAATAAAAAAATAGTCTATAACCCAAGGGGGTCCCCCATAGAAGAATCCTCGAGAAACATGGGTTTTTCAACGTTTTGTTCCTGCTCTATCTTCAAAACTGTAATACATACAAGCGTCAAACTTGGTCTGATTATAGTGCATACTATGTAGTTTAGCAAAAAATACTAAAAACAGGGCAAAAATAGACATAAGTGGTGGTACCTACGTAAGAAAGAGATGCAAAAATTCACATATCGCGTACGCTCGTTAATGTCTTTTGATAAACTCTCGTAAATTAAATCAGTTTCTATGGGGTATCAGGTCGATGGGTGGTACGGAACCTACTGCGTGAGTCCGACTCACCCTTGACCGATTTTTTTTTACATACTTTAATTGTTGCATTTTATTTTTTTACACGTGTTAACTGTCTATATATGCGTAAAAATACAATAGATTTAACATGCTGTAAAAAATTCAAATAAGTTTTGGTTTCGGTTTCGGCCGAAACTGGGACCAAGACCGAAGGTTCGGTTACGGTTTCGGTTTCGGCTGAAAATCCTGTTTCGGTCGGACACTAATTATTTTATTGACAATCGCAATTACTCGTGATTACTTGTGATGATGTAATCGCGGTCGGTTATCAGTTATCACCCCCTAAAGATTAGAGTGATATTTTTTCTTTGTTTAATTAACTATCACTTATGTTCAAAATATAGTAAAAGGAGGCTTAAATGGCTAATATGTGAAAAAACAACAACCTCCTTTCAATTTGTACCTAAGGTCGCAAACCCCGATTTTCATTTTAGATTTCATTTATTGGGTGACGCCATCGATATCCTCCTCGGTTTTCACCCATGCTAGCTACGCCACTGCTTACAAGTATTTGTTTTGGGTTTGGTTATTTCCTCATATAATTTTTCTTGTTGAAATATATTATATATTTTTCGAGACAATCTTTAATAAGACACGGATGTCGTACAGCTTGTTGGTTCTGTGGGCTACGTCGTCAACTTTGATTCTCTGTCGGATCACCTCGATCCTGATTCGATCCTTCTGAACCTTAGGCTTTATTCCCGACTGGATCGAGTGATGTATCAATCGAATTTGAATTCGAGTTAGTGTAAATTCGTACTGCATTTCTTTAGTAATTGACATTAACTCTATTTGGCGCAGGTTAAAGTGACCCTTTTCCGAGCCTACTGTACAGTCAACAAATCGGAATCATGACCCACTCAGCTGATAATTCGTTAGAAATCGTCAAAACAGTAAGGTTTTCTTCTATGCACTTAGGACATTTTGAATATTATAGAAACTGCATTAAAACGGGTCAGAGGTCTGTGCCGTTTTGAGCTTTGTTATCAATGCAATAGATTTATAATTGTATTGGAAATTATGTTTTTGATAAAGCAGGAATTATGTTTTGAATTTCGAATTTGCTGTCGTTTCACGTGGTTTTCCTACAAACAGCTATATTTTTTAAGAAACCTAGGTATAATAACTTTTTCGATTACAGAACATTAATAAAATAAAAATAAAAATGACAAATAATAAAATGTCAAGTATGAAAAGATGTCAAACAATACTCATAACTTAACGGCCGAATATGTGGAACATACATTTAATTTATAATATCCTCTGTTTCACGCAATAAATGATAAATAAATAACAATATTTGGAGTTAAACATCAAGAATAAAATTTAGAACAATAATTTTATTGGTAAACTAGCTGTCACCGTCAATAGTTAACAAAATTGATAACAAGTCTGTTGCCATGGAAATATCTGTTTAAGCGAAATTCAACCTAATTGTATTAGAATGTCTGTAGGATATTAAGCTTATCGTGGGTCATGATTCCGATTTGTTGACTGTACATCACTTTATACCTGCAGTCTGTGGTCGAAATACACGCAAAAATCGCTTAATGTCCTACGCGTGCAGTACAATCATGCGTTCAGGGTGTTGTTGCGGCTGCCGCGGGCTTGCAGTGCGTCTGGCATGTTTGCGGACGCCCACGTCGACGGCTTCCATGCCATACTACACGGAAAAAAATGCTCGCGGAATTAGTTTTCCTCCAAGAATATTTTTATTCTCAGGAATATTGTTTAATGTTAAATAAATATTTACTTGAACTAAAATTAATATCTTAGTCCAAACGAAATGATATTCTACAAGAAAAATAATATTATTCTTCTTATATTTGCTAGAATCAAAACAATGATTTTCTTTTTAAGAAGTTTTGAGTGTTGTCTGAAAAATATGTTACTTTTTTGAACTAAGATTTTTCATGTGTCTCAGTTTAAAAGAACATATTCTAAGTTCAAGAGCTATTAATATTTGAATCAAAAGTTGTACCATTTACTTAAACTAAAAATAAAACATCAAAACATGTTAAATACAAATTATAAAAACAAAACCCTCATTTTCTTCCTGTTAGTAATTGATGATTCTCATAATCAGAAAGTAGGAAGGTTTTCGATGAAGAAAAATCTTTTTCGGTCTAAGAAGAATGCATTTAAATGTGAGAAAATAACAGATTTGGAAGAAGAATCTAAAATTGTTCGAAATAAGATAGACTTACATTCAGTATAATAAAATACGTGTTTGGTTTAAGAAGAGTTTGTTTTTAGGTAATTAATAGTAGCACTGATGTAAGAATCAAAGTATTCAATTAAAGTTCGGCCAATGTTTTCAAATGAGACTTTTTTTGTTTTGTGGGAATAAGTTATGGTGTTGAACTAGGAATCCAAATTATTTCAAAATAAGATATACTAACGTTTTGTTGTAAGAAAATACGTGTTTGGGTTAAGAAAGTTTGTTTTTGGATATGTAAATACCAGCATTCACGTAAGAATCTGAATTATTCAAGTAAAGTTCGTCGAATGTTTTCAAACAAGACGTTTTTGTTATGTGGAAATAAGTTATGGTGTTGAACTAGGAATCTAAATTGTTTGAAAATAAGATATACTAACGTTTTTTTTAATAAAAAAATACGTGTTTAGTTTGAGAAGAGTTTGTTATTGGGTAAGCAAGTAGTTACATTGACGTAAGAATCTAAATTATTCAAGTAAAGGTAGTCCAATGTTGTTAAATAAGACTTTTTTGTTTTGGGGGAATAAGTTACGGTGTTGAACTAGCAATTTAAATGTTTCAAAATATGATACGACTTAACATTTTTAAACAAGAACCCAGTTAAATCCAAGCAATATCAACCGACACGTCGTGTGACCTAGCTATGGGAATAAGCAATAAATGACTGCAAACTTCAAAGTCTTAATAGAAAAACCTACTATTCCATAATAATAACCTATGTTGTGAGAATGGCACATGGTATTAAAATATGCTAATTATATATATATATGGTTAAGTCGTATAAAATTATACAATAAAAGAATTAAAGAATATTAGAGGTAAATGTAGGTATAGTCTGATAATAATCTCTAAATTAGGTACATGCTCTAAAGAATAAAATTATTTAACACTATTAGGTATATTAAGTTGCTCAACTAACTAAATCTAATACGGAAGGATTAATAATATGTAGGTACCTACCTATGTATTCCGTTCCCTATTCCTAAAAGAATTACGTAGGTGCTACATAAACATCTGAAATTATTTATAATGAATATAAGTTTCTACGTATACCTATATGTATAACCGACTTATTTTTTTTTTTTTTTTTATTTTTTTTTTTTTTTATTCTTAACGGGCTTGCGTTTGACCGCCACCTCACCTGATGTTAAGCGATGGTGCGGTCGACGATGGTACACGCTTGCCCAGCAAAAACCTATTCACTCGAGTCTTGAAGACCACCAGATTATATTTCTCGGGAAACACTGACGCCGGCAAGGAATTCCACTCTTTGGCGGTACGCATGATAAAGCTATTAGCAAACCGGTTCGTGCGTAAGGGTGGAATATCTACCATATAACGGTGGCGCATCGCCGTGCGTCTGGTCGTCCGATAATGGAAAGGGCTTGGGGGAATTAAATTGTGCAATTCCAACGCACACTCGCCGAAATGCATTCGATAAAAAACCGATAGGCCAACCATGGCCTCTCTAAGAGACTGGATTTGCGTCCGACTCGCTCGTGCATTGGATGTGTAACTCTCAACAACGGTGCTGTCGTCTGCGTACCCAAAGGTGCCGGGTCTTAGCAGATCATTTATGTGGAGCAAAAACAATTTATCGCTATGGCAATGGTATGTAATGTAAGTGAATACATACCTACCTATTTATTTTTTAACACAAATTATTTATTAAATGTGAAGGCTGATTGCTGACCTAAACTTTATGTAGGTGCGTATTATATACGGAGATTTAAAACACTTAAAAAGGAAATTAATAAACCCTCATTTTACTCCCTGCAATATCGTCAAAAATTTTATACATGTCGTAGGCATCTGTAGTAATAGGTATATATATATATATAATGTATATAAGGTCAGAAACCCAATAAATCTATACTACACTCGAGAGTAATGAATTAGGGTCACATATAGATACCTGAAAATCTCGGAAACTAAGAATGGTAGCTTAATTACATAAATTGCGTTTAATAGACAAATAAATTCTCCTTAAATGAAAGTAATAAAACTTCTTAGTTACTGTAAAGTTACACTATCAAAACGTGACAAAATAAAAAAGGGACTTGTAAATGGAACTACGAATTTTCTTTATCTGTTTTTGCTTTTCTTTCTATTCTGTCATATAAAAAGGCATGTAAACAGCTTTTCTGATGTTCAATATTTATAATTGAAGCTGTTATAATGTTGCTTACACCTGAAGAATGCACCAGAATTCTCACAATGCTGGAAATTGGCCGTAATCAGCGTGATACAGCAAGGACGTTGGTGTGTCATCGTCAACTGTACAACGAGTTCTCCGACGTTACGAGGAAACCGGCTCTAACCTACGTAGACCAGGAACAGGCAGGGCCAGGTGTACCTACCACAGCACGAGAAGATCGATACTTGGTCAACACAATGCTTCGAAACCGCTTTCTCACAGGAACTGCACTTACATATCAGTTCCGACGCCTCGGAGGAAATAACCCAAGTGCATGGACTGTAGTCGACAACATGCTGAAGCAAATTTAAAACCATTAATTAAGACCTACAAATGGCCCTAAAATGGCCCTAAATTGGGCATCGTATTTCGAGATTAGCATATGCCCGGAATCACTTAAATTGGAGTATTGAAAATTGGTCAAGAGTTATGTTCTCAGATGAATCAAAATTTATACTCTATAAAAACGACGGAAAAACAAGAGTATATAGAAGACCAAGGGAGCGATTCAAGCAAGCATGCATCGAAGAGAAAGTGGCCTATAGCGGTGGATCCGTACTTGTATGGGCCGGAAATTCTGCAGAGAGTCGCAAAGAGCTGATGGTTACAGAAAACGGCACTATAACTACCGAAAGATACATTGAAGAAATCCTAAACGAATACGTTAGGCCATTTATGGTCAATTTGGGAGAGGATGCTATCTTTATGCATGACAATGCTCGGCCTCATACTGGTGAAATTGTGAATGAGTACCTTCAAAACGTTAACATTAACTGTATGTAGTGGCCAGCACGCAGCCCGGACCTCAACCCAATCGAGCATGCTTGGGACGAGCTCGAACGGTGTGTGAGACACCGACCCTTCCCCGATGACGCTTCAAGAGCTCAAAGTTGCGCTCGTAGAGGAATGGGAGAATATTCCCCAACATCGTATGAGAAACTTAATGTACAGCATGCAAAACCGCATAACCGCAGTGATGACAGTTTTAGTACTTTTTATTTATTAATCCCACGTGGAGTAATAAATAAAAAGGACTAAAACTCAAGAAAGTTTAAATATAAATGCTTTTCTGTATTTTATTAAGACAAAGTGACACATACATTTTATTACTTGCATTTAAGGAACATTTGATTATCTATTAAACACAATTTATTTCATTGAGCTAGCATTCCTACTTACCGAACGAAACTTTTAGGTATCTTTATGTGACCTTAATTCTTTGCTCTCGAGTGTATATAGAACACTCTTACAGTAATATATATATATACCTACTAGTATTTACCTACTACGTTATCTTTCAATGAACACGATTTCTAATGATGATAATGATAAGATGGAAATCATGTTTCTTGAAAGATAACGACTCATGAAGGCTATTATTAATAGTCATCCAAGAAACGTTATTCTTAAATCAAAATCACGTTTCTTGAAAAATAACGACTCATACATTGCTCATATTATTAATAGTCGCCCAAGAAACGTTATTCTTAAATCAAAATCATGTTTCTTGAAAGATAACGACTCATAGAAGACTTAATATTATTAATATTCATTTAAGAAACATTTTTCTTAAATCAAAATCATATTTCTTGAAAGATAACGACTTATAGGAGACATATTATTATTAATAGTCATCCAAGAAAAACGTTATTATTAAATCAACATCCTGTTTCTTGAAAGATGTGCTACGTCACAACCGACCACCGGGTAATGGAAAGAAAAAGGAACGAGTGTTGCAATTTCAAAAATTGTTTCCCCAATTTTTGGGAGTATGTTTTAAGTGGGATTTATTAGTGTATGAAATACAGTAGGTACAAAAGCAATTCGTTTTGTTTGATTGTACTGAAACTTAGTGGAAAATACTAAGACCAATACAAAAATAAATTATTACAAACTGATTTCTAGTTTTCAAGTAATTCCCATGTGGAAAAACAAACATGAATACATCCACAAAGTTTAATACATTTGTTTAAATGCTCAGACAAATCACATAAAGCACGTAAACATTGGCCATTTACGCCAGCGACATATACACTACTGAGTAATGGCTTATACCCCTTAAATTATGGCAATAAAATAATGCCGGTAGGTCCTATATTTCTAAAGTAATAAGCGATCTTTCCATAACATATTTCGTTACATATGGTTTTTGAAAATGACCCTAAAGACTTTTTATTGACCAAAAAGAAAGACATTACAAATTATTACCCTTCCAATCTTTTATCCATTGGTACGCATCCACTTAAGAATCTTATGTTTTATCTTTTTCTGTTCCGCAATATAATTGTATAGAACTTTCATGTTTGAAAGCATAAATATTTTATATTTCTAGTCAGTTTCTGAATCAGTTCAATTCTCCATAGTCGTGCCTTCATCTCATGCGCTGGCGAGAACTTGTTAAAATGGTCGAGGAAAAACAAGACAATTGACAAATTTCTTATAAATATGGCTAAAAAATACGTTTGAAAATCCTATTTGAATCTTGTTAAACTAATCATAACAATAAATAAAATCTATTTTTGGTTTTATTGTTGACCATGAGTGAAAAATTAAGGTGATAGGTAGCTACATATATTTGTTTGAATCGTGTAGGTAGGTACAATTTAAAAATGGCTTTAATTTTAAACCAAGTTTATTACAATATTGTGTTATACAAATTTTACTCTGAAAAATGTACATAATGTTGGGGGAAAACGCGAGGGGGCTATCTGGCAGCACTGTCTCGATGCGCTCGCGTCTCGCCTACAGTCGGCAGCCACAGAGCAGAGTGGGGTGAAGTCGGCGTTTAGGATTAAATGTTCTGTGAGTCAGCAGCCGATTTTCCGCCCCGCTTTTCTCTGTTGCCGTGCGTTGTTGTGATGACGGGTTTTGGTGAATTGTGTTTTTCAAGATATACGGACTCGGAAAGGAATTTGATCAAAGTGAGTATTGAAGAACAAAGTTGTTAGTAGCAAATCGTTAAGTTTGTTCTAATTTACAGTGTTTCAAATATTAGATGGATGACCAAAACAACGTTACTGATGGAAAGTGTAACCCGGAGACGGACATAGATACGTTACCACGAACATGGGGTATTCCAGAACTAGTTATTGACCGATTTAAAGGTAAATACATTCTCATCACTACCTACTTAACCTTTACTAGGTATTTACTGAGGGTGTCTCATGGTACACACGTGGCTTCATTTAGTAAAACTGGATGGTTCTACATTTTCAAGGGTCATATGGTTGGGACCATAGCAAGTATGAGCATGTGATCCCCGTGTTTGTTAATTAGTTAGTTACGAGTGCTTCTCCTTTGAAATAGATAACAAGGCGTGCACCCGTGCGAATTTTAGCATAGGTACTTACCTACAGGCCTTACGCGAAAACTCGCGCCCAGAGGTGGGTCTATTTCTATAAATAGTATGATTAGCCAGGGAGCCGGGAGCTTCGCCTTTGAAATGGGGGTCTCCCCAGGCGCGCACCCACGCGTGTTTCAAAAGACTAGGTACTTAATAAGTACTAAACATTTTTTTGAGTTATGCAAATGATATTCTAGAACATACAGACCTTAAAATAATAGTATTATTATTCTAAGACAGACATTATTCAGCAAAGATCATTATGGTTTTAGGTTGAAACCTCCAGATACTCAAACTAAAAATATGAATTACTTACCTTAAAAAGCTGCATTCTCAATAGTGAACCTATTAAGTATTACAGATATTTTTATTTTCCAGAAAATGAAATTAAACCCAATCAATTAAATGCCTTAAGTGAAGAAATTCTTAAGGAGCTGTGCCCACTAATAGGCCACAGAATATTTATTCAATCGAAATTGAATGAATATCTCACAGCACATGTAAGTTCCATCTTAATAAGTATTATAATTACTAATATTTATTCAGTCTACCTATAGAATGTTATTTAAATAGGTCAACAAAAACTTTATTTCAGATCAACCTGGATTTTGACCAAAAGTACAAGGAGAATTCTACAAATTTTTATACAAAGTGGCATCCATTCATCAATAAAATTATTAGTATAAAATTTGATAGTTCCAGAGATGACACACTGGCAACTTTGTACGAAAAGACAAGACAACTGCCTGATGATGGTAAGAAAATATTTTTATTTTAAACAAACCAATAATTAAAAGAAGAACAATTACCTCCTATAAAGTAATCTGTATGTAAAAACAAAACTAAAACATGTTCCCAAAATGCAGGTAGCATTGCCACGTTGTATGGCAATTCTTAGGACAAAATAAAAACCTGCATTTTGGTCACATGTTGATGGTAAGTATCCGCATTTTAGTTATCGATAAGTATAGTGTGTTTGTTAATTTATTTCAACAGTGTCCATATTATTGTTTCAGATCAAAAAGTTCCAGATCAAATTAAGCTGCTCTGTTACCTAATTCCTCCAAAAGGGAAATTAAACAAAAGGACAAAATTTTCAACACAAGAATGCATTGAAAATTTCATCTTTGATGTAGATGTAAGTTCACATATTTACCTGACTGCTCAGAAGGTGATAGGATTCGTCTAGTCTAGAGAGTAGCAAAAAATATCATTAAATCCAAAATGCCCATATTTGATTTTCAGGGATATAAAAATAACTATTAAAACCTACTTACTGCTGGGTACTCGGTGACTTAGTACCTATCAAAACCTAGCACAGCTGAAAATATTACAATAAAATCTAATTATTGAAAAAAACAAACTGCAAAAATAACTGAAAAGAAGTAACACGCTTTAGAATTTTGACTATCACAGGCTACATGAAAGTTTGCTCTGGAGGTAACCTAGGTAGAGTTGAGAGTGGCGGTACGTAGGCTAAATGCCAAAAATACCGCCCCAAGACCCAACGGCTTGCCTGGAAAAGCCTGGGTTCTGGCCTTAGAGGCTCTCGGGCCCCGACTAAAACACCCTGCCCTGGAGTTGCATCAGGGAGGCACTCCGGTATCACTGGATGCCGACCTACCTCTGTCGTGTGGTCGAGGCTTATTTGACGGACAGGGCCGTCATCTACCCCGGCACCAGGGAGAATGGAACCGGCGAGAGATGTCGTGCGGTGTCCCACAGGGATCGGTCCTGGGGCCGAATCTGTGGGACACCGGGTACGACTGGGTGCTGTGCGCAGACTTCCCCAGCGGGGTCAGTGTAGTTTGCTACGCTGATGACACACTAGTCCTGGCTCAGGGGAGGTCGTACCAGGCGGCGGCCGAACGGGGTGCTGGCTAGAAAACCTCCACGTGTGCCTGACGGCTGCTTGTCCTTCTGGACACGTCTGGAGGGAACGGCAGTTGTTAGGCCGGTGCATCCTGGGCACGGGCAATAAAATCCTTTCGAGGAATTAACCTTCGGGGGATTTTATTGCCTGTGGCGAATATTCTGGCGCGGGAGGGGCCCGTTCTGGGCCAGTGGGGAGTTGCTCCACGTGTCCCTCTGTTGCCAACAGAGGGCACAGTGGAGGAGCAGGGGCGGGCCCGGTGTGCACTCACCCTGCCACTGGGCAGGCAACGGGGGGACTGTCCTTCCCTGCCCCCGTCGATCTTGTAACCCCAGGAGTGCCCGCTGAGTAGTGTTCTCGCGCCGCTTGGGACCGAGGGTCTTGGCTTCACCGCCCGGACCGCGAGGAAGAAAACCTCTATAAAAAATTACGGGAGGTAGGGCCTGCGAGCAGCAGACTCGGGGTGGTATGCTGCCCGACCAGCGGCTGGCGTAGCTGGCACAGCCGGCGTAGTTGGCGCAGCTGGTAAAGGCCCATGAGGTGAGGTGGCGTGCAGTGTTTCGTGTGCGCCACCTAGGAGGGTGCGGCCAACGTTAGGCCGCACGGGGAGAAGGGGCTCGCCTGCTTGTGGCGGGCCAGGACCTGTCGGGGGTGGTTGTGTGAATACTCACGGGTTCCCACGCCCCCAGCTAAGGTAGTTGAAGGAACACCGTGGTGGTTTTAGTCGGTAAGAGTCCGACACTGGCTCCGCCTACCCCAGGCGGAGTGCGTCCATGAGGCGAACCCACGGCAAAAAAAAAAAAAAAAAAAAAGGCGGCGGCCGAACTCGCGACACGTGGGGTTGCGACAATCGTCGAGAGGATCCGGCAATTGGGACTTGACCCTGCACAAGTCCGAGGTCGTGTGTTTTCACGGTCCTCGGAACGCGCCACAACATCGGCGTCGAGTCGACGATGAAGTACCTGGGACTCGTCTTCGTCAGCCGGTGGAACTTCGTTGAGCATTTCTCAAGTTTGGCTCCCAGACTGGAGCAGGCCAGGCTGCCTCGAATTGGCTCCTGCCCAATCTAGGGAGTCCAAACAAAAGTTACTCCTTTTTAATAATTGTCTAAAAATAAATTCTTAAGCTTGTTTCCCTTTTATCAGTTTTTTGCAGTTGGGGTTTTTTAATTATTTTATTTATATTTAAGATTATAAAATTGTTAAACACTAAGAGTGGTAGCGGGTGCTTTCTTATTACTTTCGTGAACAATTAGGCGTACAATATAATTTAGTGCCTATAGCCAACAGTGATCACGAATTACTCAGTAGCATTATTTGTTTGTAAATTCACTTTATATAATAAAAAATAATTACAACAATGCAATTTGTTTCAGAGATTCGGAGACATAGAAAAGAAAATTGAAGATCTACAAGTATACACGATTGTTGTTGTTTGACGCCAAATATAATTCATAAAGTGAATCAAAATATGTATGTCTATTTAAGATGTTAATATTACTCATTATTACCTAGTTCTGCCACAATTAGAGTTTTAAGAAATTACTGAATTAATGTTACTTCATTTGACATAGAATTAAGGTAGTACATTTGCCTTCAATTGTAGAACTTGCGATTTAAAATATTGTTTTAGTACCTACCTAGTCAATGGTTATAATTAACAACCATTTTAAAATATGTATGTTGATTTAAGATATTAATATAAGTCACTGTCTCAGAAGGGGGGTAGTTTTTTGAAAAAGTTTGTTGTTTTAATAAAAGGTATAATAAAGTAATTTTAGTTTAATTTTAAAGATATTGGACCTACCAAGACTAGATTTAATAAGAGATGGAAACATGGTACTGGCTCAAGTTTCACCAGATTGTTTTGAGAATTATTGTATTGTATAACTTAATCTATTAATTTTACTAATCCTGGAAGTTTTATAGCAATGTCAGAATAAACGCACGGATCCCTGTGCATTGCGGCCTTTTACATGTGTTACACCAAAGCGAATGATTAGTAGCCCGCCATACCTAGTGTTTTTACTGTTTTTCTGTGTCTTAGTGTTACAAGAGTTATTTATTGTTATTAGCAGTTTGAGCTTAAAACTTTCGGATTTTCAGTCTGAGTTACGATAGTAATTCGGTTTTGGTGGTGTAATATAATATAACAAAGGCTGCATTGAGCAGGGGTTCATAAATGTTTAAATAATGGTCTTGCTTTGATACTTGCGGATTTTCAAATTGAGAAAATTAATAGTATAATCTACAAAAAGTAATTCTCAACTAGAATCTCTTATTTTCTTATATTAAATAAGAAAAAAATTGACCTAACTAAATGATATTCTTTAGAGAATACACAGAAATTATTCACCGAAGGTAAATCTGATTTTAGTATGAAACATCCGGATATTCAAACTAAGAATATCAAAATATTCATCTTAAAAAACTTAAATTCTTAGTTCAAATTTCACACTTTCTTCTTTTAAATAAATAAAGAACTTGAGCTAAGAAAATGATATTCTTTAGAGAATACACAGAAATTATTCATCGAAGGTAAATCTGATTTTAGGATGAAACATCGGATATTCAAACTAAGAATATCAACATATTCAGCTTAAAAAATTTAAATTCCTAGTTCAAATTTCACACTTTCTTCTTTTAAATAAATAAAAAACTTGAGCTAAGCAAATGATATTCTTTAGAGAACGCACATAAATTATTAACCTAAAATCGACCTGGTTTTAGTATAAAATATCCGGATATTCAAATTAAGAATATCAGCATACTCACCTTAAAAAACTAAAATTCTTAGTTCAAATTGCACTCTTTCTTCCTTTAATTATGATAAAGTTTGAGCTAAGCAAATTATATTCTTCAGAGAATGCACAGAAATCATTCTTATGATCAATCTGGTTTTAGTATGAAACATCCGGATATTTAATTTAAGAACATTAATGTACTCACCATTAGAAGAGGAATTCTCAATTGAAATTTTATACTTTTGCATATACTTTATAATTAAGAAAATTTATAAAATCAACTAAAAAATGTGCATTCTTTGATTGAAATTACATTATTTTGAACTGACAATAAAAGTACTAAATTTAAATACTTAATTTGATTCTGTTCGAGAAAATCAATGTCTCAAAGTTCAAGAAATCTGCTCGTCTTCTTAAAAGACTTTGTTTTTTTCTTCAACCGAGAATATTTCTTCTTTATTTGAGATAATAAATAGTTGTTTTGAGCATTCAAAACAAAACAATAAAATGCTGGATTTAAGAATATAAAGTGTTCCCTATATATGAAACTATATTATTCTTGACCAATAAATATATACTTGTATTAAGACTATTTTTCTTTCCGTGTACGCAAGCGGAGCGCCGCAACGCTCTGCAGAGTCCGCGCCAGCACTAACAACATCCTGGAAATGTTTTTTTTTTTTATTTGATTCAGAGCTCGAAACTGTTAGGAGTAAGGCTCCTTATTACAATCCTAAACAAAAATAAATACGATTTAATAATAAAAAGGAAAATAACAGAAGAATACCGGCCATAAAACAAGTCTGTCGCCTTGAGAATACCGATAAGTTAGGCACGTGCCACGCTTTGGTGTAAACGACTGGCAGCCAGCATTAATCATCATCATTGTTATTCCATGAGAGTTCTCCGCAAACCACTACTGCGATTATACAATGCGACTTTTACACGTTATTAAATTTTGTCACCCACAGCTTTACCCGCGTGGATCTCGTTTATCGTGCATCCCTCAAGAACTGTTTATTTTCCCGGCATAAATAGTAGCCTATATACTTATACGGCTTATGGTCTACCTGTGTGCCAAATTTCATCCAAATCCGTCAATTGGTTTACGCGTGATTGACTAACAAACATCCGAACATCTTCAGAAACTTTCACAATTAAAATATTAGTAGGTTAGGTGCAAACCTGTTCCGTGTGGTGCCGGACGTAAAGCATTGCTCCACCCGATCTCTTCTCATGGGTGTCTAAAGGCAACTAAAGGATTCACCAGAGGATGGGCAGCAGCGTTCTCCGAGTATTTAACCAACCAACTGCGATCGCCAACCGGAATCTCGTCACGCGAGACCGGCCCGATGCTCTAGAGTAGTTCCTAGGAGCAGGCTATTGCGTAGCCACTGTTTAGGTTTTAGGTAGGTCTTAGCTTCGCCGGCGAGGCTTGCCGATTAACGGCGTTTAGCGCGTCACCCGATAGACCGAAAGTCCGCAACTTTCGAGGAAAAATTCGATGCAGCAACGGCTGCTAGGGGGACATAGGAATGGCGGGGTCCCCCTGCAATGCCCCAGCGAGGTTCGAGCCCCCCCCTTGGGGGACGCCCGCTTGCGGTATTGAAACCGCGGCTTTAGTTTTCAAGTAAGTATAGGATTAGGGAAAAACCTTCGGCGAATGGAGTCCCACATGGGACTCTCCGCCAACTAAGCCCGGTTAAACAGATGTGGTACTTCGGTACCAACTGCGAGAACCCATTCGAAAAAAAAAAAAAACCGGCCTGCCAAGCGTGGCGATTATGGCATATTTTATACTTTATACTTTTGAAGGTTTCCTCCTCCATAACAAACCAGTGGCTAAATTTTTCAGCTTTAAATCCAAATATTTTAAAATCGAACTCACAGGCAGATTTATAGGACTTCTTCCAACGTAACACGCGACAAAGTCACGCAAAGGGTAAGACGACGTCCCCAATGCATTTCTAAGACTTCGCACGCTATTTTAAAACTATCGATTTAAAACTATAATTGAATAGAACTCTTTGAAGAAACCTTGTATGCGACATTGAACTACATCGTTATCACCAATTAGTGATTAATTACTGCTAAAAAAGCAAGACATAGCTTCTTAAATGGGCTAATTGTATGGGTAATCGAATTGTCGATTGCATTTAAATGTGAATTTCTTTTAACATTGTTTTGCTATTTTTAAATGCAGTTGTTTCTATTTATTTTTTATATTTCTTGTGTCATGTAATGTATGTACTGAAACATACATTACATGACACAAGCAAACCAAAAACCACGGGGGTTTGTCCGGGATGCCAAAATAAAAAACAAAAAAAGATTAAAATTAAACTTGGTTTCGTAGAAATAATTATGTGCGGAAACTGCAAAATCTACATCAACATGTTATCGAAATAACTTAAAACCTCTTAAAGGGTCATTGTACCCATCAGCATGAAAAAAAAACCATGAAATCGCGAAAAAAATTCATCTGTTCCCTACATTTTGTCGATTTTTTCGCGATTTTAAAGTTGGTCCCATAGTAAAAGTTGTTCATACTGTCATCAGTACAGTCCGTGTCTGTTTGTACTCATGTACAATGACCTCATAAGAGGTTTTCAGTTATTCCAATAAAATGTAGTATACAAAAAAAAAATAGAGACTAAACAGTTCAATAACTTTTTCTCCTCCAGTTTTTCTGATTTTTTTTTTTTGGTTGAAGAGCTTTAATTTTATCATTAAAAAAAAAATGGAAATACTATTTTATTCGACATAGTTTAACCATGATTTTTTTATGAACTACGGTCGAATTTTGACGATTAGGCGACCTCTCCTATAAATAAACATTTTTATCAGCTGGTAGTTTTACCGTGACGAATATTTGAGAAGAACCAACCGGAATGTAATGTAATGGCATATCCCCCCAATATATGCTTGGGGGAGGCCTGTGTCCAGCAGTGGACGTCTTACGGCTGAAATGAACCGGAATGTGGGATTGTCGGTCAAATACTTCAAAGCGGTTTTCCACAACAAATTTTGATGTTAGTATGGTAGGATTAATAGAACAGCATAATGTGTACAAAAACAGCCAGGTGGACCGATGACCTGAACGAGGTAGCTGGGGGGGACTGGATGCGGAAGGCGAAGAACCGAGTGTTGTGGCGCATCTTGGGAGAGGCTTATTCCAGCAGTGGACTACGATAGGCTGAGTTGATTATGTGTATGTGAAACTACCTAATTCAAAACGTTCTTACTTTATTACTCTGTTGGCGCAGCAACCCAAAATGTGTCTTGGCCTCACAAACGAAAGAACGCCACTTGCCGCAATCCTTGGCAATATTTTGCCATTCACTGGTTTGAATCTCCAGAAGATCGCCTTCCAACGCATCCTCGCTGGATGCGTTGGAAGGCGATCTTCTGGAGATTCACTACTAATATTTTTATCTAGGGCGACCGACCGGGCGTAGCCTTTTTGGTCGACCCAGATAAGATCTCTTCGCATCTCGATATTCTCCCATTCTCTTCTTCTTCTTCTCTCCACGTGACCAAGCCATCGGAGTCTGTGAGCTTTTGCCTCTCCAATCACGTTTGATTCGGCCACGAGCTCTTCTATCTCGGTGTTCTTCCTGATCCGCCATGTTCCATCCGTTCTCTGCACAGGGCCAAGATACTAAGAGCTTTTTCTCCTCTTTTTGTGTCAGTGTCCAAGCTTCACATCCGTACATAGTTTTGGTCTTATGACCGTTTTATATATTCTGAGTTTGGTGTTCAAAACTTTCTACCATCGGCTAACCATAACGGACACCGCTAAAGGTTTACACCACAGAAACAGATAGAATGGCCAAGTGGAGAGTGCGCGCGTGCCAACTCTGCACCATGGTGAAGTGCATTTCAAAGCCTTTCTTAGTACGCCTTATGACTTGTTTCAGTAAATACTGTAACGAAAACTCGCAAAAATGCCTTATGGGTGGCAACCCATGAATCACAAGTGAAATTGTGATTACAACCATTCTATCTATCTGTGGTTTACACTCAATATTAGTTTTTATTCTGTTTTGTTTTATTTATTGCATTGCTGTGTTTGGGTCAGAAGGGCCGTACCCTTACCTGTACCGTGCCAGTAACATTACAATCACATGAGACTTTCCATCTTCATGTCTCAGTTTGGTGAACCGACTTGCAATAACATTTAGGCAAACAGCCTAGGTGATATTGCAGTTGTTATGAGCAAAGGTAACCGCTTAACATCAGGTGGGCGTTTATCTCGTTTTGCCATTCTGTAACAACAAAAGCGACTAAAGAAGTCTAAAATCCAGAAAAGAAAAGAAAAAGATAAAACGCACGACAAATTCTCGTACAATACACATCACGTCAATTTGTCACAGTCACACTTCTTCAAAACATCGCCGCGGCATGGGCTGTAATACGCGTTTAAAATTCGAACGTTATCACCGCCATGTTTGCAAGGCTATGACGTCAGACCATAGATAAGACGTGCAAGGTCACATATTTGGTGGGACGACCCTGGGACGTGGTAATGGAGAATACATGGATAGAATTAATGACATTGTTTGTTTCCGTGTTTCATCTTGTTTTGGTGACAAGACTTTGCAGTCTGGGTCGTAAGTACAGCCGTGGCCCTCCGCCAGGGGGCCTACTCCCGTTCGACGATATTCGATAAATCGTACGATTCATCGCACAATTTTCTACTCCGGTCAACCATCGTTCCCTTATCGCATGCGATGATCGTGTTTTGACGTTTGTTTTTCTCATCTCCGGTAAATTGTATACGACTATGAACCGTAGTCTATCTATCTATTAATTGTGCCTTTTTTATGTGCCTATCTTTATTATGTAAGTATCAGGGAACGAAAGTTCGTACTTAGTTTGTCGTTCGTAAAACGCGAGTAGACCTACAGGCACCCCCCCTGTAGGTCTACTCGCGTTTTACCTCAAAGATGTAGATTAAAAGTCAGGGACCCTATACAACTTGTATCAGAAATGCGTGGTCATATTTTAAGAGCCCATTAAGGGCATAGCATAGAACAACATTTACTATGGGACCAACCCTGAAATCGCGAAAAAATTATCAGCTGTTCCCTACTAAATCATCGATGTCGCTCGACAAAATGTAAGGATCAGCTGTTATTTTTTCGCGATTTTAGGGTTGGTCCCATAATAAAAAGTTGTTCGATAGCATCCCCTGAATAAACTCTTCAAATATAACCACGCATTTCTGATACACGTTGTATAAACGATCCTGTCCTGTTTGCAGTCTACTCTGTGATGTGATACAGTAGGCGAAATCGGAATGGGACAAAGCTCCGAAGACCAAGTTATGCTTGGAATCGTACATAAGCATAAACGCAAAGCTGTTTTTACGCCTCCAATAATGCCGTCAACTTTTGTCAGTCAAAACTAGGGTTACCAACCGGTTTCCGGGAAAATATAGTATTTCCCAGGGTAAGACATGAAAAATATAGTAAACTCAAAGAAAATATAGTATTTTACGGAAAAAGATAACATACAGTTAAAGATATAAATTGTGGAAAGAAAAAATCGCTCACGAGCAGGATTCGAACCTGCGACTCCTGGCTGGCTGGAGCCAGGAGTCGCAGGTTCGAATCCTGCTCGTGAGCGATTTTTTCTTTCCACATTTTATATCTTTAGAATTCGCTTCGCATGCGTAAAATGCGTTAAAATAATAAAATAATTAACATACGTGGGACACTCAGAAAGTTTTGCGAAACTAAAAAAAATTGTTCTATACGTACATATATTTTTATCAAATCTTTTCAAAGTACTTTCCACCAGCCTCTATACAAAGATTCATGCGCCTAAACCAGTTTTCAAAACACTTTTTCCAGTCCGCCGCAGACACCTCGTTTACAGCCTGCTCGAACGCAGCCAGCGCATCTTCCGGCGACGAAAATTGTATCCCTTTGAGCTGATTTTTTATTTTTGGGAATAAAAAGAAGTCACACGGTGCTAGATCAGGGCTGTAAGGAGGGTGACCCAGGAGTTTGACTGGCGTGCTGTCCAGGAAGTCCCTCGTTTTGAGTGCGGTGTGCGCAGGTGCATTGTCGTGGTGGAGCAGTAGCCCGCGGAGCCCTGTGTTTGGTCGCTTGTTGCTTATAACAGAGAAAACTTCTGGCAAACATTTGGTAGTATACCATTCGGCATTAATGCTTCTTTGATCCCGTAAGGGAATTGATACCAAGTGGCCAGTCAAATTAAAAAAGCTAGCGATCAAAATCTTACCCCCGCTTCTAGATCGCTTCACTTTGGTAGGCGTTGGCTCATTTTGAAACACCCAAACAGTCGACTGGCGCTTGGTTTCTGGGTCGTATTGATAAATCCAGGACTCATCACCTGTAACGATGTCGTAAACACGCCGAGACGAGCCTGCTTCAAATTTGTTAAGCATATCACGGCACCATTCCACCCGGGCCTGCTTCTGAGCATCGGTGAGGTTGTGCGGCACCCAGCGTGATACTATCCTCCTCACGCGAAGATGGCTGTGTAGAATCTCGTGAACGCTTCCCGATCCAATCTTCAATATGTGTTGAATCTCCTGATATGTAATTCGCCTATTGTCTTGGATTAAATTTTTCACTGCTAGCACGTTTTCTTCGGTAACAGCCGTCAAAGGGCGACCGCTTCTTTCGTCATCCCCCAAAGTTGGTCGACCGCGCTTGAATTCGTTATACCAACGATACACGGTTGCCTTGGAAGGGCCTTCATCCATGAATGCCATTTAAAGTCTATCGTACGATTCATCCGGTTTCAGGCGACACTTGAAATCGTATAAAATCATAGCTCTAAAATGTTCCCGGCGCAGATCCATATTTCAGTGAGACACAATACTTTGAATTAACTCGCAAAAAATGTGGAGGGAAATTTTGAAATTGGAACTTACTTATTTTTACTTATAAATAATCATATTTTCGAAAAACATTATAACTGGCCAGTCTCCCATATATAAAAAATTTTTTTCGCAATACTTTCTGAGGGGCCTGGTACAGTTCTTTTTTCAGGTTAAAAAGAAACATAACAACCATTTTAGAGCTTTCAAGTTTTTTTTTCTCTTTACATAATGGTTATAAAGTTTACTGAGTGGTGTTACTACCTAAACTAGTTTTTATAAAATAAAAACTAAAATAGGTAGTAGTACTGGCTAATTATATGCACTAAAAGGGTTCACACAGGAAATTCAAAGAGGCTTATGGACACCAGAAGATAAAAAAGCTTTACTAAAAATCAAACCTTTTTTTTAAAGCTTTTTTTTGGCTTTTATGCCTAAAGTGATTACCTACATACAAGCTAAGCCTCTCTACCAGAGCGGGAAAATCAAAATCACATAGTAACGTCCGACCGAAATATAGTATTTTTGCGTACTATATGTTTATTCAACAGTATATAGTACACCGGGCCGAAATATAGTAAAATACTATATTATATAGTACGGTTGGCAACCCTAGTCAAAACGTCCTGGGTTTTCAGATGAAGAACCATTATGTCTATGACCCAGGAAGTAAATAAAATTGTTTTGTTTTTCTAATAATGTCTTAGGTTAAAACTTGTTTTATTATAATGTATTTTTTTCAAACACATTCGGAAGCAAATGCTGCCTACAAGACATTGATACACCATTTCCTAACTTTCTTCGTATGTCAAGGCGCGTGCGCAGTAAGGTGGTGCGTGCAAATCCGTTTAATTATAATTATACAGCCTTGAACCAGTGCGCGCGACCTCGCGTAGAAATGCGCACAATCAGAGCGTAATGTCCCGGTAAAACTAGGAATATGAACTGTTTGAGAAATGGTTGTGAGAAAAAGTTTTCACGATAAATTGAGATAAGTATGTAGAACTTAAAATCC
This sequence comes from Asteroscopus sphinx, assembly GCA_949699075.1. Classification (NCBI taxonomy): domain Eukaryota; kingdom Metazoa; phylum Arthropoda; class Insecta; order Lepidoptera; family Noctuidae; genus Asteroscopus; species Asteroscopus sphinx. The sequence goes on along the minus strand of OX453023.1, from coordinate 2,900,146 downwards.
AGTGGTATCAACTTTGACTGTTTTTGTGCAGTATTTACAGATTTTATATTATTAATGAAATTCTGAATATTGGACAATTTTAACCTAGTGCCAAAATCAATGAATAACCAGAATTTTACTGTTTAAAATCAAGTTCTTTTAAAAAGGAATTTAAGTTGCAATGACGCTACGCATAGAACCAGCACTTTTGCATTGGATTTGACCAAGTTTTATGGTTTATTATTCATATCCTATAAACGATCTCTAAATGGTACCACTGACGATGCATCCAACAATCTGAATGGCGTGGCCGCATTCCAAAATCTGTCTGCTGTGAATGTTGAAAATGTATGTTATTTTTAGAACAATTCAAGCTTTTTTGGACGTAGTCATTAAAACGTTGTCCGAATGGATACATCGTCAGTGCCCACCTTTAAACAGCCACAGCTGTGTCAAGCCATAAACACAAAACACAGCCAGAAAACAAAATAACGTACTACTCGTGCAGCTAAAGAATTAGTTTGAAAATGGCGGCATTTGTATTTGCCTCTCACTCGCACGTACTATATTGTTCTAGCGAGAGGTACATAGAACAATAGAAGTGCCGCCATTTTCAATACCATTCCTTATCTGCGCGAGTAATATTGTTTTTGGGTGATCGCTATTTACCTCAGAGATCATTTATTACTAAACCACTCTTTTGTTATTGGAAAATAACAATAGTTCAACAAGTAGACAGTCTTCGAAATGTCCGCTTTCCCAATTGCACCGTAACATAATAAGCATCTTTCTCTAGTTGTTCAGTGTAACTAAACACATGTAGTAGCTGTCATTACACGAGTTAGTTAATATGTATGAATGACCATTCTGAATTAATGCTCTTCGCGGTTGTAACTGTTCTCTGTCTTGGCCTTTCTCCCGTTATGTTGGTTGGCTTTCAGTCAAACCATATGTGGCTCAGCATAACTGGGTGAACAAGGGATATATTCAAGAATATGGTAAAAAAAGTGAAAAACAAGTTAGAAAAAAATATTCCGACGACGACAATATATTGACGACGTCTGTGGTCTAGTGGTTCGAGGGTCGGACTGCTGATCACGAGGTCGTTGGTTCAATTCCCACAGAACACAAATATTTGTGTGATGAACATGAGTGTTTGTATTGGTCTGGGTGTTTCTTATGTATTATAAGTATGTATTTACAAATAAAAAGTATATAAGTATTATATCCGTTGTCTAGTACCCATAGCACAAGCTCTGCTTAGTTTGGGACTAGATGGTGATGAGTAAAATTTCCCAAAAATATTTATTTATTTTAAATTAAGCAGAGCTTGTACAGTCTAACAAAGCAATTAGTAATTAGTATCCAGGGTCGCCAGATATAAAGCGGTTAGGGTGGAAAGGTGCATCCTCTCACCCACCGGCGCGGTCCATTTGGTTCCGAGCTCCTCTATTTTGTGCAGAGGATGGGCACCGTGTGGTTTTACGGCCAAAATTAATATCCAATCTATCTACGATTTGCCCTACTAGAGATAGGAATTTGACATAAGTTCCATACAAAATATGTCAAATTTCTATCTCTAGTAGGGTAAATCGTGGATAGATTAGATATTCATTTTGGCCGTTAGTCGGTAAGAGTCCATCATAGTATTCATAGTTATTTATTGATAATAGTAATTATTATAAGTCACATTTTAAGTAAATAAAATTACATTTTCAGTTATCATTATTACATGCTATTACATTATTAAAATTTATTAAAATAATATTCTTATTTTGACATATTATATTCTCAATTAATCATTATTCTATTTTACAATTAGTAATTATTTACAACAAAAATGTTATAAGCCGCAGTCTGACAATTTAAGTAGTGACCTACCTACCCTATAAATTCATCCCAGGGATAAAAGCCTTGCTCAATCAGCCAGCGCTTCAGCCTGGTTTTAAACGACTGCGTTGATGGCGCGTCCCTTACGTGGTCTGGTAAGCGATTGTATACCGTTGACGCCATCACATGTACTAGCTTTGATGATTTCGCCAGTCGCCGAAGCACAGCACTCAATTGGTGCGCATGCCGTCTATTATAATATCATATCCCTCCGCCTTCCCCAGACGGAGGGTGTCCATAAGGAGTTCCACCTGAAAACAAAAAAAGGTGCATCACCTCACAGCCACAGACAAAGTAAAAAATAGACGAAGTGCTGCGAACAATCATACGAAGCCAAAAAAAAAAAAAACCTACGATAGATATAAATAGTACTCTAATGGGAAGCAGGTATGAGCTAATTTAATACATCGCCAACTTCGCTCGTCAACATCTTCTCCATTGCGATATTTCGTGGAAACACATTCGTCAAACATTCATGAACATTTTAAATCACATCTACCTGCACTTTTGCGCAATAATTATTATGAATCAGCGATAATTTATAACTAAACCCACCCGTGCATTTCGGACATGAGTGAGCCCTTTTATTAGAATGCCTTTTTAGCTTGTTCTCAGAAGTTGAATACCTTTGCGAACGAAAAATGCACATTTAGCCGAAGATTTTAAGTGTGTTTGAACCCAACGAACTTTGAGGCTTTTTGATGAATCGTATAGAAATCTCAATAATAAGGTTATAGAAATATCATCTATGTCTTTTAATACCGGAACGCGTGTCGTTGGTTTGCCGCTACCAACACTTAAATACGCAATTACGCCCACAATGTGTTAGGGTATAGGGACACAAAAGGAAACAACTGTTTTTATAATGTCGTAATAATGAAAGTTTATTATTTATCTTTTATATTCGGAAGGTGTGTTTTGATAATGCGTGCGATTCCACGCGGAGCTTAACGAGAAGTCCACAAGAATAAAAGGAATTCCAGTCAAGTGGATGAAAGGGCTCGCATATAAAAACTAATATTTACAAGTAAGAAAGCGATAGAACATTGTGTTGAAATGAGATAGATTTATTTTTGTATATTCCAACACAATGTTCATAGCATTCAATGCAAAATAAATTAAGCCTAACAAGTAATCCGTTGTTAGATACGCGGAAAAATACAACTTTAGTGACTCGTCCAAAACAGCACTGATGATCAAGCAAACGGTTCGCGCACTGGTGTCCTACGAGACACCTGCACGCGGCGACACTTTCACGCGTTTTGCCACTTCTATTATCTTATATTATTTAGATTTCTACGATAATCCATGTTGATATTATAAAGTATCCTGAGTGTTAATCCAAGATAAGGGGCTCGTGGCTGGTTAAGCTACACATGCTGCGGTCAGTCCGTGGATGGGTGACCATTTCGTTGCACATCGAGACCCCTCCGTGCCTCGGAGAGCACGTTAAGCTGTCAGTCCCGGTTGCTATACGAATATCTATGACAGTCGTTACGGGTAGTCAGAAGCCCTAACTGTCTGACAACTGGTATAACTTTATATAGGATGTCGATGTCGGTATTACCCAATGGTTGCGAGGGTCTGTTGGCAGCCGCTCCGTGTAAATTAATGATGTACAGCCGTATCTGGTTAGACTGGAAGCCGATTGGGAAAAGGCTTAGAAAAGAGGGTTAGGACTACGTTAGTACTATTAGATATTCTGTGGCTAGGACTGTAAATACTTCACTTAGTTTACAATCTGAGGTTTACAATGCAACAAACCTAACTCATAATTATTATTGAATACAACCTACACCGGACGGACGGTAGGTCCTAGACTTTCTTAAAAACAAACTAACGTGTTTATCCCTCACATTTCCTTGTCTTTGTAGGAAGAACCGTTTGTTATTTTATAACAATTCATCTCTCTATCGCTCAAAGGTCTTGCTGTCAGAAAACTCAAAAAGCGCTCGCGCGGTAGAAGTTAGAACTGTGAGATCTTATAGTACCGCCGCACACAGCGCGCGGGACGGAACTGAGGCGGAGCGTCGACCGCTTGTCACGCTGCGGGCGGGTCGCACGCGGGACTGAACGGCGGCGGCGGAATAAAACGTTCCGCTGTATGTGTGACTACTACTATACATTCCCATATTCCCATATAATACACAGACATTGTAAAAAATATAGACTAAGTGCTGCGAACAACCATAGTGAAGCCAACAAAAACCGTGCTCCTTCATGTACAACCAGTGCTCACGTACACACCATGCACCTGAAGGATATTTGTTTTCGCGATGCTTACTGGAAGATGCCGCGACATGTGAACTGAGAGGGGTGAGCACGGTTTAAGGTGCATGTGTGTGCGTGAGCACTGGTTGTACGTAAAGGAGCACGGTTTTTGTTGGCTCTACTATGGTTGTTCGCAGCACTTAGTCTATATTTTTTACTATGTCTGTGATAGAATAATACAGCGCCAGCGTATTGGTCGCGCACCGCCCGGTGGCGGATGGGCTACGCCGTCAAAACGCCCGCCAGGACGGCGTTGTGTGCACTGTCTAATTACAGCTCAGTACATACAACACGACGAGACCCGCTGCCGACGATACGGTTCAGTTCCGTATCGCTTCAGTACCGCTTGCTGTAGGTTTGCAGCTTTATAAAACAGCCACACAGTGGAGTGAGGTCACTTCGCGAGTGCAAAGAAATATAAGTAGGTAGTCTTTTGATCTTTAGTTACTGATGGAATTTTTATTATAATTTCCAAATTTTCATAGTGTTGGCACTATAATGTGGTATACTTTTTGTTTCGTTCACAGACGAATAAAAAAAGGCGGACGGAATCTCTCTAAGAAAAGATTTTAGCACTTATTTTTTTTCTTAAAACTACAATAATTTTGACACACGAGATATTTTTAATTTATTTGTGACACTCCGATAACGAGTATCGTCAGACGAGATTTGTTGCGAAATGGCGGCTGTTAGACTTACTACGGGTGTAAATGTGTGCGTGCTAGCCCGTACTTTCAAGCGAGCCGATTTACTATGGGTGCTTCACTTATTGTTTATCGAGATTCCGTCCGCCTTTTTTTATTCGTCCATGGTTTTGTTTTTATTTTTTATTTAAAGAGAATATTTAGATGGTTTTGGCACAGTTCTGGTTAGAGAATAAGTTTAAATAGGAGGGGGTCATTTATCTGAATATTTGGTCAGAAAATGAAAAAATAAAGCCAAGGCAAATATTTTTCAAAAAAAACCACTTCTCGTATATTTTTATGTCTAAAAATTTATGCGACTCTTTAATTCGCCTTTGTTAGGTACATATTCTTGTTTTTGTAATCGTGTCGGGCTTTCCCAAAGATCTCTACTATGAATAATCTTGAGAGAACGATGCTGTAATCTAAACATATGACGTAGCATTGGTAATCTATTATACAATACAAGGTGACTTATTGTAATTGTGGTAACGTGTGTATTGTCCTTCACGTGATAGTAAACAGCGAAAGACAAATTACGGCTAGAACACTGAGGTACTATGTACGAGTAGGTACATAATAAATATATTGGGACATTTTTTAATAACTATTTTGGGACATTTTTACACAGCACCATCTTAATCCCAAACTAAGCAGAGCTTGTGCTATGGGTACTAGACATTGGATATAATACTTTTTTTGTTGTAAATATTAGAGGTAAATACATACATACATAAAATACTTAGAAACACCCAGAACAACACAAACACTCATGTTCACATAAGTACAATAATATACATAGTACAGTCGACTGCATGACAGTGGTAACACTTCAGTTCAAAAACCGCCCTTACTGCTTACGAAATAAAGATGCTGCTAATGTCAAAGTGTTACCAGAGACGTGCGGTCGACCGTACCTCAATTGGCTAGAATAATAAAACTTAAGATGCGAATTGGTTGCAAAAAGGTCACAATAGCCCGCATTAAAAAAATACGTGGAATTCCAAATCACAGTACCTACAAATCTGTTGATACTACGGTTGATACATTGAACTTATTGATCGTTGACGAAGGTTATTCAATTACACAAACTATAAAATTAATGTCTTTCAAAGACGTCAAAGATTTTTCTGACCATTGTTATGCAAAATCGAGACGAATAACAAAGATAATTGTCTTTTGTCGAACGCTTCAGCAGTTTAGGAGGTAATTACCTATTATGCAGACATTAGCATACAGAAAAAGTATTTAAAACTCTTAAATACTACCACCGTACCTACTTCTGCCGCCAAACAGTGATGCTTGCATTGCTGTGTTCAGGTGCTCGTGGTACGGGTGTCGGTGACATTACAATCACATGAGACTTTCCATCTTCATGTCTCAGTTGGCGAACATGGTTTGCCGTAGGTATTGCATTTGTTAGGTGGTATTGCAGTTGTTATGGGCAAAGGTAACCGCTTAACATCAGGTGGGCCTTTAGGTCGTTTCGCCATCTTGTAACGTAAAAAAAGTGTGCAGGTTTTCGCACAATTTTTCTAGGAAAGTCGGAGATGCGGGTCGGGATCGGACCCCTTGCTGGAATTTGGCGCGACCAGAATGTTGGAATATACAAAATGTTAATCTGTAACCGGGCCATATTTCTAGAGCAAATGAAAAATAATGTGCTTAGTTATCAAAAAATACATGAAAACATAGCGAGGGTTTCAGAATAAATCTCGAACGACTCTGAAAATAAGTCATCGGCGGCATTGTCAGAGGGTGGAAATACATTTTTTTTGTGGTTTCAGGCGCATCGTTTTTGTGTCGCACGCGAGACACCGAGGGAATTAGTTTGTTTACAATTAGGTATATAAATAAATAAAAAATTGATATTGATTTTTTTATTGATTCAGAACAAAATATATATTGTAATTAAAAAATTTAAATTAAAATTCATTTATTTCAGACTAATTGATGTCCATCATTTTTTTAGTAACAATTATTATCTTACAACTATGTTTCACAGAAAGTATAAAATAAAATAAAATAATAAAATAATCCACATAACAGTCACCAGGTCACATGCAGCCTGATAAGTCTCCCCACAACAGCAGACTCTGGTCTATCAGCAATCATCCTTAGGATTCCATTGCCACTGCCTCGAATTCGGTGTATGAGTGAGGCTGACTTTTTGCGCATTATAGCGTAATGTACACACGGCTACACATCAAGGCTGACCTCGCGTTGTAAGGAAAACCTATACAATGCGAGGTCAGCTTATACTGGAAATGTACAGCTTGATGTGTAGCCGTGTGTACGGTGTTATTAATAAAATAATTATGATTTGCATGTTTTGCTGTAAGTTACAGGGTACAATTTTTTTTTTAGAGATTACCTTTTAAGGTTAATTACATGTCAGATGGAACATTTTTATTGAATATTTAAGTAATTAATATTATTTTAAGTAATTAGTAATTAAAATTATAGCATAAATAATTGAATAAAATTGAACATAACAAAAACATCATAGTATTAATGATAGTCATAATAATCATCATAGTATTAGTAACAATCATAGTCTTAATATATATATATATGTATAATATATATGTATAGTCACCTCCTTAAGTATGGCACGAATACAGATCAAATTGTTGTACTTATACAGTCAGAATATACAACTCCGCCTAGACTCTGATCTAGGGTAGCGAGAGGGGAGGGGGGGGTGATTGAGATGAGTGGCCTAGGTGTATATTGTAATAAATTTTCATTTATAACTGGTAAATAGTAGTGCTTGCAAGCGCGACCGCTGAGCGTGAGGTCCTGGGTTCGATTCCCGGGTCGGGCAAAGTGTTATTGGGTTTTTTCATTAGGAAATTCTCAGCAGCAGCCCGGAGTCTGGATTTGTGCCCGGTCAATGGCAATAGGCTCGCCCCCTATTACATGGGACTATAACATAACTGGCGAAATGTGGGTGTACTATTACACCTCTCTCTACCCCTTCGGGGAAACACAGGCGTGATGTTATGTTATGTTATGTTACAACGTGATGGTGCTCTTAAACCCAATTCACAAACTGTCTCTCATTATGCAAGATGCATTGTTACTTATTTTACTTAACTTCAAACGCCATAACAGAGAACCTAACATAATTATTTGAGAACTTCTGTAACTAGAGACCGACCGAAAATGGAATTATAATTTCAGCCGAAAACGAAACTTTTGGCCGAAACCGAAAAAGTCAAAAAAACTAAAAACATGTACTACTTCTTTCATATCGATAGATTTTTGTTTGGTAAAAGTACTATAAAAATAAAATATATTAAATATCAATATTTTAATCATTAAAGTTCCTACATCATTTAAAACAACCTGAAACATACGATTTGCATACGTAAATTATCTAAATAGTTTTCTCAAAAACAGATTGATATGCAAGAAATAGAAATTTTCTTCCTACTGATTACCGCACCCCTGTCTCCATAAAGTTGACCCGCTGAACTAAATAGAAGATTTCACGAGAGCGTAGACCGTACTAGGTACAGGCCGCAAGAAAAAAAAAATCTGGCAAAAACGAAAATTACTGAAAATGATTACTTTGGCCGAAAATTGCCGAAAACCGAAAACGAAAACGAAATTCGGTTCGACTCTATCTGTAACCCTTTTTCATTATTATACTATACAAATTATACAATGCGTAACAGAACAAACGCAAGACCCCAGACACCGCTCAATCGCAATTGATTCTGGCTGTATTTTATTTTAAATACTTGGTTTTAGGCATCAGTTGGTTGCTGGATAGCTGCAGAATTAGTTTTGGAGTTACCCGACACACGGAAACCCCTTTCGCTGATCTTCCTGGTCCTTAAGGACCTACTGGCGATCCGCTGTTAAACTTATTTAACCTAATAAAAAAAGCATTTTGAAAAAAAAAATGGGTACCGTCGTAACGTGTAACATGGTATAAAAACTATAGCAATCGATTCTCCCAGTAATTCCATTCTCTCTATAATGTCCAAACAATCTTAACATACCTTTCCCAATCTTTGTCACTATATCTTCTTTCACTCCACATACATACATACATATTATCACGCCTGTTTCCCATAGGGGTAGGCAGAGACTATGGATTTCCACCTGCTACGATCCTGACACACCTCTTTCGCTTCATCTACATCCATTAACCTCGTCATGTATGCTCGTCGGTTTAGAGAACTCTTAAACTGGCATTTTTTGAGAACATCCGCGATTTGATTTCACTCCACAATGCTCCTTTATCACGTTATTCCTTACTTTATCTCTCAAAGTTACACCACACATACTTCTCAAAGCTCTTATTTCTACTGCATTTACTCTGCTTTCATGTTTCTTCTGCCATAGCCGTAATCTTTAACCGTATTAATTGCTAATCTTACCGTACAAGCCATAAGCATGAAGGAGGTAAAGGATATCAGATGAAAAATATTACAGAACAACTTTAAACTCTGCATAATCAGCCAAGGACGGGTTTAAAGCTTCTTTATGAACTAACAGTTAACACAAATAAACTAGTATCTCCAACGATTACTAGAGCAGATAACGCTATCTTACTAACAAACAATTTAAAACTCTGACGAAATGACATCAATATTTAACAAACATTACTCATTATCTACGGTATCGTAATTAATCTAGTATTTCTTATTACAGGTACTCGCTTACTGGAGTGCACACGCGTTGGAAAAAAGTGTCGAAACCCTGCAGTGATAACTAAAATTCCAAATTCAAGTTATATTGTGTTCTAGAATTCCAAATATAAACTCATAATTTGGAAAAGAATTACCGAAATTCGAATTTAAAGTGTGTGAAAATTAAATTTCGAATTCCATATTGGAATAAATTGGAAATATTCGAATTGAAAGTGAATCAAAATTAAATTTCGAATTCCAGATTGGAATAAATTGGAAATTCGTGTACTGAAATTCCAAATTGAAAGTGGATGTTTAGTGTGTGTAACTGGAGTAGATGACAGTGTAGTGTAAAGTGTAATACTGTGTATCATGAGTGGCGGGTATGGATGAGCTCCAGACGATACACAAGACCTGCGTGCGGGTGAACTCGGCCGAGGATGATGAGTCCCGGGATGAGGTCGACTATGAGTTACCAAAGAAGAATCCTTTTGTGCGGGTAAGTGATATTCATGAATCATACTATCGTATTCTATTGATGCAACGATTCAACATTTTCTGACAAATCGAATTTTTTTCAGTTTTTATGACGAAAATAGTAAAATGACTTTTTGAGGTTTTAACTAGCTGACTACAATTACAAATAGAATTGAATGTGAATCTATAAGTGATATTATTAGTATAAACAGATCAGCGCTCTTTACGCTGTACTGATGGAAAAATATAAAAAAAACAACTTAGATTGATTTCTTTGTATAATTCAGTACACTAACATCCTGTGTATCACAAGAGCGATACATAATTAATCAGTAAAAGCAAAACTAATGCTTTAATAATTATGGTAAAAACCACAGAAATAGAGTAAAAACTGTCGTAATTATGGAAAAACCTGCAGCTTGTAAGTGTTTAGAATAAACTGATAATTATGATCTTAAAATGTCGAAAAATAACATCGTAAGCATGGCTTGATAAAGGGAATAGTAAGGCTAAGGTTGTCTGGTAGAGAACGCCTATGGCGTTAAGACCGCCTTTGTACCCAGTTGTGCATAAGGAATAAAATAAATAGTATTAACGTATTTAATTCAAGTATACGTAACTGGAATAACATTGCCTTCGGAGAAACAGAATCAGGGAATGTAAACACATGTGTATAAAATTGTTTGAACAATAACAAATTAATAATGTTATGTCAATGGAACTGCTAACTTAAATTCAACCCTGCTCACGAAATGGGTTATTCAGCCACTAGGTTATCTCCAGGCAAAATACCCTCATTGCCGGTTTCGGCTACAGCGCCTACAGTGACTGCTATATTGGACAGCCGTCACGCTCACGGCATTGCTGTTCAGCCTTTTCATATGCTCGTAGGTGCCACTGGTGATCTAGCTTTGAGCTCATCGTGCTTGACGTCAAGCTTTTCTCTGCCCTTTTCCTCGAAAGTATTGATGTTTTTCTCGCAGAGATACGTAACTATAAAACAACCTTATGTTGCACCACAATTGCAATCACTTTTATTATTATAATCATTCAAAGTTCTTGTTTACTTTTTAGTACATTCAACATTTCCTTTAGTCATCCTATCCTAACCAGTTTAGTCACAGGTCTTACATTTTTGTATTTTTAAGGTTAGTCATACTAGTATTATATTATCTGTGGTCACGCAGTACCAACAACGCGTGCAACAGGTGCTCTTTTGCATTTTTAAGACTCGAGCTTGAGCTAATTAATTATAGCGTCATGTCACAGTGTAATTATCTGTTCCATACAGTGGTTCAACGAAAATTGACACTGACAGTTTTTAAAGGCAACTCGGGACATTGTTTGATAGTTTTAAAAGCAGCTTGGGACACTTAACTCTCACATTGGACGACTGTTTGGAGTGGCTAGACTATGGTCATGTTTTCGTACACCATCATCATCCTCCTGCCCTTATCCCAATTTATTTGGGGTCGGCGCAGCATGTTTTTTTTTTCCATACATCTCTATCAGCCGTCATCTCCGTGTTCACTTTCTTTCTATTCATATCATCTTTCACACAATCCATCCATATTTTCTTCGGTCTCCCTCTTTTCTTATAGCCATCAACATTCATACTTAAAACTTTCCTCATGTTTTCGTACACCATCACTATTATATCAAGGCTGAACAAGTAAACACAGATTACCTAATAATTGCGGACTTTTCTCCGAAAAAGTTTTGTATTAATCTGGTAATCATAGTTGCTGTCCACACATACATGAGTGCCTGTTAAAAAATTTCACTTACGATCGTATCTAATCCCTATAAATTGTGCACTAAATTTATCATTATGAATAAAAAAGCATTTTAGTGAATCTAATTTTAGTAAATCTAGTGGCGTACTACATGCAGTAGTACGCCACGGACTGCCCCATGATCTAGATCTTACGTCTTTGTCCATCCAAAGGTTGTCTGGAAGATATTTACTTTTAGCGATAAGACCGCCAATGTACCCATAATTTATACGTTGTTCCTGTTTACTACTATTTTCATGGTGTACAATAAAGCAGACAGAATACTATCTATCTATCCATCTTATCTCTAAAACTGATAAAGTAATAACTATCAAGTTCTTTCTCTGTATTTAAAGAATCAAGATCTCGATTACCATCTTCATTATAAAATTACATATTTGCATATCAGTCACCAGTGGATATTGCGTTTTGATATTGTTGTTGTGATTTTGAAGGGCATGAAGTATGAACTAATTAAACGGATCATTCTCGTTAGGTACATTTTCCAAATCCATGATGACAATGACAAATCTGAAGAAGTGCTTTTTTTTATTCTTAACGGGCTTGCGTTTGACCGCCACCTCACCATTATTGACGACTTTCTTTCTCGTTAGATCCATGGTCCAGATCCGTGGTGGTTCTATTGTGATAATTTCTTTCTTTCTTTCTTACTCTGTTGGCTCAGCAACCCAAAATGTGCATTGACCTCCAGAACGAGAGAATGCCACGTTGCCGCGATCTTTAACTGTATCTTGCTAATCACTGGCATGAATCTCTAAACGATCATCTACCAATACATCGCTCCAGCGATATCTAGGGCGACCGACTAGGCGTCGCCCTTTCGGTCAACCCATATAGGTTGTCTTCGCATATCGATCTTCTCCCATTCTCTCCCATTTATTTATAATAAATAAAAAATAAAATTCTCTCCCATGTGACCAAGCCAATGGAGTCTGTGAGGTACCTATTTTTTTTTAGAACCGTGTATCTTTGGGTAAATCAAATCCTGGAATTCTGGAATGTCCAGTCGGTGCGTTAGTTCTATTTCCCTGAACGTTCTGTTCCTGAACGTCTACTTCCCTTAATGTCTATTTCCCTACCTACTTCACTTCTTCAACAGTCGTCATAGACGACTGGGCTATTTTTGATAACTGTGATATACCAGGCCCCTCAGAAAGTATTGCGAAAAAAAGTTTTTATATATGGGAGACTGGCCAGTTATAATGTTTTTCGAAAATATGATTATTTATAAGTAAAAATAAGTAAGTTCCAATTTCAAAATTTCCCTCCACATTTTTTGCGAGTTAATTCAAAGTATTGTGTCTCACTGAAATATGGATCTGCGCCGGGAACATTTTAGAGCTATGATTTTATACGATTTCAAGTGTCGCCTGAAACCGGATGAATCGTACGATAGACTTCAAATGGCATTCATGGATGAAGGCCCTTCCAAGGCAACCGTGTATCGTTGGTATAACGAATTCAAGCGCGGTCGACCAACTTTGGGGGATGACGAAAGAAGCGGTCGCCCTTTGACGGCTGTTACCGAAGAAAACGTGCTAGCAGTGAAAAATTTAATCCAAGACAATAGGCGAATTACATATCAGGAGATTCAACACATATTGAAGATTGGATCGGGAAGCGTTCACGAGATTCTACACAGCCATCTTCGCGTGAGGAGGATAGTATCACGCTGGGTGCCGCACAACCTCACCGATGCTCAGAAGCAGGCCCGGGTGGAATGGTGCCGTGATATGCTTAACAAATTTGAAGCAGGCTCGTCTCGGCGTGTTTACGACATCGTTACAGGTGATGAGTCCTGGATTTATCAATACGACCCAGAAACCAAGCGCCAGTCGACTGTTTGGGTGTTTCAAAATGAGCCAACGCCTACCAAAGTGAAGCGATCTAGAAGCGGGGGTAAGATTTTGATCGCTAGCTTTTTTAATTTGACTGGCCACTTGGTATCAATTCCCTTACGGGATCAAAGAAGCATTAATGCCGAATGGTATACTACCAAATGTTTGCCAGAAGTTTTCTCTGTTATAAGCAACAAGCGACCAAACACAGGGCTCCGCGGGCTACTGCTCCACCACGACAATGCACCTGCGCACACCGCACTCAAAACGAGGGACTTCCTGGACAGCACGCCAGTCAAACTCCTGGGTCACCCTCCTTACAGCCCTGATCTAGCACCGTGTGACTTCTTTTTATTCCCAAAAATAAAAAATCAGCTCAAAGGGATACAATTTTCGTCGCCGGAAGATGCGCTGGCTGCGTTCGAGCAGGCTGTAAACGAGGTGTCTGCGGCGGACTGGAAAAAGTGTTTTGAAAACTGGTTTAGGCGCATGAATCTTTGTATAGAGGCTGGTGGAAAGTACTTTGAAAAGATTTGATAAAAATATATGTACGTATAGAACAATTTTTTTTAGTTTCGCAAAACTTTCTGAGTGTCCCACGTATTGGTTCTTACAAGAGAAGTTAGAATAGCTTTACTGCACGTGTGTTGAACGTGAATCAAGACCACATGCAACAAGAACTCGATCTATGCTAAACTGAAGAAGTGATGAGCACTCGATAAGCTCTTTAAGTAGAGTAATTCATCATAATCATCAGCCTATCGCAGTCCACTGCTGGACATAGGCCTCACCAATAGCACGCCACCGAATTCAACCTCGGCCACTATCGTCCGGTTTCCACCAGCCACCACCTTGCGTAGATCGCTACTCCACCTAGCCTGAGGACTACTACGCTACGTTTTCCAATTCGCGGTCTCTACTCTAGAACACTTCTACCCCAACGGTCATCGATTCTTCGGCTAATATGGCCGGTCCACTGCCACTTCAGCTTGTTTATCCTGTGTGCTATATTGATATCTTTGGTTCTCTATTGGATCACCTCGTTTCGAATCCAATCCCTCAACAACACAAAAAATAGAGTACTAAGTCACTGTACATAGGCCAACCAAGGGGGCTGTCATCAATGGGCGTCGCATCATGCGACTTAGAGATTATGTCCAAATGAAACTCAGCAGTGTCCCGCTGAATATTACCAAATAACAACATCTCCGATCACGAACACGTCAGCTAAGCGTAATCAATATCTTTGATTACCATTCATTGACACTAAGAAATAAAGATGAAGAAATTATAACTTTGAAAGCAGGTAAACAGAAGCCCTTATCACGCGTGTATAAATATAAACCAAAGCATTGCGCAAGAACGTTAATCTATCAAGTACAAATTATAACACAATGATGGACTGTTTTGATTGCGTAACAATCACTCGACTTAATTAAACAGCTCACATGTTTGTTTAGAACGTTATAGTATTAGTAATAGTACCTATTGTAAGAATGAGAAACTATTGAAAGTAACGCCCATTGATGCGCAGTAAACGTATTTATTGGCTGGTTCTCTTCTACAGATGCATTGTTTCACGTATTTTGAAGGACATGGGTTTTAGCTGCTTCTTATTTTTCGCGTCGATGGTTCAAAAGTTTATTGATAATGGCACAGTCATTGACGCTGATGGCCCAGAAATTTGCCCAAACTCGTTCATTGTCTGTGGCATTATTGAGGTCACTCAATGTGCAGGTGCTAGGATATGAAGAGCAACATAGCAAGTGTGAGGTTCATTGAGGATCAATCAATACCACATGTGCAGGCTTTTTTTTTTTTTTTTTTCGAAATGATTCTCGCAGTTGGTACCGAAGTACCACATCTGCTTAACCGGGCTTAGTTGGCGGAGAGTCCCATGTGGGACTCCATTCGCCGAAGGTTTTTCCCTAATCCTATACACTTAAAAACTAAAGTCACGGTTTCAATACCGCAAGCGGGCGACCCCAAGGGGGGCGCGAACCTCGCTGGGGCATTGCAGGGGGACCCCGCCGTTCCTATGTCCCCCTAGCAGCCGTTGCTGCATCGAATATTTTCCTCGAATGTGGCGGACTTTCGGTCTATCGGGTGACGCGCTAAACGCCGTTAATCGGCAAGCCTCGCTGGCGAGGCTAAGACCTACCTAAAACCTAAACAGTGGCTACGCAATAGCCTGCTCCTAGAAACCATGTGCAGGCTGTAGCCGTTCGGTATATATAGCCCCACTTGCTCATGTTAAGCCTACATAACCCTAACTGGGTCCTCATTCAGTTTGGGAACTTCCATATAGGCCAGGGGAGATATTCCCTGCAGGAAGCTTCTTGCTGGATTGGATATAGTTTGGAGGTAATTTTTCCAGCCACGGTTTCTGATGAGTCTCTGCTTGCTCCTGCTAAAAAGCAGTGATAGCCTAGCAGTTGAAAGCTCGCCTTTCATGCAAGAGAATCTAAGTTCAATCTCAGGCCGCATATCTTTTTTTTTAAATTTAATGTGTGGATCAAAATTCGATTAACAATTGTGTCAATCATGAAGAAAAATATTTCTGCATGTCGAAGAAACCTCCACACCTGTCCTATGAGCCCTACTCACTAAATTGTTTTTTTAAAATAATAACTACCCTGTATTAGGTTTTCTCTAGTATTGTGAGTTCCTCTCCATAACAGACATAAATCTCAAATGCACAAGCACCCAGATCTGATAGATGTTTTTATGTCGTAAAATAAATACTTTTTCTATTTGGAAATCAAATTCGCAACACAGTTGAAACCGTTATCTAGGCAAAGCGCAAGAGAGAGAGAACTTTGAACGGTTTCAACCGTATCTGCTGGTCAAAATTAAAACTGAGCAAACTTGTTAAAATAATAATGACATAAGCCCAATCAGACATTATTTGTAGAAACTAACACCAATTTTTTTTTCTATCAGGTTTCGCAAATCTCTAGATAATTGATTTTGTCACGTAGCCGATTTTGAGTTAACGGAATACAGTTTCATCTGTCGGCAATACAAATACTTGTTCTATGCGAGATTCAAATCCACAACATGGTTGAAACATTTCTCTAGATTCTAGGCAAAGCGCAATTTTTCTTAGAGAACGTTGAACGGTTTCAACCTTATCTACTGGTCAAACTTAAAGCTGAGCAAACTGGTTAAGATGACGCAGATTCATAAGCACATGCTACAGAATATGGTACATCAGTATTCTCGGTACGTAATGTGGGCCAGATTATTGTCTCGACGTCGACAAAAAGTATGGCAAGTGGGACGACGACCTCTCGCGAAGTATTGCAATCACTGTTACTTGTGCACGAGAATTATCTGTGAGGTATGTTTTATTTATTATCTTTATCATTATTGACAGCTTTTGTCAACCCATTCTCTATTTTGTCCTTTCCGACAAACCCCTATTATTTATGTTATTTACCAATTACATGAGTGATGAGATGACATCGTATCTGGGCGGCAATTCTCGTTTCCCTCGAGATAATCTCGAAATAGAGATTGCGATTTGAACTTTATCTACTATAAAATTTCGAAACTTGAAGTAATTTTTTCGAAAATTGTGCTCTCGGCACTTTTAAACTATTTTAAATTATTAATATTATAAATAAAAAATATATCTATTAAAAATATATTTAATTAAATTTTAAATTTTTAAATAATGTATTATATAATATTATAATATTAATATTATTTATACTTAATAGCTTTTCTCGAATGTAACTCAAGATGAGCTATTCTGGAAATGTCGTATAGGGTGCCACTGACGATGCATCCAACAGTACGAATGGCGTGGCCGCATTCCAAAATCTGTCCGTGAATGTTGAAAACGTATTTTATTTTTAGAACAAGTCAAGCTTTTTTGGAAGAAGTCATTAAAACGACGTCCGAATGGATACATCGTCAGTGCCCAGCTTAATGGGTACCTGTGGGTACCTATCAAATATTTTCCAAAGTGTTGGCTTTGACAAGATACCTATAGACCAAATGTCAAGAACAAAAATTTGATACATTCAAAACTCTGCCGATTTGCGTAGTACACGCGAATTACGCACACACTCACATTCAAACCAAGCCGAACTGTTTATTGTATTTCGAATCACCGAACGTGTCACCACGACACTTAACTGTCAAAGAGCTTTGAAAAAAATCTTAAAATGCCTTCGTATGTCGTGAAACGATGCAAAAATAATTCTACAGCGCATAAAAAATCAGATGGAATTACTTTTCACAAGTTAGTAATTTATTTTAATCATATTTTAATGTTTACAATTCATTTTCTTGTAACCTTACCGCGGCAAGGAATATTCCTGTGTTGCATGTTAATAAATTATAATTTACCCCAGAAATCGGGTAAAATTAATCGTCATGTTATTTTTACGCTTTTTTTACTTTTTAGCTTTCCGAAAGACCATAACAGAAAAAAAAGAGTGGGTTGAAGTAATACGTAATAGCATAAATGAAAATAATTGGTCACCATCCAATTATTCACTCATTTGTAGCGAACACTTTGTTGAGCATGATTTAAACATGACTAAAAACGTGATCCCTCCTTTTGGGCTGCGCCGCAGTCGGGTGAAAATTTCTATTAAAACAACATAATGAATCCTTCACATCTACCACAATGGAATCCAATGAAATGAGTAATTTTTGATAATTTTGCAAATAATTTACCAAGGAATAGTACACAAGTATCCAACCAACAGCAGTAATTTTATTTTTAGTTTTAGTATAATGTTCCATTTTTTAAGTAACTACTATGAATAATTAAACCCTGATTAATTATATTTCAATTGTTTTTCTTACATCTAGCATTTTCTTCGCTGCAGTGAGATGAAAAGTTGTGTGTTTTGCATGGCTGCAAAATTATTTGCGTCTCGTGCCTTTACATTTGTTTGATTATATTTTAGAATTCAATCTTAAATCCTTCGCTTGCTTTATTGAAGAAAACGCGCTAAGTAACAACTTTACAGTCTTGCATAGCAAATAACAATTTTTTATTATATAGTTATATTCTATGTACGGCCAGGGACACGAATTATTTAGCAAATTGAGACACAAATTTCGCCGTATTTTGCCTTTCTAGCCCTGATCCTAGTCGTTGGTATACTGATAACGAATGACAATAAGGGTAAATGTCATGTCTCTGTTTAGTCATCATAATTGTCAAACTTTTTGTATCGTCTTTGTTATTTTTGGTGTTTTTGTGCGTAACCTACTTGGTGCAAGTAAAAAATTTTTTTTTTCTTTCTCTTCTTTAAGCCCATTTTCAAGTATAGTGACAGTGAGCTTCCTTTCTAACAAGATGCAGCTTATTATTAGTATTTTCAACTAAGGCGACTAAGGGATTCGCCAGAGGATGGGCAGCAGCGTTCTTTGAGAATTTAACCAACCAACTGCGATCGCCAACCCACCTGCCAAGCGTGGCGATTATGGCATATCCCCCCTACATAAGCTTGGGGGAGGCCTATGTCCGGCAGTGGACGTTTTCAGCTGAAATGATGATGATGATTAGTATTATCGAATGGCATCTTGCTTCCGGATCTAAAGACAAAAAAAACTAAAGTTGAAACAATTTTTGAGTTACTTTCTTAGCTTTTGAGGATACATGATGACCATCCCATCAATCATCATCATCTATTCATCAGTAGCAACACAGAGTCTGTGTTTGTGCGATTAATGGCAATAGTACTACTATACACCTCTTCCTACCCCTTCGGAGAATATAGGCGTGATATGTTATGTTATGCTATGTTATGATGACCATAAGATAAATTCGAAAAAAACAAATGCATGATTTTTGAGCAGGTGCATGGTTTTTTTTTTTTTTTTTTTTTTCCTTACGGCCAAATTCTCACACGCGTCGCCGTTACATCTGATGCTGTCACTGTCTTCTTTAGCAAGCAACCACAGATTTGACATCTACCACCGGTTTCTTTTTCTTTTGAAGTAAAACTTCTTTAGGCCCGCTTGACTTGGGGAGTAAGCTGGTGTATGCGTTACGATAAGTGTGAATGCGTTACGAAAAGTGTGAATGCGTTACGAAAAGTGCGAACGAAAGTTGAGAGGGAGATATAAGGTAGTAAAGATAGAAAGAGAGAGAGTTACGTTTCGTATATTACTGTAGGGGCAAGAGAGAGAGGTGTGAGCAAACTTTTTTTTAGTGAAGTTTTACTTCAGTCGTGTGGCACACTCGTTTTTTTCAAATTAAGTAAAAAAAAAAATTATGTCTGTTTTTATAAAGACAGTACCAATACCAATAGTAAAACAGGTAAATAAACTCGTTTTTTCATTTAAAACATCAGTAAACATTTTTAACACCTAGAGACAATTTAAAACCAGTCCAAAACGAGCTATTGTTTTTCACATTACTCAAGTATCCTTCCAAGTAGAAAAAGCTAATTAAAAAGTAAAACTAGCATCAATTACAGCCCAGCATACGCTAAGATCTCCAATAATTTCCTCTTCATCTTAATAAGGAAATCCCGTGATACGAGTATGTCGCGTCTCAGTTCCCGGTATCGCACGGAATGCGAGTAAAAGTGGACATCGACAAATAGACTCGTGTTAGGCTAGATTTATATTTGTGAGATTGATTTATAGAGTTGTGATTGAAAAAAATCATGATATTTATGCAGAAGTTTGTATGGGTCAAAATATGGTACCTTACGGAACACAATAATCTTCTCAAATCGTGTCGACATGAGCTACATAATGATAATAGCTCATGCCTTGGGAAAAAGATTAGCCAGACAGCAAATTGGCAGCAAGGCCCAGGGTGCACCGAACGATCACTTAAATATCATCACTCGTGGAGGCTCTTTTAATGCACCCCTAACAACATCATAATGAATTAGTGTATAGTTCTAAAATAAAGAAATTGTATGGGTCACAATTTAGTACCTTGCGGTCTTCTTCTTCGTCGTTTCGCTCTTGACAGAGCGGTCGTGGCCATCGTGTACTATTGCCGGGGGCAGCTTTAGTTCGCCTCACGATGCCTCGCCACCTTTCCCTGCTTTCGGTTAGTCTGGTGCATTCATGTAATGGCCGGCCCACGGCAGACTTAATTAAATCGGTCCATCGCATGGGAGGCCTTCCACGCACTCTTGAGCCCTCTATTCTGCCCTGTACGGTATGCCCTGCGGTACACTCTAGTCAACTCAGCCTATCGCAGTCCACTCCTGGACATAGGCCTCTCCCAAGTTGAGCCACAACGCTCGGTCCTCTGCCTTCCGCATCCAGTCCCCCCCAGCCACGTTCTTTAGGTCGTCGGTCCACCTGGCAGGGGGGCGCCCTACGCTGCGTTTGCCGATTCGCGGTCTCTACTCAAGGACTCGTCTGCTCGAACGGCCATCGGTCCTTTGACAGACATGGCCAGCCCATTGCCACTTCAGCTTACTGATCCTACAAGCTATGTCGGTCACTCCGGTTCTTCTCCGGATAATCTCGTTACGGATTTTATCCTTCAAAGAAACTCCAAGCATAGCTCGCTCCATAGCTCGCTGAGCGACTTTGAATTTGTCGACTAGCCCAACTGTCAGTGTCCACGTCTCGGCACCGTAAGTCATGACTGGCAGGACGCACTGGTTGAAGACCTTTGTCTTCAAACTTTGCGGTGTAGGCGACGGTACACTCTAGTCATTTAGGCTGAATAAAAAAAAAAAATTCGTTTCTTAGCTTTCAGCCCTAATATTGTTGGATATTTACAATAACTCGTAATTATATAGCATTCTTTCTCTGGATCAGCCTTCTGTTCTATCAAATGAAGCAGTTATACGTTGTTATTAGCCTCACCTAATTATATACCTACCTAAACGGATCCTTAAACTTATCGTATTCAGTCAAGTAGGCACATAATGTATTGCTAAAGCCGGTAACAGCATCTCTATAGAATTTCACAAGTGGTCAGGAAAGTGGCCCGCCCTTACCCACGCAACATGTTTGTTTCCCAACATTACATAAGCTAGGTCATACCGCGAGAGGAGCGATGTCTTTTTCTTAGTCGGTCACTCTTGGCGAGTGGTCGTAGATTACGTCGTGCCTCGAAACTTAAGTAGCAGTTGCGAGTTTTTGAGCTATAAGTTTGCTAATAACATTGCTCGCAGAACGGATGGCCGATGGGGCAGTAAAGTTCTGGAGTGGCGACCGCGTACTGGAAGGCGCAGCGTGGGTAGGCCCCCCACAAGGTGGACCGACGACCTGGTGAAGGTCGCGGGAATCCGCTGGATGCGGAAGGCACAGGACCGGTCGTTGTGGCGATGCTTGGGGGAGGCCTATGTCCAGCAGTGGACGTCTTTCGGCTGAAATGATGAGCAATACGTGCGGAATAAACTTGGTTACTTTTGACACACCAAAAAACATCCTTATGTGTGCATTAAATAAATAAATAAATATTTTTGGGACATTTTTACACAACACCATCTAGTCCCAAACTAAGCAGAGCTTGTGCTATGGGTACTAGACAATGGATATAATACATATATACTATATTTTTTTTGTAAATACATACTTATGATACATAATAAACACCCAGACCAACACAAACACTTATGTTCATCACACAAATATTTGTGTCCTGTGGAAATCGAACCCACGACCTCGTGATCAGCAGTCCGACCCTCGAACCACTAGACCACAGACGTCGTCATTATTTCTATGACTGGCGTGAATATGTTGACAACTCGAATTATTATTATTATTATTATCAGCCCGTAGTGTCCCACTGCAGGGCAAAGGCCTCCCTTCCCTTTTTCCACTTGTCCCTGTCTTTTGCCTTCTGGGGCCAATCCTTCAGATAGGAGTCAAGTTCGTCCCGCCATCTCCTTCTGGGCCTGCCGCGTTGTCGTTTGCTGCTGTCTGGAATCCACTGTGTGGTTGTTTTCGCCCATAGTTCCTCCGGCATGCGGCAGATGTGACCAGCCCAGTTCCACTTAAGCTTGGCAGCTGTTTGGCCTACATCAGCAATTTGTGTTTTGGAACGCAGTATAGAGTTTCTTACGCGATCAGTAAGTCTAACTCCTAGGATACTGCGTTCCATTGCTCGCTGACAAACTCCAAGTGCAGACTTTTGACGCTTAGTCAGTGACCATGTTTGCTCTCCATAGGTGAGGGTGGGAAAAAAAAAAAACATGTTTTTTTAAGTTATATTTTAATCGCTTCCCACGCCTATGGTTTTATAGGAAAAAATTTACAAGATTCGAAAGACTGCAAAAAATTATCCAAATCATGTTTAATACATAAGTTTAAAAAATAAATGTATTTATCACATTTAGTTTTGTGTACTTCTGAGTCTTTTGCTATCGTAAGAATCCCAAGGTTCCCAAGTATCAGATTAATGCTATTCAATTCTCGTCCTACTAGATAAAGTTCCATGGGGCAATTGTGTAATGCATTCACTTTGACATTAGCTTTCATTTTGAAATTATAGCAATATTCATTGCCTGGTACGTAGTTGCCGAAAACACGGTTTGTCAAAACGCACGGAGCAATGAACATAGAAATCCAGATGATTGCGATCGCGAGTGAGTTACGCAATTCGGCAGCAGTTCCCGCTTAGCTCAGACCTTGTCCATTCCTCGCTCCGCTACTGATTAAGCCTCGCTCACAACCGGACAAATTTGTCCATACCACTCTCGTACCCGTTGGAGTGGAGTTAACTTTACCATAAGTTTAACTTGACTTTTAAGTTAATGGCTGGTGAGTAACCGCAGTATATTCAACAACGTACTTACTTTAATACTTGTAATTTAACATGTCCAAATAAATACATGTAACAATCAAAACATCATACTTATGTATGCAGTGCTGCAATTATCTTGAATTTATGCATTAAACCATTATAGAAGAAAAACAGCAGAAAGCTTACAACATAAAATGTTGTCAAGAATTCAGGATCAGGTTTTCACTTCCTTAATACCTGTGCCATCGGTCAATCAATAGGGTAGTTACTTTAATCTCTCGTCATTAAAAAATAAAAGATTATGAAAGTTTAAAAAAGTTGATTTCGTAGCGATAGACTATGAAACGAAGCCATAATGATAGATTTAATCATAATTTTAGCCAAATGACGTCTACAGCTGCAAATAGGCCTCCCCCAAAAAGTTTTTTCGTGATTTCAGGGTTGGTCTCATAATAAAAAAATTTCATAATATCGAGCAGAGACTACCCTTAAAATATTTCTGGTGATTAAAAAACAGTGTTGTAAAGAGAAAAATTACTACAATATCTTCGAAGAACGCATCACGTAATTAATACACAATCAGAACACACAGCAATAGAAAGCGATGCGTTTTCCCATGGCAACGACATAAACAATGGGGTTCACAAAATAAGCTATTATTTTCACCAAATACACGTGCGTGTGGCTCTGAGTGTACACTTTCACTGACTACTAATATTTGACAGAGTTTTGGAAAGACAAACATGGAAGTAAATATTTGGTCTTCATTAGCATTGAAACGGTAATTAGTAAACTTTTGTTATGAACTTTGGAATTTCTGTTAATTTTATCTGGTAGATGCGATCAGTCGTTGTTATGTTTTCCGTAGATTTTGAAGGTACCGTGGATGTTTTTCGGAGCAGTTTACGTCAATGAGTTGCCAAAATCGGAATCGGCAATTTAGATTTTATACTTCTTCATGCCATTGAGGTAATATGTACTACGTACTGGAGCAGACATCACGAACAAAAAATATAGCGCAACTTGCTGGCCGCGTAGCACGCGCGGCGCGTGAGTGGCTAGCGACTTAGAGTGCAGGAGCTCTGAAACGTGCTACAAACATATTGTTCGAGGTGTCTTCTCTAGTACGTAGTACATATTACCTCAGTGCTTCATGCAGAGGTTTTTCATTTACACAAACAGTTTTTGTCAACAGTCGGCTTCTGAGTTTAATACATTAGCAAAAAACAAAATATTAAACTTAGTAGGTAGGTGCTGCCCATCTTACCATAGGTAATTATTATTATTGCTTCTGCGTTTCGCGTTTTAAAAGTTGTGATAGCCTAGCGGTTGAACGCATGACTCCATGCTGTGGGTCAAAGTTCGAATCCAGCCCGCACCAAAGTCATCAAAGTCAGAACTTTATTTGATTTATCATCATCTTCCTACCCTAGTCCCAAATTACTTGGGGTCGGCGCAATACGTCTCCTTCTTCCATTTTTGTCTATCAGCCGTCTTCCCAACATTCACTCCCTTTTCATAAATATCGTTCTTTACGCAATCCATCCATCTTTTTTTTGGTTTCCCTCTCCCTCTACATCCATGAACATTCATATTCATCACTCTCTTTGTAACATGCGTTTCATTTCTCCTCATCACATGCCCATACCAACCCAAACGATTTCCTTTCAACTTTTCTATTACTGGCGCCACTTTCAAACTTCCTCAGATACATTCATTTTTTACTTTATCCATTCTTGTCATTCCACACCATCTCAACACTCTGACTTTATTTGATTATCACTTGAAAGAAAGAAAGAAACATTTATTTGACACAAAGCACATAGATACACAGACACAATTCAACAGGAACACAATTAAATATACAAAAACAGATCATCGATGCTTTGTTTCTAGCGACTGTGCCAGAAAGGTCCAGTTCAGCATAAATGCCAGGCAACTAGTGTCTGACGCTGGTTTTCAACTGAACCTTCATTCGATTTGGCTCTGTACCTGTATTTGTTCTGTGTTCTTGAATTTTTTGGTAATTTTGTGCGTCACTTTTGAAGCAAATAAATATTTTTTTCTTTCTTTTCTTTCTTTCTTTTCTTTCTTTCTTTTTCTTTCTAAACGTGACGGATGTGATTTTATTAATAAAAATTATAATAATTGTGATTTCTTTATATGAAAAAAAAATTAAACTATTACTACTATTTACTTGCTTTAACTGTTAAAGAAAACATCGTGAGGAAACCTGCACACCAGATAGTGCTCCATACAGTTCTTGATGTACCCTACCCACAGTAGACTAGCGTAGTAGACTAATGTCTGAATCCTTCTCATTTTGAGAAGAGGCCATGCCCAGCAATGGGACTGTAATGGGCTAGTCATGTTTCACACTGTCACCTCCTACAAAAGGAATGATTTCAAAGTGATTAATAGTTTATTTTACATAAGGTAACCTTTTTTTTGCTTCTGTGAATTCTGTATAAATGTTATTTACTTTCAATGATACACCAGTAAACGACAGGAAAATAGGGTATAATATAGATCTTAAAGTAAAGGAACAAAAAAACTATATCTGAACCACTTTCATATTGACCTACATTGCAAAACATTTCTCTAAATCTGCTGAACCGATACTGATGCAAACAAAAACTAAATGAGTTTTTCTTTGAGAAACTGTTACTTAATTTCACTTTTTTGATTGAAGACGTGATTCATTAAGTGCAACATAGGTAGCAGCAGTAATACATTCGTCTGTGATAGGTTATGAACCTACGGAACAAGGTGGATCGACGACCTGGTGAAGGTCGCGGGAATCCGCTGGATGCGGAAAGTGCAGGACCGGTCGTTGTGGCGATGCTTGGGGGAGGCCTATGTCCAGCAGTGGACGTCTTTCGGCTGAAACGATGATGATGATGATGAGATTATGAACCTTGGCAACCAATTCTTAAGATCAGCAAACTGCGGCTTATCAAAATCCCTCCAAAGTCTTTATTTCAAATAGGCACAGTAGTAACTAATATGTTATCTGTGAAATGTCGAGACTTTAGTTGCACGGTCCAAACAATGATAATATGGAGAAGAGCCGGCAAGAAACCATGGATACTCTTTTAAAACAATATGTGTTACAATATTGTGATTAAAGTTTACTGAGAACAATGAATTAACTAATAATAAATTGGATTAGATAGTCACGATACTGACGTGTGGACGTCTCAATCTGAGGATATTTTTGCTGGAATAAATCCTTCACGGGATGATGGTGGAAGCATCAATATAGTTAGTGACGTCAAAACAAAAAAACTACAAGTTTCTAATATGACCAGAGGAGTCAACAATTCCTTCCATACATCTGAGATGTATCGAAGTAACTGTTGACAAAGTATTTGAATTGTTAAGCTCATATAAAAGACACACAACCCGTGGCAACTCGGTAACTCCTACTGTCTCCTACCTCTCTTCTTCAGTAGCATGAAGTAGCATATGGTCAGTCTGGAAGCCAACTCCGAAACACTTATAAAAAAGGTAGGATGATTGATCTAAGCTGAATTTGCAACATACATTTGCCTAGTCTTGCTGACTCCATAAAACAATGCTTATATCCTTGTACTGTTCTCACCAGATCACACACTTTAAACTGATAAGCATAAGCCTAAAGTGTTTCTGCTTTTTCATTTTGAACTATATTTCTCCACTCATAAAGTTCTTGTTAATATTCGCTGCTGTAATGGTAACTCCCTAGATCTTAGATAAGCGAACTGAATGAGAACACGACTCGTTTCATTCACTAGAGCAAGCCACTGCAGTTCATTCAACTTTGATAAAAAGTAAAATGAAATCGTTTTTCATGGTCATTCAGGAATTGTACAAATCACTTCATTACTTGGATAATTATTGGAAGAAATCTGCGGAAAACGGTTTGACCGTTGGAACCCTAGGTTTTGCTTGAAGGTCAAGCAAAAATATAATGAGTTTTGTATTAGAAAATATTTTTTACTCCACTGAACAGTAGATCTTTACCTCTGAACGTACATGAACATCTTAATGACATCTACTTATAACGAACACTCACGTTTGGCAGTCGGATCGGACCCCCTTTAACCCAAAGAACGTTTCAAGGACTTTCATGACACGCATACACGACACATCAACAAAAAGATCATCATCGGAAAGCTTGAGGCCTGCTTTGCCTGCATAATGCATTAAAAAAAATGATGATACATCTTTTCACTATACAGGCTGTGCATCTGTGGAATGAGTTACCAGTGCCTAGTGCCTAGCCTTAATTTTTAATTTACATCATCATTTCAGCCGGAAGACGTCCATTGCTGGACATAAGCCGTCCAAGTGGGGGTATATGCCATCATCGCCACGCTTGGCAGGCGGGTTGGCGATCGCAGTTGGTTGGTTAAATACTCAGCGAACGGTGCTATCCATCCTCTGGTGCCCATCCTTAATTTAAATATTGATCCTGTTTTCTGCTATTTTTATGAATTATGATGAACATGATGTAGTTATTAAGGAAGACTCTCAACCTCTTGATATAACCTTTAGCGATACCCAAGTCGGCCTATCGATTGGCACAAAATCTCACGACTTGGTTTTTCAATGAAAATCAATGCATCTGGAATCTTAATAACAGATATTCCCCAAAGATTTACAATAAGAATGTCATTAATAACAGCACTCCCTTTCCTATCTTCCACGCAGGTGTCTCGGCATGAGTTTTGAGACATATTTGTTTACCATTTTAGCGTCAAACAAGCTTTATCTATTTATTCTGTGACCCTAATACCACTTGTGTAACTGCCGAGCCCACCTCATACTTGAAACTTCTCAAGAAGCGACATTAAAGAATATTCAACGTTGTCGTTTAGGAGTTAGAGTTGTTTATGTAGTGCAGAAGTTCTGGAGTTAAGATGTCTGGGTTTTGAAGATTCTAGTTTAAGTATTTTGCACATCTGGGATCAAATTGTAGGAAAGAATTTGTCTCATTACAGCTAATTCGCACTAGGTAGGTAGATGTCCCCACCGACTGTATCCCCACGTTGTTGTCGTGGTGGGGCTTGCGTGTCTCAATGATCCTTGGAGCCATGCCGGTAGAGCCACTCATGCCGGTCAGGTCCAAAGTGAGAGATCAGACCAAGAGGGGTACATGGCGGAATCCAATGCGGAACGCCGGGAGGGCAGACCGTTCGCTTAATCGGACGGTGACTGCGTCTTGCTACTCGTATTTCTCGAGAAGCAAACTACTGGGACGGGCCTCGTTATGTCGCAAGTGCGACAAACGGGGCAGTTAGGCTTCATGCCACCGTCGCTAAATCGTAATCCTGTTGTCGTGCTGAGTGTCGTGGTTACGTCTCGCGACTCAGCTTCAGGACCGAGGGTCTTGGCTTAATCGCCCGGACCGCGAGGAAGAAAACCTCTATAAAAAATCACCCCTAATATCAAGTTCTGGCGCGTGATGATGGTATGAATGGCTGAAGGGTCGCACTGTTAAGTGCATCAGTCGTTAGCGCGCTCCCTCCAGGGTACCAGCGGACCCCCTGGTTGGGTTACACCTTTCGCTTACCTGGGTACAGGGGGCACTGCCCGGGTGGACCAAATATTTCCCCCATACTCGTGGGATTTACTATGGTATCAAAAAAAACAAAAAATGAAGTGGTGGTTGGTGCTGGGTCTAATGACCCAGTCACTGAGAATAGTGAGGAGGTTGCAGAGCAATCTCTAGAGACTGGGGTGCCCGTGGTCAGGCTGACCCGGTCACGTGAACGCTTCACGCGTCCACCTACTCCTGTAGGTGGCAGGATGGTTGACGACAGCTGCGAGTCTGACAGCTCGCAAATATCGTTTGCCTCCCAAAAGTCAACGGCGTCGGTCGCAACTCGCACGCGTAAGCGTACACGGCCGGTAATAAGTGGTGAACTGCCGGGTCCGAAAAGGATGTTGGCCCAGAGCAGATGCATGAGTGAAGGAGATAACCTGGAGTCCACGGGGTCTCCTTCTAGCAGTCAAAATAAGGTAAGCTTACCAGAACCTGAGGAACTGGCGAGGCGGATGCAAGCGCAGCCAACAATTGATCTTGGTGCCTGCATTAAGGAGAATGTCCTGGTTGTGGAGCAGGTTGCGGATAATTCCCGTAACCTGAAAGGCAGTTTTGCCCAAAGCCTTCGGGTAGCGGCACGAACGGTTCAGGCGGCGGCAGAAGAGATTGCTCAGCGCACCTCCGCCACGGCCAATGTTGAAAGGCTGGAGAGACAGAACGCGGACTTGCGTTCGCAGCTTACCAGCCTCTCATTAAGACTAGAAAAACTGACGGACGAACTTAACCTCCTCCGTCGGCAGAGTGACGAAAATAGGTCAAAGTCAGTCTCTTCACCCGTGACGATGGGTCCTCATGGAGGTGCTCTGTCTTCGACGTTATTCGAAGAGCTGATGCAACCTATCATGCTCCGAGTCGGGGGCATGATGAACGCTCGATTCGAGGCGTTGGAGAGTAGATTGCCTCCTGAGCAGCGTCTTCGGCCACCATTGGCCGCAGATGCTGCCAAAGGGAAATCAGCACCTGCTCCTCGAGTGCAGACAGGCTCCGCCCCAGAGACGACAATCAAAGGGAAAGGTAAAGGTAAGAGGACGAAAGGTACGAAGCCCACGCCGCCGCCTGTGGAGGAACTCCCCGCTGTGCCTAGTCAGGAACCACAGCCGTCGACATCGGCAGCTGTCTCACAGACTTGGGCCACTGCAACGGGGACAAAAAATAAGAAAGCATCTCCTCCTTCGCAAGCCGAAGGGGCTATGGCTGCGTCCTTGGCGAATGGTTCTGCCCCGCAACAGACCCAAGCGAAGATGGGAAGAAAAGACAGGACTCGAAAGTTGCCTCCTGTTCCCGTGTCGGCGGCGATCACCGTTACAGTGCCGGAGGGCTCTGATGCAACTTATGCTGCAGTTATGGCTGCAGCAAGGCAGCGCATAAAGCTCTCTGACATTGGGATTGAAAATGTCCGTCAGAAGCGGACCATGACGGGCGGCATGTTGCTGCAAATATCCGGCAGCGACTGCAGCTCCAAGGCCGACAGTCTCGCGTCACGTATGCGGGAAGCCTTGACGGATATGGACGTGCGCATTGCACGTCCAACGAAGACAAGCGAGTTACGGGTGTCTGACTTGGACGATGCTGTCTCACCTGCGGAGGTAGCAGCTGCTATTGCTGAAGCAGGCGGGTGCTCCGCAGAGGATGTAAAGGTGGGTGCAATTCGCCGCTCTCCTCGATCCCTGGGGACTGCTTGGGTTCGTTGTCCGCTAGCAACGGCCAAGAAGCTGGCAATCACCAAGTGCGTTCGCGTTGGCTGGGCGTCAGCTAAGGTCGAAATATTGGAGGCACGGCCTCTGCAGTGCTACCGATGCTTCGAGTTCGGGCACGTCAGTCGCCAATGCCCGAGTGAGGTTGACCGAAGCTCACGGTGCTTCGCTTGTGGTGAGCCCGGCCACAAGGCAAAGGAGTGCACGGCACAGAACGTGCGATGCCTGCTCTGTGCGGACCTTGGTCGTCCAGCTGATCATAGGATGGGGAGAAAGAAGTGCTCCCCTACTAAAAATAAAAGAAAGGGCAAACGGGTCAAGGCCGCGATGGCTACGTCTGCGACCGCCACATCTGGGACGGCTAATTCTGCGTCGGGGCCTGCAACAAGCAGTGCCCCTCAGGGGGAGGATATGGACACATCATCTTCCCACCCCTGAAAGTCATTCAGGGCAACCTCAACCATTGCCGCAATGCGCAGCATCTATTCATGCAAACTGTTGCGGAGTGGTCGGTTGCTTTAGCGGTGGTGGCGGAACCCTATAACGTCCCGGATCATCCTCGATGGTTCGGCGACACTGCTGGCTCCGTCGCCATTTACTGGGGTGGAATAGAGGGCGGCCCTCCCTGTTCCTTTCTCGAAAGGGGGCAGGGATTCGTCGCTGTGGAATGGGGCCCTTTGGCAGTAGTAGGGTGCTATGTCTCTCCCAATATCTCTCTTGCCGACTATGAGAGATACTTGGACGGGGTGGCACGCTGCATTCGTAGCACATGCTTACCTCGTCCACTGTTCGTCCTGGGTGACTTCAACGCTCACTCAAGAGTATGGGGGAACCGTCGGGACGGACCTAGGGGAGAGACATTGCAGGACTGGGCGGCTGGACTGGACCTTCGACTTCTCAATCGGGGGTCCGTGCCTACATGCGTTCGGTGGCAGGGGGAGTCGATCGTCGATTTATCATGGGCGAGTCCTCCTGCTTCCCACATGGTGTCGGGATGGAGAGTTGCTGAGGAGGTGGTTACTCTGTCAGACCACCGCCACATCGTTCTCGAGGTAGCACTCCGTCCTCCCGACCACCCCAGCCGTCCAAATCATAGCACCCAGCCGCGTCGTTGGTCCCTCAAACTGCTTAACCGAGATTTGCTCGTCGCAGCTGCCAACGTAGCGGCGTGGTCGGAGAGTTCGGACTCCGAAGGGATCCTGCCTGATCCGGAGATAGAGGCGGCCTGGTTCCGGCAGACAATGACAGCAATTTGTGATGCCTCAATGCCCCGAGCCAGACGCGGTGGGTTTCGGTCGGTGTACTGGTGGTCAGATGACCTTGCGCAACTTCGTGCAGCGTGCTTGAGTTCTCGCCGCCGGTACACACGAACCCGGCGACGGTGCCGAGCTACAGCCGAGGAGATAGATATTAATTATGCGGCTTATCGGGCGGCTACAAAGGCGTTCCAAATTGCCATTGCGAACGCCAGGGTTCGGTCTTGGAATGAGCTTCTGGAGGGCCTAAACAGGGATCCGTGGGGGAAACCATACAAGGTAGTCATGGGAAAGCTACGTCCGTGGGTCCCTCCACTTACGGAAACCCTGGACCCGGACTTGTTGGGCAGAGTTGTCTATACACTATTCCCAACGGTCCGGGATGGTCCCTCAGTCCCCCCAATGACTTCACCGGATTGGTCTGAGGACTTGGGAGTGACAGAAGGGGAGCTAGACCGAGCAGTTAGTCGCCTGACTGCCCGTAATACGGCGCCAGGACCTGACGGAATCCCGGGTCGTGTCTGGGTGCTGGCTATGGCTGCTCTGGGGGACAGGCTGAGGCGGCTATTCACAAGCTGTCTCCGTCACAGCGTGTTTCCCTCCGGCTGGAAGGAGGCTGGATTGGTCCTTATAAAGAAAGAAGGCAGGGCTGCAGATTCTCCCTCTGCATACCGTCCCATATGCCTGCTCGATGAGGCATCCAAGCTATTCGAGAGAATAGTTGCCGAACGCCTCGTTGAGCACCTGTCGCGGGTCGGTCCCGACCTTGCTGATAGTCAGTACGGCTTCCGGCAGAGGCGATCAACAGTGGACGCGATCCTACGGGTCCGCTCGCTGTCGGAGCAGGCAGTGTCCAGGGGTGGAGTGGCGTTGGCAATAAGTCTTGACATCGTCAATGCCTTCAACTCCTTGCCCTGGGACGCTATTAGGGGGGCACTTGTACACCATTGTGTGCCTCCCTATCTGCAAGGCATTGTCGGGGCCTATCTTCGCGACAGGCATGTTCGCTATGTGGGTAGGGACGGTTGCGTTCATCGCAGAGAGATTAGTTGTGGGGTTCCACAGGGGTCGGTACTTGGCCCGCTCTTGTGGAACCTTGCATATGACGCGGTCCTGCGTGTCGACCTCCCCGCTGGCGTCAGTGTCGTTTGTTATGCTGACGACACTTTGGTGTTGGCCGGCGGGGACACCTTTGATGAGACCATCCGGCTTGCTGAGCTCGGGGTGGCAAAAGTCGTGGCCAAAATCCGCGAGCTGGGGTTGCAAATAGCGCCCCATAAAACCGAGGCGCTATGGTTCCACAACCTGCGACGGGGTAGAGAACCACCCAGCTCGACGGTTCGCGTTGGTGATGCGCAAGTCCAGGTGGGCCGATGTATGAAGTACCTTGGCCTCTTCTTGGACAGCCGCTGGGCCTTCGGGGAGCATTTTAATCGCCTGGTCCCCCGGATCGAGAGGGTAGCTGGTGCACTGCACAGTCTGCTGCCCAATCTTGGGGGACCTCGGGAGGAAGTTCGCCGTCTCTACGCGGGAGTCGTGCGGTCCATGGCCCTCTATGGGGCGCCTGTATGGTCACACCGACTGTCAGGCGTCCAGCGCTCAAGGGCTAAATTCAACAGCCTGCAGCGCAAAGTGGCCATACGGATCGCACGAGGATACCGAACGGTATCCTTTGAGGCGGCAACTGTCCTGGCACGCTTCCCGCCGTTGGACATCTTGGCGGATATGGACACGAGGGTCTACGACCGGATTCGTGTCATCCGCCAAAACGGTGGGAACGCGCCTGCAAGGGCGTTTGAAGTGCTGAGGCGGCAGGAGCGACAACACGCGCTCGAGATGTGGCGCGAGCGGCTGGAAGGGCCGCAGTATGCGCACAAGCGAGTGGTTGAAGCAGTCCTGCCGTGCTTTGAGGCCTGGCTGGAGAGGAGTGAGCGCGTCACCTACCGGCTTACTCAGGTATTCACCGGGCACGGTTGCTTCGGTGAGTACCTGAATAGGATCGGACGCGAAACCACGGCAAATTGCCACCATTGTGGGTGTGACCAGGACACCGCACAGCACACGCTGGAGGAGTGCCCTGCGTGGGGCTCCGAACGGCGGGACCTGGTCAGATTGATTGGGCAGGATCTTTCTCTGCCAGCAGTAGTGTCGGCTATGCTGGCAGATCCGACGGCTTGGAGGGCCATGGCTTCCTTCTGTGAGACCGTCATGCTTCAGAAGGAGGCCGCAGAGCGAGATCGGGAGTGGGCCGATCCCGCTCGGAGAAGGAGGCGCCGGGGAGGCAACCGCCCTGGCGCAAGGCTCAGATAGGGCAACAGGCCGCATCTCCTGCTGCCACATCTGGCAGGGGACCTTCGGGATCGTGGACGCTAAGAGTGGGGGGACTCGAGGCGTCTTTTAGACGACCCTGGGGAGGACAGCAGTACGTGGTGGTCGCGTGCTACTGTGGGGAAAACAATACTGTTTTCCCGGGACGTGCCAAAGGCATAGCACTAGAGGGGCACCGGCGCGGTCCAATGGAGTTCCCGGAGCTCCTCTATTTTGTGCAGAGGATGGCCACCGTGTGGTTTTAGTCGGTAAGAGTCCGACATACCCCTCCGCCGTCCCCAGTCGGAGGGTATCCATGAGGATTTCCACCCGAAAACAAAAAAAAAAAAAAAAAAAAAAAAAAAAGGTAGGTAGATGTATGGTGACATACTATAGAACGTAGGAATGTCGGCTGATTATTGTTTTTTGTGTTTGAAGTAGCCTGCTTGCCTTGTGCGTTATTCACGAATATACCATACTTATTACAAATGTAAATTACAAACACTGGCATACAGATAGTAATATTACTTTTCATTCTCCGGGTGGTGCCGGACGTAAAGAATTGTACCACCCTATATCTTCTCATGGGTGTCGTAAAAGGCGACTAAGGATGGGCAGCAGCGTTCTCTGAGTATTTAACCAACCAACTGATGCGATCGCCAACCCGCCTGCCAAGCGTGGCGATTATGGCATATCCCCCCATTTGGGGAGGCCTATGTTCAGCAGTGGATGTCTTTCGGCTGAAATAATGATGATGATGATTATCTTTCTACCAATTACCTGTAATAACACTGAAAGTGCAGGACCGGTCGTTGTGGCAATGCTTAGGGGAGGCCTATGTCCAGCAGGGGACGTCTGTCGGCTGAAATGATGATGATGATGAACACTGAAATCTGC
Organism: Asteroscopus sphinx; assembly: GCA_949699075.1. NCBI lineage: Eukaryota > Metazoa > Arthropoda > Insecta > Lepidoptera > Noctuidae > Asteroscopus > Asteroscopus sphinx. Next base: position 2,865,125 of record OX453023.1, on the reverse strand, counting down.
TCTGTTCAAAAACGTGCTTGCTGCGTTTTTCGCGAATCACTCACAATGGACTTCAAAATTTGTAACTAATACCATACCAACTGATGTGATTCATCAGCCTCCTGCCCTAATCCCAATTAATTTGGGGTCGGCGCAGCTTGTGTTTATCTTCCATACATCTCTTTCAGCTGTCATCTCAGCGTTCATTTTCCTTCTATTCATATCATCTTTCACACAATTCATCCATTTCTTATTTGGTTTGCCTCTTTTCTTATAGCCATCCCCATTCATATCTAAAACTTTCCTCGTAACTTGCTCCTCATTCCTCCTCATCACATGTCCATACCATGCTAGTCTGAAAAAGAGATTGCATCAGCCGGTAAACTGCTGTGATTGATCAACCAAAATACTAATAATAACAACTAATCAAATCACTTGACCCCCCAAAAAAAATAACATCTCCCATCCCCCTGCCAGGTGGACCGACGACCTAAAGAACGTGGCTGGGGGGGGACTGGATGCGGAAGGCAGAGGACCGAGCGTTGTGGCGCTACTTGGGAGAGGCCTATGTCCAGCAGTGGACTGCGATAGGCTGAGTTGAAATCACTTGACATGCAGATTTGGTAGCTGATAAGTTCATTTGAAACGATCAACCTTTCAGCAATTAAGTCTATCTTATGGGATGTTCTTGTACATCTGATACAAATACCTTTGCCTTGTTTATATATCCTAGAAATATGTATATTTGTTAAAAAAACATCCCCATTTATTTTCAAAATTCTCCGATAACCCAAATAGCCGATCCCGGCACAAATATCGTCTGTGTTTACCAAAAATAAAACTAGAAGTATTTAAAAGAAACGTATATATGCATGCCTATTAAAATATTTAATCACCTACCCCCGAATCTTAGTAAACTACCTCTAAAATTATTTAAAAAGACATTATTCAAATTGTTAATAAATATAACATATTATTGTGTAAATGAATACTTAGAAGATAAGTCAGTAATATTTACAATATATATACAATACCAATACAATACCATGTAATTATGTAAGCCTAATTAATTATATTCCTACTGTTAACAATTTATTATTTAATATTTCTATTATTGACCCCAAGTACGTCTGCACGTCATACGTGACAGGATAATATTAGAACACAAAATTTTTGTAACACCTATTCTATGTACAGTCAACTGCATGACAGTGGTAACACTTCAATTCGAAAACCGCCCTTACTGCTTACGAAATAAAGATACTACTAATGTCAAAGTGTTACCACCGACGTGCGGTCGACCTTACAATATTCTAGCAAATAAATAATTTGAATTTGAATTTACAAGAAGAGCTTACGTCGTGTTTCTTGGCTTATATTATTTATATATAACATTTCTCAGCCGGGGACGCCCTAGATAGCTAGCTCATTGCCTATAGCTAAATCACTATGTTCCGCGGCTGTCTCATCGTGGGAACAAGGCTGGTACTTACGGCTATATTGTCACGGATAATTGGAAGTTGCTGATCCACATAACATCGCATGGGAGTTAAAAAAGTCTTGTCTTTGAGACATTTCTTTAGTATGCCTAATTTACTATAGTTTTCTTTTTAATTAGAACCGTAGTGAATGAGGTCTCAGACTTTTATTATCATTTTCATTTATTTCTCAATCTTTCTTTCCATTCCGCCTCTCTTTTGACTGCCTCATAGAACACCACATCAATTTTTTTCCTTTACCTGTTGCATAAAAGTTCTTCTCAGCCTTCCTCTTCCCATCTCAATCTATCTTCTCTTCTATCATCCCATCTATCTTATCTTGGTAGTTAAATATACTGTAATAATATCATCATCATCATCATTTCAACCGAAAGACGTACACTGCTGGTCATAGGCCTCCCCCAAGCATCGCCACAAGACCGGTCCTGCGCTTCCCGCATCCAGCGGATTACCACGACCTTCACCAGGTCGTCGGTCCACCTTGTGGGAGGTCTTCCCTCGCTGCACCTTCCAGTACGCGGTCGCCACTCCAAAAATTAGAATAATATAGAATTAAATAAATACCTACTTAATAACAGAAATATTGAGTTTCATGTCTACTAAAAATTATATCGGATCATGAGCATAAACACACAAAATACTAGCAACAGTTATACTAAAATCAACTCAAAATGCTTGTCATAATAATCGGCCTGTAATTTTCCAACTGCAAGCCTTTTCTTATACAGAGAAAACTAGTTAAAAGATTCCTTCAAGGCATCATCATTATCATCATCACTTCAGCCGAAAGACGTCCACTGCTGGACATAGGCCTCCCCAAGCATCACCACGACGACCGGTCCTGCGCTTCCCGCATCCAGTGGATTCCCGCGACCTTGACCAGGTCTTCGTCTTGTGGGGAGCCTACCCACTCTGCGCCTTCCAGTACGCGGTCGCCACTCCAAAACTTTACGGCCCCATCGGCCATCCGTTCTGCGAGCAATGTGCCCCGCCCACTGCCACTTAAGTTTGGCAAATCTTCGGGCTATGTTGGCAAGGCATCCTCTTCTATAACTTTAGATCGAGAACCAGCTGCCGAATTGCGTAACTCACTCACGATCGCAATCAATAGGATTTCAATGTTCATTACTCCGTGTGTTTTGACAATTCGTCTTATCGGCAACTATGTACCACGCATTGAATATGTGAACGCATTACCCTACAGGTAGAAAAATATACAATGTGTTATTGATATAACTGAAAACCTCTTAAGGGGTCATTGTAGTCATCATTATGAACAAATTTTACTATAGGACCAACAGTGAAATCGCGAAAAAAAAAATCTGCTGTTTCCTTACATTTTGTCGATTTCTATGAACGCAAATGTATAGCTGATATTTTTTTCGCGTTTTCGGGGTTGGTCCTATAATAAAAGTTGTTCATCATCATCATCATTTCAGCCGTAAGACGTCCACTGCTGGACACAAGCCTCCCCCAAGCATATATTGGGAGGATATGCCATAATCGCCACGCTTGGCAGGCGGGTTGGCGATCGCAGTTGGTTGGTTAAATACTCAGAGAACGCTGCTGCCCATCCTCTGGTGAATCCCTTAGTCGCCTTTTACGACACCTATGAGAAGATATAGGTTGGTGCAATTCTTTACGTCCGGCACCACAAGGAAAAAAAAAAAAAAAGTTGTTCATACTGATGAGAACATAAAGACCTTAAAAGTTTTTTTCTGTTATTTTAATAACACGTTGACACGTTGTATTCAAAGCTTTGGTTTTTTTTTATGGTATAGGATGGCGAAACGAGCCACCTGATGTTAAGCGATTACCTTTGCCCATAACAACTGCAATACCACCTAGGCTGTTGCCTAAATGGTACTGCAAGTCGGTTCGCCCAACTGAGACATGAAGAAGGGAAGTCTCATGTGATTGTAATTGTAATTGTTAGACTGTTTGTTTGGTTCAAACAAACGGCCTAACAGTCCGCCAGTCAGCCTTAATGGTGTCCATTCAGCTGTCATTCATCGCTCATTGAGGGGTGTGGCTGAAGTATCTTTGTGAAATATACGTCAAGAGTAAACGGAGTAGCTAACGGTAACAATGGGTGAGTTATTGTATTTCTCGAATGATAAAGATTTGAAAAAAAAAAATAATTGACAAAAACAAAAAACCCGACTGCGTGTAAAAATAACAGAAAATATATAGATATAGATATAAACAAGACTTATCAACACGCAGTCGGAGGCTACGTATGTTTTTGGTCATGAATTACATAATAGTTCATAGCTAGCCTCCGCCTGCGTCTTGATAAGTCTTGTTTATATCTTTTCTGTTATTTTTACACGCAGTCGGGTTTTTTGTTTTTGTTAATTATTTTTTTTAGTTTTGTCATGTTTTATTTATCATACTATTAATGTTTTTTTTTGAAAAGTCAAATCTATTTTTATGTTGAATATTTTGTTGTTTTTTAGCATTTTTCATTCCAAATTACATTTAAACATATAAGTTGTATATATTTTTGTAAAGCATTTATAAAACCCTTTATTTTGATACCCCACTCGATAGTTTCTGAAGGAAAAATAATTTTTTTGAAGAGGTAATATGGCGCCAAAAAGCGGCCATTTTAATTTTTTAAATTTTGATATACCCAGTCTCACTCTCAGAATTAAGACGAATCTAACGACACCTCTCAATCTCAAATCCATCAAGCCGTTTAGGCTACAGAGCGTGCCAAAGAAATATACATACATACATACACTCGAAAAACATAACCCTCCTTCTGGCGCAGTCGGGTGAAAAAATAACAATTAGTAACTTTACGTTACTTTTTTATTATTAGTAATTTTAAAAGCTATCAAATAACTTCCATTAGCACTAGAGATTAAACGTAGTGGTTATATTCTCTTTGCTAGAGATATTATTATTATTATTATCAGGATGGCTAACAGTCGGCACGCCTTTAAAATTAAGTTAAGGAAATCATCATCCTCGGAGCCTATTTCCAATTGTATTGGGGTCGGCTTCCAGTCTAGCCAGATGCGGCTGAACATCAGTGTTTTACACGGAGTGCCTGCCATCAGACCCCCACACAACCCAGTTCCTGGGTAATACTGACATTCGGAGGTTAGACCAGTTGTCAGACTTTCAGGCTTCTGACTACCCGTAACGACTGCCGTAGATATTCGTATGACAACCGGGACCGACAGCTTAACGTGCTCTCCGAGGCACGGAGGGGTCTCGATGTGTAACGAAACGGGCACCCATCCACAGACTGACCGCGGCAAGTGCAGCTTAACCTTGCAGATCGTACAATCCGCGCAGTCGTTGCTTCGCTACAAATATTTCCATGAAAACAATTTAGCAGATTCAACTCGACTTTGATTTATCTTGATGTTATATATTTATAGTTACATAGGTAGGTAGGTATGTATAATATGTATATTTTATTACATAATGTACATATGTATTTATTAATTTTTATTATATGTAATTATAAGTCCGTCGTACTAAACTTATTTTACTTCCTACTTTACTGGTGCATCTACCTTATTCTTTGTCTCTGCATTACCCTAAGGTTGTCTGGTAGAGAACGCCTATGGCGTTAAGACCGCCTTTGTACCCTGTTGTGCATAAAGAATTAAATAAATAAGTATTACAACAGTGACAGCTATGCTTTATTTTAAATTTTAACCTGGAATATTGTCTGCCAGCCAGCAGCATAACAGAGATAGTCTTTCTCTCCATTCTTCTGATCTAGCTGCATAAAGAATAACTTAAAATCATGCGGATCATAAGAAGGCTATACTTATTGAAATTCCGTAAATTTCGTTACAACAAAATATAGTTAATTTACCAAAATCAGCTTTTGAGTTGTTCATAATCGATTCTCAAAGATTCACAGACTTATTCATAATATTCAATACTCTTTTATTTTAAAAGCCTCATATGCAGTTGCGAAAGAGGTGTGTTAGGATCGTAGCAGGTGGAAATCCATAGCCTCTGCCTACCCCAATGGGAAACAGGCGTGATAAAATGTATGTATGTATGTATAATGCAGTTACACTATAACCATTAACAAAATACTTCAGTCAATCATCTAAACGAGTCTTAATCGACACTCCATTGAAACGTCAGTTATCTATCACTATATATAACACGATATAACATGAATGAAGGTGTGGTGCGCACTGCGCAAGCGTCGATGCTTAGAATCTCAAATTAATACTTAGAATATCGTTTTACTATGATCGAGATAATAAATGAGTTAGGTCCCCTAGAAGTTAAGATCGCAATATCATACACCTAGAAAATCCACTATTATTTCTTTTCCTAAGTAATATAAAACAGTCGTGGTCGCAATTCTTATTTTATTTCTTCGTTCTTAATTGTTTGTATTTATGAAAAAATTTGCAGCAATTTTTGTAGGCACTATGAGACAAATACTGAATATGTGATTTTCTCGAAAACGGCTAATTTTCGCGGAATATCAATGGTTCTCGTTTGGACCATGAGAAACGTGACATCGTGTATATGTATTTAGGTAAACATATTATAAGCAACTGACGTAAAAATACGGAGATTACCACTACATAAAGCGTATCAACCTCTCGGAAAATGGGTTGGTACAGTCTAACAAAGCAATTGGTATACAGGGTCGCCAGATATAGCTGAAGATTTCTCAGGAAGTTATTATAGAATGGTTTGATTAGGGTTTTGTATAAATACAGTTTAACTTTGTCCGTTATTAAAACGATATTTCACTCGAAAACATCCATAATCTTCTGAGAAAACTTAATTTATATCTCTCTACCCTGTATACCAATTGCTTTGTTAGACTGTACCATCTGACGGCCAATTATAGCACCGCGCGTGCTCATTGGTCAAATCAAATAGCGCGCGCTTCCACGGCTTCCTGTAACACACTTCCGTCCCTTTTCACGAAATCGCTCCCACAGATAGCAGAAAAGCAAGAGGAAAGATGTTACACATCAAACATTAGACTCTAGCAGCACATTAATAATCAAAACTAAACCATAAACACACAGTGAAAGTGATAGTCAACTCCCGTCCCGTATGCAGTCGTTACGATAACTGTAAAACACGTCTGCCGTACATCCCAGCATCAATGCTGACTGTTAACCTACAATGAGAAGCTTCTGTTGATGATGCCGAGTCAGGAGGAATGTGGTGTAGCTGGTTTTTTGAGTTCAGAACTGAGATTGTTGTTTTGAGGTTTGAACTGTTTATAAAATACTATGGAAAATTCGACAATTTGCGCTGAGGCAGGCATTTGCACAGCGGGTTGCTTTTTCGATTTCCACAAGTTTTTTTTTGTAGTTATAGCCAATAGAAATATTTTCTAAGATGTTGTGTGTAATGTTTATAATATTTCGTGCAGGATAATAAGGCAATAGCGGAGGTTGACTCCTCCGTACAAATGCATTCTGTCATGTTAACGTAACTACGCATACATTTACTGTTCCGCAATACGTGTGTATATTGACGTATCGTGGTAGTGGCCACATTCACATCTGCATCAACGTCGTTGCATAGCAACCCGTGTATTATTATAAAAGAATTTTTACCCAAGATAGAATGCAGACGGAGAAATTTAAGAACTTCAAAAATGAATAATATCTTGTTCATTTAAGGTCCAAAATATTTTATCAAAATCAGGGAGAAAATACCGGGAGAGCCCGGTTTTCTGACATAGCACTACCTAGTGCCCGCTGTCCCTTTCCTGCATGTATGGACACCCTATAGAAAGAGACAAAGGGCTCCATAATCATCGGACCGAATTTTAGTCAGCCGTCCGCTTTCCAGCTTGATATATAAGTTCCTTGATTATGATTCGCTTGCTAGATGACATTAACGACAGAAGATTATGGGTAGCGATCAGTGGCGAAGGGTGAATATTTTCAGAAGGGAAGCCGTGGGTACCTAAAAATCTTATAATAGCTAAGATAGCACTTTAATAAAATAAAAATTAACAATTTTACAAGTTTTAATTTAATTTTACATTCTGTTTTTGTACTATAGAACAGCGGTACTCTAAGTGTGTTCCGCGGAACCCTAGGGTTCCGCGATACCCCTGTAGGGGTTCTGCAAGAATTTAGAAAAAAAAAAACAAAACACCTCTCTCTGGTCACTGGTCGAACGTTTTGAATCCGCCCGCCGCGCGTATACTTGTGAGCGCGTAGTCCCTTTGATAAAAGCCGCCTCTGAATTAGACGCTATAGTTGTGAACAAGCGACTTTCGGCTCTATCTTCAAAAGCATAAAGTCGAGATTGTTTACAACGCATTTTTTTGTATTTATATTTTTATTTCCGCTTTTTGTTTATCAAAGGCGCCGACTCGAGTATTTTTGAGAATGTTCGAGTTCGAGTCTAGGACTAAGTATAAAAGCGCTATTATATAAAAAAAGTCGCGCCTCGTCAGTCAGTTGACGATTAGCGTTCGGAGCGATAAGTTCGTACCTACCTACTTACAAGCTGGCTAGCCTGCTGCCTTCTTGTAAGTTCTACTGCCCGCGGTATTCTGATTGTATCAGTTTTGTACATTTCTTCTTTGGACTAAACTTTGTCTCATAAACGCAGTAAAGATTGTGCATTATTTTGACCCTACCATCCTGACGTGTAACATTATTAATAAAGAAGAATGGAACGTTGGCTTAAAGGTGTTAAACGTGTTGCAACGACATCTTCTAATGACACTGAATGTTCAAAAGCAGTACGCGCGGAGAATACAGCAATTACCGCTCCAGACGATGATGCCACGACGTCAAGCTCCACGGTTTCAAAGACGAAAAAAAGGAAGTATGATGAATCATATATCAGTTTCGGATTTGTTGATTCCAACGGCTCACCTCTCTGCATGTTATGTAGTAAACTGCTTCCTAATAGTTCCATGGCACCTGCCAAATTACGCAGACATTTAGAAACTGTATACCCCGAGTCTAAAGACAAGAATAAAGAATTTTTTGTTCGTAAAAAAGAACAGTTATTGGAAAGTCAAAAAAATATGATGCATGTAACACAAACTATCAATGAAAAGGCCACGGAGGCATCATATTTAGTTAGCTATCGCATTGCACATGCAGGTGAAGCGCACACTATCGCTGAGAATTTAATAAAGCCATGTGTGTTAGACATAACAAAATGTATGCTCGATGAAAAATCTGCAAAGCATCTTTCTACTGTACCGCTATCAAACGATACTGTTTCACGGCGAATCCATGATCTGGCAAGCTACGTCAAACAAGAACTAGTTGCACGTCTACAAAAAACACGATTCGCCTTGCAAATGGATGAGTCAACTGATGTCACTGGTCTGGCTATCTTGCTGGTTATCGTGAGATATCCATATGAACGTTCTTTTGAAGAAGACATGCTTATGTGTTCACCGCTGCCCACAAACACTACCGGCGAAGAAATTTTTAATAAAATAAACATATTTTTTAAAGAAAATAATCTTAGTTGGAACGATTGCATTGACATTTGTACAGATGGGGCCAAGGCGATGACAGGTAAAACAGCAGGAGCAGTATCACGAATAAAAAGTAAAGCGCCTAATTGTAGTTCCAGCCATTGTATTCTGCATAGACAAGCACTTGCGATGAAGCAAATGCCGTCAAATCTAAAATTAGTTATGGATGAAGCGGTAAAAATAATTAATTTTATCAAATCACGACCACTACAATCCCGATTGTTCTCATTATTGTGTGAAGATTATGGCAGCAAACATAAAACACTGCTGCTCCATACAGAAGTGCGATGGCTGTCTCGGGGTAAAACTTTAACAAGGCTATTTGAACTTAGAGCCGAGTTACAAATGTTTCTTTCAGCAGATACAGTTTCTTTTAATTTGAAAGACCGTTTTTATGATAAAACTTGGTTGTTCCGATTGTCTTTTATGGCGGATATCTTTCAAAAACTGAACGAATTGAATTTATCATTGCAAGGTAAACAGACAACAGTGTTCCAGGCCTATAACAAAATAACTGCCTTCAAAAGAAAATTATATTTTTGGATTATTTGCGTTGGTAAGAGAGAAATAGAAAGCTTTACGTCACTCAGTGAGTTTGTTAGCGATAACGACTCGGAAATGTTTCAAGATGATGTGTTTGAAGAATTGGTCCAATATCTCACTTCGATGCGCGCATCTTTTGTAAAGTATTTTCCCGAAGAACATAATACAAAAATGAAGCTGAATTCATGGATTCATAATCCTTTTTTACCCAACTTGCAAAAGCCCGAAAGTATGTCAAACGAGATATATGAATCTCTTTTAGAAATGTCATCAGACACAAGTATGGAGTCACTGTTCAAAACGACGCCTCTCAACGATTTTTGGTGCAGAATCCGTGATGAATATCCAATGCTTGGCAGAATGGCTCTGAATATTCTTCTCCCGTTCCCAACAACATATTTGTGCGAAACAGGATTCTCAACCTATGCAGCCACGAAAACAAAATATCGCAATAGACTGGACGCCGAACCTGATATGAGACTTCAAATGTCTTCTATCAAACCTGATATCAACCAATTGATGAAAAATAAAAAACAGTTTCATACCTCCCATTAGTTAAGATTTTTGTATTTTTAATATCTTCTATTATTGTACTTGGCATGTGGTTAAAGTAAGTAATAATTAGTAACTGTTACATTGTACTTTTATTATGCTTATATAATAAAGAATACACTTTTAAAAACTATTGTTTTATTGTAGGGTTCCATCAAGTATTTTGCTTGTCAAAAGGGTTCCGTGACCAAAAAAGTTTGAGAACCGCTGCTATAGAACAATAAATTAGCATAGAAATGTATTTAAGTAATTCTTAAAGGGAAGCCGGTGGGAATCGTGTTATATGGACCCTTCGCCACTGGTAGTGATAACGTTTATAAATTGCAACTTCGAGATAAAACTCCAACTAGCCATTATGAATAATACCTACATAAAGTAAATAATTTATCAAATTATTCAATAAACATAACGTCTAGCCATTTTTTTTTCAATCGCTATTTAATCTAATTTTCTGTGACATACAAAAAAACAGTAGAAATAAATAGAATTTGAATTTGATTATTAGATTCGAAATTCGAAAAATTATATTACTGTAGCAGTGTATCACTATTGATAATAAAGTACGGCAATTGTTCCTTCATACTTAGCTGTCAATATTTACGGATCTTCATGAGCAGGCAAATGTCAAAAACGCGATCCTATGATCGCTATATCGTGCCGCACCTATAGGGCCCTAACAGTTTCATAAGGGAAAAAGCGTGAAGAAACAAATTAATATCAATGTTATAAGGCGTATCACATGACATGTGGCATTATATTGAAAAGGTGTTCATGTACTAGATCAGTAACGTACAAATTAGTTACAGTGGTACGCACGAAGGGACAAGTTTTACGAGATAGAAATTTGCCAATGAAAGATTTGTGAACTTCCGGTAGATGTTATAAAGTAGAATCCATAATACCGCGAAATTTTCAAAAACATCAAATTGATGCAAGCTTCAAGGTCATGCTATTATGACTTTCGTCATTTCAGCCGAAAGACGTCCACTACTGGACATAGGCCTCCCCCAGTTAGGGGGGGATATGCCATAATCGCCACGCTTGGCAGGCGGGTTGGCGATCGCAGTTGGTTGGTTAAATACTCAGAGAACGCTGCTGCCCATCCTCTGGTGCATCCCTTAGTCGCCTTTTACGACACCCATGAGAAGAGATAAGGGTGACTTTCATGATGAAATGACATGATGAAATGACTTTCATGCCAATTTTTAAATATCAATTTAACCTGCGGAATTTTGTAGTCACTTTTAGGAGGCGATTGTTCTGCAGTGTTTCGAGCCCTCAATTTGGAAATGCTTGCTTTTAAGCCGGCTCCACACGTTGACCCCAACGTTGAGACGAGCGTTGGCCCGTATTTATTTTTAGCGTCCACACGTTGGAGGTAATGTTAGTTTAGTCCCATCGTTAGAGCAAATGTAAAGACGTCTGAAATATATGTTGCACTGGGCACTTTAAGATTATTGAGTGCAACATAATATTATATGGCTGAACTGTCAATTTAAATAACACAATAGTAAAACAATGGACGTCGTCTTTGAAAAATGTTTTAACAAACAAGAGAATATCATTACTAATTGGTAATAAACAAAGATTTTATTATAGAAATTCTATAACTATTGCGTCCATCCAATACGTGGATGACATTTTCAAGACGCGGTGACCGTAGGAACAAGCTCATTTGATGCACCTTACTGCATGAGTGCTGCGGCAAGACTGAGCAAACCGCTAACGTGTGGACGCATCGCCAACGTTGGCGCATAATTCCTTTGATAAAACCGACACGCGACGGCGAACTGCCAACGCTCGCCCCAACGGTTTGGTTCGGGCCAACGCCATTTTCCCGTTCCACACGTTGGCGAATAGCGTTCGCGCCAACGTTCGGGCCAACGTGTGGAGCCGGGGTAGCCTAGCCTTCCAGGACAAGGCTTCTACAATATCTTTGCCTCGGCCTTCTACTATCCCAATACAGTGCAAAGCCGTAAATACCCACCGTACTTCATCTAACGCCTCGATTAGTAGGCACCTCAGTGTAACGCCTAACAGAAAGCAAATTATCAATCTTATTGTATGCAAATTATGCCACCCACACAGGTTCACTACCACCATAATTATTTTGAACCTTAGTGTCATTTGAATAAAGTTGAAATTCAATAGTTTCGCAATGATTTTAATAATATGAATTGATTAATGAACATTACAACACAATTCTAAATTCTAATTTTAAAATTGTAAGGCTGAAATTCGTTTGTTTCTAATAGATATCTGAAGTTGAATGACTGAAAGCTACGTTGTAATTTTAAACCCTAACTGAATACGTATTAGGTTGATAATAGTTTGTATGGCAATATTTGGTCTAAATTGAATTGACTCAGTGTATGGTTTGTCGTGACCGGGACAAATGGATTGATACCCGGTTTTTTTGGCTGGTACCGGTATACAAGATGGCTGTATTGTTAGCTAGACTGGTTATGTGGTCATAGCTCAAATTGAGGTTAGTTTATAGTTAGACGATTCATAGTTTGGTAAGAAATAAGTGCGGCTGCTTAGCGGGAGGACCTGGATTTGATAACCAGACAATACACTAGACATCCACATAAAATAAAATTAAATGTGGGCAAGTAGACCTGGTGAAGGTCGCGGGAATCCGCTGGATGCGGAAGGCACAGGACCGGTCGTTGTGGCGATGTTTGGGGGAGGCCTATGTCCAGCAGTGGACGTCTTTCGGCTGAAATGGTGATGAAGTATTATCGTGTTATTGAAATAACTGAAAACCTCTTAAGGAGTCATATAAACCACCAAAAAAAATTGCATGGTATTTCCACCCTCTGACAATGCCGCCGATGACTTATTTTCAGAGTCGTTCGAGATTTATTCTCAAACCCTCGCTAAGTCTCTAAGTGAAAATTTAGGTATTATTATGTATTAAATAATCGTAGAATTTTTCAAGTATTTTTAGATGACTAAGCACATTATTTATCATTTGCTCTAGAAATATGACACGGTTACAGATCAAGCTCTATTAAACATTATGTAAATTTCCATGTGTACTTACCTAGGTGTATTAATGAAAGCCTAAAGGTTTACTTACTTAAAATTTTGCATGCCAACTAGGCGAAATGACGGATTTTTATTTTATGATAACAACTTTATGTAACTCATTTCTAGCAAATAAACTTTCTTATTCACAGATCGTACAATTTTTTATAGTGTGTTCTCCAATTACATAAAACTTTTTAACAATAAAACTTTTTAACAAAAAATTTAACCGACGAAAACAGAAACTGAAAAGCGAAATATAACTAATTATGAGTCGGCGCCAAACGAACTTTTAACAAGCAAAGTGCGTGCAAGTTGCAAGTGGCCGAGCGGAGAACGCATTTTTGGAAAGTAATTGTTTATCGTTGAAAATTTCACGTTGTATTTGATGTGACGTTGTTTTTATTATTTATTTAAAGTAATTTAATGATCTTCGTTGATTGGTTGTTTGGCGCCGACTCATAATTAGTTATTTTTCGCTTTTCAGTTTCTGTTTTCGTCGGTTCAATTTTTTGTTAAAAAGTTTTATTTTTCATTTTTTTGTGGTTTTAATCTAACTCCAGGTCTCCATTATGTCGTAGTGTCTAGAACTATATTTATGTGTGTCAAGTTTCAACAGAATCGGTTAACAGGTAAGAATTCAGTGGGTGAACAAACACTCATCCCCTGTTTTACTACCCTTAGGGGTGGATTTTGAAAAAGAATCATCAAAATCGGACCACTCTGTAAAAAGTTATGCGTGGTCATACATAAAAAGAAAAAAAAAAAATATATATATACACGCGTCGAATTGAGAACCTCCTCCTTTTTTTCGTCGGTTAAAAATTGTGCCCGATAAATAGCGAAACGCTCTTCTATCAAATCCTAATAAAATCCTAATCCTTTATTTCGTAAGCACTAAGGGCGGTTTTCAGACTCGGATGTTGCCGCTGTCATGCGGTCAACTATACTTTTCATATTTTTTGTATCGACTGTCCTTTCTTAATTTTTTACCCTTGTGTTTTTTTGTTTTACTTTCTATGTAACCCCACCTATAAGTTAACTGCTTGTGTTTATCACTGTTGTTTAAATGTTGCGCGTCGTTAATTGTGACAATAAACTATTTTCCTTTCTTTTTTTCTTTTTCTTTAATACCCTCATCAGCAAACAGTGAAGAACAGCCAACAGCAACAGCCATTGAAGTGGCCACGTTCTATTCATAAAACATCTAAACAAAACTGTTACCATAATTGAACCATTGAGACGATAAGAAGGAGAAGCAAACAGTGGGTGTAGGTGGGCGTGGGTTCGAATCCCACTTCTGATGTAAGCAACAACTTAACAAACGGAGTAATGTATTGAAACTACTTGATACCGTATTAAAAATATAATTAATAAGAACAGAGCTAGGTCAACAATTTTGTAGGACACAGTTATAGATTCATAAATGTGTTAGATTTATATTTATGCCTTGAACTTGGAGACCTCTTAGCGGTACTCAAATTAAGGACAAATAAAAACGGCTATTCTTCCACAAAACTTGTTGATGTTCGAAGCTGACGGTGATGTAATTCACTTCAGAACTCATTAAAAATTATCCCTATACCCAAAAATAACCAAAAACACTTTACCTCACTTGGGAATCAAACCTAAGCCCTCACGCTCGGCGACTGAGGTCACTGAGCAATACCATCAGCTCTCTAAACCTGTCCTTTACCATACAACCAACTACCAACCTGTAGGCTCAATATTTGTTATTTAACCTGTTCATTTGTCAGCACTTAGGCACCGCATTCCGTAACTTGATAAACGATTCCCTACTTCTATAAATCTTCTGTTAACTACAACTATACGTTGTCGATAAAATACACTATCAATTGTCGGTAGAACACAGAGCAAGAAGGAATGGAGAACTAACATACGCTGAACGGAATCACTAATCAGCTGAGTTTGACATAAGCAGTGCATTGTTTGCTGCTAGTCTGACAGTCGTAATTTTATTCTGGTGCATTTGCACTTTAGACGAATAAATAAATACATTATCATTATATGATTAACATTTTTATTTTTATTTGAATGTAATTACGTTATATACCCATCATAAAAGGGATTTTCCGCGCACTAAAGTGAGGTGTAGGATAAACCGACATGACACGCAATAGCGTAATAACCATAGCGCGTAGCGGTAATTACCGCCAGCAATTAAAAATGTCACCACACTGCGTCAAATATTACACCGTGTCCCGATTTACCCCAAGTCACTTATAACATAATTTATAAATATATATAATCACCTATATACTAAAATTATGGAAAGAAAAATTCAATTATGAGTAGGATCCACCCCTTTCTCCATCTGAGAGCATCGTAAAAGTTTATTAAAGGATTGCATGTCTAGACGTCTGCTTATGCATCTGCGAAGTGATCACCAATTAATCCGCTAACCATAATCACAGATAATATAATACTACATAATGAACCGTTACCCCATTTTCTGCTAATATGTTGATGCGTATCTGATCACTCCATTTTTAATACTCCATGGTAAATAGTAAATAGCTACAAGCTACAAGTATAAGGCCCTTCCCACATTCCTGTGCCAGCGTGCCCAAATGCCGCGTTCCCAGCGAGGACGCCGCGAGGTCGTCGCTTCAATCTCGGCTTGAGTATATGTAGTAGTAATGAAACTTGATGCAATGTGTTGTGGGTGACAGGTGTCATTCAAATCTGTTTGGGTGGAAGATTTAAGGTGCAAAGTTCAAAAATTTCTAAAAAAAAATATCGAAGAAATAAGATGGTGAAACAAGATATAGGCCCAATTTAACGATAACCTATACGCAGAGGGCATACAGCGCTCTGCGCGGACAATATAATAATGCATTTAATTTTAGGGTGTTCATGAGGTTGCCACGCTACTGCAGTGCTTCTGGCGACATGTTCGCAGAGGCGAGAATAGATGGTTTTCACGCTATCATGCGCAAGCGATGCGCTTCCATCATTCCACCATGCGCAGGGTACGCGCCAGGCGTAACAGCATCCTGAAAACTATAGCAGATGGGTGGGACAGTCCCATACTGGGACATTGGATACGCCTACATGCCCCTGTGGCGTAATTTTTAATTCGATTGTTCTTTTTTGTTTTCTGGTAGATACATATAAGTACAGTTTAACAAAGCAATTAGTATACAGAGTCGCCATATATAGATGATGATTTCTCAGGAAGTTATTATAAAATGGTTTTATTAGGGTTTTGTATAAATACAGTTTAACTTTGTCTGTTATTAAAATGATATTTCACTCGAAAACATCCATAATCTTCTGAGAAAACTTCATTTATATCTCTCTACACTGTATATCAATTGCTTTGTTAGACTGTACTAACATTCGTTTCTAAGTTGCTTGCGTACTAACCAAATGGACTTGCATGGGACTTGCAGTCTGAAATAAATGATTTTGTTTTTCTTATGTCCATAACAACTGCAATACCACCATAGAACAAATAATAGTATACCACCTAGGTTTTTGCATAAATGGTATCGCAAGTCGGTCCACCAAACTGAGACATGAAGATGAAAAGTCTCATGTGATTGTAACGTCACCGGCACCCGTACCACGAGCACCGGAACACAGCAATGCAAGCATCAAAGATGCAGCGCTGCGACAGACAGACGGACGGATGGACAGCGTAGCGAGACTAATAGGGTCCCGTTCGGCACCTTTTGGGTACGGAACCCTAAAAAAAGTCCAGTATTATTATATGATTGGGCTTGCCGTCATTATTCGTAATTATTTCTTCTTCCCAACATCCAGGATTTAAAGATAATTAAGAATTAAATATGAGAGGGCTATGCTCGGAGTGTCCCTGCGTGATCGAATCAGAAATGAGGAGATTCGCAGGAGAACGAAAGTAACCGACATAGCCCGAAGAATTGCCAAACTTAAGTGGCAGTGGGCGGGGCACATTGCTCGCAGGACGGATGGCCGATGGGGCAGTAAAGTTCTGGAGTGGCGACCGCGTACTGGAAGGCGCAGCGTGGGTAGGCCCCCCACAAGGTGGACCGACGACCTGGTGAAGGTCGCGGGAACCCGCTGGATGCGGAAGGCACAGGACCGGTCGTTGTGGCGATGCTTGGGGGAGGCCTATGTCCAGCAGTGGACGTCTTTCGGCTGAAATGATGATGATGATGATGAAGAATTAAATCTCTTGCCCAGGTTTTTTTAAACATCACATTTTCCCCGCTTTCATAACCCAAGAATGCCATATCGCACCATGGCTGCAAAGGTCAAAGCATGTCGTGACCTCAAAACCTTCGCAACTTGACCTTCACATGCGATCTAATGGAGCGATTGCATGGTATAGCAACTGTTGGGCTTGCCACCTGTCACTGCATATGAAAACAACCTTTCAAATTTCATTTTATGTGAATAAGACCTAGTACAGTCGACTGCATGACAGTGGTAACACTTAAATAATAATAAAAAAGACGTGTGGCACTCGGAGACTGCCGCGGTAAAGCTATTGCATAGCATTTTTTATGTAAATACAAAGAGGAGGTGCCCTAACGCCGAAACTCTAAGCAGGCATGAGTCATCAGATTGCGGGGCGAAGAGGGGGATTACGCATGCGCAGTAACGCCGATACAACCAATGCCACCTAGAGGCGATTTGCAGAACTAAAGAGACAAGCGTGATATTTCAAAAAGTCATTAAAAGTTCTGCTATTCATCGATAGATGGCAAAACTAAAAAGTATCACCGCCGTGCCGGTCGGAGTGGGGGGTGTTAGGTTATTTTCGTTACGGAATTTCTGGATTCGGTCTCCACGCTCAAGGCCCGCGATAGAAGCTATGCCATAGCTTAAAAATAAATATTTTTGGGACATTTTTACACAGCACCATTTAGTCCCAAACTAAGCAAAGCTTGTGCTATGGGTACTAGACAGCGACAACATGGATATAATACACATATATTTTTTTTTTTGTAAATACATACTATAAGTATACATAAGAAACACCAAGACCAACACAACCACTTATGTTCATCACACAAATATTTGTGTCGTGTGGGAATCGAACCCACGACCCCGTGATCAGCAGTCCCACCCTCAAACCACTAGACCACAGACGTCGTAATTTAAAAACCGGCCAAGTGAGAGTCGGACTTACGCAGTAAGAGTTCCGTACCATCCATCGACCTGATACCCCATAGAAACTGATTTAATTTACGAGAGTTTATCAAAAGACATCAACATCAGTACGCGAAATGTGAATTTTTGCATCTCTTTCTTCCGTAGGTACCACCACATATGCAGTTATGTATTCTGCAGTTACATATGAAGGTGTGTATTGTTATGTATTCCGTTACAACTTCGTTTTTAATAGACACCTCGAGCCCCCCAATCCCCCAGATCGGTACAGATTAGATAATAGTTATATTGTACCCCATTTGAACTAGTAGCTCCACTTGTAATTTCGACTTCCCATTTCGAACACTTTAATAGTAAAATATGTAAAAAACAATTCATTTGCAATAGGTTTGGGTAAGCAATATTTAAATTTCAGACCAATAGCGTTAGTGGTTACTGAAATATATTGCTGTGACAGACATACGGACGGACGGAGCTGCACCATCAGGGTTCCTTTTTTACCTCTTTGTTACGGAACCGCCTCGTTGGTCTAGTGGTCGCAAGCGCGACTGCTGAGCGTGGGGTCCTGGGTTCGATTCCCGGGTCGGGCAAAGTGTTATTGGGTTTTTTCATTAGGAAATTCTCAGTAGCAGCCCAATTGCGTTAATGGCAATAGGCTCGCCCCCTATTACATGGGACTATAACATAACTGGTGAAATGTGGGTGTACTATACACCTCTGCAACCCCTTTGGGGAAATACAGGCGTGTTGTTATGTTATGTTACGGAACCCTAAATTACCCAGACCCAGACTAATTGATAGTTTTATCCAAAAATAAGTATCTTGTCTATCATCAAGCTGAAAACCGGTATCCGAACTATTTTTATGAGTAGGTACCGGTTCAAGTGACAAACTACCTATGAGACATGGCGCCGAATATTGTGGGCTAAAGGTTCGATTTCGAGACGTAATTTATGGAAGAACGGTTATTTTTCGAATATATTACGTTTTTAATATTAATATCACCGTTAGAGCGATAATCCCCGTTAAGTTAAATCAATCAATCAACTCAGCCTATCGTAGTCCACTGCTGGACATAAATAAATATTAAGTTAAATAAATATTTTTGGGACAATTAACACATCACCATCGGCATCTAGTCCCAAACTAAGCAGAGCTTGTACTATGGGTACTAGACAATGGATATAATACTTATATATTTTTTGTTGTTGTAAATACATACTTATAATACAGATAACATAATTAACTGAGATTTTCGAAGATCCGATGAAATTACACAAAGATTCAGTTATCATTTGGATTTTATCATATCTATGTACACAACATGTTATTGAAATATCTAAAAACCTGTTTGACATTTTTACACAGCACCATCTAGTCCCAAACTAAGCAGAGCTTGTGCTATGGGTACTATGCAATGGATATTATACTTAAATACTTTTTTTTTGTAAATACATACTTGTAATAGATAATGTTTGGTCCCATAATAAAAGTTGTTCATATTGATGAGTACAATGACCCCTTAAGAGGTTTTCAGTTATTTCAATAATGTAGTAAGTACACATAGGTATAAATAAAATCAATCGCCGCATATTATATGAGAGATCATCAGGAAGGAAAATGTTTGTATGAAAGAAAATGTTGAAAACAAAATTGCACCCGTGCGAAGCCGGGGCGGGTCGCTAGTGTCATTCAGTCATTACTCGTTTGTAATAATTAACAGCATCGCACAGAAAAAAAATATGCCGGTGATGACCACGGCCAATGCAACTTGACCGAAACGTCGAGGTTAGTCAAAATGTTTGTTATATTTTGATTTAATTGTGCGCGACAAGTCCCGTAAACTTAGTTCAATATGTTATCACCTAGTTTTGTTTCTTAGAATGTTTAATATTTGCCGCTTTTCTTAACGTATAAACACTATAAACTTGGTATTTTCCTCAAACAACTCGAGTACAGATAACAAAAGACTTTTTCTTAACAAAAACTTGTTAATCTATTCCACTTACTTCACTACTACATCTTTAATAGAGCATAGCACACCGCAGTTGGCAGTTGCAAAAAAGTGCATAGCTCAAAAATACTTCAATGTCATAACGCCTGACAAGATAGTTATAGCAAGATATCGTGAAACACGCACGCAACATTATGCTGTTACTTATTACGTAGGCGAGATCACGTGTTACAAAATAAGAGTAATTATGTAGGCGCTCTGCATGAAACTTCATAAACTAATAAAATCTTGTAGAGAAATCAGATTTTGAACATTCGATCCATGTAATAAGCACTGGTAGATTTTTTTACTGTCTAACTGCCGTTCTACTATACCTTAGATTCTAAGGTATAGTAGAGCCTTAGAATATCTTATTACTTATAACTATACCTTGGAATTTAAAAAAGACCAGTAAACAAAATTTGCCCACTACCATATGCAAATTAGTTTTCATTATGTCACCTTTTAGTTAAACAAAATTAGATACGTAAGTTATAGGTAAATTTCTACTTTAGAATTACCTAGTTCATATTAATTTAATTTGTTTATTTTCCTATTATTCACATTGCTTATCAGGGTTCGTAACCATTCTGATCTAAGCATCTTCTGGCTCGTAGCCAGCCTTTTCATTTTATATCTTCAATTTTTTCTTTATATATGAGAAATCATCATAGTTATTTCGGTGGGGGGTATGTTGAATCCTTGTTTAGTTTAAGGTAGTTTTATATCCATTCAGCATTATTCTTCTACCGTCACTCTTGGTGAAGTGACGGTGACGCCCTCGCCGCGCCGCCATCTTAGAATGATGAGTTGACGTTCAACTGCGGTAAAGGAAGCTGTGTCGCGGAGCCGTGCTCGCCTTTATCAGCCTACTTTTATTATATGTGTCCTCTGATCGTATCAGAGCGAACTATACCTAAATAACTCTCGTGTGTGCCTAAATTAAGCTATCTCGATCTTACAGAAGACCAACTTAATAAACTTGAGCGGCTTCAAAATTTCTGCATTAGGTTCATATTTGGTTTGCGCAAATATGACCATGTTTCTGATTTCCGCGTTAAGCTCAAGTGGTTACCTATTCGCCTTCGTCGGAATGCTCATATTCTTTATCTTCTCTATAATGTGCTTTTCTCTCCTTCTACTCCCCTTTACCTGAAGAAACGTTTGGAATTCCTCTGCAACACTCACACGCTATTCCTTAGGTCATCAAATAATTTAAGGCTGAAAATGCCAATGCATTCCACAAAATTTTTTGACAAATCCTTTACGGTTCAGGCTGCTCGTTTGTGGAATGCATTGCCAGTGCCTATTAGAAGAGCGCAATCGCTGCCAGTGTTTAAGAGGCTTGTGAAGGAGCATTATTTGTCGCTATGAACATGTTTCTTCTCCTGTATGTGGTCGTTTTTAATTACTTTACCGTTGCTTATTATTTATATGTATATATGCATATAGTATTTATGTATTAGGATTTATAGAATATATTTTTGTTGTTATTTTATAGTAGTAGTATAGTATTTTATTTTATTACTAAATTATGTATCGAAATTGCACATCTGACAACCCCATTTTCTGTCCAGTTCATTCTTGTCCATCCTAAGGTTGCCTGGAAGAAATCGCTGATCGCGATAAGGCCGCCATTTGTACAATAGTTTAAATGCATATTCAATGTAATGTCTTTTATGGTGTACAATAAAGCATATATAAATAAATAAATAAATAAATAAATTTGTGTCCTCAAAGCACTTCTAGAAGACCAGAGTGAAGTACCTAACTTCCATCTACGTGCAAGCGAATTGCCTCTTGGACCAGCAAGCCTGATCTGATCCAGGATACGGGAGGAGCTTAAGGTTGGTGGAATTGGGATTGCTTTTTACTAAACAGGGATTCAAATTAGGTCTCATACTATTTTTAGTATTTTCTCCCTATTTCTATAAAACGATATATACAGTCCACTCCTCAGTAGGTCCACGAACTACATTTTTTGGTAGAATAGAATCTAAGGTATAGTTATAAGTAATAAGATATTCTAAGGCTCAGAATATTACTGAGTTATATACTGGCTTATAATAAATAGAATAATAGAGGTCTATCGTCGAATCGGTTAGTGGCAATAGGCTCGCCCCCTATTACATGGTACTTAAAACATAACTGGCGAAATGTGGGTGTACTATAAACCTCTGCCTACCCCTTCGGGGAAATACAGGCGTGATGTTATGTTAATGTTATGTTAATCCTCGAATCCGACTCGGTTGGGCAGCATTCGGGAAGCTACACAATATCTTCTTGTGCAAAATATCTTTCGTCTCAAGACGAAAGTCTTTGACCAGTGTGTGTTGCCAGTAATTACTTACGGCACTAAAACGTGGTCGCTCACAGTGGGCTTGATAAGAAGGCTTAAAGTCACTCAAAGGGCAATGTAGAGGGCTATGCTAAGAGTGTCCCTGCGTGATCGAATCAGAAATATGGAGATTCGCAGGAGAACGAAAGTAACCGACATAGCCCGAAAAATTGCCAAACTTAAGTGGCAGTAGGCAGGGCACATTGCTCGTAGAACGGATGATCGATGGGGCAGTAAAGTTCTGGGGTGGTGACCGCGTACTGGAAGGCGTGGCGTGGGTAGGCCCCACACAAGGTGGACCGACGACCTGGTGAAGGTCGCGGGAACCCGCTGGATGCGGAAAGTGCAGGACCAGTCGTTGTGGCGATGCTTGTGGGAGGCCTATGTCCACTTATGGACGTTTTTCGGCGGAAATGATGATGATTATGATGACTGGGTTATGAACTTAATGTGACAGTCAGAAAGCAATCGCTTCGAGTAAAGTATTAATAATATCAGCAGCATCTAGTTAGACTGGAAACCGACCAAAACATGTTTTGAAAAGGTTTGGCTTGGCCTACATAATATCGTATTCTTTATTATTTCGTAATTCGTCGTTGGACGAAAGACTGCGAGCGACATCTCGGTGATAGCGTGATTAAAATCAAGTGGAGTTGGGTAGGACATCTAGATCGGCGTGGGGATGTCCGATGAAGAAAAGCTTTGACCGAGTGGTGGCCAAGGTCAAGTCGGAGAAACCAGGGCTGTCTGAAAGCGCATTGGGTTGATGATATCGCCAAAACCACAGAAAACACCTGGATAAGGGACGCTCAAGATCGAAGAGCAGGCAAAAACGAAAGGAGACCTACATATACCTAGCATTGGGCGATACCAGGCTGCGGTGATAGTGATGATGATTATTATTTTGTTTTTTGAATTTAATTTTCTCAGGCTTCTAATACCTGGAGTTTTTTAAGATCACACGAGTATAAACCAAAGTGCGACCTTTCGCCTTTGCCTTCCTTTCGTTTGAGATGGCTGATTTGTCTGCACTGGCATGATACTGTTGTCTAACGGCCAAAATTAATAACCAATCTATCTACAATTTACCCTACTGGAAATAGATTTTTTTTTTATGTTTTTGTATGGAGCTTATGTCAAATTTCTATCTCTAGTAGGGCAAATCGTGAATAAATAGGATATTAATTTTGGCTGTAAATCTAACTGTAAGAATTTCCTAACTATCCAGCTGTGTTAAGTATAGCTGCTTTTTGAAGTGTGAGTGTAAGTGTATATACTTAGAAAGGTTGAGTGTATTTAAGCTATTGATTAATTGTTTTGGGATGACACCTGTCATTGAAATGACTATTGTTACCACAGACCTACATTGTTACTCTATTCTCATTATTATTATTCCGTTGTAACGCAAAACTTGTTACATTTTTCTATAATAGTTATTCAAATCAAGCAATATGCATGTTTACAAAATGCAGGCCAAATGAATAAAATGAGATAATTTCTGCTAACAGATTGCATCATTATTTAGATTACAGCATTTCGAATATAATCTCAAGTAAATATTGAAGTCTAAACAATTCATGAATAATTTAAAGAATATTATAGAATCGTGCAGTGACAGATTGACACAAATACATGAATAAGCATATATTTTGGTTTGTGTCAATCAAGATTTGGATTTTTCGTTTTCGAACTACCTTCGACCTATTCCATGAAAGGGGTTAGCTCATTTGCAACAAAAATGATGACGACTTGTCTAATACTGAATGCGATTGCGGGGCCCCCATTCAGTCCATGGCCCATTTGCTCACTTGTCCCTTGTGCCCTACTACCTGCACAAGAGACGATTTAAACAAAGCCACAAACAACGCCATAGAGGTGGCCAAATACCACATGAATACAGTGTGAAGTAAATAAGAACCATTTACACTAAGAAGAAGAACAAAAATGATCCCGTGAACCAGGGGGCGCCAGTTATTTGTTTTCAAGATTACAACTTACAAAAGACTTTTTTATTCATTTGACATTTTTGGCATTAATTTCGGCCTACAATTTCTACAATTATCTCTATTTGGTTGCCATAATCACAGACAGTGCCTTCACGCCGCCGCCGGTTACTTTACCGTTACAGTTAATATAACCAGTGTTTGCCGACATCATCTTCAAAATTTTCATCATCATGTGCCCATACCCACCGCTGGTCACCCTTCCATATTCGCTCTCTTCATAGTGGTGAGTAAATCAACCAATTAAAGCCAATATTTGCCACAATCGATCACTTTCAACAGCATCATCTGCACGTCATAGGTACTCTGTCTCTCACTCTCTCTGTATAATATTGTTAGTAAATCAGCTTTTAACCAATGATATTTTTTCAAGTACAGATATGTTGTTGCGGTTGCAATCTGAAGACACGAAAACGTCCTAATTGGGACGTTTTGCTAATAGTCTGCGTCAAGCGAGACGCCGAGCGTGATGTGTGACAAAATTAAAAAACAAAAATGCCGTCATGTGTTTAGTGAAAGTGTACTAATTATAAAGCGAAACTAACTTAAAGTAACTAACTTACTTACTTTGTACTAGTGCAGTGTATTGTGCTGCTGCTGCATACGAAACATATTTTTCTGTATTTTTCGTTGGTTTTGTTAGGGTAAGACATATCTATACTTTTAAATATCATTGTTTTTAACCCATATTTGCTTCTTTTCATTCATTCATTTCATTTTAAGATCAATAGCTTGAAATCAATCTAATTTAGGTCTACAATTACCTAAAATCTTTAATAGTACACACGGCTACACATCAAGCTGTATATTTCCAGTATAAGCTGACCTCGCATTGTGTAGGTTTCAGCCTACACTGGTTTTGTACAGCTTGATGTGTAGCCGTGTGTACCTATCAAGTTTGACCGGCATGATTACAGCCAGCACCTTCATAGTACTTCGTACCAATAAAAGTAGTTACAGTACCATTACGGTTGATATAGTAGTGCTCATTGAGATAGGAAACACCAAAACCTCTCAGCCGTTTCTTAAATATTTTCGTACAGGTTTCCCGTCTCAGTAATCCTCTCTCTTAGGCCCGTATTACAGAAATTTCCTCAAGTCAAGTACAGTTTAAACTGTAATCACCTGATCACTACATAAGGATAGAATCGTTACTTGAGTATCGGTCTTATTCCAATATGGTAATTATAAACTTTGATTCAACATCATAACACACGAATTTGACCTGAAATAGAATAGAAATCTCTACTCAAGCGTAGTCTGAACCACACTGGAGAGATTACAGATCAAATCTCTGCTCAAATACCGAAACAGGTGAGAGTATAAAATAAAGCTAAACTCAGCTGAACTGGGATCAATAAATCTCTGCTTGAGGAACGGTCTAAAATCAAAGCTCAACTCAAAACTAGTTTTAAACAGTGATCAACGCTTGAGTATCGTTCTGTTATACGGGCCTTGAATTTCTGTTATGGTTGTATGGTTTCTTGTTATCATAGTTAGAAACCAATATTATATTGATTCTAGGTACCTTATTTTGGACTACAATTACCTCTACCCACGAGGCTACGACCACGTTCATAGCTAGCACCTTCACGCTACTTACAGACTACAGTACCGTTACGGTTGATATGGTGTTTGCCGACCGGTGCCCGCGATCGCTTCCGCGTTCGGGCGCATCCTCTTAAGGGGAAGCTAGAATAAAGTAATAACTTGAAGTCAATACCACTACCATAATTATGTATCTCCTTACTTTGACAGTTCGACTGTATCTGATTTGGTTCGATTCAACCATCTTCAACGGCACAGATGCTAAGACTGATTAGAGCACAGACATAGTAAAAAATATAGACGAAGTGCTGCGAACAATCATAGTGAAGCCACTAAAACCGTGCTCCTCCGTGTACAAACCAGCGTTCACTGGCAATAAGCAATAGGCTCGCCCCCTATTACATGGGACTATAACATAACTGGCGAAATGTGGGTGTGCTTTACACCTCTGCCTACCCCTTCGGGGAAATACAGGCGTGATGTTATGTTATGTTATCATTATTATATAGTGGGCGGGGCACATTGCTCGCAGAACGGACGGCCGATGGGGCAGTAAAGTTCTGGTGTGGCGACCGCGTACTGGAAGGCGCAGCGTGGGTAGACCCCCCACAATGTGGACCGACGACCTGGTGAAGGTCGCAGGTATCCGCTGGATGCGGGTAGCGCAGGACCAGTCGCTGTGGCGATGCTTGGGGGAGGCCTATGTCCAGCAGTGGACGTCTTTCGGCTGAAATGATGATGGTGATGATGATTTATTATAAGCTATAGGCATAGCTAAATACATGTACCCATAAATATATATATTCATTAAACATTCTTGACGACTGAACTTTAAAACATTGCTTAATAAATTACTTAATGAAGACCAACAGTTTAAATACCAATCCTTACTCAAACTGTTTACCAATTTTCCGTCAATATTAAATAAATTGCACAATTATCAACAATTACATCAACTTAGCCTTAACAATCGAAGCAGGCTTTTCGCTGCGCAAGCGCATGCCGCGACCGTCCGCGCGCATTCTCTCGTTGACCGCCGTGGAGTACGCACGTATTTACCGTTATTTACTCGAATCGAAAACAAGTGAAGTGCAGTGAGTGTTTATTAGTGAAAAAATGTGAATATTCCTGTTTTTCTTTTAGTGATTTTTCTACGTCACTGATATGAAGACCGTCGATATTTTGGAGGTAATTTTGCATTTTATTAGAATTAAAATTTCCGCTCAGCTGATCTAGTTAACGAGGCAATATTTTGTAAAGATTGGTAAGAGTGCATCGCCGGAATATTTAAATGATGTTGCATTTCTGTTATGCTTGTTGATTGTAATCTGAAAGAGTATGAAGATGATTAGTCAATTTGGTATATGAAATCTAGTTAGTAAGTTTAGTGCTTAACAACATAAAGCTTACAGATTTCTCTTCTAATAAAATACGACTAATTTCTATCTGTCTGTAATTATTAACTACATTTCTCTTCAGAGGTTAAGGCCTTGTTCATATAACATACTCTATTCATCACGAAATAAAGAACCTATAAATTCAAAATAGTTCGTTGACTATACCTACCTATTTATCAAAGACTAGATTTAAATAAAATTGTAATAAAAGTACAGTCTAACAAAGCAATTAGTATACAGGGTCGCCAGATATAGATGAAGAGTTCACAGGAAGTTATTATAGAATGGTTTGATTAGGGTTTTGTATAAATACAGTTTAACTTTGTCCGTTATTAAAATGATGTTTCACTCGAAAACGTCCATAACCTTCATTTATATCTCGCGATCCTGGATATTGCTTTGTTAGACTGTACTTACATGACATAAATAATCAGCTCATTACTTAACTTAACTCTTCCTCTTCTCAGTATGAAAAGGTTTAGGCCATAGCCCACCACACTGGCCTACGGCTGATACATTGGCAGACTACAAACACCATCGATAACTGTATGGAGCACTTTCAGGTGTGCAGGTTTCCTCACGATGTTTTCATTCACCGATAAAGCAAGTGATGATAAAATTTTGATCTGCACATGAATTTAAAAAGTAAGAGGTGCGGGCCGGTTTTGAACTCGGACCGTCCTGCATGGAAGGTAAGCTTTCAACCACTAGGCTATCACGTCTTTTTTTAGTTTAAAAGACAGATAAAAAAAATTTAAAACTACTTTCTGATCCCTATATTAATTCTGTAAGCCAAAATCTAATTTTCAGTAATGATAACAGAGATGGCATCTGATCTGGCATACACACCAGGGAACAATCTTGGCACCCGAAATTAAATTAAACCTATGAAACAACAAAAGGTGTAGTGATAAGATCTGTTGATCTGTTTCTTCTCAATAACAATATTGAAAAGAATGTCAACAAAACAATATTGTTTGTTCAACCTCCTCCAACCTGAGCCAAGGAATGTAGGAATTTCAAAGTGAAAGGAGAAAGAAATTGACTTTGAAAGTAGCATTCCTGATGATATCCATTGATACAGATTACAGAATAATACTATAATATAAAGCTATAAAATGCTATAAAGCATGCATGCAGATATGATGAGAATGTTAAGAGGCATATGTGGTGTAACGAGAATGGATAGGATAAGGAATGAGTAAGAGTAAGCCTCAAAGTAGCAGCAGTGACAAAAAAGTTGAGTAGCAACAGATTATCATGGCATGGACATGTGATGCGGAGCAATGAGGAGCAAGTTACGAGAAACGTTTTAAAGAGGAAAAAAAGTATTAATGTGGAGGGCTTAAGAAAAGAGACAGGCCAAAGACATGATGGATGGATTGTGTGAAAGATGATATAGATGGAAAGAAAGTGAACACTTAGATGTCAGCTAATGAATGTATAGAAAGAAAAATGCTGCACCAACCCCAAATAAATTGAAATTAGGGCAGGGGGATGATGAAAGGAAAGCTTTAAAATATTTACTATTACTGTACGTAGAATTTTGCTCAAAACTTTTAAATATCCTTAAACATATTGAGCTACTGAAAATGTTCCTCTCTCCTTTGATGTTATTTGTCTCAAAGTACAAACAATTACGTATTCATATCTTCAATATGTTTACTACAGAATAACTCTATTCATAAATATAAAGATTTATCTGAGTAATCAGCTATGAATCGATATCATAACAATCATTATTATTTAACTTTACGGCTACAAAGAAAGTTGGCGTGGAATCAATGTATTCTTTGCTTTTTACGTTATCAACCTGTTTAATATTTTGCTACTTATCACCGAATATCATAGTCTAACTCTTCGCCGAGTCTTCTCGTCGCCAATACCGCAAAGTTTGAAGACGTAGGTCTTCAACCAGTGCGTCCTGCGTCATGACTTACGGTGCCGAGACGTGGATAAGACGGTTGGGCTAGTCCACAAATTCAAAGTCGTTCAGCGAGCTATGGAGCGAGCTATGCTTGGAGTTTCTTTGAAGGGTAAAATCCGTAATGAGTTTATCCGGAGAAAAACCGGAGAGGCCAACATAACTTGTAGGATTAGTAAGCTGAAGTGGCAGTGGGCTGGCCATGTCTGTCGAAGGACCGATGGCCGCTGGAGCAGACGAGTCCTTGAGTGGAGACCGCAAATCGCAGCGTAGGGTGCCCTCCCGCCAGGTGGACCGATGACCTGAAGAAGGTGGCTGGGGGGGGACTGGATGCGAAAGGCAGAGGACCGAGTGTTGTGGCGCAACTTGGGGAGGCCTATTTCCAGCAGTGGACTGCGATAAGATGAGTTGATGATAGTCTAACGCCCTTTTCTACCTTAATATTCAGTTTTGTGCCAATCTCATCCAGCTACCGAATCGTGTAACTCACTCGCAATCGCAATCATGTTGGTTTCAAAGTTTAATGCTCTGTATGTTTTGACAATCCGTCTTATTGGCAACAGTGCACCTTGCAATGAATATTGCTGTAAGGTCAAAATGAAAACTATTGTCATTGTTACTGCGATATACTATTACCCCACCGGTCTTTTTCTCCTTATATCATTAATAGGGTTCCGTGTCAGGGTACCAATGTCCCTATGGACACAAAAGGAAACAACTGTTAAACCGTTACTGTTTTTATAATGTCGCAATAATGAAAGTTTGTTATTTATCTTTATATTCAGAAGGTGTGTTTTGATAATGCGTGCGATTCCACGCGGGGCATAACGTGAAGTAAGTCCACAAAAGTAAAAGGAATTCCAGTCAAGTGGTTGAAAGGTCCCGCATATAAAAACTATTATTTACAAGTAAGAAACGGATAGAATAATGTGTTGAAATGAGATAGATTTATTTTTGTTTATTACAACATTCCGTCCCCAAAGGGTGCCAAACGGAACCCTATTACTCTCGCCACGCTGTCAGTCCGTCCGTCCGTCCGTCTGTCTGTCACGGGCCTGTACTTTTGAACGGTAATAGGTAGCCGGTTGAAATATTGTCAGAATATGTGTTGCTATGACATCAATCACGACAAATACTAAAATAAAAAAGTCTACAACCAAAGGGGTTCCCCATACAAGAAACCTCGAAAAAACATGCATTTTTTTCAAAGTTTTTGTTCCTGCTCTATATTAGATACAATTATTATTTATGTATATACCAGCGTCAAACTTGCTCTAATTATAGTGCATATTATGTAGTTTAGCCACAAATACTAAAAATAGGGCGAACATAGACATATATGGTGGTACCTGCGTAAGAACGAGATGCAAAAAATCTTATTTCGCGCTCTGCACGTTGATGTATTTTGATGAAATCAGTTTCTATGCGGTATCAGGTCAATGGGTGGTACGGAACCCTTACTGTGTGAGACTGACTCGCACTTGGCCGGTTTTTTAACCCACGTAAGTGTAAAATGAGCCCTTAATACCAAAACAACCAACTTGCCCGAACCAAAATGACCGATCAAGGTAATTTAGTAACGTTGCATAATTGTAGCAATTTCACAAGACTGTCATGTCTGGACTCTGGCTGGCTTATTTTAAGATATAATTATGCTGATGTCCACTTGTAACCATCAACTAGTTTAATATGTATATTCAAGATATTCTGTATCGGGGTAAGTAGTACTCCAACCGGTATAAGATTGTACTAGCTGTCAACCATAGAAATCTAAATAACAAGGCAACAGAAATGTTATATACTGTCTTTTACTACGGGAAGGCATGTCACCGGTTTCCCGCCATCAACACATAAATACGCAATCACGCCTACCATTCAATGCAAAATAAATTAAGCCCAATGATATTTAAAAATATAGATATGCCATTACCCTAACAAAACGAACGAAAAAACGTTCCGTACGCAGCGGCAGCTAGTACAAAGTAAGTTACGGTTAAAGATCTTTATTTTCTCAAAAGAATTACAAATTCACTTACAGAGAAAACATAAAAACTTAAAATAAAAGTAAACAATATGCCATTAAGCGTAGCTCAAAAAAATAATGTAGGTATGCATTGCGATGACTTTGCTTGAAAACATAACATTGATACTTATTAATACTTTTGGCCTACCAAAACAAAACAGAAGTAGGTAGTTTTACATAAAGAGCAGTGGAGTTGTGAATGAGCGGCGCGGGTAGGTCGCGTTGCATTAGCGTGTTTACTAAGGCCTATTCCATAGTGTGGAGCCAATAAGCGAAACAACCTAGTTTAAATGGCGTGTTTTTGTTTTTATAAATGTGTTACATTACATGGATGTGTTTATTGAATAGAAAATGTATTTAAGTAAGTTGGTTACTTTAAGTTACTTTCGCGTCATAATTAGAACACTTTCTGTACACACTTAACGGGAAAGCTAGGCTAGGGTAGGCTGTTGATACCAAACTTTGATAAACACCTACATTTATGTACACAGTTTGAGCAATAAATGTCTTTGTCTTTGGTATTTTTTTTTTTTGTCACTGGTCACGCTCGGCGGCTTACTTGACACGGATTAATAGAAAAAAACGTCCTAATTAGGACGTTTTCGAGTCTTCAGTTGCGAGTGCAAGTAACATAGCTATACTTTTAAATATCATTGCATTCAATGCAAAATAATTAAGCCAAAAAAAATCCGCTGCTAAAATATAATTTTAGTGACAAGAGTCCAAAACAGAACTGATAATCAAGCAAACGGTTCGCACACTGGTGTCCTAAAAAGACACCGGTCGGGGCGACAAGTTCGCGCGCCTCGGGCACTTCTACTACCTTTGTTTATATTTCTATGCTGTCAACAATAGTAAAGAACTTACAATATTGAGTTTGAAAGCTCATAAACGGGTAATGTCTTGGTTTCTATGGTTGTAAAGGCTTTCCAATTTCACACGCCTTCTGCAAGGCTTTTAAGTTAAGATTACAGAATTTGTATTTTCTATAAAATTATGTCTGCAGGCACTGGTATTGTATCATCATTCATCATCATTTCAGCCGAAAGACGTCCACTACTGGACATAGGCCTCCCCCAATTAAGGGTCCCCCCCTTAATTAAAAGAGGCGGCGGTACATCATCATTTCAGCCGAAAGACATCCACTGCTGAACATAGGCCTCCCCAAATGGGGGGATATGCCATAATCGCCAAGCTTGGCAGGCGGGTTGGCGGTCGCAGTTGATTGGTTAAATACTCAGAGAACGCTGCTGCCCATCCTCTGGTGAATCCCTTAGTCGCCTTTTACGACACCCATGAGAAGAGATAAGGGTGGTGCTATTCTTTAAGTCCGGCACCACACGGATTAATAAATATATATTTTATAAATAACATTATTTTACAAAATTTACATTTTTGTCTGTTGCCACGATCTTTATGGTTGATACCGATTTCTTATGACATAAGATTTAAAAAAAAAAAACATGAAACAGTTCGTTTAGGCTCTAGACGTAAACGGACAGTGCTTTTCCTACATATGCTTAAAGCTGGTATATTTGACGGCCCCCAAATTAGACAATTTATGAAAGACATCCAATTTAAAAATTCTATTTTTTCTTTTGAATTTAGGTATCTAAAACTCAATGATTAAAAATTATAAGTATGTGTTTGAACTTATATAACTCATATGTAAAAAAAAAACCGGCAACAGATTATAGTGTAATTTACGAGAGCCTTCTGATTATACCTATGACGACGTCTGTGGCCTAGTGGTTCGAGTGTCGGACTGCTGATCACGAGGTCGTGGGTTAGATTCCCACAGGACACAAATATTTATGTTATGAACATAAGTGTTTGTGTTGGTCTGGGTGTTTCTTATGTATCATAAGTATGTAATTACAAAAAATAGTATATAAGTATCATATCTATTGTCTAGTACCCATAATACAAGCTCTGCTTAGTTTGGGACTAGATGGTGCTGTGTGAAAACGTCCCAAATATATTAAAAAAAAACTATTCTCAATTGTGTGTATGTGTACATCCCCCGACTCTTAAACTAATGATGATGATGATGATAATGAGGCTCTAAGTAACTTCATGTCTTTTCTTTCTAAGGCAATAGACCTTCTTAATTCCTTTAATTAAGAACTACAATCTAATAGAGAAACACAGTCAATAAACTCGGTTTTGATACACATTCTTCATACTTGAATGCTCGGATTGGCGGACGGTCGTTCAGATATCATCGAGTGCATGATTCATATCCTTCTGAGTAACCAACACAACATTCGTCCAGGGAATTGTCTGCAAGCATTGAGACATTATAGGATTTACTAACTTTCTGTATTATTATAGCTAATAAGTTATTTGCCTTTTGAGGGGCTCGTAGCGATGCAACGACTGCGCGGATTGTACGATCTGCAAGGTTAAGCTGCACATGCCGCGGTCAGTCTGTGGATGGGTGACCGTTTCGTTACACATCGAGACCCTCCGTGCCTCGGAGAGCACGTTAAGCTGTCGGTCCCGGTTGTCATACGAATATCTATGGCAGTCGTTACGGGTAATCAGAAGCCTGAAAGTCTGACAACTGGTCTAACCTTCGAATGTCAGTATTACCCCGTAATTGGGTTGCGGGGGTCTGATGGCAGTCGCTCCGTGTAAAATACAAATACTGATGTTCAGCCGCATCTGGCTAGACTGGAAGCCGACCCCAATATAATTGGGAAAAGGCTCGAGGATGATGATGAAGTTATTTGCCTTTTGCCATGGTTTGCTTGTCCATTTCTGTTTTCAGACAAGTTTTAGTGCGACGGTTGATAGTAAATTCCTCTCAATCATTTGCCTATATCAATCAATTCAATTCAATTCAATACATTTATTTTGCGAAAATGGGTACAAAAATCAGATGGTAATTTAAAAGAAGTAGGTTACATATGCCATTACAATGTTATGCCCTGGTAGTATTGAAGACGATCGCGATGTTGAGAATAGTATCATTTTTCCGGATTCAAACGTCAAAATTGACATTTTGTTGATTAAGCTAGGAACAAATTATAAGACGCGACTTACGGTCGCGACCGTCGGTCGCGGCTGATGCTGTATTTGGTCAATGAAGTTACACCTACCTGTGCAAACTGTCAGCAATAAGTTGCGGACGTGAACTTGACATGACCTTGAGCGATCGGACGTCTTACGAAAATCTGGCTCGCCGGATGTTTCAATAAGTCGCGGACGCCTCAGCCGCATGTGCACAGTGATCGGTCGCGTCCGAGCGGCTGTCAGTCGCCAGCTGTCACTAATGACGCAGGAGATTTTACGTATATTGTATGGTTTTCACAGTATTTTGCTTTATTTTATTGTTTAATGCATCTGACTAACGTACAAAAAGTTATTAAATAACCAGTCAGTACTTTATAATTTTCGTTTGGCATAATAATAAGATGTAGAAGCTGCTATCAATTCAATACGTAGTCGTAGTCGCAACTGTAAGTCGCGTCTTATAATTTGTTCCTAGCTTTATGAGACAGTTACAAAATTGCCCTGCAAGGCAGGAAGTATCTTTTTTTTTATATAACATAGGAGGGCAAACGAGCATGCGGGTTACCTGATGGTAAGCAATCTCCGCCGGCCATGGACATCCGCAACACCAGGGGAGTCGCCGATGCCTCGCCGACCTTTTAAAAAGACGTATGCTCTTTTCTTGAAGGCGTATTGCGCGAATGTCGAATTTGTTCGGGAACCCCCTGACGGAAGTTGGTTTGTGGAACCAACTTGCTTTTGCTGTAGGTACGAGGCAAAAAGTGGAGTGTGAAACGTACTGTAGTTGACCACCAACCATGAAGATGGTGAGGATGGAATTTAGATTTATAGCGGGTGGTACGATGGTGGAAGTCAGCGGCTGGTATAAGGTCGAACAATTCTCAGAGCACTCCCCATTGTACATGCGATATAGGACACATAGAGATGCAACGTCTCTTCGCAAAGCTAGAGGGTCTAGCTGATTGGGAATAGCATAGTTGCCAACGATTCGAACCGCTGCGCTGAATGCGGTCAAGTGCTCGGGTGCTCCAGCCCAGAGGTGAGAGCAATATTCCATGTGCGGCCGGATTTGTGCCTTATAAAGTTTTAGGCGATGGGCCGGTCTGAAATATTGTCTCGCTCTATTGAGCACCTCGAGTTTTTTGGAAGCCATTTTGGCTTTACCCTCAAAGTGACCACGAAATTGAACGCCGTTCGATACGTCGACGCCTAGAATTCCCAATTTAGGCGTAGCTAAGAGGGGAGTGCCCTCTAAGTGAGGTGCTTCGACAAATGGGGTTCTCTAAGCGGTAAACGCGCAGACTATGTCTTAGTGGGGTTGAAGTGGACTAGGTTTAGTCTGCCCCACTCAGAGACTCGCTCCAGAGAAGTCTCAATTTCAGACACAATTCCTTTCCGGTACTCCACGACATGTTCACGCGAGAGATTAGCTTGGCCAGAGTAAAGTGCATCCACTGTGCTGTCATCTGCATAGCAATGAATGTTACTTATGCGCAACATGTCATTGATATGCAGAATAAACAAAGTTGGGGATAGCACACAGCCTTGTGGGACACCAGCATCCACGGGCATCAATTCAGATGATGATGATGATGATGAACTCCTCCATCCACAACCTACCAAGCTGTGCCACTTCCAATCAGCATCCTAGTCCACAAAACAGCTTCAAATCTAGCGTTCAAGTCATGTGTATCAATCACGTTGACAGCCAATGTGTAACGGATGACCATATCTTTTATGACTGTTTTTATTTCGCTCAGATCGAGGTTTATGATCGGCACAGATCAGCGCCCGGATTCAAGATGTGGTGACAAACTTTTATTGGTCTTTTGACTTGTGTACAGTTGACGCTACGGCGGAATAGAATAATGTGTAACGATTTAAAATCGATTAACGATTGATAACGATTTTAACGAAATTCTCATCCACATGGTACGTCTTTGGGTGACGTCAGAGATATCTTGTTAAGAAACAGTGTTTCTTAACCGACTCGACTAACTTTGCAGTTAATTCAAAGTCGTATAGATATGCCTACGTTTACTAATTATTTTATTATTAATAACGCATTTACGCATGCGAAGCGAAATAAGATGAAAAATGAGAAGCGAATGATATCGCTGACGTCATCCAAAGACGTACCATGTGGATGAGAATTTTGATACCGCGAACAGTGTTCACGGTAGCTTAGTGGCACTGGCGTACTGAGCCAGGAGTCGCAGGTTCGAATCCTGCTCATGAGCGATTTTTTCTTACCACAATTTAAGTCGTTAGATTTCGCTTCGCATGCGTAAATGCGTTAAAAATAATAAAATAATGAATAATGTGTCTTTACCAGTTTTCAATAGTGCAGACTTATTTCTAGATATTTAAAAGCAAAATGCAATATACCAACATCATCATCATTTCAGCCGAAAGAGAAAGAAGGGTTTATAAAAACACAGAAACGTATTTCTTTATTTTCCAAAAAGCCGAATACAAATATCATAAAACTAACTTAAAAACTGCTGGATTTTCATAATACTTTCAGCCCCTATTTAAAGGAGAGGAGGGGGAGAGGAATTTTTTAGGAAGAGTAGGCACATATGACTTTTAATTTAAAGTTAACCGGGTCGGTTTTGAATATTATTTTTAATTATACCCCTCTATTTCACTATTTATTTTAGTCCTAAGCTAATTAATGATATTGACTCATAGCGTTTCTTTTGTTCTTTCATCATCATTCTATAGCTTCTTTCATGAAGTCTATGTGAAGTAGGTATGTGCTGTTTCAAAAAAGGGGATCTTGATGTGCATAATGCGTTTACGTATTCAATATTTGACCCCAGCAACGTTCGGTAGCTATTAATTAAGTCACATGTAGGTATATTTGAGCAGATGTATTCAAACAGAGATGTAACACCAATAATCGAAGATCTACAGCTGACAGATCTTCATTCATACATGGAAACAGCGGGCCGTCGAGAATGTGCCAACATAGGGCTGCCACCTCTCCGGGTCAACGGGTTTGAATGGTGCATGTCCGGACTACGGGCTAACATTATTAATTAAGACGCTGACAACAGCCAAATACCCCAAATAGGCTTCTTTTAAAAACATTTTTAGCTGTATCTATTCAGTTTGTGGCAGTGAAAAAAATATATGTTAATCTTGATCGTATTTTCTGAAACTGTATTGTGCCCAAAACACGTTTTCTTGAAGTTTTCTCGATAAAAAAGAATTGTAAACTAACCTCTTAAAACATGCTTTAAAGCAAACAATCTCTATTATTTACTAAATATTATAAATAAAATTAAGAACACATTTGAGTAAGACAATAATCTAATCATTTGTTGTTTCTGTTTTTCAAATAAGCTTTTAGTTTTTTATTTAATTTTTTTTTGTTAATTTTCATTCAAGTTGAACGGCGTATCCGACGTCCCTCGGCTCGTTGCCTCTCTTTCAGATCTGTACGAAACGACAGTGACTGCAGAGGTCTGATTTTTTAGGTGTTGTCAGCCTCGGTCGTAGGTATATGTAATTTTGCCATATAAAATTTGTCATATATGTAAATTGTAATATCATCGTTATATTGTGTATCGTTTCTATGTTAATTAATGTAATTGGTTTTTGTACCGTGTTAATTAACTATAAATAAATAAATAAATAAAATAAATAAACATCAAATATTTCCGGGTCAGACCATCACGTGGCGGTGATGGCTAGCTTTCGCTGCTCAACTGAACAAAAAACTAAAACTCTGACGAACCTTTGCTAGATCGACTTAAAAAAGCTCTATGTTAGCTTATTTTTAAAAAAGGATGATTGAAAACTGCGGAAAAAACCAAAGGAAAATTACCGCACCATACATATCAAGCAGCGAGCACAAACAAGCGATGGCAATTAACATCTGGTTTTGCCCATCTGCCATGGCAAAGTTTGCCATTAGTTCACCGTCACCGTCGCTTGCTTCCGCTTGCTTGGTCTGTATTATAGGCAAAAAACCCCTACATACTCGTATATCTATCTAATCTACGGTCTAGCGCAGGAGTGGGCCAATTTTTTTCATCATTTGGCCTGTAAAAAACCCTAGGAAATCTAATTGGGACCAGATTTTTTTACTAAACTAACTACTAGGTCTTTCTTCTAATACTCACTAATCAAGCAATTAAATGATTTCAATGTTATGTTTTTTTTT
The DNA here is from genome assembly GCA_949699075.1 of Asteroscopus sphinx. Taxonomy (NCBI): domain Eukaryota; kingdom Metazoa; phylum Arthropoda; class Insecta; order Lepidoptera; family Noctuidae; genus Asteroscopus; species Asteroscopus sphinx. The sequence continues at coordinate 2,826,503 of OX453023.1, read as the reverse complement.
AACTACTTATTTTACGAAAATCTCTGGGCCTGCCTTTTTTTACAGGTGGCAGCCCTATGCCCACATGATGCTGTGTACGCTTACCTACACGTAAATCTTGTCGCGTGAGAAGACATAATTAACGCAAACGTCTTATAGTAAAAGTTTTATACAATTCTAAAACCTCCTGTGGAGAATTTTTAATATATTTTGCAAGTTCTTTACAGAGATTTCGTAATAAAAAATGCTTCATTTATCACGCTAAGTACAGTCGCCCGCACCTGGTGGTCTACTCGCGTTTTACGAACGACAAACGAAGTACGAACTTTCGTTCCGACTAATATCTACACAATAAAGATAGGCACATAAAAAAGGCACAATTAAGATAGACTACGGTTCATAGTCATATACAATTTAGCGGAGATCAGAGAAACAAATGTCAAAACACGATCATCGCATGCGATGAGGGAACGATGGTTGACCAGAGTAGCAAATTGTGCGATGAATCGTACGATTTATCGAATATCGTCAAACGGGAGTAGACCCCCTGATAGTGAATTTCAAAAATATTTCATAGTAATTCCTATAAGCTTTGCACTTGGCTTTAAGAAAATATCCTTTTCACATAAAAATAAACAAAACACTAACGAGACCTTCCTGAGTACATGACTTAGAATATAGTACGTCGACGATAAAGCCATAGACATAGAGTTACAGAGCTATAACATAGAGTCATAGAGTTATAAATACCTTCTATTAGCTATAACATTGTGGTGGCTGTCTCCAAGACACGATGCTGCATTTCCTGCCGATATAAATAAGTACCTGTGAGGAATAAGAAATGTATGGAGTTGAATTGTTATATTTTTTATACAAGAAATTAGCTTTTATTTATTTATTTAATTCATTATGCACAACTGGATACAAAGGTGGTCTTAACGCCATAAGCGTTCTCTACCAGACAACCTTAGGGTAATGCAGAGACAAAGAATAAGATAGAGGTATGGTAGGTTTTATCCGCGGCTTCGCTCCCATGTTTATTATCCCGGGGGAACTGTCCTGTATATAAGTAACTTATGCTACTTTCTCGTCCATCAACTATATGTATGCAAAAAATCACTTCATTGCTTCGTTACTGTGTTAAAGAGGAAAAAACACAATCTGTTTTGAGTTATTTAAATAACACGTTGTTTATGTAGCCTTTGTTACGTTCCCGTCCATACTTTAGGCATAACGAACAAAACAAAAATAAAATTTCTCAAATCCATCATTCGAATTGTCAATTCGACACAAGTCCTATGGAAAATATCACTCAGTTTTTCCTGAATTTTCAAATTTTCTTTCGAACTTTTCCAATTTTTCTTTCATACAAACTTTGTCGTGATAATTTTGGATACAACAAAAAAACAGCCAAATAGGTCGAGTTGGAGACTTCATCATAATACAAATTTCTTAGCATATTGATAACTAATGACGGAAAGCATTATTTGCTTTAGATTATAGATAGATAGATAGATAGATAGAATATACTTTATTGTACACCATGAAAATAGTAGTAAACAGGAACAACGTACAAATTATGGGTACATGGGCGGTCTTATCGCTAAAAGCGATATCTTCCAGACAACCTTTGTATGGACAAAGAAGACGTAAGACGACGACGACGTATTATATAACATTACCTTTCCTTCTCTATCCATAAAAACCATATTATGAACATAACACGAGCACGATACCATCTACAGCTTAATGCTTTATGTCACACACATAAAATTTTACATAACTAGTAATATGGAAGTCTCCACTCCTTTCCTGTTCGTCTCAGGTCGTCGCTCTGCCATCGGTTGCATAATAATGTCCTCAAGGGTAGGGTTACCATATACGTAGGACTGTCTTGTGTAGGGAAAATGTTCGCGTCATGCTCGTGAACGGGTGCCGTCTGTCGGGACAGGTCAGCTCCTACATACTATGGCAACTTTTTTAAAGTTTATTTCTATAGGCAATATTCTCACTTTTCATCTTTTGGCTTATTTTTGACCTTAACCTATATATATATTATACTCACATTATTTGAATTAATTTGAACTAATAAACTATTATTTTAAAAAGAGTATAATTAATAATTAATTATCCACAGAGTTTCTTGCCGGTTCTTCTCCATAGGACACACAATTTGGAGCCGTGCAACTCTGATTGCACGGTTCCAAATTGTGGGTCTGTCTCTAGCCTGACGTTTCAAAAGTGCCTGTAGGTAATTAATTAGGTTTATTTGAAATAAAAACATTATAATTTGAACTAGATTCACAAATTTAAGAATGGCACCGACAGCGTGCGATATTCGAGCTTCGTAGTGTTCGTAGTAGACATATTCACAGATAATATAATACTATACATATTTCAAAATCTACCAACATTTGTCTTTTCGAAGTTTTTATTTAATCTTAAGAAAACTACACGATTACGTTGCATAATTTTTTCTTTTGTCATTGGTACAATTCAAACATTTCTCCTTCATGTTTCATGTCGTGATGAAAGAATGGGCTATTTCGTAGTGGGAACCAAATCAGGCTCTAGTTCTGGGCCATCTCTCAACCTAAGCCAGGTAGGCGATGTGAAAACCTGGATTATGAGCTATATCAAATCTTCTTTTACGTAGCTTGATGTTTAAACTCCAGGCTCACCATTCATATATTATTAATTAGTTTTAATTTTCATATAAGTTACTATCTTAATTATCAGGCTTTTATCATCCTCTTTTGGTCAAAGATCTCCTTTGTGTACGATGCCTCTCTATTCCAGCATTGCATGCGGTCCAATTTGTATGATACAAAATTGTATAAACTTTCTCGGACACATACACCTGACCGCATCAAACACGAGTTCAGAGGCATCACTCAATACACAAAACAATAACGGTTACCGGTAAAGTGTCGAGTTTAATAGTGCAACCTGATCTTAACGACACATTGTCTGAAAACAAAGGAAATTGTGACTGCCCGGACTGATCGAATCGAGAGCTCAAGATCAAGTTACAACCGATTCAATCATTATAATGAAATTGAACTCCGGGTACGATCATTTGTTCATTCATGCTGGTTTATAAACTGAAGCTTGACCTTGTGTAAACTGAAGCTTGACCTTGTGTAAACTGAAGCTTAACCTTGTGTAAACTGAAGCTTGACCTTGTGTAAACTGAAGCTTGACCTTGTGTAAACTGAAGCTTGACCTTGTGTAAACTGAAGCTTGACCTTGTGTAAACTCTATTGAGCTAATCAAACTCAAACGCATAGAAAAGGAACACCACAAACGTTGATGCGATTGACCTAAACCTGTCTATGGCATAGTGTCAGATCGATGGGGTATCTATTATGGTTAAAGTGAATCTATTATGGAGCCTAAACATAAAAATTATCATTATTAATTAGTTTACTTCAATGAATTTGTCTTTTTCTCACACAATTCTTTCCAAATCATGTAAAAAACCATTGTTGTACCATTTATTACTTGAAAAGAGTATATCCATGGAGTTTCTTGCCGGCTGTTCTCCATTGGACGAATTTTTTGGAACCTTGCACATAGATTCTTAAGGTTTTTTTTTGAAAGTGCGTGTAAATGATTAAGTTATTCGAAATAAAAACTTTTGAAATTGAATTCGAATTTTGAATTTTACATGATGGTGACAAAAGCGAATGGTGGCGGATTTCCACAAAATTAACTTAAACTTCCTAATCCAAACGTTCCTATTCTAATTCCTATTCCTAACTAAAACAAATGACGCTGCAGTCAAGAACTGATCTCATTATACAGATTCAAAGAGATTCATCCAGGGAACTGGCGCTGCTACAGTAGTTAGCTATTGTGGCAGCGTCGTAGCTAAGGTGGCGTCTCCTTCTGCGAGGTGATGCTCGCTAAGGAGGCGGCGCGCGGTGGAGAGTTCGAGAGGCGACAACCTCCCTTCCCATCCACAGGAGATGAATTGGGTGCCCAACCTCCAGCCACCATAGTTGTGGGCCTGCGGGCAGCGGACTTGGGGTGGCCCGCTGCCCGACCAGTCAAGGGTGCGGCTGATGTGGATGCCACACAGGAAGAAGGGGCTCGCCTACTATTGGCGAGCCGGGACCTGTCGGGAATGGTTGGGCGAATACAAAAGTTTCCCACACCCCCGGCCAAAGGTCGTTAGAGGAACACCGTGGTGGTTTTAGTCGGTTAGAGTCCGACACTGGCTCCGCCTTTCCCGGGCGGAGTGCGTTCATGAGGATTTCCCCACGAAAAAAAGGGGCTGGCCGTGGGAGCGGCTGTCAGGGTCGAAAACCTCAAGGAAGCGCCATCGTAGAGTAGACCCGCAGCCTGCAGGCCACTGAAACACAACTTTTGTTTCCTACAAAATAAGTTTTGGGAGATGCAAAATTCATAAATTGTTCTGCGCGCTCATGACCTTAGCTACGACACTGGCTGTGTCAGTGTATGCTGACATAGGAGACTTTCTTGGCCTTGAACGGCTATTATAATAAAAGCTTATGATTTTTATCACTGTATCTAATTATTATTTATGTTATGGAATTTGTGCATGTCAAAATGAATATTTATATTTCTTTCTTTCATTCTCTTTGAATCTGTATCCTGCAGTTGACTGTAAAGGGCTTGAAAATTGAGAAAATATTTCAGATAAACGACGTGACATGTGAAATGATAGGTACTTCTGAATTTATTTATTATAACAATATATATATAAACAAAGCAATTTATTTATTCCAACAAACACCGTCAAATGCTAATTATATTTACGCTAAGTACGCAGACCTATGCCCTCCTGAACATATACTTATAATACGCAAAGAGAGACCTAAGACCTCCTGAACATATACTTATAATACGCAAAGAGCGACCTAAGCCATCCTGAACATATACTTATAATTCTGCGGGACAGTTGTCCCGCAGAATAGTTATATTGCTTTTCTTGTGACAGGGTACCAATTTAAAACCAAGTTCGGTCAAGCGAACCATATAAGGGATCTTGCTAGGAAATAATTTGTTGGGGTCGCCGTTACCGAAATCGGTAAAGAGGACATATATTACATAGGTATTTTCAAGATACAAGTTGGTTAACACTCAAAGAAGTACAAGGATGGATCAAGGGATTCTCTCAAAAAAAAATCTTACGCTCCAAACTAGCAAAATAAATATAATAGTCTTCAGTGTATAATCAAAGGTATTTATTTGGTGACCCTACTCCAGACTGGTCGCAATCGCCGATCGATTTACGAGTGACACGTTGCGTGTTTGCAATATTATGAAATATCTATAAACATAGCCTCTTGTATTGACAGATAAAATGTACTAGCTGCATTTCTTTAATACACTTATAACAAGCTATGTGTATGTTTAATGCAAGGAAAAAATATTGCAAAATTTTTTGCGGCTCGCGTAATTGACAGCTTTTCGAATTATGTATGACTAAAGATTATGTTCGCCAGTCATAAATAAAAATAACTTTATTAATCAGATAAGTGAAACTAAAGAATACATTTCTCGCAGAACGGATGGCCGATGGGGCAGTAAAGTTCTGAAGTGGCGACCGCGCACTGGAAGGCGCAGCGTGGGTAGGCCCCCCACAAGGTGGACCGACGACCTGGTGAAGGTCGCGGGAATCCGCTGGATGTGCAGGACCGGTCGTTGTGGCGATGCTTGGGGGAGACCTATGTCCAGCAGTGGACGTCTTTCGGCTGAAATGATGATGATGAAAGAATACATGGAAGACTCCATACTAGGATTCCTAGTGTTGTGGAGAACAGTCATATAAAAAAAGAAAAAATATATCTTGGCGGCAAGGAGGTGACGTACATAAAAAGTTAATTAAAAACAACAACAACAACATAACATCACGCCTGTATTTCCCCGAAGGGGTAGGCAGAGGTGTAATAGTACACCCACATTTCGCCAGTTATGTTATAGTCCCATGTAATAGGGGGCGAGCCTATTGCCACTGACCGGACACAAATCCAGACTCCGGGCTGCTACTGAGAATTTTCTAATGAAAAAACTCAATAACACTTTGCCCGACCCGGGAATCGAACCCAGGACCCCACGCTCAGTAGTCGCGCTTGCAACCATTAGACCAACGAGGCAGTTTAGTTCAGTTCGTCAGTTTTGTTAAGTAAATTAACAAAACCAAAAAAACCTGACTGCGTGTTAATATAACTACATCTTGTAAACAAGACGTGGGTAATTATATGTGTAAGTATCAAATCATAACACGCAGTCGAAGGCTATATGAACTACTTATGTAATTCACAAACTGACCCAAAAAAAACGTAGCCTCTGACTGCGTGTATGATTTGATACTTACACACGTCTTATTTACATATTTTCAGTTCTTTTTACACGCAGTCGGGTTTTTTGGTTTTGTTAAATCACTTTTTTAGTTATGTGTAATTTAGTTTTATTGCGCTATGAATGTTTTTTTAAGTCACTCGCGATAGCAGTATATTGTGGTAGAAGACATCTTTTGAGATATTTTACGTATTTTGACATCATTTTTACGTACATATTTCACATCTGTGGCACAGGACTCGAGCTATACTTTACACACTGAAACACCCGGAAAAACACAGGCGTGATGTTTATGTATGTATACATATATGTATGTATAACACCCGGTATTCGCTTCTACACAATAGGTTATCCAACAGTATACACGCTGAAATCGCTTATTTCCCGAAAAAGGGTCATTGTACTCATCATCCTCCGAGCCTTTTCCCTTTCCTCTTTTTGTACTCGTCATTATGAAAAACTTTTACTATGGAACCAACCCTCAAATCGCGAAAAAAATATCAGGTGGTCCCTTCATTTTATCGATTTAAGTGAACACAAATGTAGGGACCAACTGATTTTTTTTTCGCGATTTCAGGTTTGGTCCCATAGTAAAAGTTGTTCATAATGATGAGTAGAATGCCCCCTTTTTGGGAAATAAGCGGTTCAAATTTCAGCATGTATTTATAACCAACAAAAACGTAGTTCAGTCAATATTGTGAAATTCCTATCTAATATTGCTTGTATTGATATTTATGAATAGAGTAACAACAGCTTTCTCTGTACTGAGTAAGACGTACAAATATGCCTACGGTAAACAGTGATGGCCACATAAAGCTTGTTATAAAATGTATACAGTGATAATTGGAGTATTCCCATCTGTCCCCGAATGGGGATAGATGGGAATTTTCGTGTTATTTGTCCCCGAACTTATAAATGGGAACAGATGGAAATTAAAAGTTTTATCTGCCCCTGAAATATTTTCTAATAAAGTGTCTGTCCGAATGGGGACAGATGGCAATTTTAGTGGCATCTGTCCCCGAACTTATGAATGGGGTCAGATGGGAATTAAAAAGACTCAAAAATTCCCATCTACCCCTATTCTGGGACAGACACTTTAATAAAAAAAAAACAGGGGATATATAACTTTTAATTCCCATCAGTACCCATTTATAAGTTCGGGGACAGATGACACGAAAATTCCCATCTGCCCCCATTCCGGGACAGACACTTTAATAATATAAGAAACAGGGGATATAAAAATTTTTATTCCCATCTGTACCCATTTATAAGTTCGGGGACAGATAACACGAAAATTCCCATCTGTCCCCGTACGGGGACACACTCGACGACATCATACCCCGTGATGATTGACTTGTGGTAATGATTTTGTTTAATAACATTAGAAATATTCCTGTATCGTGAGAGCGATTATAGACAAAAACATAACATGCACAAAGATCCGGAACAATTTTAGTATTGGTTCCTTGTGAAGGAGCTCGTCCGGGGAAGTACTACCACCGTACCTACTTCTGCTGCCAAACAGAGATGTTTGCACTGCTGTGTGCCGGTGCTCGTGGTACGGGTGTCGGTGGCATTACAATCACATGAGACTTTCTATCTTCATGTCTCAGTTTAAGAAAATCTATACTTACTTATATTATATAGCTGTAGACTTTGTTTGTTTGGTTGAACGCGCTAATCTCAGGAACTATTGGTTCAATCAACTCAGCCTATCGCAGTCCACTACTGGACATAGGCCTCTCCCAAGTTGCGCCACAACGCTCGGTCCTCTGCCTTCCGCATCCAGTCCCCCCCAGCCACGTTCTTTAGGTCGTCGGTCCACCTGGCAGGGGGGCGCCCTACGCTGCGTTTGCCGATTCGCGGTCTCCACTCAAGGACTCGTCTGCTCCAGCGGCCATCTCGCCGAGTCTTCTCGTCGCCTATACCGCAAATTTTGAAGACAAAGGTCTTCAACCAGTGCGTCCTGCCTGTCATGACTTACGGTGCCGAGACGTGGACACTGACAGTTGGGCTAGTCCACAAGTTCAAAGTCGCTCAGCGAGCTATGGAGCGAGCTATGCCTGGAGTTTCTTTGAAGGATAAAATCCGTAACGAGATTAGCTTGTAGGATCATTAAGCTGAAGTGGCAGTGGGCTGGCCATGTCTGTCGAAGGACTATTGGTTCGAATTGAAAAAATATTTTTGTGTTGGATAGTCCATTTATCGAGGAAGTCTTTAGGCTATATAACATCACGCTACGATCAATAGAAGCGGAGCATAAATGAAAACTGTTACAAAAACGGAAAAAATGATTCCTTTTGAGAGCTTCAGCTGCGTGCGCTGCGTAAACGGTTAAAGTTACGCAAAAATCATGTATGACGGAATTGTTCAACAGTGCAACAAAGTAAAAAGACAACAAAGTGTAAAGGAACCCAGTAATCACTACTAAAACCGTGGTCTACGGACTACGGTACAAGATTCCAATCTAGGTCAGTAGTTATGGCGATGGCGATAGTTGTTTGGTCAATGAGCTGTCATAATGTTATTGAATAGCAGGTTCAGGCCCCGGGCTGAATACTAATGAGGATAGAATTGTTTGTCTGTTTGTAGTGATATTCCATTGTATTCTTTAAAAAAATAGAACTTTGAACTTGAATTTTGTAAGTTAATAATAGCTCAATGCGAGTCGGAGGAGTTTCTTGCTGGCTTTTCTCTATTAGACCAACTTTTAAGAACCATAAGGTAGGATTTATCTTCTTCTTTGTATCAGTGGTATGACTTATTTTTTATAAGACTTGGCTTGCCAAGCCCAAAACTTTGCCACTCCTACGGCGATATTCATAGAAATCTTAATAATAGGGTAATAGAAATGTCATCTATGTCTTTTAATACCGGCCCGCGTGTCGCCGGTTTGCCGCTACCAACACATACCAGGCCCCTCAGAAAGTATTGCGAAAAAAAGTTTTTATATATGGGAGACTGGCCAGTTATAATGTTTTTCGAAAATATGATTATTTATAAGTAAAAATAAGTAAGTTCCAATTTCAAAATTTCCCTCCACATTTTTTGCGAGTTAATTCAATGTATTGTGTCTCACTGAAATATGGATCTGCGCCGGGAACATTTTAGAGCTATGATTTTATACGATTTCAAGTGTCGCCTGAAACCGGATGAATCGTACGATAGACTTCAAATGGCATTCATGGATGAAGGCCCTTCCAAGGCAACCGTGTATCGTTGGTATAACGAATTCAAGCGCGGTCGACCAACTTTGGGGGATGACGAAAGAAGCGGTCGCCCTTTGACGGCTGTTACCGAAGAAAACGTGCTAGCAGTGAAAAATTTAATCCAAGACAATAGGCGAATTACATATCAGGAGATTCAACACATATTGAAGATTGGATCGGGAAGCGTTCACGAGATTCTACACAGCCATCTTCGCGTGAGGAGGATAGTATCACGCTGGGTGCCGCACAACCTCACCGATGCTCAGAAGCAGGCCCGGGTGGAATGGTGCCGTGATATGCTTAACAAATTTGAAGCAGGCTCGTCTCGGCGTGTTTACGACATCGTTACAGGTGATGAGTCCTGGATTTATCAATACGACCCAGAAACCAAGCGCCAGTCGACTGTTTGGGTGTTTCAAAATGAGCCAACGCCTACCAAAGTGAAGCGATCTAGAAGCGGGGGTAAGATTTTGATCGCTAGCTTTTTTAATTTGACTGGCCACTTGGTATCAATTCCCTTACGGGATCAAAGAAGCATTAATGCCGAATGGTATACTACCAAATGTTTGCCAGAAGTTTTCTCTGTTATAAGCAACAAGCGACCAAACACAGGGCTCCGCGGGCTACTGCTCCACCACGACAATGCACCTGCGTACACCGCACTCAAAACGAGGGACTTCCTGGACAGCACGCCAGTCAAACTCCTGGGTCACCCTCCTTACAGCCCTGATCTAGCACCGTGTGACTTCTTTTTATTCCCAAAAATAAAAAATCAGCTCAAAGGGATACAATTTTCGTCGCCGGAAGATGCGCTGGCTGCGTTCGAGCAGGCTGTAAACGAGGTGTCTGCGGCGGACTGGAAAAAGTGTTTTGAAAACTGGTTTAGGCGCATGAATCTTTGTATAGAGGCTGGTGGAAAGTACTTTGAAAAGATTTGATAAAAATATATGTACGTATAGAACAATTTTTTTTAGTTTCGCAAAACTTTCTGAGTGTCCCACGTAAATACGCAATTACGCCCGCCATGTTTCTAGCATTCAATGCAATATATATCGATAACTTATAATCTAAGAAAATACATAATTCATCATTCATTCATTCATTTCAGCCGAAAGATATATATATATATATATATATATATATGCAAATAGGCCCTCACAGTATCCGCCGTCCTGTATTTATTTACCCAGCCACTTTGCCAGTAAAATTGTATGCGTCTGGACTGGATTGAACATGTTTAATTCATCATCATCATCATTTCAGCCGAAAGACGTCCACTGCTGGACATAGGCCTCCCCCAAGTATCGCCACAACGACCGGTCCTGCGCCTTCCGCATCCAGCGGATTCCAGCGACCTTCACCAGGTCGTCGGTCCACCTTGTGGGGGGCCTACCCACGCTTCGCCTTCCAGTACGCGGTCGCCACTCCAAAACTTTACTGCCCCATCGGCCATCATTTCTGCGAGCAATGTGCCCCGCCCACTGCCACTTAAGCTTGGCAATTCTTCGGGCTATGTCGGTCACTTTCGTTCTCCTGCGAATCTCCTCATTTCTGATTCGATCACGCAGGGACACTCCGAGTATAGCCCTCTCCATTGACCTTTGAGTGACTTTGAGCCTTCTTATCAGGCCCATTGTGAGCGACCACGTTTCAGTGCCGTAAGTAATTACTGGCAACACACACTGGTCAAAGACTTTCGTCTTGAGACTGCGGTATTTTGGACGAGAAGATATTACGTAGCTCCCCGAACGCTGCCCAACCGAGTCAGATTCGACGATTGACCTCTTTCTCAAAGTTGGACTTACCTAGCTGGACAGTTTGTCCTAGGTATACATAATCGTCAACAACTTCGAGTGTAGATTCTCCGATGTTTACGGGAATGGGTACTATATGGGAATTCGATATAACCTTTGTCTTGTCCATATTCATTTTAATACCCACTCTATCGGAAGCTCTACTGAGATCATCGAGCATTGTACCGAAGTCCTCCATGGTCTCAGCCATGACTACTATGTCGTCGGCAAACCGAAGGAGAATGATGTACTCGCCGTTTATGTTAATGCCTAGCCCCTTCCAGTGCAGAACCTTGAAGACATCCTCCAATGCAGCAGTGAACAGTTTCGGAGAGATCACATCTCCCTGTCTCACACCTCGCTGCAGAAGGATAGGTCATACAAAGACTTTAACACTTCGATGTACCGATAGTCAATCTGCCACCGTTGAAGAGACTGTAGTACAGTACAGTCCAAGTCTCGATCGAATCGAAGGCTTTCTCGTAGTCCACAAACGCTAAACAAAGAGGCAAGTTATACTCTTCGGTCTTCTGTATAACCTGTCGCAGCGTATGTATGTGGTCTACGGTGCTAAAGCCTTTTCGGAATCCTGCTTGTTCGGGAGGCTGGAAGTCGTCAAACCTGAGCCAAAGACGGTTCGTAATGACTCTCGAAAACAGCTTGTAGACATGGCTCAGAAGTGAGATGGGCCTATAATTCTTCAGCAGAGCATTATCGCCCTTTTTGAAGAAAAGTACCACCACACCTCTGCTCCATGCCTGTGGCGTTCTTCCCTCGAGAATGACGGAATCAAACAACTTCTGAAGGGCCTTAAGGATCGGTTTTCCACCCGCCTTCAGGAGTTCGGCCGTAATTCCGTCATCACCCGGTGCCTTGTTGTTTTTGAGTTGCTTTAGAGCCATCCTAATTTCGTACAGGCTGACGTCCGGGATATCTTCGGTATAGTGTCGGGTCAATCGAGCTCTTGGGTCGTTAGCCCGATTTGCAACGGGTTTCCGGGTGGACGTGTATAACTGTCCATAGAACTTCTCGACCTCCTTCGATAGCTCTGGCTTAGAGGATACGACTCTGCCATCGTCGGTCCTCAGTTTTGCAAGCTGGCTCTGCCCAATAGACAGGTCTCTTGCGAAGATTTTGGAGCCCTTGTTCTTCTCTATGGCGTCTTTAATACGTTCAGTATTAAATCGGCGTAGGTCACTTTTCAAGGACTTTGAGATCTGTCTATTGAGCTGCCGGTACTTATTCGCATCATCTGAGGACTGCAGAATCATCTCGCGTCTTTCCGCCATGAGCTCGAGAATGTGGTCAGAGAGCTTTTTGTTTCTATTTGTACGTCGGGTCCTAAAGATCCTAGACCCGACCGTATGGACAGTTTCCACAAACCCATCGATGTAATCGTCCACTGAGCTCCCTAGGCATTCGAAACGATTCTGAAGTTCGAGTTGAAAGCTCTCGGGGTTTTGGATTTGGATCGGTGCTGGACGGAGCGTAGACTTCATCAGTCGAGATCTATACATAATTATGTTGTTGTAATTGTTGTTATTTTTTTCAATGTTCCTTAGAGTACCTATGCCTTAAAATTATAATAATAACGGGCTTGATTTACTATTTTAAATTAATAATAAACATTAATTTCAATCAAGTTTTTTTTATATTTTGATTCCCCTGTCGTCTTTATTGATTCCCATGCCTAATAAAATTGCAAGCTGGTATATCTCTGGAACGGCTGGGCCAAAATTGATGCCAATTAGATAAATGTGTTTATAATTTAGTTAAAATTCATGTTTTACTTGAAAGAAATTCACTAAAATAAAATATGCCAAGGGAATCAACTGAATACGCCCAAAAAATAAAATAAATAGGAAAAATATTTTATTGGAATTAAGTAAAAAAAATATTGGGGTATTAGTTGGCGTAGCTTTTTTAACTTTATTAGAGCGAAAGGTTTTAGGATATTCTCAAGATTCACCCAACTGTACTTTTTTTGTTACGTGAATTGGCCTACTGGTGTCCTACGAGACACTTTTACGCGGTTTGCCACTTCTATTATGTAGGTACCTTATATTGTTTAGATTTCTATGGCGTTGTCAGTATCAATAAACAAGAAATTCTTCAGCGTTGAAATTACTTCTACTTCCGATCCCAGGCGCAACCGGTTCTAATAACTGGAGTACAGATATCGTTAATCATTATTAGCTATAACGTTATTATTATTTATTACGTCATTATTACGCCTTGGGAATTATCAGAGACTTTCGTTCTATGATGTAAAAGTAGACGAGTAAGATGAATTCTAAAAAATAAAAAGTGTAGCTATTTTTAACATTGTCGTGTTAGATATTATTAGCCTGTTATTTCGTTGCGTACGGAAAAGAGCCGATAATTGTATTCTTTTTTTTGAATAATGAACCAATTTCCGAGCAAGTGGGAGAAAACTCAATTATCAGTTAAGCTCGCCTTTGTACATGTTATTTCAAAACTATTATGTATTATAATAAAACAAAGTTTAACCGGATTCATCATTTCAGCTGAAAGACGTCCACTACTGGACATAGGCCTCCCCCAAGCATCGCCACACCGACCGGTCCTGTGCCTTCCGCATCCAGAGGATTCCCGCGACCTTCACCAGGTCGTCGGTCCACCTTGTGGGGGGCCTACCCACGCTGCGCCTTCCAGTACGCGGTCGCCACTCCAGAACTTTACCGGATTTAACCAGATTAAATCGCGTATATTATTTAAATTGGTTTTCCTGACGTTTCGAAAGCTTTGCAGCATTTCGTGGTCGCAGGTAGACTAAGATGACAAGCGTCTTTACAAATTTTCCTAAAAAAATATTTTAATCCGGTTAAACTTTGTTTTTTATTTTTATTTTATTTTTATTTCGGGATAAAAACAGTAGTACAATATTAATACTAACATGAGGTTTAAAACAGTTACTTATTAACATCATTATCTTAAATTATTATATAATTGTTTTATTATAATGTGTAGTGATCCTAAAACCTAAGAAGTTACTATTATATATTGTTGTGATTTTCTTGTGTGCAATAAAGAATAAGAATGGAAATCACTTCTAATTTGACTTACAATTTAATATCAAATGAAACTACTATCCGTTGTAAGTTTCGATCAACAACAGTACTGTTAATCTAAGGTTGTAAATGATGAATAGGATCAATATTTCTTCAGTCTCAAAATGTTTAGATTTATGTAACGAAAAAAAACCACAATCGAGTTTTATTAGGAGGCCGAAATACTAAGTTGTTGGGTTGTTTACTTGACCCTTGACCCGTATTCATACATTATATTTCTTTAGGTACCGGTAGCTTAAACCACTGTCCATAACGCCAGTGGTGTCTTACTAATAAAACAATACATTATTTGGATGTTTGTCGCTCAATCACAGTAAAGAATTTAGCTGAAAATTGGCACAAAAGTAGCCTAAAACCCAAAAAAGGATATATATAATATATGTAGGTATATAAGTCCCATAAGTATAAGACCCACTTTACGAGCACGTGTATTGAAAAATCATTTAAAAATCAATTTTTGTTAAGTCAGTCATTGTAAATGATAGGTGTATCTAAATAATAAAATAAAATTGCTGAAAGAAAAATAAAACAATTTTTCATAAAATAAAAAATCTCTAAATAAGGACAAAAAATTCGATTGATCCATGATTGACCGATTTATATTTTTAAAATGACAATGTGTTTTATTCCTCGGTTTAAAATAAACTCGATAGCCAATAGAAATTCAGTGAGTATACAACTTTCTCTTGACGAAAACAAGCTGTTTTTCTTTTTTAATTTCCACCATAGCTGCGAATAAGAGCATGAAGCCAAGTTAATTAACTTAAACTTGACGTTATCACTTAAATCTAAAGTTTCTTTGCGAGAGTAACTAGAAATCTTATGGCAGCTAAGTTATCCCAATTATAACTTAAACATTACATAAAATAACTTAACAGGTAAGTTAAGTTATTGCGCATACTGATTGATGGTAGTCAAAATCTACTTATTTATGGCACCGGTATGCTAAATATTTAAATACAACAAATGATAAATGTATGTAAAATAATGCAAGTTTTATTAATGTGTGATTTTGATTATGATTACACTACTTTTTCGTGAGTTTTGTAAGAGGAAACTTAAGTTATTTCAAGAGAATAAGCAGACTATCCCTTATGTAAATACTTATCATAATATTACTTGAAATATTCACAAATTGGCTTCATTGGCAATTTGGCATACATATAAGTACAAAACTGCATTACATTATTTACCAATAGTGATGAAATGTATGTTGTTGGTAAATTATAGAAGCAAGTAAATGAAAAAATGCATTTTGCTCTGGTAATTTATTTACACAAAGTGGCAGCACATCAAACTGAAAAGTGTCACGCTAACAGCCCGCTATTGGTTCCACAGCCGATGACGTACTAAGGAGGCAATCACGTGACCTAGCTGTCACGGGAAGAGACCTGTGGGCGTAGACGGAGCTGTGGGTAATTCTGTAATGCATTCACATTGACATCAGCTTTCATTTGAAATTACAGCAATATTCATTGCGTGGTACGTAGTTGTCAATTTGACGGATTGTCAAAACAAACGGAGCAATGAACATTGAAAACCGCATTCAAACGTCAAAATTGACATTTTGTTGATTGCGATGCAGTTACACAATTGCCCTGCTGGTGAAATATCTTATTATACGCAGACAACCTTTGGATGGACAAAGAAGACGTAAGATCTAGATCATGGAAGCAGTCCGTGGCGTACTACTGCATGAATTAAGGAAACCTCTATCAATACCACCCAAGCTATAATAAGCGAATATTGTAAGTTATAACTTCAGAAAGAGAAAGGTGGCATCGTTGAGACAAGCTCGCAGGCCGAATTCCGACGCGGTTAACAGACCGCGACCGAGTTGTGGTTATCTTAACTTTAGCCGACATTCAAGGGTTACGGTTGAACCTTTTTATAACTATAGGATCAATAGTAGACACGCATAAGATTCCGTTGTTCTTTGAAATGGTGCTAGAGATGAAAAGTTTCGTTTCGAAACCAGTTTCAGCAACAGGTTGCTTCGAAAATAGAAACGAATCGCGCATTAGATTGTTTCAGTAACGTCTAGAACTACGTACTGTGTTGCGGGTACGTATTAGTGACATCTACCGAATGCCTTTGCGCCCGTGCTTATACATGCTGAAATTTGAATCGCTTATTTCCCGAAAACGGGTAATTTTACTCATCATTATAAACAACTTTTACTATGGGATCAACCCTGAAATCGCGAAAAAAAATCTGTCGGTCCCTACATTTGTGTTCACTTAAACCGATAAAATGTAGGGACCACCTGATTTTTTTTTCGCGATTTCAGGGTTGGTCCCATAGTAAAAGTTGTTTATAATGATGAGTACAATTACCACTTTTCGGGAAATAAGCGATTCAAACAACATGTATACCTCATAATAATATTAGAAACCTGTTGCAGAAGAAACGTATTGTCGCAACAGGTTTCATAAAAAAATGCAACTGGTTGCATCATTTCATAAAAGCAACCATAACGCCACCAATAGTGCGCTGAATTCACATAATCTCATCTGTCTATAGATAGTTCCATGTAAGGTTACCAAACGAAAAAATTGCATGTGTGTGCGTGAGCGCTGGTTTGTACACGGAAGAGTACGATGTTGTTAGGCTGGGTGTTTCTTATATATTATAATTATGTATTTACAATAAAAAAGTGTATAAGTATGATATCCATTGTCTAGTACCCATAGCAAGGTCGACCACACGTCGGTGGTAACACTTTGACATTAGCACCATCTTTATTTCGTAAGCAGTAAGGGCGGTTTTCGAATTGAAGTGTTACCACTGTCATGCAGTCGACTGTACTCTGTTTAGTTTGGGACTAGATGGTGCTGTGTAAAAATGTCCAAAAAATATTTATTAGGTATTCTTTTTTTTTATTTTTTATTGTCTGTGATTTACAAAAAAAGAAGTGTGTTAAAGAGCCATAGACAATGTTTTACAGCTGATGTATTCATGCAGTAAGCCAATATACCTAGGTAATAATACTAAGTACCTTATTTAGAATGGAAGCAAACACACTTAGGAAAAGTCATAATCGTCCAGTCTCGGGGCAGTCACTTCCTAACTTTCACTGGTCAGTCTAGGCAGTAGGTAGTCGACAATTCATTACAGCACAGAACAAGTGTTACGACATATGTACACATGATTTCAATTTCAAGTTATCACTAAAGGTTATAAGCTCTCTGTGTGAAAGTAAAATGCATTTGTTCGATGCGTCGCGTGACAATCACTATAAAACCTACATAACGCACAAAATTTGATGTAGGTAAGTCCCAGAAAAGCAAACTTTGCTCATAATTTTGCGCGATAATAATGTGAAAAAAAACTTTGTCATCGTAAAGTGGATACTTAGCTCGGTCAAAATGGAACACAGAGCTATTTTTTATTTCATAGATTCAGATTTGGTACCAATAAGTAGTTTTGTAGATTGATAAACAAGACGGCACACACCGTTTTAAAGATTTTACGATGAATAAAATGTAGTGGGGTATTTTGATTTTTGATATCGTAACAAGTTATTAGTAAGAAAAGAAAGAAAGAAAAATTGTTTACTGTCCCAGTTAACGGCGCGCAATATTTAAACAACAGTGAAACAGAACACAAACAGGTAAGTAACAGGTGGGGTTACAAAGAAAGTCAAACAAAATAACACATAGGTAAAATATAAAGAAAGTACAGTCGACATAAAATATAAGAAAAGTATAGTTGACCGCATGACAGTGGCAACACCCGAGTATGAAAACCGCCCTTACTAATTACGAAATAAAGGTGCTGTCAACGTCAAACTGTTACAAATGACGTACGGTCGACCGATAAAGGTCAACTGGACCGACACGTTACACACCAGAAAAACTCAGGATGGATGAAATGGCGACAGGTTACAGGAACAACTTGTAACCTACGGAAGCCCCTCTAATTAAATGGAAAAAATTACAAATCTGTTACAATACAAGACCTGTAGTTCTGTATGGATCGGAATGTTGGGTTAAGAAGAAGACGGATGAATGAAGATTGCGTGTGGCAGAAATGAGAATGTTGAGATGGATGTGTGGAGTGACAAGAATGGATAAAGTTAGAAATGAATATACAAGAGGGAGTTTGAAAGTGGTGCCAGTGATTTGAGAAAGAAAGTTTAAAGGAAGTTTTTGGGTTGGTATGGGCATGTGATGAAGAGGGATGAAACGCTTGTAACTAAGAGAGTGATGAATATAAATGTTCATGGATGGAAAGGGAGAGGGAGATCAAAGAAAAAAATTATGGATTGCGTGGAGAATATTAGGGATGAAAATGGACTAAGTACCTTAATGATGAGTTGATGACGGCTGATAGAGGGAAATGGAAGAAGACATATTGCGCCGACCCCAAGTAAGGGCAAAAAGATGATGAATTTCAAGTTATTATTAAGGTCATGTCTTTGGTATAAAGAGATGAGGCAGGCCTAATTGGATTCGTGCCTTATTGTTATTTTTGTTATGGTTTTTCTTTTACATAACATTAGAAAAATAGTTTGTTAGTATTTCTTCATTTTCTACTTATCATAATGCTCCAAATAAATCAATATTGCAATATTCGCTCATCGAAATAGCCAATTTACCGCTACCATCTATTACAGCATTCCTATACGAAATTACGCCAAATGCACGGAGTTTCATAACTGCACCGTTTTCTAACATATGACTTTTTCCTTTGCAAAGATCTTTTTACGCTAAAATGAACCTTATATTTTAAGGAATAGTGGTGGTGATGTATCTTGGTAGAAGCATAGATAGGTGGAGGCATAAATTGATCGGCAACACGCGATAATAATTGTTTCTTTATGAAATCTAATTGCAAAGTTTTGTTGTGATGTGAAGTCAGGTTATTTGATGCCAAGGCGATTTCTTTTCAGCCTAGCCGTGGCTATTTGAAAGATATTACTAGCAAACTAACTGCTGGCAGTTCTGGCATACGCAGTGAAATCTTTTCCTTTTCGTATTTCCTTTCTTTTACTACTTTTTTTTTTTTTTAATGCCCAATTCCTATCACAATCGTAATCCAATACAAACTTTAGACTTCGCTTATGGATATCTTTTACTTGGTCTGAGTGGATATCATTCGTTTTTCATCAATTTTTGGACTAAAACTGAAAATGACAAGAATAACAACTAAAATATTGGTAATACAGCCAAGCTGTAATAACAAAAACTGCTCAGAAAATACTTTCTACCATTAATTATGCAGGTAATTTCTTTTCGTTGGTCAAGTTTCAGTCTATGGTCTAAAATAAATGATGTCCTTGATGCTATCACTTGGTCCACATTAAGTCTTCGCTGATATTTTCTTACCTATCTTATTTATGGGCGGGGATCACATGAAAGAACAAATGACAATGCGGCAGGACCAGAAGGAGATGGCGGAATGAGCATGACTCATATCTGAAGGATTGGGTCCAGATGGCAAAAGA
Source organism: Asteroscopus sphinx (assembly GCA_949699075.1). Lineage (NCBI taxonomy): Eukaryota > Metazoa > Arthropoda > Insecta > Lepidoptera > Noctuidae > Asteroscopus > Asteroscopus sphinx. The sequence goes on along the minus strand of OX453023.1, from coordinate 2,806,651 downwards.
CAGAGGCAAGTGGAAAAAGGGAAGGGAGGCCTTAGCTTTGCAGCAATCAGGACGCTACATATAGAAAATAATAATAATAATTTTATATCCCATATTTCACAAAAGTGCACCCTCCCGAGATAGAATATGGCTGCACAAGTATAGTGCAGCTGTGGACTGTCTTCGGTTCGTGCCCCAACAGGTGACTGCTAGCCAGACCCAGCAGAAATAATAAAACAAACCTCCGCTGGCAAGCTTTCCAAAGGTCCGGACTTCTTCCTGAAGAAAGAAAAGCCGTGATTAAAGAAAAACATACAAATAATAATCACAAGAGAGAAACGAATAACCTTTATAATAATCCGTATAACATATTTCATAGTTCATTATAACCGCGTGTCCCATTTAACAATATAGAGGCGAGCAGATACTTATTTACAAATTGAATAGCGAACTGTTTTCTGTTCTCATAATAAAAAATAATCAAGCAATGATGAATGAACTACAGATTACTATCAGAGAAAGTAATTTAGAATGGCCGAGTTCTGGTTAACTTATACCTACAATCTTGTACGAATGTTCTGTTTACTTGTGCCAAATCTTGATATTAAACCTCATCAGCAAGAGCTAATACAGCAAAGATTGGGATTTAAAGAGCTATAACAAGCGTAGACCTACACTCAACAGGAAATCCCATTTATGATTTGAAATGAAAAGACAGAAATGGAATGTTGACGGTTTACTTGACCTTAAAAGATGTGAAATAATAATCGATTACCTACTAAAAAAAACGTTTTTTTTTTGTCTATTTTTTGGTTCGATTATTATTTCTATAAAAATCGATTATTCAGAAATCGTTTTTTTTTAAGTGTGGTGCGTTTTCGATTTTTTCTACTGTCTTCGTCAAGGTCAAGTCAAAAGTCATTGTTTTATTGACACTGTTGTAAAGTTGATTTAATCTGTTCTTGATATTTTTCATTTATTTAAACGAAAAAAAGCGATTTTTGTAAAAATCGATTATTATTTTCAAATTAATCGTTTTTAATTAATCGATTTTTATGAAACTCAAAAGAATTTTTTTTACAGCTAAGTCACATCCCTACTTGACCTTATAACATTAGCTAGTCACTAGAAGATAGTTAATAGAAATAGCACAGAATAGAAAACCCATAGTTAGTTTAGTACACAGAGTACTGTAATATATATGAACGTTTAGTAGTAGTAGACCTCCCTGTGTAGAAGCTCGTCCGGGGAAGTACTACCACCGTACCTATACTTCTGCCGCCAAACAGTAATGCTTGCATTGCTCTATTCCAGTGCGAAGGGTAGGGTACGGGTGCCAGTGAAATTACAATCACATGAGACTTTCCATGTTCATGTCTCAGTTTGGCGAACCGACTTGCGGTACCATTTAGGCAACAGCCTAGGTGGTATTGCAGTTTTTATGGGCAAAGGTAACCGCTTAACATCAAACAGGCCTTTAGCTCGTTTTGCCAATCTATAATATAAATTAAAAAAAATATTAACTTTTATTCCCGAAAAAATTTGACCACTTCTTATTTACGTTCATGTGAAAGATTAAATTAATGCGATACATCTGTACACTTTTATTCATATTTTTGGTCACTCACGCGATCAATGCTGATCATAATTTCTTCTTAATTTCCTTTTAATTTTATGTATCTACTCCAAGCTGTTATCATAATAATATTAATAATATATCTCGTAACAGTAAACCAGTTGCTAAACAGTGCACTCGAGATAAACAAAATATAAAAACTAATAAATATTCATATTTTAGTAAGTGTTCAACATGCTCAAAAATAACTTTCTTTCTTCTACAACTATCTTAGTCCATTCATCATTCATTTGTTTGTTGTTTATTTTTTGATTGTCTACTATTTATAGATAGCTCATCATGTGTAATTTTTTTTTTGTGAATGGAATTAAAGTACACGAAGATAAATAAGATCGATATTTGCCTTGAGGTGTAAAAATAAGAATAATCTACTGTAAGAACTAAGAAGACCATACCTATCTAGACTATTTGATCGTTATCATTAACAGTTTTTTCGTTGGTTTTACTGATTAATTGATTATCTCTTGAAATCATAATAATCATCGATATTTATGTACTACGTACTAGATGCGCTGTTTAGAAGAACAACATGGTTACACGAGTTATGGTACCGGAACCACATTGTCATATGTCATTAGTTCACTTGTCAGCACAGATTAATGATATATGTACTAGTACTTGTCAGCTGTCTCGCGAACACACGTAAATTTTATCAACGGTTGCGTCAACTGAATTTGGAACATGCTGCATAAATGAGATCGCTTGTCTATTTATTGACGTCGGTGCATTTAATATTCATATTCATTTATTTTGTAAAGTCAACTTACACGTCAATATCGTAGTTAAAATTTAAAATAATAAAAATTGCACCAAAATGTAAAGTAATAACAGAAAATCATAATCAAATTGATAAATGAAGGTAAGGATGAACTAATATCTATCCACCTGAGACAGTGGCTCAGGTGGATGGATATTACCTAGTAGAAAACTACTTTACTACTTTCTACTAAAACTAGTAAAAAATTCCAGAAGATAGATACAAAAATGCTTCATATCTTGAACTGTCATGTTGCACCTAATACATATGTTGGGGCGCATTCTGATTTTTAATATTTGAGAAAGGAATATTTTCCTAATCAAAGTTTTGAATGCAATCGACTGTTTGACATTTCATGATCGTTATAATTTATTATCTGTGTAGCATGTGACAAGCAAAAGTTCCTTGGTGACAAGCTTGGGGAAAGTCGACTTGTTGAGGGTTGGCGGGAAAATTCAGAAAGAGCGTTTTGTGGATTTTGTATTATTTTGGAAAACTTGTATTTCTTCGAGTGTTAATGTATAACAATGATGGGTTATAAAATTTTAGGTGCTTGTTAACGTGCATAAGTGTGGGTAAATGGCACAAAGTTGAAAATCGTTACTTTTCGTATTATCTCATTCCCAGGAACCTGTGATGAAGTTTCGAAGTTGTATTAAAGATGTGGAGTTCCTAAGCAAGCAGGCCATAAAACTACTCAAAAAATAAATGTAAACGTCAAAGATCTGGCAACATAGGGTACGAGGCAATGCACCTCAACATTGCTGACACATCGAAACTATTTCTACTATAAAAACAGAAATTCTAATGTAATAAAATAAAAAATTTGCCGCATTTCAATGCCAATGTTTCTAACGTTATTTGTAACGATGATCGTAAAATTATTTTAAATTGAAATAGCGTTAAAAATATACATTTTATAGTTTTTTAACGTCAATAAATTATAACAGCAGAAATTATATTGTATTCTATATTAATTAATGTGTTACGCTGTTAATGACATAGCTCTTTCATAAACTTACTCGGTTTTTTTTATTCTAAAAATAAAACATTGTACTTACCAGTAATTGTATTTGCCATGCCATTTTCCATTTTACCATCGGGCAAAATTGTTCATATCATCATCAGCTCATTAATGGCATACAGCTAGACACAGGCCTCTCTTTCAAAATGAGAAGATAACATACAGGCTTCAGTCTAGCATGCTTGCGTACTGTAAGATTTAATTTTTACGCTCAATTTGACGCAAATAACTTATAATTAGTCCTTTTAATTAAACGACTTTGTAACATTTAGAATAATTGAGTTGACAACACTGTTTGAAGTAAAAAATAAACATATTATGGCATGTCTGTAGTAATAGTATAATACACAATCTACAGTTAAAGAACACCAATATCAATAGTTATTAATCTAAAGAAAAATGCTGTCAACTTTGTGCTCGCATGTTCGCAAAAATAGCTCAGCATAATGCTGTGGCTGAATCGTAAGGACCTCGAGCCAGTAACCTTGATTTTCAGCAATAAACTTTTAGCGGTCGGCAGCCTCTAGCCAACCTGAAGTGAAAAGCACGACGAAAATCCACTTCCACATTAAAAGTGATAGTCATCTCAAAAGCTAAGTAGCTTTTTCACATTTCCCTGCCTATCACTGTCCCTTCATCTAAACGCCATATACGGTGCCTGTTAGAAAGCTTGCGCCTGCGCACTTGTAATTAGGTACTTATTACTGATGCCTGACCATGTTAATTTACACGTGACACTTTCACTAGTTGCTTTTCTTAAATGTGTAAGTAAAATAGACCAAATTAAGGGAATAAGTTGTCAACTAATATATCATCTAAGAATTTTTTCTGTTAGGAAAATAATATTTTAGTTAGAGTATTAATAAACTATTAATTTACCTCGTGATTTTTTTCTAAGTGAGTGAGTAAAGATTAATAAGGGTGTTCAAATGGGCTTCCGGTTAAAAATAGACCATTTACCTAAACCATAATAGACAATTTTAATATGCAAATAGGCCCTCACAGTATCCGCCGTCCTGTATTTATTTACCCAGCCACTTTGCCAGTAAAATTGTATGCGTCTGGACTGGATTGAACATGTTTAATTAATTCAATGCAACTGCGACTGAATTTTGACGGGATTGATTGTCGGATAGAACAAATATTAACGTATGACCTACAAGGTATTACTCCGGGTGTGGGTGTTGGTGCATGTGACGGGTGAGTGTCTGTAGAAATCCTAAGTATAGGATAACATATTAAAAATACATAAAAAAACAATAAACATAAATCACTACCTGGACTGGATTGAAAGTGTGGAAGAACATAGTATTATGTTCCTCCAATACAAAGGGAGAATTCTCCAACCATTCTGGGTCTTATTGCGAGGCCGGCTACGGCAGAACCGTATACATTTGCCCAACGCCAATCCAGTGCTGAATTCCAATGTCGCTGAATTCTGGTACATACTAGATTAATGTAAGTCCGGCTTCATTCTGTTTACATCTTTCATAAGTTCATTTAGGTACGTTCTTACGTATGCTAATTACCTATTACAACTCTCAGCTTTTGCCCATTCCATTGAACATTAACACTTTCGCCACCGCCGTGAGTGTTACGATTGTAACGAGTTAATGAGTTTTATTTATGAGCACTCTTCATGATTTATGACCAGTTAACAACTATAATTTCTTTATAGAAAATTGTATTAAGACTGATTTTTTTACTCGTATGTACATCTGATCTTGTATTTAAAGAGACTACGGATATTTCCTATTTCACTTATAGGCAGAGTTGCTCAAGCTATGAAACTAATGAAAGGCTAGGTGTTTAACATAATCACTAATCACTGACTGCCCCATTTCTTAACATGGGCTTTTACTCAGAATAAACTGAGTTAATACATTTTATGATGAACTGTAATAATAATAATAATAATCGCCACGCTTGGCAGGCGGGTTGGCGATCGCAGTTGGTTGGTTAAATACTCATAGAACGCTGCTGCCCATCCTCTGGTGAATCCCTTAGTCGCCTTTTACGACACCCATGAGAAGAGATAAGGGTGGTGCTATTCTTTAATTTTGATATAGGTGTAATAAATACATGCATATAGCCATATAGGTATGTTGTCTTTATTCTTCACTTAATGTTATCGTTGAATCCCATCGACCTTGGTCTGGTTGGTCCAATACAATAGTGTTTGAAGCAGTGTATCAGACTGTGTCCATCTAATCAGCTGATCAATTTGATGTACCACTAGCAATAAAATCTTATTTTATTTGATGTCTATATTCTGCCTCATTTTAAGGTTCTTACTTGGCTTTTTTTTATTCTAAAATAGGCATGCGTTTGACCGCCACCTCCGGTCGACGATGATACACACTCGCCGAGCAAAAACCTATCACACGTGCCTTAAGATTATATCGGCAATCTATCTTTCCTTGACTAAAAACACTTCTTTCCTGAACAAAAAGTTCTACGTAAGTACAAAATTATTGCAATGTTTAGGTAGCTATCGTTTCGTGTGCGTACATTTCTTGAACTTATAATAACTTGGTTGCATTCAATTACATGGGGGACTCTAATAAATTGCAGTTCGATCCACACATCATCATCGTCATCATCATTGTTATGCTTAACATCAGGTGAGGAACAGTTCAAACGCAAGCCCATTAACAAAAAAACAAAATAACATGATTGTTTTATCGTGGAATGACCAATATCATTAGTTGCTTTCACCTAATAATTTATGATGTTACGACATTCAAAACAAGAAATAGTATTGTTTCAATCTTTCCATGCGATGACCACATTACAAACATGTACACAAACATAATATGATTACCAAATTCTCACAATCGTCTATTTGTTAAGATTGGTGCTATTTTGCCGACCGTGTCTAGGAGGCTTCTAAATCCTATTGTCGGCATTGAGTAAGCGATGAGGCTATTGTTCTTGACAAATTGCTCGTTTCAGGAAATTGTATGTATTAGCTTTATAATAAAACAAAGTTTAACCGGATTAAATCGCGTATATTATTTAAATTGGTTTCCCTAAACCTGGTTGGTTTTCCTGCAAAGCTTTCGAAACGTCAGGGAAACCAATTTAAATAATATACGCGATTTAATCCGGTTAAACTTTGTTTTATTATAATGTGTAGTGATCGCGAAAACCTAAGAAATGTATTAGGTTTATTTAATTTACGATTGGGAAATCGGGACCCTGCCTTGATTCTTGTTTGGTAAGAAAACTGATATTGACTAAGACTCCCAGAATTTGAGTAAGTTAAGATACAGAAAAAATAAAGACTGTTTTAACTATTTATTTATAAAGGTTACTTGTTCATCAAATACCTAAAATTCTATCGGTCTATAGTGCATTAATTGTCTTCGTTCAAAATAGAAGTATGTAAGGCCCAAATTTAATGTTAGATGTCTACGAGCTGATGTGCCCAGAAACAACTTTTTAAAATAACAATTGGCCACGCTTTCCACCCTGAACACCGCTTTTTTACACCGCAACAGGCGTACTTGGTTGCAGTTCCATCGTAGAGGTTTCATTAGACATCACGGCATAGTGTCTCTTCTAAAAGTCTTGACGATGATCAGGCGGCACCTCTTGTAGCAGAAGTACAACAGAGAACTGCTATAAATAGAAGTAAAACAATGATGAGAGTTTCTGGCAATGTCAATAAAATTGTGTTTTTGATGGTTTCTATATTCTTTAAGAAAGCTGTTTTCTTCAAGTTCTCTGTAATGTTTGTTCTTTATCTATTTTCTGCGAGGAGACTTTGTTCTTGATAAATCTTATTATTTTAGAACCACGTATGTACAAAGTTCGTATTAGGTAAGGCGGTCTCCATGTAAAGTGTGGAGATTTCAAATAAAACTCAACATGACAAGTACATACTCACATACATAGTCAAGCGAGAAGTCCAATTTTATACACAACGCCTGTTTATAAAGTACAAAGATCTTACAGCGATTCTTCGGTGCAACTCAAGTAATATTGTATGTTGCAGCAGCTAAAATTTAGGCAATTGCTATTCGTTACATTTGGTTATCATTACCCTGTCTTACAGAAATTGTGGAATGTGAGAATTGGGAGGTCGTGGACCTACCTTTTTGAAAAGAGCCTTTGCGAAACTATCCTACGGTAGACTGAGTTAATACAAGCCTTAACTAACCCTGAAGAAGACATTACAATAATCACTACGCTTAGATGGCGTTGATTGCAATAATGATGTTAATACAAGCACGGATCTCACCACCAAACCTTCTGATAAAAATCTCTTAATGACTATTAAGAGATCGTATCAAGGGCGAGAATGCTTTCGACACATGCGGTCTACGGGAAGTGGAGTGGGGTTATTTGTAGTTGTAGTCTTAAAATTATGGTCGACAGGAAATTGCTAAAAGTTGTCTTTGTAGGCAATTTGGATCGTGATCTACGAAGCATTTCAAGATTCTTTCATTTCTGAATCAACAAATTCAAAAGTTTTTATTTCTAATAAGCATTTACTTGTACTTTCAAAACGTTAAGAGTCTAGTTGCACGGTTCCAAAATGTTGGTCCTATGGAGAAGAGCCGGCAAGAAACTCCATGGATATACTCTTTTCATGTTAAATGGTAAAATGGTTTGTGACATGATTTGGAAAGAATTGTCTGAGAACAATGAAGGAGACAAATTCACTGAAGTTAACTAATTCATCATCATCATCCTCCGAGCCTTTTCCCAATTATATTGGGGTCGGCTTCCAGTCTACCCAGATGTGGCTGAACATCAGTATTTTACACGGAGTGACTGCCATCAGACCCCCGCAACTCAGTTACCGGGTAATACCGACATTCGGAGGTTAGACCAGTTGTCAGACTTTCAGGCTTCTGACTACCCGTAACGACCGCCATAGATATTCGTATGACAACCGGGACCGACAGCTTAACGTGCTCTCCGAGGCACGGAGGGGTCTCGATGTGTAACGAAACACAGACTGACCGCGGCAAGTGCAGCTTAACCTTGCAGATCATACAATCCGCGCAGTCGTTGCTTCACTACGAGCCCCACTGAAGTTGACTAATTAATAATGATATTATGTTTAAGCTTAACCATGTTGTTGTTGCTGTTGTTTTTGTAACTATGCTATAATCGCCACGCTTGGCAGGCGGGTTTGCGATCTCAGTTGGTTGAATACTCAGAGAATACTGCTGCCCATCCTCTGGTGAACCCCTTAGTCGCCTTTTACGACATCCAAGAAGAGAGCATTTTGACTGCCATGGTCAAAATATTTTTTTTACATGTTTTCCTCATGAGCTATGAACCAATTTTCCTTTTTGGAAGTCCTATGTAAACACCTCAATAAGTTAAAAAGTAATCCGACATCCGATTTCGTAAACAACATCCCGCGTTCAACCTTGTCTGGTACGGTTATACAGCAATTTGTTGTACTAGCATCACGAAAGGGCTTGGATGAGGCAATCTTGATATGCATGTCAGTGTCAGTAACGTGGGTATTATGAAATATTATAAAGCATAAAGCAAATCAAATTAAGGTGAATGCTACAGGGTAGCCCGCGAAATTCAATTTTTTTGGCGTTTTTTGCAAATTGTAGCTTTATTTGGCGTTGTATATCGGTCAAAATATGATTGGCGGAAAAAATGACAATATATCTACTAAATAATACTCATATTTTTTTTTACCTAGCTCTATTAGCTGTACCATCTCGATAATATTAATTTACGACCAAATTATCGATTTTCGAGCTTTTAGAGCTTACAGAACTAGGTTAATGTTTTTTATGAGTATTATTCCTTAGATATATTGTTACTATTTCCGCTAATCATATTTTGACCGATATATATCGCGAAATAAAGCTAAAATTTGCAAAAAACGCCAATAAATTTGAATTTCGCGGGCTACCCTGTAGCATTCACCTTAAATCAAATCATTTATTTTGCGAACATGGAACATGGGTACAAAATCAGATGATAATTTAAAAAGAAGTAGGTTACATATGCCATATCCTGCCTGCCAGCATGCAAAACTTAACCAGTAATGTCAGTAATCAATCACGTAATAAGATTATGTTTTATTATTAAAGTTGCAATGTCATAATTATAATTACTACCAAAAATAAACGAATAATTAATGTCATGTATATTAAATTGTCGTATGGTTAAATTCTCTCGTCTAAATAATCCTTAACACTATAATAGACCTTCTGTATTAAATACCCTTTAATACTGTACACATTACTTGGTAGTGTGTAGAAAGATTAGGAGCTTCTCTTTGCTAATGTTTCCAAGGTCTATAGTTATTTGCTGAATTGTTATTTAGAAACTTTATAAGCCCATTACTGTCCCACTGCTGGGCATGGGCCTCTTCTCAGAATGAGTTTGTGCACTGATAACCACACATTGTTATTCTCGAATCGAGAATCCGTTTGAAAAACATATAAATAAGTAAATAAATATTTTTGGGACATTTTTACACAGCACCATCTAGTCCCAAACTAAGCAGAGCTTGTGCAATGGGTACTAGACAATGGATATTATACTTATACAATTTTTTTTGTAAATACATACTTATAATACATAAGAAACACCCAGACCAACACAAACACTTATGTTCATCACACAAATATTTGTGTCCTGTGAGAATCGAACCCACGACCTCGTGATCAGCAGTCCGAACCTCGAACCAATAGACAACAGACGTCGTCAAACCATATACCTAGTGATTAAAGCAGTTTTCTCTTGGATAAGACTAACATCAGTATAATATTTTAAGTTATATGAGCCACTGAGCCTAATGGCAAGGTCACAAACTAATAATGTCCTCCCGGCCGAATTTCGGTCACGGCAGCTAATCTCAACGGAGACTAGCCATCTGCGCGGGACATATTATAATGCACAAGTGTGTGCGCAATCAAAGGTGCACTCTCTATTCTCTCACTCTCACTATCCGATGGGACGGCAATCCGACACGACCGGAGAGAGATCAGGCGCAGGACCGACGGCTTTACGTACTTTCCGAGGCACGAGGGTGTAAGCACCGCCAACTTAAAACTCCAACGCCAACTCTGGAAATCATCTTGACAGAAAAATCCCAATAACACTTTTTGCCTGACCCGGAAATCAAACCCAGGACCTCACGCTTAGCAGTCGCGCTTGCGACCTCTATACCAAAAAGCTCAAAAACTAGCGTGGAAGTCGTCAACATTACCTCTCTTTTTGGTAGATCCTTATGTTGAGTAAAGAACGGATAACCTTGGAGGAATAGTAATGAAGTACTACCTACTCAATATGACTCTTAAATTTTCAAAAAATTATATGTGCAATTGTATTTAAAGTCAATTTTTTATGAGGAAACTGATAACCAAACACACGCAAACCTTAACAATAATAATAATTATTCCAAAACACACAATAATAAAATGACATAAATCGCTTCAACGATGAATCTCTAATCGGTTATATCTTAAATCGATCTACATCCGCTGTAACGGAACGTTACATAAATCGTAATCACATCGAGTACTTACGTAAACTAATCGAATCGGATATCGATTGAGAATCGATGGCCCGTGACCGTTTCCGATTGGATTCGGTACAATCGTACTGACCTCTGTATAACTTGATTGTGGGTGTTTTTCAATTATATGAAAGATAACTGGACTGGAATAGTCCAGTTTCTTGTTCGAGAATGGAGTTTTCTGGGAGTCTAGAAGTTTAAAATCTGTAGACGCTGGAAAATAAACACACAATAACACCACCTGTGACTGATCTTTGTAGACCCAGGTTGATAAAAATTTACTTTTTCTAATAACTCGAGGAATCTTGTGATTATAAGGGCTTCCCCCAGTCAAGGATTGGAATTCTCTGCATGCGTTACCTTTGCACTCGATTGTGGGTTTTCTAATGGTTTCTGGACAAAATAATCCAATTTATTCCAGAATTATACATGGAGTGTTTTGGAAGTCTACACGAGGTGAAAATATCCATACACACATGACTAGAAGTGGAATGTATTTCCTTAGTCGGTATTTAGGAGAGCACAACTCGAATATTTTTACTAGATGAGTAAACAGGCATTGGCAATGGAGCTTTGTGGCCATGAGTAAGCTACCACTTACGTCCTACTAATATTATAAATGAAGATGTTTAGATGTTTGTAACTCAATCACGCTAAAATGACAGAGTGTATTGGAATGCAATTTGGCACAACGACTATTTTTTTTCCAGGAAAATAAATAATTCCCGAGGAATTCGCGATAAATCTTTCTGTCTTCAGCTGAATTATACGCGGGCAAAGCCGTGAGAAAAGTCTAGTTTAAAATAATTTTTTAAAACATAGTTGAAATCAAAGAGATTTCATATTTAAATGTCTTAGGTTGAAATGTTGAAATACACTAGGCTAGAAATGTTAAATGTTGACATAATAAGCTGTCAACTGGTTTTAATTTTGATATGCTATATATTTTCGAATTAGCTGTATTTATTAAGTCACATTCCGAACTATTTCCAACGCGACACCGTGATAAAATACAAGCAGTTTCCCACGTCACAGCATTATTTGACAGTAATATATTAGGCATGGCTCCTAAACTTTATAATAAAATTCCAAAACCCATAAGGAATATTCGTGACTTAAGGGCGCGTTTTCATATCAGGCAAAATTATGCTGTTTTTCGGTACATTTTAAGGAATAACCAAACAAAATCCAATATAACTAATAACTACCTCGTATAGATTGGTTCTTCATCTTCAAATGATAGGAACATGATCAAGAACTCGGCTCACCTAGTACAACACGTCAAGGAGTTCCAGTAGCAGTCACCGAAGTACACCTTCAGGTCACTCCATCAGTTCTGGAGGTAAGGTCTAATCATAACTAACAAAACGAGCCCAAACTCGGCTCACCTAGTACAACACGTCAAGGAGTTCCAGTAGCAGTCACCGAAGTACACCTTCAGGTCACACCATCAAGTCCGGAGGTAAGGTCTCATCATAACTAACAAAACGAGCCCAAACTCTCCTCACCTAGTACAACACATCGAGAAGTTCCAGTAGCAGTCACTGAAGTACACCTTCAGGTCACTCCATCAAGTCCGGAGGTAATTCGTAAAAATATAAACAGCAAAAATATGTTTTTTGTAAGTAGTAGATACCTACCAAAATTTTATTACAAAGAAATACTTTAAAAAAATAATTAATCTTTCAAAGTATCAAAATGAGTTCACTTGACTACTATTATCGAAGTTAGCGAGCGTACACTTGTGTGTATGACCCGTGTCAATGTAGTAGTTCGATTCTGTACCTATCAATTTTGCGAACGCGTCCTTAAGATTATTTAAAAAGGAGTTAAAATTGTTTTTAATCAGTAAAACTTATTATTCAATCAATGAATTCCTATCTGATTATAATATTTCAATATAAGAGATTTGTATTCACTACCGGTACCTAATTAATAATCTAATAAATCAATAATGATTTGAATATTTTGAATGCAGCTAATTCTTATAAAATTTATTATTAAAAAAAAAACATGTGTAAATTTAAATCTTAAATAATAATTATGTAAATAAAGTAAATTAATGTAATTCATTCTAATAATAATGTTTAATAATGTTGTATAATATGTTTAATTAATTAAGTACTAATATTTGTATGCCACCTGTGACAGCACACAGAGAGACTACCTATAATGTACCTAACACCAAAATTACCTGTGTACACAAATAAACATTTTTGATTTGATTTGATTTGATTTGATATGACCGCTGTAATGTTAATACCCTCAGACAAAACAGAATAAGATCTTTTGGTCTGAGACTACACCTACCTACATTTTAGGTAGGTATCTACATATTTGACTTTTCTCTCACTGGCAATCGAGTTGGTTTTCTAGACCGCTATGGTTTTAAAGTTCAAGGGTAACAAATCTACCTAAAATATTGGAGTAGTTTTCTCACCAATGGAGAGGGGTATTCTCGGAGTATCACTGCGTGATTGAATCAGAAATGAAAAAATTCGCAGCAGAACGAAAGTAACCGACATATTCCGAAGAATTGCGAAATTAAGTAGCAGTGGGCGGGGCACATTGCTTGCAGAACGGATGGCCGATGGGGCAGTAAAGTTCTGGAGTAGTGACTGCGTACTGAACCAGCGTGGTTAGGCCAACCATAACAGTACTGATACCATTTGAACGCCAAAACATAATTTCGGGCATTCAAGTGGTAGCAAGACTATTGTGCTCACTGCTCTGCCTCACTGCCCTGACCTCGTATGAAATAGGCACTAGCCGAGATTTAAAAATAAAATCGCCTGTTGGCGGGCAAATTCAAATGCGTAGTGCCTGTGTTTGGGCAGCCTTGGTGCAAAACATTGTGTTTAGGAAAATAACTAGGCCTCCGAATAATTTTATTATTTTACGATTACTGCTCGTGAGCGATTTTTTCTTTCCACAATTTAAATCTTTAGGCCTCCGTACTTTACATTTTCGGATCACGATAATTTGGATGGACAGACCGTGTTCACATTTCATTGCCATTCCAATCGTATCATCAACTCAGCCTATCACAGTCCACTGCTGGACATAGGCCTCTCCCAAGTTGCGCCACAACACTCGGTCCTCTGCATTCCGCATCCAGTCAACCCCAGCCACCTTCTTCAGGTCGTCGGTCCACCTAGCAGGGGGCGCCCTACGCTGCGTTTACGGAATCCTTATCTCCACTACTAGTCTAGTAGACTAGTCTGCTTCAGTAGCCATCGGTCCTTCGACAGACATGGCCAGCCCACTGCCACTTCAGCTTACAGATCCTACAAGCTATGTCGGTCACTCCGGTTCTTCTCCGGATAACCTCGTTACGGATTTATCCTTCAAAGAAACTCAAAGCATAGCTCGCTCCATAGCTTGCTGAGCGACATTGAACTTGTGGACTAGCCCGACTGTCAGTGTTCACGTCTCGGCACCGTAAGTCATGACAGGCAGGACGCACTGGTTGAAGGCTTCAAACTTTGCGGTATAGGTTATATCTCGTTACGGATTTTATACTTCAGAGAATCTCCAATCCTTTGCTCCAATTGTCTTACAACTCAGCCTATCGCAGTCCACTGCTGGATATAGGCCTCTCTGCCTTCCGCTCCAATTGTCTACCATAACTTAATTTCAGAGCTCTTCACCGGATGAAAAAAAAGTTAAAATAAGAGATATTTAACAAAATCATAGTTAGTGCAAGCTACCCATTCGTTATAGTATACATTTTATAAAATATCCCGCTAGTCAACTAATAGAATCCACTATAAATCATAGTGCTGTAACCGGGAAGTAGTGGGCTGTGGGCTGTAATCCGCGGCCATAACACTTAATTGCTTTGCAATCCGAGTGTTAACTAGTGCTGGGACACGATTAGTCGATTATTAATTATTCAATGATAGGACAACCGTTTTGTTCAAATCAAATAATTTATTTTGATAAAATGTGGTAAATAGAGGTGGTATCAATTATTTTGTAAAAATGTGGTCAGATGGTAGGGGTACTAAGATTAACCATTTCACATTATGGCATAGAATTTTTTTCTTCAAATTTCTACAATTTTTTTTCTTCATCTTCGAAACATTATTATTGTTTATATTGAGAAACCTTTATTCAGAAAATAATAAAGAATGAAAGATATTTATTGCCATAACAAGATGACATGCGGTAGGTATTCACATTGACCTGATTGGAAAAATGTTTGAGTTATGATTTGAACTTTATTGTAATGTCAATGTACAATAGTATTGGGATCACAGAAATAGATTGGAATGTATTTTGTGGATTATGATGTGTAGAGCTCAATTGATTGATATTTATAGTGATAAGATGTAATTTTTTTATTAGCCATTTAGTCATTTTCATTGCCTTGCATTTGAACAGGACAACAGCCTTAGTTAGGTTAGGTACATTCGATACAGATTGTCAAATATGTATGTTTAGTTGTGCATGAATCTCAGGTATAAGTGTAACTCATGCTAACGTCAATAATTGTTTGATAGGTATACATGTGCATCAAAATCGCGTGCGCTTCTTAGGCAGCCTTTTCATGGATATTTCCTTCCGATACGAGAGCAAAAGAAACGAACTTATACTCGAATACACATACATACATCATCAGCCCATTACTGTCCTACTGCTGGGCACGGGCCTCTTCTCAGAATGAGAAGGTTAAGGCCTTAGTCCACCACGCTGGCCTAGTGCAGGTTGGCGGACTACACACACCATCGAGAACTGTTTGAAGCACTCTCAGGTGTACAGGTTTCCTCACGTTGTTTTCCTTCACCGTTAAAGCAAGTGATAATCAAATCCTAAACCGCACATGAATCCAAAAGCAAATAAAACATACATTTAATTAATCAATTCATATTTCATATTGGCCAATAGTCGATTATAGCGCATCACTAAACAACGCACAAATGTATGCGCGGCGGCGCGGGCGCAGGCGCTAGGGCAAAGTAACGGTGCCTCGCTTCCCGGTACAGGCTCATTATAACGCAGAGCTCACTGCAAATTATTGAACTTCGCTTTGTTCTAGCTGAGAAAGATTATTACACTATATTTATGGTCGATTTGAAAGCAATTTTTGATAACGGTTCCGTCGACCGAAATCTTAATACACAAAACTAATCAATGCAGCTGACAGAAAG
Source organism: Asteroscopus sphinx (assembly GCA_949699075.1). Lineage (NCBI taxonomy): Eukaryota > Metazoa > Arthropoda > Insecta > Lepidoptera > Noctuidae > Asteroscopus > Asteroscopus sphinx. The sequence continues at coordinate 2,790,592 of OX453023.1, read as the reverse complement.
GAAACTTACGTTTGGTGTCAAATCCTAATATGGAATCAAATACATTAAATATATATTAAATCTCTTTGTAAGGAATAAGCCATTAAAATAAAACAAACCGGATTACGACAATGACAATGATAATGACATTGTGAGTGATTACTGCATGCATCGAAACGATTTTAATTAATAAAAATTGTACGGTAGATTGATTTTGGTTTTAAATATCTGTAAAGACGCTTGTCGTCTTAGTCTTCCTGCAACCACGAACGCTGCAAAGCTTTCGAAACGTCAGGAAACCAATCTAAATAATATACGCGATATAATCCGGTTAAACTTGTTTTATTATTGACTGCCTCGTTCATAGAGGAAATGAAAGTATTCCGTGGCCTCGTTGGTCTAGTGGTCGCAAGCGCGACTGCTGAGCATAGGGTCCTGGGTTCGATTCCCGGGTCGGGCAAAGTGTTATTGGGTTTTTTCATTAGGAAATTCTCAGTAGAAGCCCGGAGTCTGGATTTGTGCCCGGTTAATGGCAATAGGCTCGCCCCCTATTACATGGGACTTATAACATAACTGGCGAAATGTGGGTTTACTATACACCTCTGTCTACCCCTTCGGGGAAATACAGGCGTGATGTTATGTTATTATAAACCGGATTACATCGCGTATATCATTATAATTGGTTTCCCTGACGTTTCGAAAACTTTGCAGCGTTCGTGGTCGCAGAAAGACAAAGATGACAAGCGTCTTTACAGATATTTCGAAAAAAATATAATCTACCGTACATTTTTAATTAATTAAAATCGGTTCGATGAACGCAGTAGTCACTCACAGTGTTATTATGTTTTACAGTGTAACGTGCTGTTTGGGACTTTATTATTTTTAGAACTGGGTTCCAAACAGGGTGGTAGCTGCCAACCATACCAACGAACGGTGGAAATGATACTGTGAGTGACTACAGTGTGCATCGAAACGGTTTTAATTATTTAAAAAATGTATGGTAGACTAAATTTTTTTTTTAAATATCTGTAAAGACGCTTGTCATCTCCTGCGACCACGGAAGCTGCAAATTTTTCGAAACGTCAGGAAAACCAATTTAAATAGTATACGCAATGTAATACGGTTAAACTTGTTTTATAACAATCTTAAGTAGATATACTAGATTAAGAAAAAGTCTTCTTACTTTTAGTATTTTTCCATTTTGTATGAAACACGCAAACTCTCAACCACTATATTTAACACTTTCGCAGGCCGCTTGTCATGTCCTGCCAAGCTAAAGTTTCTATCTTCAACTATCATTCACAAGTACTAAATGCCATACAGGGTTCGCTAAATATTCATCAAAACATGGGTTTAACATGCCATGCAGTCAACTTTCCTTTGTGAAGTGAAGAGAAAATGGCTGACACGCGCCAATGAATTCGAACGTGTGCGTTTGACACTAACCATCGACAGGTTGTACAAAGAATTAATGTAGCACTTCCTACCTTTATGTAATACAATGAATTATTTAATTGTTGTAGTCGTAATGGCGAAAATGAAATTAGTATTTTACGTGAGAGAAAGTTTTTAAACTGAGGCGAGAGACAGAGGCATTTGTAAAGCTTTCTTTGCCATGATTTTAGAAATAACTTGTACAAAAAAATAGAGAAGGAATTGAAATTGATCCTTAAACACATATTATTAATTATATTAATATTCTAATCTAATCATGAGTTCTAATCATGAGATTAGAACAACAATTAGAATGATCTAATTCACGTTTTGACGAACTCTTTAAAATATTTTTATTCGTAATTTGTAAGAGGTTTTATAAAGTGGCAAAGGGTACCTACTTCTTATTGATTCGAGTTTTAAAGGGGCTTCTAAGTTCTGATACAACTAGGCATTATTGATTTTATCAGATAAATCATGAGAGAGAATATAGTAGAGATAAAATGAATAAAGCGAAATGGAAGAGAAGACCAGAGAAGACTTTAGAAAGTCAGGAAGAGAGATGTGATAATTGATGAAACATGAATCATCATAAAGACATAAGATGTACCTACTACCTCCACAATAAATGATCTCAAAAATTATACCGATAATTCTACCGCTAATGAAGCGTTGTACACTTCCTGATTTAAATAACAAAGAAGTAAATCAGCCAGTATCAACCGTAAACATTGTTTTTTAACGCGCTGATGACGTGTCCAGTCAAGCGGATGACATAAAAACATAATTAAAAACAGAAAGAGCTGTAATTACTGAACTTGGGAAAAAATTCGTGGTCCATTGGAGACCGGAACTTTAGGAATCAGCGGGGCTAATCTACGGGGAAATAGTTCATATCTCAATTCAATTGAAAAAGGTAAAGAAGTAATGGGCATTTATGAAAAAAAATGCAACATCATCCACCTGCCCTTATCCTGATTTGTTTGTGATCGGCGCAGCGACATATCATCATCTTTGTGCCCTTATCCCAATTTATTTGTGATAGGCGCAGCATATCTTTTTCTTCCATACGTCTCTATCAGCCTAGCCGTCATCTCCGTGTTTTTATTTTATTCATATCATTTTCACACAATCCGTCCATCTTTTCTTCGGTCTTCCTCTTTTCTTATAGCCATCTGCATTCATATCAAAACTTTTCTCGTAAAATGCTCCTCATTCCTTCCAAAAAAACTACACAATACACGCATTTTAATTGAAATTTTTCTTAATTCATATACGGCCAAAATTAATATCCTATCTATCCGCAATTTGTATTCTATTTGGTAGTAGGGACTACAGATAGAAATTTGACATAAGCTACATACGAATTATAACTATTTTCAATCTCTATATAGTAGGCCAAAGCGTGAAAAGATGATCGGAATTATTTTAAAGAGTAACCCTACTACTTCCGAGTATTAATTTGTTAGAGAGATGGTTTTGAATTCAGGTGCTTCCCAAATATGGTAAAGAAAGAAAAGGTTTCTTTGCGATTGTGATTGTAATAAAAAAATACAGTTATTAGTCATGATGGTACGTACCCGATTGATGTAACTGATGATTTAAATTTCATCTTGATACAAAATAGGGGAAATTACTTGGTGGCCTGGGAGTGGTTAGGCTGTAGTCCACTAAGCTGGCTGGTGAGTGTTGACGCAACTACACAGACTTAACATCGCAACGTGTAAGTACTTTTTGGAACTCTGTTCGGTGTGCAGGTTTCCGCAGGACGTTTATACTTCACCCTTATAGCGCAAGCTATTTTTATTAATCCCGTGACAAACTAAATAAGCAAGACTCAAAATCTTTGAAAATTCAAGTAGGTACCGATTACAGTACCTATATTAATGTGAGCCATATATAGTATGTACCGAGTTATCGGACCGTTCGAGAGTCAAACAATGACTGCGCATATCGTTCCATTCTTGAATTGTCCGGCGGCACATATCGTCCAATCCCATTAGAGTATTGGACGAAATTGCGCATTGGTTTCTTGTTAACTGATCGCTCGAAGCAGTTTTTATGATCCATTGCCTTACAATACAATTGTAGGTTACGGATAAGTAATTAATTGGTAGTTTTAAGATTATCTTTAATTGTTTTATCACGGCTGAAATTTATAACTAATTTAATCTGAAATCTCTACATTTGAACTTGAAACTGTAAGATTTATTGAGAGAGATTGTATGAAAAGATTGCAATCTGAGGATGGGTTATTGGCACGCTTCAATTACAAAACAGATTAGACCAATTAATAATTTCGACCATTAAAGATTCTCTTAAATAGAGTTCTTAAATTAAACAATAGGTTGACATAGCTTAGTTAATTTCACTTGCAGCTATGCTTGAAGCCATAATTAGCGAAATCGTTTGAGTTAATTAGGGTGAGAGCATGTAATTGCTTACTTTCTCATTATGATTAATAATTAATAAAAATATAAAAATACTAATAATAATAAAAAAAAAAAAAAAAAAAATACTATTAATATAATTTTTATTATATAAAAATACTTTCTCATTCTTCTTCTTCAGCTTCTTTTCCAGTTTTACACACTAGGATAGGGAGAAGCAGAATTTCTCCTATTTCTTACTTCCAAAACTAATATTATCCTATCCATCCAGCCCTACTACAGATATAGTTTTTTCATAATTTCCATTTACGCCCAAAATTAATATCCAATCTATCCACGATTTACCCTAAAAATGATACAATTTTGACATAACATGTATGGAGCTTATGTCAAATTTCTATCTCTAGTAGGGCAAATCGTGGATAGATTGGATATTAATTTTGGCCGTAATATAACTTATGTCAAAATCAATTGCAAGGCAAATCGTGGATAGATAATCCCTGTCCCATAAATTACACAGTATTTGCTCCTTAATTAAGTATACCTGTCAAATTGCCTGTTATATGTAAATTGTATAACGCTTGTGGATGATGCTGACAGCCGTCATACAGTTTATACTAGTACGGTTGTCATCGTTAACGTTATTGTCTAGTACCTTTTTTTTTTATATTCGAGGAGGAAACCTTCAAAAGGCTGCCGGCCTCATGGAGGACAGAGGCCGGGATGTGTGGGATTTTTACCCACTAAAACCCCCCCGGTAGCCATCTTCAGCACAATAAGGGGGACTCCGGGAAATAATAAGCCTCCGGAGCCCTTCCTGTGCTATGCCTATTAGACACTTCTCGAGGGAGACTTTATTGTCTCCCCTTGCACTTTCCCGATTGGATTGGTACACGGCGGCTCGAGACTACTTCGTGCCATCGGCATCCCTGAGGTCATTTTTCTGGACACACAGAGCCTCCACTCTGTACGTCGTGACCTCAAAGGCTCCCATTGTCTAGTACCTACATAAAATTATAGAGTACAATGTTTTTTTAGATTATAAGGTATATTTGCCTGCCTGGAACTGAACTGCCTCGTTGGTCTAGTGGTTGCAAGCGCGACTGCTGAGCGTGGGGTCCTGGGTTCGATTCCCGGGTCGGGCAGTGTTATTGGTTTTTTTCATTAGGAAATTCTCAGTAGCAGCCCGGAGTCTGGATTTGTGCCCGGTCAATGGCAATGGGCTCGCCCCCTATTACATGGAAATATAACATACCGGGCGAAATGTGGGTGTACTATTACACCTCTGCCTACCCCTTCGGGGAAATACAGGCGTGATGTCATGTTATGTTATAAGGTATATTATGTTACTTTGTTTTTTGGTCAATTAGTTTTACATTTTAAATTTGCTCTATCACTCAAAGGTTTGCTGGTAGAAAACTCAATTATGAGTTAAGCTCGCCTTTGTACATGTAATTTCAAAACTATTATGTATTGTTATGATTTTCTTGTGTGCAATAAAGAATAAGAAAATAAATAAAAATAAACTTATAAACTTATAATAACAATATCCGCTCGCTGGCTTACGGCCGAAATTAATATCCTGTCTATCTAGGTTTAGGTTTAAAGAAATTTATTCTCAATAAAAACATAAAGTCACTTACTTGAGAACAATATTAACTTAAGCTATGATGGTTTAGTTCGTCGAATTTAAAAATGTTTTTTTTTTCAAAGAATTGTGGTGTACCCATTCAGTGCATTCATTATTTTACAAAAGAGTTGTCTGAAATTACATATAGTGCTAGCTCAGTTTTGAATGCATTAAATGAGCTTAGATTTTTAATACGTGAGGGTATTTTATTATAGATTTGTGCTCCTTCATAAGTTATAGTTTTTTTGCCATAGTTGGTTCTAGTTTTTGGTAAAACCAAGAAACTAGCTCGGCGAGTGCTACGTTGGGTAATCTGTTTTAGTTTGGTGAAAGATATGTTAGTACGGATACTTTTGTTTAGAGCCTTTCGGATTAAATACATCTGTTATAAGTATATAACTGATTGCTGTTCATTATTTTAGTTTCTTTATAAATTTTATTTGTTGGTGTTAAATATGGATAGTTAAAAATCATTTTTATTACTTTATTTTGTGCAATTTGGAGATCTGTTAGTTTTGTTTTAGCGGCATTGCCCCAGATTTCAACAAGATATTGGAGGTGTGGTTTAACCAAAGCATTGTAGATAGTGTATCGCAATCTATGTGGAATACATCGGACTATGTTTCGAAGTGGTCCAAGTAGTACTATCTACGGTTTGTCCTACTAAAGATAGAAATTTGACATAAGCTTCATATATTTTATGTCAAATTTCTATCTCTAGTAGGGTAAATCATGGATAGATAGGATATTAATTTTGGCCGTAACTTTATCATTATTACATAAGAAGTGTCAGTGAAGTCATTGATTAGGGTCAATTCACACTATAGTGTTAAAACCGCTTCCATATTCCGTACCTATACTTTCTACCTGTGATGAAAAATAGTGTTTTGTAAAAGAGAAACAATGTCAGCTCATGACATAGTCAGCAAATCAGCACAGCACCCATAGTTGTTAAAACTTTCCTTTGAACTTTTTGGTTATTAAAATAATCAGGTGATGTAGCTGTCAAACGCAAGCCCAATAAATAAATAAATAAATCAGATTAATACAAAAAAAATCTAAGGGGTTCTCACTTGATATCCAGCAAATAAAAAACTGAGTTAATTAACTGTGCATCAAAAGATCACACACCTAGATCAATACTAAGACAACAAAAAAGTAGTTTTTTTTGTTATTATTATATCCGTAACGAGATTATCCGGAGAAGAACCGGAGTGACCGACATAGCTTGTAGGATCAGTAAGCTGAAGTGGCAGTGGACTGGCCATGTCTGTCGAAGGACCGATGGCCGCTGGAGCAGACGAGTCCTTGATTGGAGACCGCGAATCGGCAAACGCAGCGTAGGGCGCCCCCCGTCAGGTGGACTGACGACCTGAAGAACGTGGCTGGGGGGCACTGGATGCGGAAGGCAGAGGACCGAGTGTTGTGGCGCAAGTTGGGAGAGGCCTATGTCCAGCAGTGGACTGCGATAGGCTGAGTTGATTGATATTCGAATAGTCGCTCATAATATGTATAGGTACCTACCTACCTCCTTACTCCCGACTGGATCGAATCCTGTATCAATCGAATTTGAATTCGAGTTAGTGTCAAATCGTACTGCATTTCTTTAGGAATTGACGTTAGCTCGATTTGATTCAGAGCTCGAACCTGTCAGGAAGAAGGCCGCAGTTTTTTGTCTGCCGATTCCATTTTTGAGTTTTCTTGTTTTGTTTGTTCTCGGTGTGCGAAATAGAAACCCATTGATAGACGAAAGCTTAAGCCCCATATTCACGATAAACTTTTATTGTGCATTAATCGTTCAATATTTTTGTTAAACAGTATTCAACCCCACACACACAACCCCTACACTCCCCTTTATTACACAACGCATTTTGTTATATCCTTACACTACACTTTCACTTTCATTTTTATTATTACCTTAACTATAAATTATATACACATCCGTGACACCAAGATTTTTATGAATAATGCTGAAATGTTAAAATAATATATTGACTTTTGTTTACTATGTCCGGTTAGTTGGGAGTCCAGGTTCACCTAGTACAGGCTCCAGTCTCCACATCATAATGTTAACCAAATATTTGTTTTAATGGTTAAAATGGTTTACACTGTAAAAAAAATTTATGTGATGGAGAAATAAATTAATGATTTATTATTATTATTTATTATTCAATATTACTGGAAACAACACCAATATACGTAGTCTTGCTAACAACATGCAACTACAGCAACTCCAACTTGTTGATACAACTTTGTTGCTCAACCACAGTTTATAGCGTACAACAAAAGTTTACCGGGTAATCGTGTAAAACCTATAAAAACATCTCATCAACTAACATAACATCAGCCAATCAAAATCAAAAGCTTGACATTGTAAATTACCTTTACAAAGTATTGCCCTTTAAGGTACGGTTCGAATAAAACGACTAGGCGTTGTACGGACGCAAGTGATCCGCGGCCCCTCCCTAATTACTATAATCACGGGCTCATGTTCAACTGACCTTATTTCTGACAGCTGTGGGATGAATATAGGCTGTGTTTTGACCTACTGCTTATAGTAATTATGTGGTGTTGCTAAGGTTTTTTATTTAATGATAAAAGTAACATGTTTGATGTTTTTTATGCTTGTTAATAGAATTATGCAAAGATACTGAGATCCGGCGTATAATTTGGTATATTAGCTATTTATTATATATGATTTTAGTAGTACCTACAAAATAATGGATAAATTATTTATCAAACTTTGAGGATTGTCTGACGATTTTCACAAAACGAAAGCAGCAGCTATTTATTCTGTGACTGTTCCAATAAAGTAAAATATTAAAACTTTGATTATTTAAAATTCAAGAAAAGAAAACGCTCGGACCAAATTTTGCTTGTTTTATTCAAACAAGGATAACAAAATAAAATATAAAAGCAGTCAAATATTTGACCTGATCCAACATCCTTTTAAGAAGACACTAAACATATCAATCCAGTTCCTCTTTCATCCGTAGATCATGATGTAACAAAAAGTCAAACAAAAAACTAGTTATAAATGTTTCTATTAGCTGAATTATTTCAAATTCGTGTTAATTTATTCATTCTTGCATAGGTGACCGTAAATAATAATAAATGCCGAGTATAATTCAAAGAAGCTAGGCTTTTTATCTCACGGCAATTAACTAGATGTTTAATTTCCACGGCAGAACGAGAAAAAACAAGTTTTTTTTATCTAAAATATAAGTTCGTTAGCCTCTGCTACCGTGTGCTTCTAATTTTGAATAGAAACAATAAGTAACTGTTATTTGCAAAAGGCAATAGAATATGGATTACATTGAAAACAGAGAATATTTGGCTACAATGCCAACAAGCAATTTGTACAGACAACCTAATAGATAAATCAGAAAGCTTCAACTTTTGCTAAACCTTTTTTTTCATATTTTGGATTTAAGGATTTAATTGCAGATTTAATTATAAGATGACCTTCACTAGACACTTCTAGTGTTACTGTGAGTGGTGCCAACTAATATGGTTTACTAAAATTGACAAAATCACAGTATTTAATTGTGCCGGTTAAATCTTTACAGTAGTAGTGCAACGATCTCAACTAATTTCTCACGAATGATTCTCACAAGATATTTTCCTTGTCCATCCCGTTCTGAGATTGCAAATTATTTGATATGCGTGTTGCAATATGGCAGTTTTTATATTCTCAATGCCACTGCAATATGCATTGATTATAAACTAATATTGACTAAAATCGTCTAAAACAACTAATTTAAATTCAGTATTTTCACATCACTAAATTGCTTCCTTTCAATGTGTACATTTCTAAAAAAAAAACATCTTTGACACTGAAATACCTGTTTAAATATTTTATTGCTAAATAGTATTTTGTCAGTATTGCTTTACATTTTTGCAATAAACATCAACTTTGTATTACAGCATAAAAAACATGCTAGATATAGACACTAGACATATTCTAATACATATTTTATTTGCATTTGTATAAACTTTTTGTGATATTATCACCTTTTTATTCCACCAAGGATATATGTTAAAATCTTTTACTAAATCATAAAATCTAACTTTAGTCTCTAATCACATAATTAAAAATCAAGACTATCTATTTAGCGAAACCGGCCCTTAATGTGTAATCAAATATGGCGGCAAACTGTCAAGTTATTTTTTATATGGTCCGCGTTATACAACGCTTGTGCAACGCATACAGCCTAATTGACATTATCAGAAATAAGGGCGAGCGCCACTTACATTATGCAAGATGCGTAAAAAGATTCCGAATTACATACATATGATTTCATACCGCATTGCATCGCACAAAAATGTTACTTTCGACGGCATACTTTCTTTATTATTTTCACACTGATTACTATAAATAAAGCAAAGGAAATCGAGTGCTACGCCTACCATGTTTGACTTTACGGAAAAAAGTAGTTCAAGTTATCTCATCGCGATCTACTGTTGGGTATACGCCTCTTCCAAGTTACGCCACAACACTCGGTCCTGCGCCTTCCTCGTCCGGTCTAACCAGCGACCTTCTTTAGGTCTGTCTTTCAATCTTTTACAAACAAAACCACTCCTAAGATAATTACAAATATAGTATAAGATATATAGTATAATATAATATAAGATATACCTACAAGATAAATTAAACTCTTACCTACCGATATAGCAGTAAACTGGGCTATGCCCGCGGCTTTGCCTGTGTCATCAACTCAGCCTATCGCAGTCCACTGCTGGGCATTAACCTCTCCCAATTTTCGCCACGACACTCGGTCCTCTGCCTTCCACATCCAGGCCACCTCAGCCACCTTCTTCCGGTCGTCAGTCCTCCTATGCTACGTTTGCCAATTCGCAGTCTCTACTCAAGGACTCGTCTGCTCCAGTTGTCATCAGTCTTTCGACAGATATGGCATAACCACTGCCACTTCAATTTACTGATCCTACAAGCTATGACGGTCACTCCGGCTCCTCTCCGGATAATCTCGTTACAGATTAGAAACTCCAAGCAAAGCTCGTTCCATAGCTCGCTGAGCGACTTTCAGTTTGTGGACTAGCTCAACTGTCAGTGTCCACGTCTCGGCACCATAAGTCATGACAGGCAGGACGCACTGGTTGAAGACCTTCGTCTTCAAACTTTGCGGTATAGGCGACAAGAAGACTCGGCGAATTGGCCTGCGTATAATATTAGTAAGTAGGATTACGTATTCTTATTCCGTACAACAAAAAACGAAAGATTGTTGTTCTTACTTCAAATTTGAATAACAAATCAAATAATTATTTCTTCTGTTTGTTTGCATATATGTCGTGAACACTCGCCTTACCAATAACTGCGCTCTAATAGTCATTAGCTGGATAGTGTCCATTCAATGGCCTGGCAGTGCAGGAATCTTCCTATTTATATTAAGAACTGGTTTCTAACTCGTGATGATCTAAGCCAACAAATATAGACAGGATAAGGTTATAAAAAAGGATTAAAAAAACACTTATTCCTAGTCAGATTCCGTTTAATTGGTAATTAAGAATTCTATTAGAAATACCGAATACCGAATTCTATTATTAATAATTCCTGGGTTCGATTCCCGGGTCGGGTAAAGTGTTATTGGGTTTTTTCATTAGGAAATTCTCAGTAGCAGCCCGGAGTCTGGATTTGTGCCCGGTCAATGGCAATAGGCTCGCCCCCTATTACATGGGACTATAACATAACTGGCGAAATGTGGGTGTATTATTACACCTCTGCCTACCCCTTCGGGGAAATACAGGCGTAATGTTATGTTATGTTATTAGAAATACCTAACTACGTGTTAAGTAAACATAGTCATACACGGTACAAGCTATTACCTACATGCAAAATTGGTGTTCCGTGCCAAATTTTTTCGATCATGTCACGTTTATTTGGGCCACCCAATATACTCATTATACTAGCGTAGTATACCAAGTTTTTGGGGCCACCATAGCACACTACTCTCTGTTATAAAAAAATAATATCGACGTCAAATATTTCAGAGATCATCTGTGACAGACAGGCGGACTGACTGTGGACACCGAAGTGATTCCATGAGTGCTTTATTTGCCAATAGTGACACGGAACACTTGAAATATTAGAAATATTAGATATAGATTTTAGATTCAATAATTTATAATTTCTCAGAGGTAATCGTTAATAATAACATTTCATTAAAAGTATTTTTTAACATTATTTTCGAAAATATTGAAAGAAAGAAACATTTATTTGACACAAAGCACATAGATACACAGACACAATTCAACAGGAACACAATTAAATATACAAAAACGGATGAACGGATATTTAAATTTGTTGTATTTGTTAAATTGTAATAATTTACTATTAAGTTCAAACAAAATTTTTATCCATAATCTGTTTCTGTTAGCAATCCCAAGAAATCCATATATTTATCCTAGAATGTAATATCAAGTCACACGTGAAATACGCAACACGTTATTTATGATCACTTGCCACTAGTTGCCACTCGGAAAATACAATCTAACCGCAAATAATTTTGTAATATAGCAACATTGCCAACACAAGAACGCGTTGAGAAATTATTTATTAAATGAAATATGTGCACAAAAGTTCGCATGCCTACTAAAGGCGGATTTTTCGGATATCTTATCTGTAAAAACATGTATTTTTAACCTCTTCTGTATTCTTCCTTGCAAATATCTTTATCTTGAAAAATGTAGAAGGATTGCGTTGTGGCGATGTGTCAGCAGTGGACGTCTTTCGGTTGAAATGATGATGATGAATTACTGCATCAAGCCATTGCCATATAATAGGTAATAATATCAAAAGGTATTTAAGGGAAAGTGTCATTATTTGCAGAACGTCATAAGCTACATACATTTTATGTCAAATTTTTATCTTTAGTAGGGTAAATCGTGGATAAACAGGATTTAACTTTTGGTGGTTAGAATCTATCTATCTTGTCTTAGATTGATTATCGACCGTTAGTCACATTGATTTTCCTTTCCTTTTGCTGTCTATGGGGCCTAATAAACTATCTATCTATCCACAATTTGCCCTACTGGAGATTGAATTTGCCATAAGCTCCATACAACTTATGTCAAATTTATTGTCTATGGTGGTAAATCTGGAATAGGTACGTTATTAATAAGAGAAGTAATATTTTTTTAAATTAAATATTTTTATATTTACGAGCGGATAAACATAATAATGTAATAATTAAATCACTCTAATCACTCTATGGTTCTCAATGGGGAAGGTCTATAGTCTCTACATACCCAATGGGAAACAGGCGTGATAATATGTATAATTATATTATGTGTAAATCACTCTTCATCACTAGCACAAAGTAAAGTTAAACGGGTCTTTAGACCGGTAATAATATTACCTAACCTAACCTTGAAAAGTAGCACAGAATGTATAATAAACTAATTAGTCAAAAATTACTGATTATTTAATTAAAATTCTAGACTAAATGTTAATATCTTCTCATGGTAACCGTTAATGTGATTAGTTATCCATATTTTTATAATTAATAATAATAAAAAATAGGTATACCATGTTACTTTGAAGTTTTAATTAAAGTGTTGACAGAAAACGTCAATCATTCTGAATATCACTGACAATTGATGTGTTCGTTTTTTTTGTTTTTTTTATCAATATGGCGGATCAATCGAAGACCGAAGTATTTTTACCACAGACCAATTTTTTTTACCAAGTTATTTACCTATACAGATTTTTTCAAAGACATTGACAAAGACACATAAATATAGAATTTTTAAATTTTAGAAGATTGGTTCCTAGAAAAGATGAGTATCAATTATTGGTTGACAATCCAATAAATAAACAACAATCAATCGCTTTCTCATTTTATAACATCAGTTACAGTCTGGCAAAACGTCTAAAATGGTTTTTTTTTTCAATATTGTGTCTGTCTGTTTTATCATGCAAATAATATAAAACTGTAAATAAACACTTAAATTTAATTCCAATGTATAAGAATTTCCAATATATAAGAAATTCCAATTTTCAAAGTATGACTAGTAGTCATCATCCTCCGAGCCTTTTCCCAATTATATTGGGGTCGGCTTCCAGTCTAGCCAGATGCGGCTGAACATCAGTATTTTACACGGAGCGACTGCCATCAGACCCCCGCAACCCAGTAACTGGGTAATACTGACATTCGGAGGTTAGACCAGTTGTCAGACTTTCAGGCTTCTGACTACCCGTAACGACTGCCATAGATATTCGTATGACAACCGGGACCGACAGCTTAACGTGCTCTCCGAGGCACGGAGGGGTCTCGATGTGTAACGAAACGGTCACCCATCTCCAGACTGACCGCGGCAAGTGCAGCTTAACCTTGCCGATCGTAAAATCCGCGCAGTCGTTGCTTCGCTACGAGCCCCTAAACTATGACTAGTAGTACCCCCGTTTTATATACTCAAAAGAGTATGCCAGATTGTACAATTGATGGAAATTTAAAACCATGAAACATATATAGTATAGTATATACGTATTATATCCATTGTCTAGTACCCATACCACAAGCTCTGCTTAGTTTGGGACTAGATGGTGCTGTGTAAAAATGTCCCAAAGATATTTATTATTTATTATTATTTATTCATACAGTAAAATATGGTCATCAAAATAGTAAACAAGATATATAAAATGATCGTTAAAAATGTAAGCATGACAAAAATAACAAATGTAACAGCAACAACAAACAACAAATAGAAATCGACAACAATTAAATGTAATTTAATTAAATTATATTTATAAACATCGGAATCTCCGTAAACATCGGAGAATCTACACTCGAAGTTGTTGACGATTATGTATACCTAGGACAAACTGTCCAGCTAGGTAAGTCCAACTTCGAGAAAGAGGTCAATCGTAGAATCCGACTCGGTTGGGCAGCGTTCGGGAAGCTACGCAATATCTTCTCGTCCAAAATACCGCAGTGTCTCAAGACGAAAGTCTTTGACCAGTGTGTGTTGCCAGTAATTACTTACGGTACTGAAACGTGGTCGCTCACAATGGGCCTGATAAGAAGGCTCAAAGTCACTCAAAGGGCAATGGAGAGGGCTATGCTCGGAGTGTCCCTGCGTGATCGAATCAGAAATGAGGAGATTCGCAGGAGAACGAAAGTGACCGACATAGCCCGAAGAATTGGCAAGCTTAAGTGGCAGTGGGCGGGGCACATTGCTCGCAGAACGGATGGCCGATGGGGCGGTAAAGTTCTGGAGTGGCGACCGCGTACTGGAAGGCGCAGCGTGGGTAGGCCCCCCACAAGGTGGACCGACGACCTGGTGAAGGTCGCGGGAATCCGCTGGATGCGGAAGGCACAGGACCGGTCGTTGTGGCGATGCTTGGGGGAGGCCTATGTCCAGCAGTGGACGTCTTTCGGCTGAAATGATGATGATATTTATTGTATATTTTTTTTAAATTTTTGTATAGAAATTAAATGTAACTTTGTAGCACATGTGTCTGTATCATTATTTGGACACCGAAGCAACGAGGTACTCTAACAACAATTAACAATGTGAACAAAGCATAACAAAATTATTCTAGAAAAAAAAACTATGCAAATAAAAAACTTTTATATTTTTAATTTCGGAACATTAACAGAGTCAAGGCGATCCAGTTATAATAATAATTATTATTATAAATCCTGACTATTTGCCAGCCATGACATTCAATAAGTTAGTTATGATATTATTACTGACGTCCTGACTGCCTCGTTGGTCTAGTGGTTGCAAGCGCGACTGCTGAGCGTGGGGTCCTGGGTTCGATTCCCGGGTCGGGTAAAGTGTTATTGGGTTTTTTCATTAGGAAATTCTCATTAGCAGCCCGGAGTCTGGATTTGTGCCCGCTCAATGGCAATAGGCTCGCCCCCTATTACATGGGACTATAACATAACTTGCGAAATGTGGGTGTACTATTACACCTCTGCCTACCCCTTCGGGAAATACAGGCGTGATGTTATGTTATGTTGTTATGTTACTGACGTCCGAAATTCTTGCAGAATATATATATAGTTAATATCCAATCTATCCACGATTTGCCCTACTAGAGATAGAAATTTGACGTAAGCTTCATACAAACTATGTCAAATTTCTATCTCTAGTTGGGTAAATCGTGGGTAGATAGGATATAAATTTTGGCCGTTAATCATTTTTATCCCATTTGCTTATTATAGGTGGTTAGGCTATCTTTATAAAAGAACTGTGGTTCTTTTCCGTTTTATTACTAGGGACTAGCTTGAGTAATAGATCGATTATGGCGAGCTAATTAATTACTTTGTCTCATAAATAATATCTTAATTAAACTTGTAGGAAAGTCACACGTAACGACTGCCATAGATATTCGTATGGTAACAGGGATTGACAGCTTGGTGCTCTGTGGCACGGAGGGGTCTCGATGTGTAAGATAGATAGATAGACAGATAAAACGTTTATTTAGTACTAAAACAAGACACAGGACATACAAGTAAAAATACAATAAAAAGTGTGATATGTGTCTCAGTATTGTAACAAATGGGTGTCCAGTTCAGCATGTGCCAGGTATTATACCCGACGCTGGTATTCTGCTGGATCCCTGCAGTGACATACGGACGCCGAGCAGACCAGATACATGAGAAAAATTAAGAACGATTGCTTTGTTTGTGTGTTGTTTTTGGTGTGAGTATAAAATCCACAAAAAAAAACATATATATTTATTTTATTAATTTATTATTATTAAATATATATATATGTAGGTAACGCCATAAAATAGATAATAATACTAGTATTATTTTCTATTCTTATGGTAACGCAATGGTTATCCATCCACGGACTGACCACGGCTAGGCAGCTTGACCTTGCAGATCTTTCAATTAGCCACGAGCCCCTCATCGATGCTCGATCGATGTGTTACACACGTAGTTACTGCAAAAGAGCTACAGCTGCTTTTTCCAGCATTTTCTCTTTATTATAAGTATTTGTGTTGGTCTGGGTGTGTTGCCTATGTATTATAAGTATGTATTTACAACAACAAAAAAGTATATAAGTATTATATCCATTGTCTAGTACCCACACCACAAGCTCTGCTTAGTTTGGGACTAGATGGTGCTGTGTAAAAATGTCCCAAAGATATTTATTTATTATTTATTCTGCCGTTTCAAAGAAAACCACAATATTTCTAAATATTGCAGCTAGGTTTATAAATATTTGCGTATTTATTAAAATGTTTTGCATTTCCGCGTGCGCGCGCGCCGACTCGAGACGCGCCGCTACGCAATCACGACTGTATGCTAATGACAGCTGTTCTGCACTATTGCCGCTTGTCTATGGTACTTAAGCAGAGCAATATGGGATAGCAAAGTAGTACCTACTACACTACTAGCGTTTTTTATTATGTAGTGCGTAGGCACTGTGTACCTTCGAAAGTAGGTAAAACATATTATTGAAGAGTTTTAAGATTTGGTAAAGTAATTACAAAATTGGAAGATGGAAGAGTTGGAAGGGGACGACCTCGGCCAACGTATCGCGATCAAATCGCGGAAGTTCTCAAAAAATGCCAGATTAAGAGTTCTCTAAACCGACGAGCATGCATGACGAGGTTAATAGACGTAGATGAAGCGAAAGAGGTGTGTCGGGATCGTAGCAGGTGGAAATCCATAGTCTCTGCCTACCCCAATGGGAAACAGGCGTGATAATATGTAGGTATGTATGTAATTACAAAATTGGCTAAATATTGTTGCTCGGCACGGACGGGCGGTTATCTAGGTACTTACAATTTTTATTTATTTAATGGTCTATGTTTTTTTATTTTCCTTTATTTTTGTTAAAACATACATAACATGACAAAAGCAAACCAAAAACCACGGGGTTTTGTCCGGAATGTCCAGCAGTGGACGTCTTCCAGCTGAAATTATGAATGTCATTATGATCGTTCCCAATTTGTCAAATGTTCACTTTCTTTCTTTCCTTGTTGTTAGAATATTATTATTAATTAGGATGCTGCTTCTCTATTAAATTATTCATAATTTGTAATCAAAGAGCCACCGCTACAAAATTATGATGCGTTTGGGAATGAGGCGTACTGTTCCGCACTATTGCAGACCATTGCTGCACTGTCTGCCAACCCAGCTTTGTGGAACGTACTTGCATGCTCTTTTTCGTATTGAGATCGAGTTAGTATGAAGTAGCTTTCCTACTGTAACAATAATGTGTATATGTGTGTACAATCAAGTGTAATAAATAAATATAAATATTTTTTGGACATTTTACGTATAACCATCTAGTCCCAAACTAAGCAGAGCTTGTACTATGGGTACTAGACTATGGATATAATACTTAGATACTTTTTTTTGTAAATACATACTTATAATACATAAGAAACACCCAGACCAACACACGTTAATCACACAAATATTTGTGTCCTGTGGGAATCGAAACCACGACCTCGTGATCAGCAGTCTGACACTCGAACCACTTGACCACAGAGGTTGTCTAATAATAATAAAGTATCGATAGTATACGCATTGTTCCGTGTGGTGTCGGACGTAAAGAATTGCACCATCCTATATCTTCTCATGGGTGTCAAAAAAGGCGACTAAGGCATTCACCAGAGGATGGGCAGCAGCGTTCTCTGAGTATTTTTAATAATAAATAATAAATAAATATATATATTCTCTGAGTATTTAAACAACCAACTGCGATCGCCAACCCGCTTGCCAAGCGTGGCGATTATGGCATGTCCCCATCATTGATGATAATGATGATCGATAGTATACGCAAAAAAGTAGATGGTAGTGATATTATGGTCTGTAGTTGTTTTGCACTACACTAACTCGTTGTGACTGTCCGGGAATGTTCAAGACCGTATCTACACGCTCTTTCTTTAGGGGATGGATAAATCTGTTTTGGACGCGGAGTCACTAAAAGTGTACTTTGCAACATATCTAACAGTGCAATTTTTTAGTTCTAATTTCTTTTGCATTGAATGTTAGAAACATGTTGGGCGTAATTGCGTATTTATTTTTTGGTAGCGACAAACCGACGACACGCGTTCCGGTATTAAAAGACAGTAAATAACATTTCTATCACCTCATTATTTAGATTTCTTTGGTGGATCCCCATCTGACTAAATGGCTATCATAACCACAGATATAGTAAAAAATATAGACGAAGTGCTGCGAACAACCATAGTGAAGCCAACAAAAACCGTGCTCCTTCATGTACAACCAGTGCTCACGTACACACCATGCACCTGAAGGATATTTGTTTTCGCGATGCTTACTGGATGATGCCGCGACATGTGAACTGTGAGGGGTGAGCACGGTTTAAAGTGCATGTGTGTGCGTGAGCACTGGTTGTACATGAAGGAGCACGGTTATGTTGGCTTCACTATGGTTGTTCGCAGCATTTAGTCTATATTTTTTACTGTGTCTGTGATCATAACATAAATAAAATAACAAACATACATCCTCTCTTAGGTCGTGAAACCAAACCTAAGATTAAGAATTGACTATTAGAACTAGATTATGAACAAGCAGAAATGTTATTGCTTTCTGCGCCCATGTATATTCACTCCACATTCATACTCACACTCACCCACACCACACCTACACGAACATCGCTCACACACACAAACACAACACATTGTCCACATCACAATTTTTTTTTTTAAACTGTAATTATTATTCACTAGTTCGTGTTAAACTAATGGGAGAAGACACTGACTTCTGTAACACAGGTTTGTACCTAGCTCAGAAGTCAGGGACTTTACAGATATTTGATGTAAAACTTTTTGTAAAAATATTTATTTATTTATTTATTTTATTTTAACATAATAATCTAGATGTTTAATTTAATTTTCTTGTTGTCAGCGTGCTCTCATGCTAATCGAATTCACCTGCAAAGAATGCGTTTCACAATATTTTCCTCGGTCGTCATTTGAAGCTGTTGGTAAATATAACGACACTCCGTATGGTAATGAGATGTTTCTGCATCGATGCGTCCAGTTCCTCGTAGAAAGACTTATATTTGTTTTTCTATTTGTGAACGAGTACGTTTTTATGCTATGCAACTAGAATGATATATTCTTGATTATGTAGATTATGTAAAGTCGAATGACAAAGGGGCGTATGTAAGAGCTGGTCTAAACTATAGTGCAGACTGAGGGTCGGATCCCTCGAGCCGCAGTGATGGCCCAACTAGTCCCAAGTTTAGGTATGAAGTAGAAGACCCTGAAGTGGCCCGAACTGGATAGGTCGCAAATGTCATGCATTGTAGTTCTCGAGGCCTATCCACACAAAACGAAAGTCGGCACACGGCTGAGATTTAGTCAGTACGAGTCCCAGGACGCAGCGCCTCCCCGTGTAATGTGACATGCGATATGCATTTTCTAACTGTGAGTTTGCACTGACGAAACATTAACATAAAAATATGTTGAAAAGTCAGTTTTCTGTCAATATATCGAATCGCGTTCGCATTATCACACAAATTGTTGAAACGAAACTTGTTAGACATTTCATAGTCCATTGACATGTCTCACAAATTAATTTCGATACACTTCAAAGTATCTGCTTTCGGCCATACATGTTTACCGACCTCATTGGATAACACAAAAAACGAGATTTATACAAGTTTTGACACATGACTAAACATCAGTGCGAACGTCAGCCGTGACAAATCTTTAGACAAACATGTCAATGTATAAGTCTAGTCAGTGCAAACACAGCCAACAACAAATCTTGAAATCTGTCAAAGAATATACCCAGTTTTCTGCAGTGCGAACGTAACAATCAACAAAACAAGTTGTGACATTAGTTTCATATGACAAGTTTACATGTTAAATGTTTTTTGGTGCAAACCCACAGTGAGTCTCAAAAAAAACTGAGAATCGGATTCGCATTTAGGAGATACCTAGATATATTGCCTTCTCGTACTGAGAAGAGGCCCGTGCCCAGCAGTGGGACAGTAATGGGCTGGTTATGTTATGTTAGATATATTGAGTTCAAATTCAAAAGTTTTTATTTCGAATAAGCATTTTCATGGACTTTCAGAATCCAGTTGCACGGTTCCAAAATGTTGTTCCTATGGAGAAGAGCCGGCAAGAAACTCTAGTAGTTAATTGTGATAGTCGTTGAATTAATTGCTTGATTGAAAACACCAGATAACACTACCAAAAAGATCTTCCAGCTTTAGCCATCCTAAAACCATTTTATTTTACGTTGCCCGTGACACAACTCCACTTAATAAAAGTGAAATGTCAAACATGGCTGTCTGTTTCCCCTCACGTCTCGTTCAACGCATAATATGAAAGAAGTAGGTACATTTTGATGCATCATGCGACCCTCGAACGCCTCAATATGTGGATCACGTCGCAAGAGTAACGTGTGAACAACTGACTTTTGTTTTTATTTATTGCTTTAGGTTTTTGTCGATGTTCTTTTGATGTTGTGTTTATTAAATACTGTTTTCTTGAGGAAATAATGCACAAAATTCAAAAAGACATAACCATATCTAGAGATTTGGTTGATTTAATCTAGAGGATAAACAAAGTTAACACCCAGACATACTGAATTTAAGTGAATATGTCGGACCTTGCTATTTAGGACAGAAAATAAGGCCACCCGCAGGCACTCCATCTATATACCACCTACCACTTAATAAAAACCGGCCAAGTGCTAGTCGGACTCACCCATTAAGGGTTCCGTACCACCCATCGACCTAATACGACATAGATAACGATTTAATTTATGAGAGTCCATCAAAGAAATCAACGCACCGTGCGCGAAATATGAATTTTTGCATCTTTCTTACGCACGTACAACCACATATGTCTATGTTTGACCTATTTTAAGTATTTTTTGCTAAATTACAAAGTATGCACTAATCAGACCAAGTTTGACGCTGGTATGTATTACCGTTTTGAAGATAGAGTAGGAACAAAAACGTTGAAAAAATGCATGTTTTTCGATGTTTCTTGTATGGGTTTTGGTTAACCCCCAGTGTATTTTTTTTAATACCTATTTGTCGTGATAGGGGTCATAGCAACAAATATTCTGTGTAAATTTCAACCGGCTACCTATTACCGTTCATAAGATACAGTCCTGTGACAGACAGACGGACGGACGGACGGACAGCATAGTGAGAGTAATAGGGTCCCGTTTGGCACCCTTTGTGTACGGACCCTAAAAAAGAAAGAAAAGAAAAAGTGTTTATTCTCAGCAATAATCTTTTTACAAAAAATATTACTTCTGCCAAACTGTAAAGCAGTTTATTAACAGATGTAGCTTTCTTTTTTCTTACATTTTAATATTCTTACACATTTTCACCTATAAACTAACAAAAATTACACTTAAACTAAACATTATTAACGGTATTTTAAATTTTGCCATGCATGAAGGGTGACATTTGTGTTGAACATAAGAATTGATAGTTTTTATGTATTTTCTATAGTAAAATGCTTTGACAAAAATAAGGCAAGGCAACTCCTGTCATACAATGCTTACAATCCCTGACCTGCCAAAAGGTTCTCTTTGGGGAATGCAATAATAAAGTTACTTCACTCATTGTTATGCGAATCACATAACAATTTATTCTATAAATCCATAATGTGCTCATTACGCTTGCTCACAAACATCACGCCTTTTCGTTAGGTAACTGGCAATTGTAATGGCGACCGTGTCATCATAGTAAATGGATAGAATTGTTAATTTTATTACGATTATGTAGTGTCATTAATTTGGAGTAATATAAGTACGGTCGACCGCACGTCAGTGGTAACACTTTGACATTATCTTTATTTCGTAAGCAGTAAGGGCGGTTTTCGAATTGAAGTGTTATCACAGTCATGCAGTCGACTGTACTAACATAGTTTATAATGCTCATTGTTCATCATCAATAAGTAGTAGAATATAAGTACTAACATAGTTTATAAGGCTCATTGTTCATCATCAATAAGTAGTAGAATATAAGTACTAACATAGTTTCTAAGGCTCATTGTTCATCATCAATAAGTAGTAGAATATAAGTACTAACATAGTTTATAAGGCTCATTGTTCATCATCAATAAGTAGTAGAATATAAATACTAACATAGTTTATAAGGCTCATTGTTCATCATCAATAAGTAGTAGAATATAAGTACTAACATAGTTTATAAGGCTCATTGTTCATCATCAATAAGTAGTAGAATATAAGTACTAACATAGTTTATAAGGCTCATTGTTCATCATCAATAAGTAGTAGAATATAAGTACTAACATAGTTTATAAGGCTCATTGTTCATCATCAATAAGTAGTAGAATATAAGTACTAACATAGTTTATAAGGCTCATTGTTCATCATCAATAAGTAGTAGAATATAAGTACTAACATAGTTTATAAGGCTCTTTGTTCATCATCAATAAGTAGTAGAATATAAGTACTAACATAGTTTATAAGGCTCATTGTTCATCATCAATAAGTAGTAGAATATAAGTACTAACATAGTTTATAAGGCTCATTGTTCATCATCAATTAGTAGTAGAATATAAGTACTAACATAGTTTATAAGGCTCATTGTTCATCATCAATAAGTAGTAGAATATAAGTACTAACATAGTTTATAAGGCTCATTGTTCATCATCAATTAGTAGTAGAATATAAGTACTAACATAGTTTATAAGGCTCATTGTTACTAACATCGTGTTTATATTGGATTATGTTGTCCGTAAAGTATTTATTAATATTATAGTAGTATTCCCCAAAAGGTGGACCGACGAACTGGTGAAGGTCGCGGGAATCCGCTGGATGCGAAAGGCGCAGGACCGGTCGTTGTGGCGATGCTTGGAGGCCTATGTCCAGCAGTGGACGTCTTTCGGCTGTAATGATGACATAGTAGTAGTCACACAGACAGCGGAACGTTTTCTTCTAGCGCTGTCATTCCGCCGTCGTACAGTCCCGCGCGCGATCCGCCCGCAGTGTGACATGCACGCCCGGTCCACGTTCGGTCGACGCTACGCCTCAATTCCGTCCCGCCCGCTGTGTGACATGCACCTTAAGACTTTGGAAACCGTTGTTTTAAACCATTATGCCTAATGTTCTTCCTCTCTTGTTCCAGGGTTCAGACCCTCGCGTGGCGACCTGTCGCGGGCGGCTGCAGACTAGGCGCTGCCAGCTCAACCAGGAGATCAACAAAGAGCTGCGGCTGCGGGCTGGAGCCGAGAACCTGTTTAAGGTATGTTGGGAAGAGAATGATCAGGGACCCTATATGAGTACTATAATATAATTTTTCATGCCTTAATTGGTGGAACATAGTGAACTGCACATTCACTCAACAATGTATATTTATGTACCTACTTTGTTCAGCAATAAAGTTTTGAATTGAATGGAGTTGTTTTGCTCGAAATAAAGTTTTTCTTTTCCATTCTATTTGTGTTATTTTTTGTACAGTAAACAATAATGACAGGACCGGTCGTTGTGGCGATGCTTGGGGGAGGCCAATGTCCAGCAGTGGACGTCTTTCGGCTGAAATGATGATGATGATGATGACACAATAAACGCCAATTTGGAACCGTGCAACTAGATTCTTAACGTTTTGAAAGTAAATGCTTATTCGAAATAAAAACTTGAATTTGAATTTGGAGGGGTGGAGGAGGGAAGGGCTACTTTACAGTAACCCTCTCCCCGGCAATGATAAATAAATATAATTAGGGACATTTTTACACAGCACCAAACTAATAAAAAAAAATTTTAAACTAATTTTGTCCCAAACTAATTAGAGCTTGTACTATGGGGTATTAGACAGTGAATATAATACTTATATACTTTTTTTGTAAATACATACTTAAAATACATAATAAACACACCCAGACCAACACAAACACTTAAGTTAATCACACAAATATTTGTGTCCTGTAGGAATCGAACCCACGACCTCGTGATTAGCAGTCCGAAACTCGAACAGACCACGGACGTCGTCGATATATTTAGTTATTAATAAAAACGCCTTAATTTTTCGCCAACCTTAAAATTATTATTAATATCACCTATCTAATGGCAGTGTATAGTGTACTTTTACTATATCTGAACTTTTCGGTAGTAGCTTTGGGATTGCAAGTATTTGCTACATCTCCGGCGCTGCGGGAAGAGCAGCCTCAGCGCCACTTGCGGAGGCCGCTCTCCCTAGGCGCCTCCGGATTTATAAACACACACAAACCAGAAAACCTCTAAATGCCGATTAGTCGGACACCCCCGGTCACCACGCATCTGCAGTAGCTCTGCATATCATACGCTCCGCCGTCAATCAGACGTCAGTCCGTCAGCGAGCGGCACCAATCATACGGAATCATACCACCGAACTTTTCAGCCGACCAATCATAACGCGCCGTGCAACCCCCGCCAACATTTTACGACTGCGTTCTCATGTAAAACTTTGTATATGTGGCATCTTGAGGCTTACTGAAAAACACTACGAGTAGGTCAGACAAGTACAGTCTAACAAAGCAATTAGTATCCAGGGTAGAGAGATATAAATGAAGTTTTCTCAGAAGATTATGGATGTTTTCGAGTGAAATGTAATTTTAATAACAGACAAAGTTAAACTGTATTTATACAAAAACCCTAATCAAACCATTCTATAATAATTTCCTGAGAAATCTTCATCTATATCTGACCAGCCTGTATACTAATTGCTTTGTTAGATTGTACCATGTGAATATTTCAAATCATAACAAATCCATAACGTACCTTACGAAAACCGTTACTAGTATTGCCAATTAAATAAAAACGATATTTCTAGCATTTCCCTGTACGCTTCCTGCTACAAATCGCTAGCCAATCGCATCGCAATCACACTAATCGCCATCGCGGCGTGACGTCACGTGCGATTGACACTTTCCCTGCGCGTGCGCATTGCGATGCAATTCTGTTTTTGTTGCGTTTACTGATGATTGGTTCCATTTCTATGTTGTTATAGGATTGTGGTATTAACTTACTATGGAGATCCGGGAGGAAAGTATACTTAGAGAAAACTATTTAGTAAATACAACGTGTTGATCTGTATTCGTGCCATATTTAAGGAGGTGACTATACCACTGATACTGAACAGGAATCAATAAAAAAATCAATACCATTTTTTTAAACCTATTTGTAAACAAATTCCCTCCGTGTGTCGCGTGCGACACAAAAACGATGGGTGCAAAACCACAAAAACAATTTGCAGGTGTTTCCACCCTTTGAGTATGCCTATCGGTGGCTTACTTGACTTATTTTCAGAGTCGTTCGGGATTTATTTTCAAACCCTCGCTATGTTTCTAAGTAAAAATTTAGGTATTAAATAATCGTAGATTTTTTTTTGATGACTGAGCACATTATTTATATCATTTGCTCTAGAAATATGGAACGGTTACAGATCAACTACTTGTATAGTTAGAATGGAAACTGACTCAAACATTAGACACAGACTAGGCAGATATCTTTATACACCACCACTTTAAAATCACCAGAAACAATTTAAGGGTAGTCTCTGCTCATCATTATTAACAACTTTTATTATGGGACCAACCCTGAAATCGTGAAAAAATATAAGCTGATCCCTACATTTGTGTTCACAAAAATCCATAAATCGACAAAATGTCAAAATCAATAAGCTGATATTTTTTTTCGCGGTTGTAGGTTTAGTTCCATAATAAAAGTTGTTCATAATGATGAGCAGAGACTAAACTTTAATTTTTTTCTGGTTATTAAATAATAGTGCTGTTTAATAAGCCTAGGAAGTGAGCCAATTTTATCCAAACATTCAAACCAAATTCTGGCTGATTTTTCCTAAATTCAATTTCGGATCCTACCTACTACTTATCTAAGAATCAAAGTCAGTTATTGGCCGCAAAGTCTACACTCCGCAGCTGTACATATAGGTACATAACAAATTCACCGCTATTCTATCTCAATAATCGAAATTTGCTGATTTCTGGACATATAAGGAACTCATATTTAAATTCTTTATTGCATTCCACAATGTACATTTTTGGTTG
The DNA here is from genome assembly GCA_949699075.1 of Asteroscopus sphinx. Lineage (NCBI taxonomy): Eukaryota > Metazoa > Arthropoda > Insecta > Lepidoptera > Noctuidae > Asteroscopus > Asteroscopus sphinx. The sequence continues at coordinate 2,764,161 of OX453023.1, read as the reverse complement.
TAAACTTAATATTAGGTTACGTATCAATCAAGGACCCTGTCGGGCACAACAAAAAGTCGACAAAAAACTCTTTGACACAAACTCCTTGTCACAAACTGCTCGGCATAAACTCCTCGACGCAAACTCCTTGACATAACTCCTCGTAGGAGCTCTTTGTGGGGGAGCTTTTCCATGGATGTACTACCACCGTACCTACTTATGCCACCAAACAGTGATGCTGGCATTGCTGTATTCTGGTGTGAAGGATACGGGTGCCGGTGAAATTACAATCTTATGAGACTTTCCACCTTCATTACTCAGTTTGGCGAACCGACTCGCAACAACATTTAGGCAACAGCCTAAAGCCCAGCCTTGAGCTACGGAGCGAGCTATGCTTGGAGTTTCTTTGAAGGATAAAATTCGTAACGAGATGCTCCGGAAAAGAACCGGAGTGACCGACATAGCTTGTAGGATCAGTAAGCTGAAGTGGCGGTGGGCTGGCCATGTCTGTCGAAGGACCGATGGCCGCTGGAGCAGACGAGTCCTTGAGTGGAGACCGCGAATCGGCAAACGCAGCAATGACCTGAAGAACGTGGCTGGGGGGAACTGGATGCGGAAGGCAGAGGACCGAGTATTGTGGCGCAACTTAGGAGACGCCTATGTCCAGCAGTGGACTGCGATAGGCTGAGTTGATGAACAGCCTTGGGTGTTTTTGCAGTTGTTATGGGCTAAGGTAACCGTTTAACATCAGGTGGGATTTTAGCTCGTTTTGCTTTCCTATAATACAAAAAATACAAACGCCTTGTGATATTTCCATTTTCAGCTCCATTCGTAGTGATTTTTTTCGCTGTAAGCTCCATTTTTATCGTTTGCAGTATGGACGATTCGTCTGAGGTTGGCAGATAGACTTATGCCTCTATCAATGTTTTGTGTGAACCAATTATTGAATTAATTGTATTATAACGCTTTTTTTAAAAGCTTAACAGTCTTTTTAACATAATATGCTAGTCATCCAAACACTTGTCTACTCTAGACAAAAAACGAAAAGTCACTCAACCTCAAAACCAGACTTCCTTTCGATCTTTTGACTTCTCAAGACAAAGACGAGAGTCGAGTACATCGCCCCCCCATTGTGACGTGTGCACGACCGTGTCGCCCTATGGTCTGTGACCCTTGACCTTGTGGTCATGAGGTATGGGGTAAGGAAATCGGCAAGGTTATTTAAACGGTCTGAAAATGAACCTTCGGACGGTGATACATAGATACGGTACAGATTGCTTCTCAATATATTTTGGTAACAGTAACTCTTTCTCTCCCATAAAACAGCTTGTAGGCACAGACATAGTAAAATATATACAACATGTAACAAAAACCCTGTTGTTCCTGTAAGGTACGTTAACAGAATTGATATTCATACGTAAGGACACAACTCATTTGGAAAAACTCTTCAATAAAAATAATAAAATTAAATATTAAATCATTATTAAAAGTGATTATAACACTTTCAATTTACAATTAATTATAATTTAACATTAAATAGAATTATTTTTATTGATATAATCACTGAGTGTGTGAGTTTTGAGTGATATAATCACTTTCAATTTACAATTAATAATGATTTAATATTTAATTTTATATTTTTTACTAAAGAGTGCCACGACTGCCTCGTTGGTCTAGTGGTCGCAAGCGCGACTGCTGAGCGTGGGGTCCTGGGTTCGATTCCCGGGTCGGGCAAAGTGTTATTGGGTTTTTTCAGTAGGAAATTCTCAGTAGCAGCCCGGAGTCTGGATTTGTGCCCGGCCAATGGCAATAGGCTCGCCCCCTATTACATGGGACTATAACATAACTGGCGAAATGTAGGTGTACTATTACACCTCTGGCTACCCCTTCGGGGAAATACAGGCGTGGCGTGTGGTGTGTTATGTTATGATATGTTATGTTACTAAAGAGTTTTTACAAATGAGTTGTGTCCTTACGCATGAATATTGATTCCGATAACGTAGCTCACAGGAACAACATGGGGCCTACTCGCGTTTGACGAACGACAAACGAAGTACGAACTTTCGTTCCGACTGATAATAAAAATTTCCTACACAATAAAGATAGGCACATAAAAAAGGCACAATAAAGATAGACGACTACTATGAAATTGATCAGAGAACAGAGAAACCAACGTCAAAACACGATCATCGCATGCGATATGAGAACGATGGTCGAACGGAGTAGCAAATTGTGCGATGAACGATACGACGAATCGAATATCGTCGAACGCGAGTAGACCCTCAGGGTTATTGTTACATATTGTAGACAAAGTGCTACGAACAATCATAGTGAAGCTAAAAAAAATATGCTCCTTCGTGTACAACCAGCGCTCACACACTATGCATCTGAAGGATATATGCTTTCGCGATGTTTACTGGACGATGGTCCCCCCCATATGTCGGCATCCCGCGACATATGTATTGAGAGGGGTGAGCACGGTTTGAAGTGCATGTGTGTACGTGAGCGCTGGTTGTACACGAAGGAGCATAGTTTTTGACTTCACTAGATTGCTCGCAGCACTTCGTCCATATTTTTACCCGACTGCGCCAGAAGGAGGGTTATGTTTTTCGAGTGTATGTATGTATGTATATATCTTTGGCACGCTCTGTAGCCTAAACGGCTTGATGGATCTTAGCTTGAGAGGTGTCGTTGGATTCGTCTTAATTGTGAGAGTGACACTGGGTATATTAAAATTATAAAAAACAAAATGGCCGCTTTTTGGAGCCATTTTATGTGACTTCAAAAAATTTTTTTTGCTCACAACCTATCGAGTGGGGTATCAAAATAAAGGGTTTTATAAATGGTTTACGAATATATATACAACTTATATGTTTAAATGTAATTTGGAATGAGAAATGCTAAAAAACAACAAAATATTCAACGTTAAAAATGAATTTGACTTTTCAAAAAAGAACATGAATAGTATGATAAATAAAACATGACAAAACAAAAAAAAAAAACAAAAAAATTAATTAACAAAATAAAAAAACCCGACTGCGTGTAAAAATAACAGAAAAGATATAAACAAGACTTATCAACACGCAGGCGGAGGCTACCGATGAACTATTATGTAATTCATGACCAAAAACATACGTAGCCTCCGACTGCGTGTTGATAAGTCTTGTTTATATCTTTTCTGTTATTTTTACACGCAGTCGGGTTTTTTTATTTTTGTTAATTATTTTTTTTATTTACTATGTCTGTGCTTGAAGGTAAGATCTCGCATAGGTTGGCGAACTTAGCAAATAAAGTGTAGCTAATTTTGTTTTGTATGGGTCTCAGACACACAATAAGTTTTTGCGGTAAGCGTGTGAGTTCGATATCCTCATGTTTTCATACACCGGTAAACACTTTTTGTTACAAGTTCAAGAATCGACCGCAGGTTAACACTCTACTTTTAACTTTGCTGTTTGTTTTAGGTTTAAAGAAATTTATGCTCAATAAAAACACAGAGTTACTTAATAATTTCTTAGGTTATCGCAATCACTACACATTATAATAAAACCGAAGTTATACCGAAAAAGTTAGTTAAAATGAAAAAGTTGTATGACCGTCGCCGTACACGCGATCTTATATTGTTTTACAAAATTGTGAATGGATTAACTAAATGCAGTGAATTAGTTGAACGTATCCTATATTCAGTCCCTTCTAAACCTCCCCGACATCCTAACACCAGAGTGTTCCATATCCCAAGACGCAACACCAACTTAGGTCTAAATGCTCCCTTGCTCAGAATGAGTAGGGAGTATAACAGCTTCTGCAAATTTACAGATACTGACATACACTGTGTCTCGCTGAATAGGTTTAGGAAGTTAACCACGGAGGTGCGGGGGCACAACGTCAGTGCATTAATTTAATTTAATTAAATTAAAAAAAATGGTTTTAAAATTTTTGCTTAGTTTGAGCTTAGTTTTAGTTTTAGTTATTTTTACTCTTGTATCTAAATAATTATTTATTTTCGCATATTAATGTTAGTAACCCTACATTACTTTTGAACTTGCTGTCTTTTCTATGAGTGCTGTGCGTACCTGTAATGGGCATACATATAAGAAATGTTATTATTGTATTGTGTGTTTTCTGTATGCTATATATGTATTGCTGTTGGTATACCATAAATAAATAAAAAACCGGTTATACTTTGTTTTATTACAGAGTCACTTACTTGAGAACAATATTAGGTAATAACTTCTTAGGTTTTCGCGATCACTACACATTATAATAAAACAAAGTTTAACCGGATTAAATCGCGTATATTATTTTAGTCTACCTGCGACCACGATATGCTGCAAAGATTTCGAAGCGTCAGGAAAACCAATTTAAATAATATACGCGATTTAATCCGGTTAAACTTTGTTTTATTATAATATTAGGTAACTTAAGCTATGATGGTTTAGTTCGTCGAAATAAATAAATAAAAATTGTGGTGTACTCATCCAATGTATTCGTTATTTTATAAAAGAGTTGCCTGAAATTACATACAGTGCTAGTTCAGTTTTGAATGCATTAAATGAGCTTACATTTTTAATACGTGAGGGTATTTTTTTATGTTTTACTTAAGCAATTTTAATGATTTCTTCAGTGCAATGCATAGCACCCACAACATAAGCACTATAAGTACAGTCAACCTCAGGTCAATGGTAATATTAGAATTTCGGAAACCGCCCTTACTGCTTACGAAATAAAGACACTGTCAAGGTCAAACTGCGTCATTTAAAATGCCAGAAGTTATATGTGCCCAATCAAAGCGCCCCCAACGTTGGTTCCTGGAACTAAAATTGCAAATGGCCATCGTGTGTCATGATGACATTGTAGGCACATTAGTTCCGTGGACCAACACCACTACAGCCAGCGCTAACAGTGCCAAAACGGCGGAAACCAAATGACGTAATTACAACTTTGTCAAACTGTTACTACTTGACGTGAGGTCGACTATACCTCTCGCTAGAGAGTATTATCACAATCTTGCCACTCCAAACAGTCGTCCAACACGAGAGTTAAGTAACCCAAGCTGCTTTCAGAATTGTCAATCAATGTCCCGAGTTGTCCTTAAAAACTGTCAATGTCAATTTTCGTTGAACCACTGTGTGGAACAGATAATTAGACCGTGGTATTATGTCCCTTGGACTGCACATTCTCGTCATGAATAATGAAGTGTTTTTTGCGACCAACACTCCAAATTAAAACAAAATAAACACACTGACCAACACTCTATTAAAACTCTCTTTTAACTGATTTGCAGGCGACAACGAACAGGAAGCTTCGTGAGACAGTGGCGCTGGAGCTGAGCTTCGTGAACTCCAATCTGCAGCTGCTGAAGGAGCAGCTGGCAGATCTCAACTCCTCCGTGGAACTGTACCAGAGCGACAAGTAAGATGCATTGGAGTTTATAATCTGTTGATTTTTGAAGTGAAAACTTTTTTGCCGCATTGAGCGATTTTCGGCAAGGGCAAAACTTATGAGTTCCCGACATGCTGTTGTGACCTTTTTAAAGTGAAAACTTCTTTAGCCGCGTTGAGCGATTTGAAATTACTTGATTTGGTCTAGGTATAAAAAGTTGGCAACCATAATTACCACCCACAAGCTTCTCCCCTTCAGCAAGACTCTTGAACAAGCAGGTTCGTACTGCACAGTTACACACATAGCTGGAAACTGCCTTGTATAACTTTAGTAATCAATCTGAACATTATAAGAAAACAAGTTTAATTAGTTCATTTAATTGGGCCAATAAATTATATTTTGGTAGCAAATTGTCCGAATCACCTTGACGAGTTTCTCAGTGTACAAGTATCCATATACTTCTAGGGTTGTCACTGTGTCGTTTTAACATTCCTCACGATATGTTTCTGGAGATAAATCCGGAGATAGTAAACGGACTTTTCCTTGAAAACTGAATTTCGAGCTATAGTGATCATTGTATTGGTACATAGGTACCTATGTATAATAACTTCTTAGGTTTTTGCGATCACTACACATTATAATAAAACAAAGTTTAACCGGATTAAATCGCGTATATTATTTAAATTGGTTTCCCTGACGTTTCGAAAGCTTTGCAGCATTTCGTGGTCGCAGGTTGACTAAGATGACAAGCGTCTTTACAAATATTTCTAAAAAATTATTTTAATCTACCGTACAACACAACATAACACAACAAACAACACTGCAAAAGATAATGATATTGTGAGTGATTACTGCGTGCATCGAAACGATTTTAATTAATAATATTGTACGGTAGATTAAAATATTTTTTTAGAAATATTTGTAAAGACGCTTGTCATCTTAGTCTACCTGCGACCACGAAATGCTGCAAAGCTTTCGAAACGTCAGGGAAACCAATTTAAATAATATACGTTATTTAATCCGGTTAAACTTTGTTTTATTATAATACCTATGTATATTTCGAAATTCCGGACGTCTCATAATTCCCAGCAAATTTCCGAAAAAGTGCTCAAAAAACCGTAACGACACGGATAATTCCGGAAGAATGGCATATCTTCTTATATCGTGGTGACATGAGCTACATAATGATAATAGCTCATGCCGTTGGGAAAATATTAGCCAGTCAGCAGGTTGGTAGCGGGGCTGACTGCCCAGGGTGCGCCGGACGATCAATTAAATATCGTCACTCATGGAGGCTCTTTTAATGCACTCCATAATAATAAATGGCATATGGTATGTTCTCAATGGTGTGTGTAATCCGCCAACCCTACTAGGCCAGCGTGGTGGACTAAGGCCTTAGCCTTCTCGTACCGTGAAGAGACCCGTGCCCAGCAGTGGGATAGTAATGGGCTGGTTATGTATGTGTTTATGTACCAGGCCCCTCAGAAAGTATTGCGAAAAAAAGTTTTTATATATGGGAGACTGGCCAGTTATAATGTTTTTCGAAAATATGATTATTTATAAGTAAAAATAAGTAAGTTCCAATTTCAAAATTTCCCTCCACATTTTTTGCGAGTTAATTCAAAGTATTGTGTCTCACTGAAATATGGATCTGCGCCGGGAACATTTTAGAGCTATCATTTTATACGATTTCAAGTGTCGCCTGAAACCGGATGAATCGTACGATAGACTTCAAATGGCATTCATGGATGAAGGCCCTTCCAAGGCAACCGTGTATCGTTGGTATAACGAATTCAAGCGCGGTCGACCAACTTTGGGGGATGACGAAAGAAGCGGTCGCCCTTTGACGGCTGTTACCGAAGAAAACGTGCTAGCAGTGAAAAATTTAATCCAAGACAATAGGCGAATTACATATCAGGAGATTCAACACATATTGAAGATTGGATCGGGAAGCGTTCACGAGATTCTACACAGCCATCTTCGCGTGAGGAGGATAGTATCACGCTGGGTGCCGCACAACCTCACCGATGCTCAGAAGCAGGCCCGGGTGGAATGGTGCCGTGATATGCTTAACAAATTTGAAGCAGGCTCGTCTCGGCGTGTTTACGACATCGTTACAGGTGATGAGTCCTGGATTTATCAATACGACCCAGAAACCAAGCGCCAGTCAACTGTTTGGGTGTTTCAAAATGAGCCAACGCCTACCAAAGTGAAGCGATCTAGAACGGGGGTAAGATTTTGATCGCTAGCTTTTTTAATTTGACTGGCCACTTGGTATCAATTCCCTTACGGGATCAAAGAAGCATTAATGCCGAATGGTATACTACCAAATGTTTGCCAGAAGTTTTCTCTGTTATAAGCAACAAGCGACCAAACACAGGGCTCCGCGGGCTACTGCTCCACCACGACAATGCACCTGCGCACACCGCACTCAAAACGAGGGACTTCCTGGACAGCACGCCAGTCAAACTCCTGGGTCACCCTCCTTACAGCCCTGATCTAGCACCGTGTGACTTCTTTTTATTCCCAAAAATAAAAAATCAGCTCAAAGGGATACAATTTTCGTCGCCGGAAGATGCGCTGGCTGCGTTCGAGCAGGCTGTAAACGAGGTGTCTGCGGCGGACTGGAAAAAGTGTTTTGAAAACTGGTTTAGGCGCATGAATCTTTGTATAGAGGCTGGTGGAAAGTACTTTAAAAAGATTTGATAAAAATATATGTACGTATAGAACAATTTTTTTTAGTTTCGCAAAACTTTCTGAGTGTCCCACGTATATGGTATGAACGCGTGGTAATCGCAGTATGTCATTATTGGCAAGCAGAAGTTCGCACTGTCATCCTCTTGATGACCTTAGTCCGTCATCCCCCTGCTACATCAGCCTATATTAGTCCACTACTGGACATAGGCATCTCCAATGGCACGTCACTGACATCGATCCTCGGCAACTCGCATCCAGCTGCTACCAGCAACCTTGCCGATGTCATCATAATCGCACTATCGCTTTAGGTAAAGATAGTTGTAAGGAGGATTAATAAATAAATGAATTAATCAGTCCATCTAGCCTCAGGGCGTCCCACCCTTTGCCGATTCGCGGTCTTCACTCAAGAACACTACCCCAACGGTTATCGGTCTTCTTACCTGACATATTATAGGTACAGTCGAACAAAGCAATTAGTATCCAGGGTCGATAGATATAAATGAAGTTTTCTCAGAAGATTATGGATTTTTTCGAATGAAATATCATTTTAATAACGGACAAAGTTAAACTGTATTTATACAAAACCCTAATCAAAGCGTTCTATAATAATTTCCTGAGAGATATTCATCTATATCTGGCGACCCTGGATAGTAATTGCTTTGTTAGACTGTACATAACACTTAGATAATTATTTCGCCGACAATCGACAGCCCTATCCTTAGTCGTTTTCAGTGCACTCCGGCGCATGGTGTAAGTGACACAGTTATGTCGTTTACTTTTTCGTAATTAGGTGCATTATGCTTTAGTAGCTTCACACTTTCCTTTACAGGTTGGGCTTCAAATGATTTTAGAGCCGGCCAAGTGCATGTCGGACTCACGCAGTAAAGGTTCCGTACCACCCATCGACCTGATACCCCATAGAAACTGATTTAATTTACGAGAGTTCATCAAAAGACATCAACGCTCTGTGCGCAAAATATGAATTTTTGCTTCTCTTTCTTACGCAGGTACCACCACATATGTTTATGTTTGCCCTATTTTTAACCGACTTCAAAAAAAGGAGGAGGTTATGTATTCCGCGGGTTATTTTTTTTTTTTTTTTTTTTTTTCATGTATGTACACCGATTACTCCGAGATTTATGGGCCCATGTACGTGGTTGTTTTTTTATTTGGTAGAGGAAGCCTGCGCGGTGGTCCCATATAAATTTTATCGACTTAGGTTGAGTAGTTTTTTAACCAGCTTCAATAAATCAGTTTATTTTAGCTTAGCATATCTAGATGATCTGCTCATTGGTTCGTTTTTCTGAGAATTCTTGGCCGATGTGCGTGTTTTTTTTTACGACAATGATTGGAACAACAACAATAACAACAACAACCACAACAGCAACAACAACTAAAAAGTATGAAATAAAAACTTTTTAACAAAAAAAAACCGACTTCAAAAACCTTAACTAAAAAGTAAAAAATAATCCTTGTATGTATTTCAAAATCTGTTCATAAACCAAAATTTTGAAGGCGGCGCGTGATTGACCCTTTGCGTGATAATGTACAGTCGAGCGCATTATCTATAGTAATAAACAGTATAAGTGAACGTACATGAAAATCACGCGCCGCCTTCAAAATTTTGGTTTATGAACAGATTTTGAAATACATACAAGGATTATTTTTTACTTTTTAGTTAAGGTTTTTGAAGTCGGTTTTTTTTTTGTTAAAAAGTTTTTTTAGTATCTATTGCTAAACTACATAGTATGCACCATAATTTGACCAAGTTTGACGCTAATAATACATATATAATAATAATACATATTCTGTGTGTTTTTCGAGGTTTCTTGTATGGGGACCCCCTGTTTTAGACTATTTTTATTTTTATATGCACCATAATTATGATACGTGATAGGCACCATAGTAACACATGTTTTGTGAAAATTTCAACTGGTTATCTATTACTGTTACAAAGATACAGACCTGTGACAGACAGACGGACGTACGGACAGCGTAGCGAGAGTAATAGGGTCCCGTTTGGCACCCTTCGGGTACGGAACCCTAAAAAAAATTCCGTGTTTTGAAAGTAAGGTTGCACCTGTTTTCAGGCGTTTTGACTGTTCAGGCAAACCCAGGCAACTACTGAGCAATACCGACAATCTAAGATTAGGCCAGTTGTCAGACTTTCAGGCTTCTGACTACCCGTAACGACTGCCATAGATATTCGTATGACAACCGGGACCGACAAATTAACGCGTATCCAAAAAAAATATTATTTGTACAAACTGCTTTCTCCTGTCAGTATGTGAAAATGAAAGATCAATCAATCAATCAACCAAAATGTTTATTTGTGTACACAGGTAAGACTATTAAAACTTATATTCGTCGTTCGTCGTGGGTTCGATTCCCACAGGACACAAATATTTGTGTGATGAACATAAGTGTTTGTCATGTGTTGGTCTGGGTGTTTCTTATGTATTATAAGTATGTTTTACAAAAAAATAAAAGTATATAAGTATTATATCTATTGTCTAGTACCCATAGCACAAGCTCTGCTTAGTTTCTGACTCCTGAAACACAGGTATAATGCCTAGCTCTGGAGTCAGGGTCATACTATGTTTGTACCAGTTTTATTTATTTATATTGTAGTTTGGGACTAGATTATAAATCCGTGTATAAATGTCCCAAAAATATTTATTTTATTTATTTTTATTTATGTACACAAGAAAAACTAGAAATAGCCAATGGTGACATATCAACATGGGCAATGACATAATTATATTCTATGGCAATGATGAAATAAAATTTCGCCCACACCGAAAACTAAAACGCCTGTGGGCAAAACAATTAGTAACTTACGAAAACGCTTAGCTTTCACAAACAACGCCCTAGCTAAATCATAATAAAATAATAACGCTATAATAATACACCTACGACACCATGTTCGATCTTTAATGAAGAACTATAACAGGTATAGTAAAAGTCGTAATTTGGTCCGGATTCAGTTATGCAATAAACAGCAATAACATGTTTTGCATAAATATAGGCTAGGTCACTTTACGAGCGGAGGCGGAGAGCAAGGCGAGTCAGTAACTTGAATGTCAATTTTCAGTAAAATAACAACGACGTCAATATACAGACACGCGATCTCATATAAGCAGCATGTTCCAAATTCAGTTAACGTAACCGTTGATAAAATTTACGTGTGTTCGCGAGACAGCTGTCAAGTGAACTAATGACAGATGACAGTGTGGTTCCGGAACCACAACTTTGTGTTTAACCATGTTGTTCTTTTGAACAGCACATCTAGTAAGTAAAAATAACAATTTAAATCTAGGCTGCAATGCCATAAAAGTGACTCAAATTACAGTATTAAGTTCACGTTTGACGTTTGTGACATATATGATTTTGAAACTATATTTTGGAACCTTTTAATCATCTAATCATAGATTACATGCTATACTAGAGATGCTTCGCTACTATGAGATGATATGATAATATGCTTCTTATTAACACGCTTTTTAATTAGGTCGACCTGTATGTAACTAACTATGTAATGGAATCTAAGGTAACTAATTTAACCATCTTCCAAGGGTCGTAGCGTAATGAAAATTGGCAGCTGTATGTATTCTGATGACAATACAATAATATGGTACTGTCGAACTGATCTGATGATGGAGCCGGAAGATATGAACTGGAACTTCATGATGGAAAATCGTATCATAGCTGTTTTGGATTTCATAGAAAAGTCTTGTAATTAACTTTGACTGCGATTAGGTTTCAAGGTTTGATAATGAAGCCGGAAGATAGGCACTGGCATTCCATGATGGAATATCGTATCATAGTCGTGTTTGCACTGGGCGCCAGTGTTACGACGTGGTCTTCTGGGTGAGGGTAGCTCAGGCAGGAATAGGAGATGTAGTAGCCCGGAAGCGTGTTTTTCTAGTGTTTCTTGAACTATTAATTTATTCTTCGATGAAAGAACCTATAGTTCTTATTACGAAAAATAGCCGTCAGTTGTAAAATAATAATAATTTATTGCGAAGACAGGAAACATGACGTGTATGTACTTAATAAATCAAGTGTTTCAGTGTTTTCTACTTCCTTGCCCCACATTAATTACCCAATATGTACCCTTAAGCCGGAATTACATTATTGTGTCGTGGCGTGTCGTGACGCGCCAGAAGACTATCGGTTTCATACAATTAGTATGGTTAGAGACATTATTGTGGAACGCGTCACGACACTATACGACACAGGTGTGTCTCTAACCATACTAAATGTATGAAACCGATAGTCTTCTGGCGCGTCACGACACACCACGACACAATAATGTAACTCCGGCTTTACCCTTGTATGTGGGTGTACTATACACCACTGCCTACCCCTTCGGGGAAATACAGGCATGATGTTATGTATGTATGTATGTATTAATTACCTAATTTAGTAATTCAAACTTTATTCTGAAGCAAGTTATTTTAGCAAACTCCATTTTGTTTTTATTTATATCAAGCGGAATTTCTCATGGCTTCTACATGAGGCAGACCGATTAATGCGAGTTCCAATTGCGCAAAAAATCTTTATGAACCCTCGTTATTTCAACCATGACATGATTACAGGCTATAAAACAAACACGTACGTTTAAATGTCACTGCTGTACCAACATACATTTTATTACAGACATTTAAAATACGAGTACTTATTGTATGTAGGATCATGTGTAGAAATTTTAAGTTGTAGCAAGCAATGTTTTGATCTTGGTTACAAAAGCGATACCATTCAAGCGATGTTATCGCTGGAAATATTAGAAGCTTTAATAATAATAATAGTTAACGAAATAGCATCTAATAAATGGCTTAAAAAAGGCAATTTATTTCCAGAAACAGAAGGATTTATAATAGCTATACAAGATCAAATCATCAACACAAAAAACTACAGGAAATACATAATCAAAGACCCCACCTTATCAAACGATAAATGCCGTAAGTGCCACACTCAACCAGAAACTATACAACACATAACAGGAGCATGCACCACACTCACACAGACAGACTATACTCACAGACATAACCAAGTAGCAAACGTCATTCATCAAAAACTAGCACACAAATATACACTCATACAAAACACAAACACTCCTTACTACAAATACACACCAGAAACTCCTGGAAAATTCCACACACAAACTATACTACGACCGCGCCATACTTACTGATAGAACCATTCACTATAATAGACCGGATATAACACTGCAGGATAAAATAAATAAAATCACGTACCTAATAGACATTGCAATTCCCAATACCCATAACCTACAGAAGACAATAAGCGAAAAAATAAGCAAGTACGCAGAACTCAAAGAAGAAGTGTCCAGAATCTGGAGACAAGAAAAAGTCTATGTAGTTCCTATAGTCCTCTCTACAACAGGTGTTATTCCTAACCATCTTCTCCATAGCCTAAAAATAATAGACCTGAAAGAATCTCTTTATATTACTTTACAAAAAGCAGCCATTTTGAACACGTGCCGTATCGTAAGAAAGTTCATGCAAATAGAAGAAAATTAAACACACCATTAACACATTACATTTTACACACCACACGCTACATTTACTTGGTTCAGGCCCGTAAATATAGTTAAATCTAGTCAAATGACTAAGAAAAAATAAAATATCCCAAAATAATAATTCATTTAATTCAGGCATCAAGGCCCATAAAAAAATACATTAAAATAATACACAACAAAACTTAAAAATATGCTATACACTAATACATAATAAAAATAAAACAAGTTTAAGTACGTTGATTCGGCGACGTATGGCGCTGCGTCATGGTGTCATGTAGCCTTCCGCGAAAACGCCGAAACACGACACCCTTCGGCCAAAATTCCTCCTTCGAGAAGGAGGAATTTTGGCCGAAGGGTGTCGTGTTTAAGAAAAGCAATAAATAATAAAGCATATAACATACATAGCATCAAGGAAATAATCTACAACTGAACTGAAATCCTCATGGATATCCTCCATCTTTCATCATTATCAGCCAAAATTAATATCCAATCTATCCACGATTTACCCTACTAGAGATAGAAATGTGACATATTTTGTATGGAGCTTATGTCAAATTCCTATCTCTAGTAGGGCAAATCGGGGATAGATTGCATATTAATTTTGGGCGTATATCTGCAATACTACTAACGATATCTGACAAGACTAATCCATTCAAAGCATCGGTCAAAATAATAAAACAATTTTTCAACGCCAAATTGTAATAATTTGCTTTGTAATTAAATTTAGTTTCGTTTTGTGTTATTGTTTGTGCAATGTTTTTTGCTTTATTGTATCCTGTGTTATATTGTAACGTCTAGAAATTATTTTGAGTGTAATATTCATATGCATGCCGTGTTCGCACCTAGAAGGCCGTTCGACTACCATGATTTTCCGCACATGATCAATAATTGTATGTAATGTCCTCCCCAGGCTCGCTTAATAGACGCCGCGAGTCCTCTCACTCTTAGCGTCCCGGTATCGTGGACGCTAAGAGTGAGCATAGACCACCTGCTAGATCAGAAGCAAAAGTAGTCCTTCCGTCTGCTATTTTCAATGACTATTAGAATTTTCTCTGTGACCAATAAGTGTGCCAGTTATTGAGAGAGCAATTGACAGTAAAATCAGCAGTAACAGCAATTAACTGAAATAAAGAACTACGCTCGATGAACTACGATAAGTGATCAAAGTAGTAGGTTTTCTTTTTACCTTTATCTTAAAATTAATAGGTAAATAATAATGTTTTAATGCAAGTAAAAAATATCGTACTTTTTGAACAAAAACATCTTCCGCTCACGAAGAGACCTCGTCTCATCCAAATTAATGATGACAAACAGGAAAACTGTGTTGTAACCGCTCCAATTAGTCAACTGTCCATTTTTTTTTTGTTTTATGGCTAGATTTATCGTTTTCTGATTATACGTCTGTATCAAAAAAGTTTAATTAATAGTCACAGTGTGTCCAGTATACTCTGTGATATTTGATAGTGGCGCTGCTCGCAAAGTGAACTGTCAAAAACCTGTCAAAATTAGTACATTTAAAATTAGTTCCTTTTTTTGCCGTCTGTCAACTAAGACTGGGCATTCTGGGTGCTCTGTACCGGATCAATTCAGATCAGGTGCTCGTCTGTCTAATAAATTATGCGAACGGATGACCGGAATTTGAACGACAATTTGTATTTGCATAATGATGTAATGTTTCTGACAAGGCCACTGATAGAAATGTCTTATTTAATTAATTGCGAATTTATTTAGCTTCGACGGCTGAGTAATGGTTTGGTCAAGTGTTGGTGAATTGTGAATTAAGATATTTAGAAAGGTTTTATCTACTTTTCTCATCGTTGATTTGTCTCGAAAAATATGCTCATAATATTTTTTAGAATCAATTTAAAACATTTTCTGATGAATGTTTTTCTAAACAGGACCAGAGAGAGGTTCACTATAAAAATTCACTTCAAATGAATCAATGGTGCTGTTTCGTTGTTTACAAACAAAATGAAACTCACTAGATACGTCTCTTTCTCTTTCTAACTAAACCCATTAGAAAAGGACAGAAGATTTTAGTTTTGTCAAATTAGTCGACTTGCGCGTTTTCAACGTTAATTTAGTCGCCATCTAGCAACGAAATATAGGTACATAAAGATCGTCGCCATCTAGGTATACATGCTGAAATTTTAATCGATTCTTTCCCGAAAAGGGGTCATTGTACTCATCATTATGAACAACTTTTACTATGGGACCAACCCTGAAATCGCGAATAAAATCAGTTGGTCCCTACATTTGTGTTCACTTAAATCGATAAAATGTAGGGACCAGCTGATTGTTTTTTCGTGATTTGAGGGTTGGTCCCATAGTAAAAGTTGTTCATAATGATGAGTACAATGACCCCTTTTCGGGAAAGAAGCCATTAAAATTTGAGCATGTATAAGACACAACCATAGACGAACAAAAAAGGCGGATGGAATCTCGCTAAACGATAAGTGAAGCACCCATAGTAAGACGGCTCGCTTAAAAGTACGGGCTGGCACGCACACGTTCACGCCTATAGTAAGACAAACAGCCGCGATTACACAGGACTGCGACATGCTGATGAAGATCTATATTATAGAACCTAATTGCTACAACCTTCGTACAGTCGACTGCATGACAGTGGTAACACTTCAGTTCGAAAACCGCCCTTACTACTTACGAAATAAAGATGCTGCTAATGTCAAAGTGTTACCACCGACGTGCGGTCGACCGTACACAAACATTGCCGCGATTGCAGTGTTTTATTTAAACACCAAACCAAAAGAAGAATACTAAGCAAGTTACGCTGGGTTACACACCACATCATAATGTTAACACTTGAGGGATGAACAAAAACACGAGTAAGCCTTTTAACGTGTAAAAATTTTAGATAATAGATGTTATTATAAGAAAAATGTGGCGCGAGTTAAAAGGTGGGGCACAAAAAATTAAATGGGCAGTAATGACGCGCGCGTTAACTTGAAGGATGGGCTAGACTGGCTAGAGTCTAAAATAACTATGCCTGTGGGTTTGTTTAAGCAACTGATGAATATACACGCTGAAATTTATATCGGTTAAATCCCGCGGTGTAGCGACTCCATAACAGTAGTACTATTGATTAGTGACATAATTTTTTTTTTTGGAATTATGTTTTTTCAAAAAGGTGAATAATTATTCGACTTTAACTCGAATGTGTTCCACCTAGTATGAACAAAATAGTAGTGGTAACCAGGCGCCACACTGTCTGGCGAGATTC
This sequence comes from Asteroscopus sphinx, assembly GCA_949699075.1. Classification (NCBI taxonomy): domain Eukaryota; kingdom Metazoa; phylum Arthropoda; class Insecta; order Lepidoptera; family Noctuidae; genus Asteroscopus; species Asteroscopus sphinx. The sequence goes on along the minus strand of OX453023.1, from coordinate 2,747,320 downwards.
GCGAGCGGCGTCCGCGCCGCGCTCCCCCCCTCTGTAGTCTTTCTAACCACGTCACGGGAGCAATACGTGTGTGTCGCGCTTCGCTTTTATTGTGAAAACGGATAATTATAAAAGTGCAATGAACAATTGTTAAGATACTCGTAAAAAGTGTACAGTGCGTGTAAAGTGTACCTACATCATCATCATCAGCCTATCTCAGTCCACTGCTGGACATGGGCCTTTCCAGTAGGACGGCACCGACTTCTATCCTCTCATCCAGTTTCCATCGTAAAGTTTACAGTGATAAAAAAAAATTGTAAGCATGAAAATTTGAGTAACATGTTAATAACTTATTAATACCTACTTACCTATTATTATAACATTAATTACAGATGATTTCTTTTTTTTTAAACGCCTTGTTTACTAAAATTTACTTACGTCAATAACGTATCAAAATTAAAGTTCCACTATTATCTCCTAAAATGCTGTACTAAATACCTACATGTAATTCCATAACCACCATAACCTATCTACAATTACAACATACATACAATAAATTAAATCAAACTACCTAGGTACTTTATAACGTTCCTCATGATCTAAAGATAACCGAGTACCTAGGTAAGCAAAAATTGTTGCTTTACATAGGTACAGTCGACTGCATGACAGTGGTAACACTTCAATTCGAAAATCGCCCTTACTGCTTACGAAATAAAGATGCTGCTAATGTCAAAGTGTTACCACCGACGTGCGGTCGACCGTACCTACCCAATCTTAATAACATAGTAGTACCTACCTACAGGTCTAGTGGTTGCAAGCGCGACTGCTGAGCGTGAGGTCCTGGGTTCGATTCCCGGGTCGGGCAAAGTGTTATTGGGTTTTTTCATTAGGAAATTATCAGTAGCAGCCCGGAGTCTGGATTTGTGCCCGGTCAATGGTAATAGGCTCGCCCTCTATTACATGGGACTATAACATAACTGGCGAAATGTGGGTGTACTATTACACCTCTGCCTACCCCTTCGGGGAAATACAGGCGTGATGTTATTGTTATTATGTTACCTACCTCAATAACAAGTGTGTCATGTCATTACTTTAGACTCGGTAAAAACATAACCTAGTAGTAAGACACTTTGACCAACCTAGGTACGGTCAACCGCACGTCGATGGCAACACTGACATTAGCAGCATCTTTATTCCGTAAGCAGTAAGAGCGGTTTTCGAATTGAAGTGTTACTTACCACTGTCATGCAGTCGACGTACCTACAAACTTTTTAAACACTGTCTACCTATTTGTCATCTTATGTTTTTACGCGCTTCTGTAAAATTTAGTTACAACCCCTTACTGGGTTTTTATTTGGGACAGCTGTTGTGTTCCTGCAATCTTGAACATACCTAGGTACCTACTTTGTCAAGTCGATCATTTACCTGCCTACATAGCATTTAAACAAATCTTTAGAAACCACAGAAACATAATTTATTGTCTTTTCTTTAACATTCCTAAACCATTCATTTGCCTACTTAATTAATTTATTTAATAAATACAGGGAATACAGGCGTGATGTTATGTTATGTGTTAATAAATCCTAAATAAAATACTTGAACTTTTTATAACATTTTGTGTGAACCGTAAATAAAGCCAGTCTCCGAAGCGGTGGTCTGCGATGAATACCTACCTAGGTACGATAACGCGCAGTAGCTCCGGCCCGGCGGCCGCCGCGCCGGCGCCGCCCGGCCGGCGCGTATTTAACTACTTTCGTGTGTTTGTCCCTTACTACAAATTTCAACGATTTCATAACTTATTTATTTTCACTTGCCAATTTTTGTATTCTAGGTTTTTTTTGTAAACTGGTTTGACTAAAAGATAGTAACTACTGAGATAGAGTAGGACACCGCGGGATGTAAGCGATATAAATTTCAGCGTGTATATGCTGAAATGTTAATCGCTTCTTTTACTATGGCACCAATCTTGCTCAAAAATCACGAAAAAAAATCAGTTGGTCCCTACATTTGTGTTCACTTAAATCGATAAAATGTAGGGACCACTCGATATTTTTCTCGTGATTTCAGGGTTGGTCCCATAGTAAAAGTTGTTCATAATGATGATTACACTGACCCCTTTTCGGAAAAGAAGCAGTTAAAATTTCAGCATATAGTACGAAGTTCATTTTTTTTTTCTGACGGCAACATTAGCTTTTTTACTCTTTTTAGGGTTCCGTACCCGAAGGGTGCCAAACGGGACCCTAATACCCTCGCTACGCTATCTGTCTGTCCGTCCGTCCGTCCGTCTGTCTGTCACAAGGCTGTATCTTTTTAACGGTAATAGGTAACCGGTTGAAATTTTCTCAGAATATGTGTTGCTATGAGGTGTATCACGACAAATACTAAAAACAAATAAAAGTCTAAAACCAAAGGGGGTCCCCATAACCTGAAAAAACATGCATTTTTTTCAACGTTTTTGTTCCTGCTCTATCTTCAAAACGGTAATATATACCAGCGTCAAACTTGGTCAAATTATAGTGCATATTATGTAGTTTACCAACAAATACTAAAAATAAGACAAACATGGACATATGTGGTGGTACCTGCCTAAGAAAGACATGCAAAAATTCATATTTCGTGCACTCTGCGTTGATGTCTTTTGATAAACTTTCGTAAATTAAATTCAGTTTTTATGGGGTATCAGGTCGTTGAGAGTTACGGAACCCTTACTGCGCGAGTCCGACTCGTACTTGGCCGGTTTTTTTTTGTTTAGTTCTGACCACAGATTTGACATGGGGGTAGATGTCAAATCTGTGGTTCTGACACTAATATACCCACATATTATTTTTATAATAAGTAGGTAAGTACTTAATTAACCGATTATTAAGCGATTTCCACAATTAAAATCTTTAGATTTCACTTCGCATGCGTAAAATGCGTTAAAAATAATAAAATACTACACCCTGGGCAGTCAGCCCCGCTACCAACCTGCTGACTGGCTAATCTTTTTCCCACGGCATGAGCTATTATCATTATGTAGCTCATGTCGACACGATAGAAGAATAGACATGACATCCCACATGGGAAATAATTACAGAAAAAATTATTAATTTCTCTCAATTTTATACTTACACCTAAAACGAAACGAAATATCGTTACAATGTTACAATTCAATTAACTAACCTCCACCAACTAAAGTTGAAAGATTTTTTTAAAACGGTTTCCATCATTGTTGCATTTTCCCGCGCTCGGCCATATTGTAACCATAAACTAGAGTGGAATGCGCGCGCTAATCTACGTTCTTTTCTGAAGAATGCGATCTTTTTTATAACTAACCATGTAGTTTGTTGCCGTCACAATAATGAATATTTTTTATTTTCATTTAGTTTTGTAGGTTTAAAAAAATATAATGTTCATTTCTGTGACTTTACAAAGTAGTGCCCAGATTAATTGGACAGGCTATTTTTTTTCACGGTTTCAGAGTTAGTTCCGTAGTAAAAGTTGTTCAAATTGATGAGTATAATCATTCCTTATAGGATTGCCAATTACACATAACACATACACATCCCCCCCACACACGTACACATACCAACACTTTCTGTCCCACTACTGGGCACGGGCCTCTTCTCAGAATGAGGGGGAATAAAGTCTTAGTCCGCTGTCTTGATGAGGGATGGCAGACTATACACACGCCATCAAGAACTGTATGGAGAACTCTCAAGCGTGCAAATTCACACGTTGTATTCCTACACCGTCAACGCAAGTTATAGTCAAATTCTAATTGCCCATTGCTATAACTTGCCCTTATTGTCGACAGCAGCAAAGAATGCGTGATGCCGATGATCCCGCTGGGGCTCAAGGAGACCAAGGAGGTGGACTTCCGGGAACCCTTCAAAGACTTCATCCTGGAGCACTACAGCGAAGATGCGGCCGCTTACGAAGATGCTATATCAGATTTTATGGATATGAGACAGGTATGGAGAACATTATTTCCTTCTTTGTCTTTTTTTTTTTAAAGATATTGCGTGTTTTCCCTTTCCACAAGTCCCATTGATGTTGTCCCGTGACGGTACTACTGGGATTTTAATTCTCAAAAGTTCCGTGACTTTTACAACTACACTCCCAATCCGGGTTTGCTTAAACTTTAAGACACAATTTACAAATCCCAGTAGTTAAACTCTGGTAATCAAAATCCCAGTAGTCCCGTCACGGGACAACTTCAATGAGACTTCTGGAAAAGTGGGAATACACCAGATATTAAAGCCAAGAGTTCTTCTAACTCCTTTTTCGTGTCGATACGAGTTATACGAGAAACTCAAACCTTGGTTCAACCAAACCAACTCAAGCCTTACCTTTTAGTAGTAGAGCTCCTTTGTGAAATAGCTCGTCCGGGGAAGTACTACCACCGTACCTACTTCTCCGCCTAATATTGATGCTTGCATTGCTGTGTTTCGGTCTGAAGGGTGCCGGTGAAATTACAATCTCATGAGACTTTCCATCTTAATGTCTCAGTTTGGCGAACCGACTTGCGGTACCATTTAGGCAACAGCCTAGGTAGTATTGCAGTTGTTATGGGCAAAGGTAACCACTTAACATCAGGTGGACCTTTAGCTCGTTTCGCCATCCTATACTTAAAAAAAAACCTTTGTTCGGTCTTTAACCAAATTAAAAGTCCATACCTTTTTCTCCGAAATCCCTCCTTCCTCAACGATGCCAGAAGACGATACTAGGGTCAGTAAAATATGTGAACATCTTTAAACTTGGACAAAAGGGAAAATAGGTTTCTCCAGATACGGCTTTTTATGTTATAAGATTTTGAAACGAGCTAGAGGCCCACCTGATGTTAAACCTTTGCCCATACAACTGCAATACCTCATAGGCTGTTGCCTAAATAGTATTCCAAGTCGCGTTCGCCAAGCAGAGACATGAAGATGGAAAGATGACTGCGATAAACAAGGTTTAAGGTGATGATAATGGACAGTTTTTCTTGACTTTACTATTATTTTACTCAGGCGATACGCACGCCAGTGCGGTCGAGCTCGGGCGTCGCGTTGCTCTTCAAGTACTACAACCAGCTGTATTTCATTGAGCGACGGTTCTTCCCGCCAGATCGGTCGCTTGGGGTCTACTTCGAATGGTTCGATTCGTTAACAGGTATGTGGATTTGCTTTTAGACTTTGCTTACATTTATATCCTCTAAACTGGCAAAAGCCAGAATGATAATGAAACAAAGAGTTATATTTTTCTAATGTTTGTAGGAGTCCCATCATGCCAGCGAACAGTGGCTTTCGAGAAAGCTTGTGTCTTGTTCAACATAGCTGGCATCTACACACAACTCGGCGCTAAACAGGTAAACACTCTTCAATCTTCTTCTCTCGTTTTCGGTATGAGCATAAATAATAACGTCCTTCCAGCCAAATTTTGGTGACGGCAGCCAATCTCAATGGAGACTAGCCTGCGCGGGAGATAGCATACACTCATTTGCCAATAAAACGAGCACCTGAACCAAGAACCATTCTCTTTTTTTTGATAATTTTAGATAGTCTTATCCTCAGAATTTTGTACATTAATTAGCATGGAATATTTTTCGTCACTTTTATCATAACATTTTGATTAAATTAATGAGAAATAATGTTAAAGTTCATAACGCTAGTAGTGAGTGTGAGTGTGTGACCCCTTCCTGTTGAAATCACAGCTTGCATTCGTCTGGGCATGCTAGCGAGTAGTATGTCTTATGGTTTCTTGCGGAATACTTTCTCACTCTGCGGTAATCACATTCTTTAGCTGTCTGATGGTCTGCGGAGCCTCTGTATTATTATAGTGAACATAAGTTTGTGCGCAAACACAGGTGCATTCTCTATTCCCTCACTCTCATTATCTGATGGGACGGCAATCCGACACGACACGGAGAGAGATCAGACACCGGGCCGACGGCTTTACTTGCTCTCCGAGGCATGGGGGTGTATCACCGCCAACTTCCCGACTCCAGGCTGTTTATTTACTAAATTTTTTCAAATTCGCAATGTAATTCAAATAAAATATCAGCTGGCGCTAGGGGTGAACGACATCCGCTCGCATACGCAGTCCGTGTCGTAGCGAGCGTAGGTATGTTAGGTTATTAGGTACGCGCGGCACTGATCCCGAGTTTTGGACGCTTTACATTGCGGGTTTGCAAAATACCAAATCACTAAAACAATGAGTATAAGGCTAACGGTTATTGGTATTCGATTGTGTTTAGGTAGTATAATAATAGCCTTTCAGTTTCGGGAGCATTTCCCTGACACCCAGTATCTATTATTCGTTTCTTGAGCGACAAAATAGTCGATAGTTCAGCGCTTCCTCGGCGGTGTGACAAGTGCCTACGTTTCCTAACTGCATGTACGGTATAATAAGATGATTCACCAGGTACTCTCTTCCCGTGACAGCTAGGTCACGTGATTGCCTCCGTACTAAGTCATCGGCTGTGGAGCCAATAGCAGGCTGTTAATGTGAAACTTGTCAGTTAGATGTGCTGCCAGCCTGCCACTTTGTGAAAATAAATTACCTGAGCAAAATGCTTTTTTTCATTTACTTGCTTCTATAAAAAATCACTTTTGAACTAGTAATTTTATACAGTTTCCTTTATTAACTAATTAGATGAATAACACAAGATAACAAATAATTAGGCTAGTTAGGAATGTGATAGGAGAGGCAAAAGCTCACAGACTCCGTTGGCTTGGTCACGTGGAGAGAATGGGAGAAGATCGAGATGCGAAGAGAGCCTATCTGGGTCGACCAAAAGGGCGACGCCCGGTCGGTCGCCCTAGATATCGCTGGAGCGATGCGGTGGAAGGCGATCTTCTGGAGATCAGAGCCAGTGATTGGCGAAATACTGCCAAAGATCGCGGCAAGTGGTGTTCTCTTGTTTCGGAGGCCAAGACACATTTTGGGTCGCTGTGCCAGCGGAGTAAGTAAGTAAGTTAGGAATTTATTTTATATTCGTTATGAACAAACATCTCCTTAAGTATATTGAAGATATCAATCAATGGCAACACTGATCGTGACGTAGCTTGTAGGCATCGCGCTGTCATCGCGGGAAGAGAATACCTGGTGAAACATCTTATTATACCATGACTGCATGTACGTGTCCCCCAGGACCGAGCCACGTGCGCGGGGCTGGATGGCGGCGTGGAGGCGTGGCTACGTGCGGCGGGCGCGCTGCGCTACGTGCTGGACAACTTCACCAACGCGCCCTCCGTGGACCTGGCAGCCGACACGCTGCTCGTACTGGCCGCGCTCATGACGGTACGTCACTATTACACCTGAATTTTCAGCTACGAATCACGAGGATACATAGCTGCTTCATAATTCTTCTTTTATCGTGTCGACATGAGCCACACAATAAATAGCTCATACCGTGGGGAAAAGATTTTCTGGAACTACTGAAAATGAAAACTAATTCCATACTTTGTACTTCGACCTGTCCTGAAATTAGAGCCGTGGCTTCTGTGCTATAAAGCTGATGCAGCTTTTTATTGAATCTATCTATTACTTTCAGTCTACACATGTTCACGTATCAAGACCGAGCTTCCCTCTTCCGAAGCGCAGCAACCAATTGCTTCGCAACTGCACAAAATATGCTTTTTTGGCTTCACAAGTAACAGCGATAGGAACGAAAACCAAGGTTATAATATCGTAGAAGAAATAAACAGTTTTTATTTTACAGGCACAAGCTCGAGAATGCCTATTCGAGAAACTGCAGGTGCAGGCGGGCGAGGCGCGCGGTGAGCTGCGGCGCTCGCCCGAGCTGTGCCTCGACCTTGCGCACGAGAGTGCCCACCTCGCACACACATACCGACAGCTCTATGATAAGGTATGACTTGCACTATAGCTGTCCTTTCTACCGGCAGGTCTATGATAAATTATGACTCGCACTATAGCTATCCATTCGTTAGAATCGTCGCACACACATACCGAAAGCTTTATGATAAGGTATGACTTGCACTATAGCTGTCCTTTCTACCGACAGGTCTATGATAAATTATGACTCGCACTTTAGCTGTCCATTCGTTAGAATTGTCGCACACACATACCGAAAGCTTTATGATACGGTATTTCTTGGACTATAGCTGTCCTTTCTACCGACAGCTCTATGATAAGGTATGACTCGCACTATAGCTGTCCTTTCTACCGACAGGTCTATGATAAATTATGACTCTCACTTTAGCTGTCCATTCGTTAGAATTGTCGCACACACATACCGAAAGCTTTATGATACGGTATTTCTTGGACTATAGCTGTCCTTTCTACCGACAGCTCTATGATAAGGTATGACTCGCACTTTAGCTGTGCTTTCTACCGACAGCTTTATGATGAGGTATTACTCGGACTATAGCTGCTCTTTCTACCGACAGCCCTATGATAAGTTATTCCTTGGACTATATCTGCTCTTTCTACCGAGAGTACAATTTGCTAAAAATTCAAGAAATTTTTCATTTCGCATGTTACCCGGTAGCATTTACCTTAGATAGATAGATAGATAGAGTATACTTTATTGTTTGCACACCATAAAAATAAAAATAAAGTTATAACAAACATGAGCACAGTACTAACAATTGGCGGTCTTATCACTTAAAGCAATAATGCACTTTTTTTTTCTACTAATACTACTACTACTTTTTTTTTTATCTAACCTAACCTAACCTAACCTAACCTAACCTAACTCACAAAAAGTGAAACGTCACGATTGGGCAATGAAACCCACCTCATTGGCTGACCAGCGCGTATTGTTGCCAATATGAGTGAACGTGGCATGGTATTAATAATATAAGTAATAATATTGTCAAATTAAATTTTTATGTTTAAATATTGCATGCTGTGAAACGGCCAAATATGTGGAACATACATTTAATTTATAATATCCTCTGTACCATATTTCATGCAATAAATGATAAATAAATAAATACAACAGAGCTTCGCTTCAACAGAATATTCTGTCCAAAGATCCACGACACCTCAAGTTCTTATTCTTTTGTATAGTCATTAAACTAAAAAATTCTATCTTTATTTCAGATGCAATCGGAGGGTGTGTTCAACTACGTGCCATACTCGTGGGTCTCTCTAGTCCACGTCAAGACTGAGTTTTATAAAGGTACGCTATATTCTTTAAGTTCTAAAAGAAAATTGGGAATGTGCTATCTAAAAGAAAAATAAACGTTGTCAGAAGACAATGAGCAATTATTACGGCTCCTTGTCAAAAGTTAATGAAGTGTAGTTATAAGTGCATAACATAAACAACATAATCAGCCCATTACTGTTCCTCTGCTGGGCACGGGCCTCTTCTCAGTATGAGAAGGTAAGTGCATACACGCCGAAAATTTTGTCGTTTCGAAAACAAAGAGGGGTCATTGTACTCATCATTAGGAACAACTTTTACCACAGTTTTACTATTATATCGCTAAACTGTGCTTTTACTATGGAACCAAAACTGAAATCGCGAGAAAAAAAACATTTCAGCTGGTCCCTACATTTGTGTTTACATAAATCGACAACGTTTAGGGAACAGTTGTTTTTTTTTCGCGATTTCAAGGTTTGTTCCATAGAAAAAAATGATCGTAATTATGAGTACAATGACCTCTCCTCGTTTCCGAAACGACTACATTATCAGCGTGTATAGTTATAGGAATACCCTATAAAGGGTAAGGGTAGGGGAAGTTATCACTTCTGGCAACATCCACTATATTCTGTTTTTCCAGAAAAAGGTTGGCGGGAAAATTCGTAAAGATCATGCTGTGGATTTTTTATTATTTTCCAAAATTTGTGTTTCTTCGAGTGTTAATGTGTAATAATGGTGGATTATTAAATGTTAAGTGCTCGTTAACGTGTACAAGTGTGGATAAATGGTACAAAGTTGAAAAACATGACTTTCGTATTATCTCATCATCCCCTCAGAAACCTAGTAAAGTTTCCATCACTTTATTAGGATACAAGTACAATATGTTCAATGATTACGACTGAAGGACATGTATCCATGTCATGAATAAATTAAAAAAAAAAAAACTGTTTTTCCAGGTTGGCGGGAAAATTCGTTACGATCATTTTGTGGATTATTTTCCAAAATTTGTGTTTCTTCGAGTGTTAATGTGTAATAATGGTGGATTATTAAATGTTAAGTGCTCGTTAACGTGTACAAGTGTGGATAAATGGTACAAAGTTGAAAATCATGACTTTCGTATTATCTCATCATCCCCTCGGAAACCTAGTAAAGCTTCCATCACTTTACTAGGATACAAGTATAATATGTTCAATGATTACGACTGAAGGACATGTATCCATGGTCATAAATAAATTTAAAAAAAAAAACAGTTTTTCCAAAGAATTTTTACCCAAGATTGAATGCAGACGGAGAAATTTAAGAACTTCAAAAATGAATAATATCTAGTTCATATAAGGTCCAAAATCAGGGAGAAAATACCGGGAGAGCCCGGTTTTATGAGATAGCACTACCGAGAGCCCGCTGTCCCTTTTCTGCATGTATGGACACCCTATAGAAAGAGACAAAGGGCTCCCCAATCATCGGACCGAATTTTAGTCAGCCGTCCGCTTTCCAGGTTCATATATTACAGTACTCTGTGCTTTCCAGCTTGATATATAAGTTCCTTGGTTTTTTAGGGTTCCGTAGTCCTACAAGGAACCCTTATAGTTTCGTCATGTCCGTCCGTCTGTCCGTCTGTCCGTCCGTCCTAATCCTTTACAGCTTAATAACTTCTCCAGTTATAAACATAAGTAAATTAAATTGTGGTAAAAAATAGTTTAGATATAGCTCTCAATTTTAAGAATATAAAAATATTTATTACGTATTTTAGGGGTGGTGCCCATACATGTGAAATGGGGGTGAAAAAAATGTTTTCGCTGCACCCCCTCGTGTGGGGTATCGTTGAATAGGTCTACTAAAATGAAGGTAATGTTTCATACATAACTTTTTTATCAGGTGTACCATCTGCGAAATACAGCCCGCCAAAGTGGCGTGCAATGTGTCCCCCCCCCTGCCATTTCTAAGCTATGCAACGTAGAAACGTATAAACTTCCTTATTGATAGACCTTTATAAAAACTTTCTTTTAAAATTATTTCGAGTATAATGTGATTATAAATTTTTGAGTTATAGTGAGAAAACTGCAAAATACTTAAGACGTCCCAGTTCATAGGTCATTGACCTTAGAGAAAAATGATCTCAGCAAATAATGCTCCTTTAGTTACTACCTATTTAAAAAAATCACAAAAAGTAACTTTACGTTATATTGATATGACATACTTCTTCAATTTAGCTTCTTAAATACAGCGCTAGATGGCGCTGGTTGCAAAAAATAAAATAGCATTGATTAATATTCGATTTGATTCGTTTGTAATTAGGAACCCTATAATACTGAGCATGGCCCGACATGCTCTTGGCCGGTTTTCTCTCTTGTCATATTTAGTAAACAGTCTTGGCACGTCTTTTTATTCAATTATCTACTGATAAAATATAATTACTAGTTCTGCACATGTTATTAGGTAAAAAAAATGTGTGTGTCATTGTTAACATTATGTCTTTTAATAAATATTATTGACGAATTGCATTTAAAAGACATGCCAAGATTGTTTACAAAATACATAGACATAGTAAAAAATATAGACGAAGTGCTGCGAACAATCATAGTGAAGCCAAACAAAACCGTGCTCCTTCGTGTACAATTAGCACTCACGCACACACATACACCTCAAACTATGCTCACCCCTCTCAGAACACATGTCGCGGCATCGTCCAGTAAGTATCGCGAAAGCAAATATCTTTCAGGTGCATGGTGTGTGCGTGAGTGCTGATTTATACACGAAGGACCACGGTTTTGTTGGCTTCACTATGATTGTTCGCAGCACTACGTCTATACACGCTGAAATTTGAATCGCTTATTTCCCGAAAAGGGGTCATTGTACTAATCATTATGAACAACTTTTACTATGGGACCAACCCTGAACCGACCCTGAAAATGCGAAAAAAATATCAGGTGGTCCCTACATTTTATTGATTTAAGTGAACACAAATGTAGGGACCAACTGATTTTTTTTTCGCGATTTCAGGGTTGGTCCCATAGTAAAAGTTGTTCATAATGATGAGTACAATGACCCCTTTTCGGGAATTAAGCGACTCAAATTTCAGCATGTATTTTTCACTATGTGATTAAAAAAGACAAGTAAGAAAAAACCGAAATTAGTTACGTTCGTTGTCTTTTTGAATTTTCTCCCCTTGTCGATTTTTCTTCGGGATCTTTTAGCTGTGAACCGATTCTGATGGATTCGTTTCTTCAAGTTGTTATGAAGTGTTTGTCATGGTCAGCGTTGGCGCACCAGTACTGCGCGACGGGGCTGCTCAACATGCCGGCGGCGGCGCGCTGCCCCGCGCGCCTCGCCACGCTGTACGACGCCGACACACACCTCGACAATGGTAAGCTCTCGGACACAATAGCACATTACCACAGATAATATAATACTATAGACCCACGACATAGTAAAAAATATAGACATACCCCCAGTTTCCGAAAGGCTGGTCAACGTAAAAATTTACTAATCGGCTGTCAAATCTCAGGTCAAGCGTTGTGATTGGTTGTTAAGACGCTGACAACTGCCAAATACCCCAAATAGGCTTCTTTTAAAAACATTTTTAGCTGTATCTATTCAGTATGTGGCAGTGAAAAAAAAATATATTAATCTTGATCGTATTTCCTGAAACTGTATTGTGCCCAAAACACGTTTTCTTGAAGTTTTCTCTATAGAAAAGAATTGTAAACTAACCTCTTAAAACATGCTTTAAAGCAAACAATCTCTATTATTTACTAAATATTATAAATAAAATTAAGAAAACATTTGAGAAAGACAATAATCTAAATATTTGTTGTTTCTGTTTTTCAAATAAGCTTTTAGTTTTTTATTAAAAAAATAAATTGTTAATTTTCATTCAAGTTGAGCGGCGTATCCGACGTTCCTCGGCTCGTTACCTCTCTTTCAGTTCTGTACGAAACGACAGTGACCGCAGAGGTCTGATTTTTTAGGTGTCGGCCAATCAAAGGAGCTGACTTGAGATTTGACAACAGATCGAATTGATCAGCCTTCCAGAAACTGGGGGTAAGTGCTGCGAACATTCATAGTGAAATAAAAAAAAACCGTGCTCCTTCGTGTACCACCAGCGTTCACGCACACACATGCACCTCAAACCGTGCTCCCCTCTCAGTACACATGTCGTGGCGTCGTCCAGTAAGAATCGCGAAAGCAAATATCCTTCAGGTTTATGGTATCTGCATGAGAACTGGTTGTACACGAAGGAGCACGGTTTTTATGGCTTCATAGTGATTGTTCACAGCACTTCGTTTATATTTTTACTATGCCTGAGTATAGACCAAAGAATTTTTACCCAAGATAGAATGCGGACGGAGAAATTTAAGAACTTCAAAAATGAATAATATCCCGTTCATATAAGGTCCAAAATCTTTTATCAAAATCAAGGAGAAAATACCGGGAGAGCCCGGTTTTCTGAGATTAAAAAAAAAAAAAAAAAAAAATTAAAATTCTTTATTGGAACAAACTGATTTACATATTTTGTGTACGTTAACAGCTGCATTAGTTCAGAGAACTGTGTCGCAGTTATTAGCGCCCACCTCAAAGAGTGGAGATGACAGTATCCAACATTACCTATATCAGAAACAAATATCAACAATAACAGTATAGGTAGGTAAGTATAGGTATTATCTTAAATTTATTTTAATTATATATACCATTACCGAGAGCCCACTGTCCCTTTCCTGCATGTATGGACACCCTATAGAAAGAGAAAGGGCTTCTCAATCATCGGCAGCGTTGCCAGACGTACGATAATTATCGTAAATATACGATAATTTTGGCTCTGGTACGATACAAAATTGATTGAAATACGCAGTAATACGATAATTTTGATGGTGAAAATCATTGTTTTTGTTCGTAGCTCAGCACTGTTTACGATAATATTTCACCAAATTCCTTGATATACGATAATTTTAGAACATCAGTACGATAATCCACTTGTACTCATCTGGCAACCCTGATCATCGGACCGAATTTTAGTCAGCAATCTGCCGACATTACTGTCGAGGCCTGAAATGAAGCAATTGACGGCCGAGAAATAGAGTGTTTAAATTTTTAACTAAACGAGTCCGTTAATTGCTATTTCAACCGAGACTTGTATAGTAGGTACTTTTCTCTCATTTGCGTGGAAACAATACACAAATTAATTCAACAGTATCTAATTTTCATTCACGCAAATTCGTCCGCGCGCGGTTTTTGTTCTATTTTCAAAGTTTTGAAAAATGCGCATTCAGCCTTTATAATGATAAATATTTTGTACCCGAAAACACCTAATTTATGTAAGTATGTGCTTAAAAACCTCGGTAGCATAATTTAAAAAATAAAAACTGTACAGCTATTTCTATTATTGTCATATTGGATATAGACCGCATGTGACTGATGAAGATCTTCTCAATTCCAGGTTCAGCCATAACGCCGACACTGAAGGAGACAGAAGCGGATTGGGCGGTGCTGGGCCGTGCACACTTGGCAGAGGCGCTAACACTGTACGAAGAGGCACTGAGGTTGCAGAGGATGTGTCGGTGAGTGGAAAGAAGTGGTTGTAATTTTTAAGCTATTGCATAGCTTCTATCGCGGGCCTTGAGCGTGGAGACAGAATCCAGAAATTCCGTAACGAAAATAACCTAACACCCCCCACTCCGACCTGCACAGCGGTGATACTTTTTAGTTTTGCCATCTATCGATGAATAGCAGAACTTTTAATGACTTTTTGAAATATCACGCTTGTCTCTTTAGTTCTGCAAATCGCCTCTAGGTGGCATTGGTTGTATCGGCGTTACTGCGCTTAAGCTATTGCATAGCTTCTATCGCGGGCCTTGAGCGTGGAGAACGAATCCAGAAATTCCGTAACGAAAATAACCTAACACCCCCCACTCCGACCGGCACAGCGGTGATACTTTTTAGTTTTGCCATCTATCGATGAATAGCAGAACTTTTAATGACTTTTTGAAATAATAATAATTATGTTTATTGGGACTTCAGAAGAACATAACAACAGCGTAGCCCTGGAACCTGAACTAGGAAAAAAAAAAAAAAAAAAAAATATAAATATCAAGCTTGTCTCTTTAGTTCTGCAAATCGCCTCTAGGTGGCATTGGTTGTATCGGCGTTACTGCGCATGCGTAATCCCCCTCTTCGCCCCGCAATCTGGTGACTCATGCCTGCTTAGAGTTTCGGCGTTAGGGCACCTCCTCTTTGTATTTACATAAAAAATGCTATGCAATAGCTTTACCGCGGCAGTCTCCGAGTGCCACACGTCTTTTTTTTATTAATCCCTCGTTTCGTTTATCTGCGTACAGTCTAATCTTCAAAGATTTTCGGGTCGTCTGTCCATCGAACTCCAATAATATTTTCATAGATAAACAAATAAACCAAAGACGGATCTCTTAATTTAGTTCATAGCGTTGTCGCTAGCAATAATACGGCAGAAACTTTCTCGCTTGCACTGAAATGACTTTTTATTGAATCGTCATCAAGTCATCATCATCATCATTTCACCCGAAAGACGTCCACTACTGGATAAGCCTCCCCCAAGCAGTTTGGGGGGATATGCCATAATCGCCACGCTTGGCAGGCGGGTTGGCGATCGCAGTTGGTTGGTTAAATACTCAGAGAACGCTGCTGCCCATCCTCCGGTGAATCCCTTAGTCGCATTTTACGACACCTATGAGAAGATATAGGGTGGTGCAATTCTTTACATCCGGCACCACACGGAACGGTCACGGTTTTAATGGATGTTTTAATTAAAATTATGGCCTCCTGAACAGTTATAGTTGATCGGAGCAGTAGTAGACCTCCTTGTCAAGGAGCTCGTCCGGGGAAGTACTGCCACCGTACCTACTTCTGCCGCCAAACAGCTGTATAGCTGTGCTTGTATTGCTGTGTTCCGATGCAAAGGGTACGGGTATCGGTGACATTACAATCACATGAGACTTTTCATCTTCATGTCTCAGTTTGGCAAACTGTCTTGCGGTACCATTTAGGCAACAGCCTAGGTGGTATTGCAGTTGTTATGGGCAAAGGTAACCGCTTAACATCAGGTGGGCCTTTAGCTCGTTTCGCCATCCTATACTATAAAAAAATGGAAAAACCGTCAGTAATTATTAGTAATTAACTACTTTACGAATACTTGTTGCGGGAGTTACGCTAGGCTGGCGATAATTATTTAAAATCTAGAATAGCTTCATCATCATCTTCATCATTTCAGCCGAAAGACGTCCACTGCTGGACATAGGCCTCCCCCAAGCATCGCCACAACGTCTGGTCCTGCGCTTCCCACATCCAGCGGATACCCACGACCTCCATCAGGTCGTCGGTCCATCTAGAATTGTTTCAATCAACTCAGCCTATCGCAGTCCACTGCTGGACATAGGCCTCTCCCAAGTTGCGCCACAACGCTCGATCCTCTGCCTTCCGCATCCAGTCCCCCCCCCCAGCCACATTAATTTAGAATTGTTTAATAAATCCTAAATATACTTATTAACGCCATCTATCGGCAGTACTTACCAAACTGCTTACTAAAGCTTGTGATGGCAATTAACAGATGTCGCTACTGTTTCAGAGAGCTGCGCGGCAAGGAGGCGATATCGTTAGTGGTGCGCGCGCAGCTGGAGCGCGCAGTGCGGGAGCGGGCCGCGCATCACGATAAAGACGCGAATGACTTCAATGATCTCATCGACGCGCCTAATGTGCAGCGTGAGTTGATACTGCTTCTCATATTCTTTTTTCTTTTTATCATCATCATTACAGCCGAAAGACGTCCACTACTGGACATAGGCCTCCCCCAATTAAGGGGGGGATATGCCATAATCATGAGGACCTCGGTACAATGCTCGATGACCTCAGTAGAGCTTCCGATAGAGTGGGTCTTAAAATGAATATGGACAAGACAAAGGTTATGTCGAATTCCCATATAGCACCCATTCCCGTAAGCATCGGAGAATCTACACTCGAAGTTGTTGACGATTATGTATACCTAGGACAAACTGTCCAGCTAGGTAAGTCCAACTTCGAGAAAGAGGTCAATCGTCGAATCCGACTCGGTTGGGCAGCGTTCGGGAAGCTACGCAATATCTTCTCGTCCAAAATACCGCAGTGTCTCAAGACGATAGTCTTTGACCAGTGTGTGTTGCCAGTAATTACTTACGGTACTGAAACGTGGTCGCTCACAATGGGCCTGATAAGAAGGCTCAAAGTCACTCAAAGGGCAATGGAGAGGGCTATGCTCGGAGTGTCCCTGCGTGATCGAATCAGAAATGAGGAGATTCGCAGAAGAACGAAAGTAACCGACATAGCCCGAAGAATTGCCAAACTTAAGTGGCAGTGGGCGGGGCACATTGCTCGCAGAACGGATGGCTGATGGGGCAGTAAAGTTCTGGAGTGGCAACCGCGTACTGGAAGGTGCAGCGTGGGTAGGCCCCCCACAAGGTGGACCGACGACCTGGTGAAGGTCGCGGGAATCCGCTGGATGCGGAAGGCACAGGACCGGTCGTTGTGGCGATGCTTGGGGGAGGCCTATGTCCAGCAGTGGACGTCTTTCGGCTGAAATGATGATGATGATGCCATAATCGCCACGCTTGGCAGGCGGGTTGGCGATCGCAGTTGGTGGCAGTTGGTTGGTTAAATACTCAGAGAACGCTGCTGCCCATCCTCTGGTGAATCCCTTAGTCGCCTTTTACGACACCCATGAGAAGAGATAAGGGTGGTGCTATTCTTTAAGTCCGGCACCACACGTACTTTTACTTCTTTTTATCATAGAGGTACTTTATTTGCAATAGGGTACCTATGTCGGGGCACATGCTTCATTGTAAACCTAGCAACAATCATAATACACGCGCTCGCCCATTTCCGTAGTATGACTCCGTGACAGGGGGTCTACTCGCGTTTCACGAACGACAAACGAAGTACGAACTTTCGTTCCGACTGATTCCTACATAATAAATATAGGCACATAAAAAAGGCACAATAAAGATAGACTACGGTTCATAATTGTATGAAATTTACCGGAGATCAGAGAAACAAATGTCAAAACATGATCATCGCATGCGATACAGAAACGATGGTAGACCGGAGTAGCAAATTGTGCGATGATTCGTACGATGAATCGAATATCGTCAAACGGGAGTAGACCTCCAGTCTCGGCTCAGTCGGCTCAGACGGACATAGGTGAAGACGCGAACACAGTATTCTAACGTGTAACTAAACCTTCTGATCAATACGTAATATAGTGAATGTTATTTAACTACGCCTTTATATTTCACCTCCCGTAGATAGTCACCCTACACCAGCGACGACACAGCCCCTAGACGCCACATAACAGGCGACCGATTTCTATCACACATAAGGGAAAAATCCTGTATGTAAGCCGCCACTCAAACAATTTGAATCAGTTACGACCACTTCTGTGAGCCGTTGACACTTCCGTGTTAGTGAACACAAAATTTACAAATAAATGTTATAATGACTTCTTGCACAGTACGATTGTGTTGTAAAAACAGCAAGACTTTGAGTGTCCAGAAAGACGGCATAACATTTCATCGTTAAGTTAATAATGTCATTATCCAATTGATTTTTCAACTGATTTAATATTTAATGAGAGTTCATCTTATACTGGTTAATTCGTAACGGACACCAAAGGTGCAGACGGCACGTTGATGTCTTTCACAAAACATCTCTTTCTTACGCAAGCACTTAATACACTATCTCTTTCCCTCTATTTAATTGTCAATGTAACTAGTGATGTACTAAATCTGTTATCGATGAAACAAAGTTCTCCATACTATCAACGAAATTGAAAAATATAGGTAGTAGAATATTTTGCAATCTACAAAAATAAAAAAACTACGATTTCAAACATTCAATCTTTATATACCTATAACAGCCAGGGAGTCTACTCCCGTTCAACGATGAACTAACTTTTGTTCCGACCGATACGTACACGATAAATATGTATGTATGTAATATATGTACCTTTTTTAGGGTTCCGTAGTCCTACAGTCCTAAGGGTTCCTCCTTACAGTTTCGTCATGTCCGTCCGTCTGTCCGTCTATCCATCTGTCCGTCTGTCCTAATCCTTTACAGCTTAATAACTTCTACAGTTATAAATATAAGTACATGTAATTTTGTTAAAAGATAGTTTAAATATAGATCTCAATTTTAAAAGAATAAAAAATGCGTGATTATGTATTTTAGGGGTGGCGATGTATGGGACATGTGAAATGGGGATGAAAATATTTTTTTCGCTCCACCCCCTCGTGTGTGGTATCATTGAATAGGTCTACTAAAATGAAGGTAATGTTTCATACAGCACTTTTTTATCAGGTGTACCATCTGCGAAATATAGCCAGCTAAAGTGGCTTGCAATGTGTCCCCCCCCTGCCATCTCTAAACTATGTAACGTAGATACTTATAATCCTCCACGTTGATAGACCTTTGTAAAAACTCTCTTTTAAAATTATTTTGAGTATAATGTGATTATAAATTTTTGAGTTATAGAGAGAAAACTGAAAAATACTTAAGACGTCCTAGTTCAAAGGACATTGACCTTAGAGAAAAATGATCTTAGTAAAGAATGCTCCTTTAGTTAGTTCCTTTAGTTAGTCCTTTAGTTAGTTAGTGTTCCTTCGTGACACACATTCGAGGCTCTTAAGGTCATCAGAAAACCTCACGTTGGCGATACCATCGCATTCCACAAATTTCTTTGGTAATTCTTTTACAGTTCAGGCTACTCGCCTGTGGAATGCTTTGCCAGTACAAGTGAGGTGTGCTCAATCTTTGCCTATATTTAAAAAACTGGTAAATGATCGCTACCTATCATCACTGTAATTTCCGGCAGGTACATTATGTAATATTTAGACATATTGTATTGTATTTATTATGTTTATTGTATCTTATATTTATGTAGTTTTGTTATAGATATATGTATAGTATTTATGTTATGTAGTATATGTATTCTTTTATGTTGTTACACTGCGTACTACCCCTCTCTTTACTTGCCCATATTGTCCATCCTAAGGTTGTCTGGAAGAAATCGCCTAGAGCGATAAGACCGCCCATTGTACATTTGTTCTATATAAGTCATATATGTTGCTATCTTCTTTTGTGTACAATAGTATTTGTATTGTATTGTATTGTTGAAAAAAAATGACTTTCCTTCGTACGTACGTATTTTTACATTTATTACGTATTACTAATTACTACATATTTAACTGTCAAAAACATTGAAAATTTTAAATTAACTAATAAAATTACAGTAAAAACTACAACAAAAGACCCTTCTTTTGTTGTACAAACAAAATTATAGATCTCAAACGATTTTAAACCTAATTGACTACTAAGTTAAGTTAGAAATCGTAAAAATAAAGAAAGTCGCTAGCTAGCTACCAATAGCCAATAGCTATTTTATTTGGTCAGCTCACGGCAGCGCGGCGGCTGCCCGCTACACCGTAAACTTGTTGGTTATTCGAAGCAGTAGCCAATAGCTAGCTATCGTGTTGACAGATATCGTAGCCATTGATCGAAGTAGCCATGGCTATTTGTTGAATAGCCGCTATTTAGCTAGTTATTAGAGTAGCTACCCACTTCTAAGCCTTACTCCTGACCCCGCCTGGATCGAGTGCTGTATCAATCGAATTTGAATTCGAGTTAGTGTGAAATCGTACTGCTTTTTTCTAGGAATTGAAATTAGCTCGATTTGGTTCAGAGCTTGAACCAGTCGGGAGTAAGGCCCACGATGTTAATTTACAACTTCCACACGGACAGGGTCACAAGCACAGCTAGGAATGAATAATTTAGTAAAATAACAACTTTTGTGTCACATTCGATTTTATTTAAGATTTGCACGGATGTGTAATATTTCTCCATGAAGCTACTTGGTCTCTTACTTCTTTCGAAGACCTCTTTGCGAAAAACTTCCTCAATTAAAATCAATCGCACTATTACATCCCTGAAAATGTTTGGTTTTGTTAAAACCTATTAAATATCACAATAATACTGTCAAATGCGGTTTGACACGTAAACACTGAAAAAATTACTCAGTACTATCAGAATTTCGCTTTCAATTACTACTAAAATAAAATAATAAAAAAGATTTCAATGCCCAAAAAAGAGACCTCTTGAGCAGTCGCATAATTTGAGGTTACATTGAGGACAATTGTACAGTTTACTGTCTAATTCAACATTGTTTATATAAAAACAATCAGAAATATATCAAATAGGTTAGGTAAGGTTAGAACTGTGAGCGAGCGAAGTGAGTGGTGCCACGGTAGCTGCCAGCGAGTACTAGAACCAAATTACAGTTATTAGTTGTTATATTCATTAGTCACAAAATTTGTTTTATTTGATTATATCGAATGGTATTTATAATGGCTTTATTATAAAAGCTCAAAGTTACAAATGCACTATTCGAAGGCTATACATATATAAAATTAATTTATTTAAAAAATGTTTAGTGGTGATTAGATTTTTTTTTTGTTTTTTTTTAGTCCTTTAAATTTAAGTTATTTTTGAGTAGGTTCTTTTCTTTTGAATAACGTTTTATTTACGTGCTAATTAGCTGTTATAGTTTGCAATAATATTTGTTTTTGTTCCATGCTGTGTTCACTTTTAAATGTTAAGTAGGTACAATAATATTTATACCTAGACGTAGTACCTAGTATGTTAATGTAACATTTTGTGTAATACTGCTGGGTAAAATAAATAATATAATACTACTACTAAATTAATTATTTTATTATTTAATATTTATTTACTATATAAACGGACAATTACCTCTTTTAAAATATCCGCTTTACAAAATAATAACTCCATATTCAACACCAAATAAATACATAAAGATATTTTTAAAGATATACTTATCTTAATTCTGAAAGTACAGAGCACCCGTCTTACTTTCAAAATTAAGATAATTTTGAAAGACTCCCTCCCTACATGTAATACTTACTATTATTATTAGTATATTCATTACTTTATTATTAAATAATATTAAAAGAAATAAGAAGCTAAAATCCTTATAATTAATACTACGTATTACATAAAAATAATATCGATAAAATAATATTTTATCGATATTATATCGTGTTGAATCTAAATCTGTCTCGTCTCTAACCCTACAAAGTTTGAAGTTTCTATGACATAATGACATTGTCAGGGCCAACCGGATCGCAGTACCCCGCTTCCTCATACCTCAGCTAGTGGCAGAATTGTTTGTACGCATTAAATTCAACAATATCCGTCTAGGGGCTGTGTTGTCGCTGCCCTACACAAAACAAGAATCACACCTCCAAAGGGTAGGGATTTGACAATTTTTTTAATTATAAATCTTAAACTTATAAGAAAAGAGATGAGCAACTATGAAAAAACTAGTGAAATATATTTAATAATTCCCAAGTTATAAGCGTTTCAAAATTGTTCACTAAACAGAGACAGCACTAATGCCGTCTGACGTCATAACTCATTAACGTCATCGCAACTCGGCAACTACACGTCACTCGGTGCAATGTCCGTTTCGCACGACAGGGACAGAAAATGCCCCCTCCAAGCACTTAAAAAGCGTGTATCTCTTCCATTTTCCCATCGATTTTATTTATTTTTATTCTTTCTTCGAAATAAAATGGAAAATCGATAATTTTGAGTAATAGTCTAATACCCTATTGCTTGAACAAGGGCCGCCGTCAACTAACTGGTTTATTTTCATTTTAAGATTTTTACTAATTTTATTTAAGCTATGGAGTTCTATGATTATGAAACATATTGAAAATTAAAACCTTCGTAATTTTTAATAAAATATTTTTTTTCCTTTTGATCCACAGCATCTTCAAAATTCCAACTAGCCCTAACACAACCGGACTTCGCTCAACACAGGGTAGAAGACCTATTCAAGTCACTCGGACCAATTGCCATATTCTCCGCCAAACGTCACTGGAGCGCCCCCCGCCTCGTCCAGCTCCAAAAGTACAGGGACGGCTCCCGACGCATCGAGAGACCACGAAACGGAACTCCTGAAGAATACGAAGAAACCAAAAACGGCAAACACAGAAGCGAAAAACGAGATAGATCAGAAGACAACAGTACTTACTACAACCAAATAATTAGGAGCGACGAGAAATATACCAACGATTATGAGAAAAAGAAACTCCATAGGGTCACAAAACAAAATGGAGTATACATTAATAGTTATAACAATAATAACTATGAATACCATCCGAAAGTCTTAGATTATGACTCTCAGAATGAGTATAAGAGTAAGATTGAGAATGGAGTGAAGGAGTGCAACGGTAAGGTGAAGAATGGGAGGAGAAAGGATCCTCTGAGGAGGGCGGCGAGTGAGTATAATGTGTCTAATGCGAAGACTGAAGATGAAGGCTTCGGGTTCTCCGTGAGAGGAGACGCGCCGGTTGTCATAGCGGGGGTTGAAACTAACTCTTTGGCTGATGTAAGTGTTAATAATAATAAATAATAAATATCTTTGGGACATTTTTACACAGCACCATCTAGTCCCAAACTAAGCAGAGCTTGTGGTATGGGTACTAGACAATGGATATAATACGTATATACTTTTTTTTTTTTGTAAATACATACTTATAATACATAAGCAACACACCCGTGTTACTTGGTTTATTTCTGTTGTGTTATGCATAAAAGCTTCAAACCATTCCAACACGCACACACTAACGGCCGTTTTTAATATCCAATCTATCCACGATTTGCCCTACTAGAGATAGAAATTTGACATAAGCTCGACACATTTTATGTCAAATTTCGATCTCTAGTAGGGCAAATCGTGGATAGATAAGTTATTAATACTGGCGGTTAGTCAGTTTAAGGCTCCTTCTGGGAGATAAGTTAACAAAAAAAATATCGATTATAATATCCAGAAGACATGGTTTTGGCATATTTTCTAAAAATGTACTGATTGCAGTAACCAAAAACAGTACCGTAAAGATTATTGAACCTTTACGGTTAAAAGAAGATATACAAGATCATGGTATAATAACACCAGGTAGTCTCTTCCCGTGACAGCTAGGTCACGTGATTGCCTCCGTATTACGTCATTGGCCGTGGAGCCAATAGCGGGCTGTTAACGTGACACTTGTCAGTTTGAGGTGCTGCCACTTTGTGAAAATAAATTACCCGAGCAAAATGCATTTTTTCATTTACTTTCTTCTATAAAGAATTACTTTTTAACTAGTAATTTAATATAGTTTCCTTTATTAACTAATTAGATGAATAACACGAGATAACAAATAGTTAGGCTAGTTAGGACTTTATTTTATATTCATTATGAACAAAAATCTCCTTAAGTATATTGAAGATATCAATCAATGGCAGCACTGATCGTGACGTAGCTTGGAGGCATCGCGCTGTCATTGCGGGAAGAGAATACCTGGTGAAACATCTTATTATACCATGTACAAGATGTTGATCTGTGACCGTAATGTGCTTAGTCTAGTGTTAAATCCCGAATGACTCTGAAAATAAGTTATCGGCGGCATTGTCAAAGGGTGAAAATACCTACAATTATTTTTTTGTGGTTTCTCACGCATTGTTTTCGTGTCGCAAGCGAACCACGGGGGGAATTTGTTTGTTTACAAATAGGTATTTAAATAAATTAAAATTGGTATTGATTCGTGTTCAGTATCAGTCCCCAGTAGTAAAGTAACCTCCTTAAATATGGCACGAATACAGACCAACATGTTTTATAGCTATAGGTACAGGGCGTCCCACGGATATGCCACATGGAGGGAAAGTACCTTAAATATTGTAGATGGAACATTTTACTGAAAGAAGACATTATTTGAATTTAAAAAACAATTTAAACTGCATTCATAGATATTTAAATAATTACATGGTTGAACCGTTGACTGCCTCGTTGGTCTAGTGGTTGCAAACGCGACTGCTGAGCGTGGGGTCCTGGGTTCGATTCCCGGGTCGGGCAAAGTGTTGTTGGGTTTTTTCATTAGGAAATTCTCAGTAGCAGCCCGGAGTTTGGATTTGTGCCCGGTTAATGGCAATAGGCTCGCCCCCTATTACATGGGACTATAACATAACTGGCGAAATGTGGGTGTACTATTACACCTCTGCCTACCCCTTCGGGGAAATACAGGCGTGATGTTATGTTATGTTATGGTTGAACCGGAAATCGACCCGTTACATGAGAAAAATAATCATCCTGTAGCGTTATCATACCGATCGAACGGCTTCACCATAAGGATTATTTTTTGGCAAATAACATAGTGTCACAAATAAAAGGAAGACCATGAATTTTAACATTTGATGTGAAGTTTTGTTCAGAAAAATGAAAAGCTGACATTGCCGTAAGGACATACAACTGACATTATCATAAGTACCTATTACTAATAAATGTACCCACTTGAGAAGTACGTTCTGGTACTTTCCCTCCATGTGGCATATCCGTGGGACGCCCTGTATAGGAATTCAAAAACACTTCTAAACAATGGACTAGGTTAAACGTCCTTGTGGCTATATTCAATTCTAATACCAACTTGCGTTTATGTTCAGATCGGCGGCATGCGTGAAGGCGACTTCATAATCTGCATCGGTGATACAGACGTGAAGTGGAGCTCCCACGACGAGGTGGTGACACTCATACAGCAGGCTGGAGATACGCTCACCATGAAGCTAGCCACGCCAATGGATAAGAGCTGTCTGAAGGTAGTTTACATGAACTTTTTGATGATATAATAGTACATTACTGTCGAGGCCTGAAATGAAGCAATTTACGGCAGAGTCATATTGGAAGTACGAGGCGAAGCCGACTACTTCCCAAGTGATTTTGAAAGGACGAGGCACAAGCCGAGTCCTTTTTAACTAAACGAGGCCGCTAATTGCTATTTCGGCCGAGACTTGTATAGTACTTTTCTCTCATTTGCGAGGAAACAATACACAAATTAATTCAACAGTATCTCATTTGCATTAACGCCAATTCGCCCGCGCGCGGTTCTTGTTCTATTTTCAAAGTTTAAAAAAAAAAATGCGCATTCAGCCTGTATACTTAATGATAAATATTTTGTATCTAAAAATACCTAATTTATGTAAGTGTGTACTTAAAAACCTCGATAGCATAATTAAAAAAATAAAAAGTGTCCAGCAATTTCTATTATTGTCCTGTTGGATATTACCGGCCTGTTATTTCGTTGTGTACGGAAAAGAGCCGATTGTTGTAGTCTTTTTTTTGAATAATGAACCAATTTCCGAGCAAGTGGGAGAAAAACTTTTTTCCTAGTTTATACTAAACCTCTTAAGGGAATTGTAGCAGCCAACTGGCGCCCCCATCATACATACATAACATACACAACCAGCCCATTACTGTCCCACTGCTGGGCACGGGCCTCTTCTCGTTACGAGAAGGCTAAGGCCTTAGTCCACCACGCTGGCCTAGTGCGGGTTGGCGGACTACACACACCATCGAAAACTGTATGGAGCACTCTCAGGTGTGCAGGTTTCTTCACGATGTTTTCCTTCACCATCCATCAGTAAAATAAAATATAACTCAATCATCAATCAATCAATCAACTCAGCCTATCGCAGTGCACTGCTGGACATAGGCCTCTCCCAAGTTGCGCCACAACGCTCGGTCCTCTGCCTTCCGCATCCAGTCCCCCCCAGCCACGTTCTTTAGGTCGTCGGTCCACCTGGCAGGGGGGCGCCCTACGCTGCGTTTGCCGATTTGCGGTCTCCACTCAAGGACTCGTCTGCAAATATAACTCGCTGATCGCTAATTCGCTGTAGTTGCAGAGAGAAAAAAAAAAAAAACCCGCCGAATACATAGGCTCCTCCTTTTTTTGAAGTCGGTTAAAAAAGTGGCACTTTTGGCATTTTTTCTATCCACAACTACAGCGAACTAGGGTAGTGGAACCAATAAATGAACGTTTAAGGGACTATGGTAGGTTTGAATTTTTATTACACAGTCATTTCTTACAATAACTCTTGGAAAAAAAAAAATGCTTCCTAATATACTCAACTAATGATAAGTTTAAATCAAACCTTATTATTTCTTACCTGGAATTTATAAAAAAATAATTTATAAAAAAATAGGGGTTTTG
Organism: Asteroscopus sphinx; assembly: GCA_949699075.1. Classification (NCBI taxonomy): domain Eukaryota; kingdom Metazoa; phylum Arthropoda; class Insecta; order Lepidoptera; family Noctuidae; genus Asteroscopus; species Asteroscopus sphinx. The sequence goes on along the minus strand of OX453023.1, from coordinate 2,720,173 downwards.
CCTGAAGTTGAACACTGTGCCCTAATTATGAACATTCAGTGTCCAACTGTTGAACTAATGTTTTTCTTGGGAAATTTAATGACAACAACTAGGATAATATGGTAGATTTTACGGTTGAATAATTTATTAAGAACTTGAATTAATAACAAAAAAGGAATATTAAAAATTATAACTGTTTACAAGTTGTTTTGAGTCACTGGAATAACTGGGTGAAATGCTGTATAGCCTAAACAGACCGTCTCGGCATGTCGTTCTTGGCATTAATCTGGGCAAAACCAAAGTCATGTCCAACGTGCATCTCATGCCAAGGTAAATATTCGTCGAAGGGACGGCGTTCTAAGTTGTACAAGTCGTCTACCTAGGGCAGGTTATCCAGCTTGGTAGAAAACACTTTGAAAAAGAAGCCGACAGAAGAATTCAGTTGGGCAGCACTTGGCAAACTTTACCGAGTCTTCTCGTCGCCTATACCGCAAAGTTCCAAGATGAAAGTCTTCAACCAGACAGAGACAGAAATTACTTTTGGTCTGTATCATTCTCACGGCCTATTCAAGAGTGTTCTGCTCATATATGTCTTTCTTTTTTACCTCAATGCAATAAAAGAAAAAATACATAACCTCCTCCTTTTTTTGAAGTAGGTTAAAAACAATAGTAAGAAGAACCAGTAGATGGCACCGGGCACATATTTGTTCACGGTTTATAAAAATACCAAAATCCAAACTATGTTATTCATTTAGTTCAGATTCTGGGGGTTAATACCCAGCAGATGAACTAGTAAAATTTGAACAGTTCTTAAAGTTCAACTTTTAGGCATAAATCATAAAGATGAACAGTGTAAGTTTCCATACAAAAATAAAGTCTTAAAACTCTTTGATATAATTAAAAATATGTGTTCAACTTTTGGTTACTAAGTCAACAGTTACGTTATGATCGATTTGTGTATTTTAGTTTTCATTTATATGCAATAGATTTTGGTTTATAATGTCTGAATAAAAGTGAGATTTGCCCAATAGATGAACGCCGTTCAACTTTTGGATTACTATAAAATAAATGAATCCATTACTTGAACAGTAAATATTACAGTAAATTTGCATATGTATAAAGGAAGAAACATTAATCAACATTTTAGTGAACGTAAAACTTCTTCAAATGATGCTATACACTTTCTCTAATTTAATTAAAACCTTGAATTTTCAGTGCATTACCTTAACTAGATTTCCTTTGTAAGCGATTTTTTGGTGGGAGCCTCAGAAACAACGAATTATCATGAGCGCATCGGTGGTCTAAAAGACAAAGTTTATTTTGAATTGGGTTCAAAAACTGTTGTTGTTTGTGGAAAAAAATGCCATCTTCACATTAGTACTATAGTATTCTCAATATTTATAATTTTCGACCAAATGTTCATCTATTGGGGGGTTTTCATCTTTTGATTCCACTACCCTTTATTCTACAGAGTTAATAGTTTCTGTTTAAAGTACAGTACCTACCTGTACTTCAATTGTTTGAAACGAATATTCGATAAATTATGTATGCAGCGAGTAATTACTGATGGGGGCGAGTAATTACTTGGCTGCTACATTCCCCTTATTGTACTCATCATTATGAACAACTATGGCTATGACTATGGAACCAACCCTGAAATCACGAAAAAAATATCAGCTGATATTTTGATTTGTGTGAACGCAAATATATGGATCAGCTGATCTTTTTCTCGCAACTTCAGGGTTGGTTCCAAAATAAAATTTGTTGTAATGATGAGTACAATGACCCTTTAAGAGGTTTAGTATAAACCAAGAATAAGGTTGTATATTTTGATGATAAATAAAAAAACTATCTTTTTTCATATTTTTTCATTTTCACACTTTCTTAAACGCTGGATTTTATCACGATTTAATATCTTAAATCACTCTTTCCAGGCGTCACCAGAAACTCCACGGCAATCTAACTCGAACCAGGGTTCTGTATCAGCAGCATCAACAGCGTCCAGTGGCTCCACAGCCGTCACGGCCCGTTCCTCAGCCCGACGCGCGCCATCTTGGAACCCCTTCCGACGTCACACGACCCGAGACAATAGCTCACATCGCGGTTCCCACACTAGCAATATTATTTTCAGATAAAAATTAAAAGGTGTAAATTTAAAACAACGCCATCTAGCGCATGTTTTGTTAAAAATAAAGCGACATCTATTGGTAGTCGTGGTTAATTTTTATTGTGTTAGATTTGTCTCAAGTCTCAAGTGATAAATGATATTTAAATGGTAATTGGTTCGCCTCGTGTGCTCGGCAGAAAAATCCATATTTATTGTTTAATATCCCTGGTCATAGTTAGGAGAACATCGTTATTTTTAAACTTAACATTTTAAAGAATGCGATATAAGATATTCTTGTGTTCAGTGTTATACAACTATGTGTCACAAACTACTACATATTAATTCACAATTGGTATTTCATGTTATACAGTAACGCCATCTATATTTATTAAGTCGGAAACATTCCTAATTTAAGTAACCTAAGATAAAAATCAACGCCATCTATCATCGGTTTTCTGTAATACTTTAGTAAGATTCTTATCTCTTGAAGTGAAGAAATATTTTATCAACTTGGACAGGGCGACATTCGCTACTATAATATTTAGGTTCCTAAATATATAGTTAGATATGGGAACCTTTACATCGGCTATGATACTCCAAAGTTCTTATTTTATTAGAAGTTAATAACTTGGCAAACAGCAGAAAAACGGGAAAATATAAATAAAATAAAACTTTGCTCTTCATGTCATGGGGACATTCTTTTGACAACATTTCTACAGCTGCAGTTATTTTTTTCCTACTTGCTGGTTTGTTTTGCCAAGTTTAACGTCATTTTCTTACTTAATTTAATTATTAAAACATATAGGTATATTATTTGCACAGATTACAAAAAAATACCCGGATTTCTTAGCTTCTTTGTATATGTACTTATAGCGCTATATTTAATCCTTCCTATTGGAAAATAAGTTTTTATTTCTAAAGTACAGTCAACAAATCGGAATCATGACCCACTCAGCCGATAGTATGAAAATGTCAAAACAGTTAATTTTCTTCTTATTAGCATCGTGCTGCACTTAGGACATTTTGAATATTAAGGAAACTGCGTTAATACCGGTCAGATGTCTATGCAATTTTGAGCTTTGTTATTAGATGCAATAGATTAATAATTGGATAAAAAGTAAGGTTTTTGATAAAGCTAGAATTATGTTTTTCAAAATGTTAACTGTCGTTCCGCATAGTTTACCTATAAAAAAGAAGTAAACAAATATTTTTTTTCAAAATTAAACAATTCTTTTTGTTGCCAGGGAAATATCTTTGAGCGAAACTCGACCTAATTGTATTAGAATGTTTGTAAAGCTTATGATGGGTCATGATTCCGTTTAGTTGAGTGTACATACATATTTCGGTTTCTTCTTTCAAGTAAGCAGTATTTTATGAAACTCGACTTAGTATTAATTAACTCTTTTTCTTAGTATCCGCCACTAATCTGTGTAAACTGTAAAATATTAAGCTACTTATAATATTATTATAAAAATATATGTAAATATAACTCAAAATATATAATTAATAATGAAATAATAATAATGAACTGTACATGCCTGTACACATTCATTGCCTATAAGTGTACTGTCACATCTTTAAATCGCAAAAAGACGTGCGCAGTCGCATAAAAACGTAGAAATTTTGAAAAAATATACAATATTCTTTTTTTTGATAATATTCTTTTTTAAATCTATTTTAATTTCTTTAAAAAGTTACGAAATTAGAAATAAATATCATGTTGAAATTTAATCAAAAAGAAAGGAAATTAATTGTTATTTTAATAACTAATTTTAAACTTATTACATTTTTGTTTAAAAAAGGGTTTGTGACTGCAAAATAGGTTTTATGACTGATTGAAAGTGTACTTAACAGTTAAAATAAAACAAGAATATTCCTGGTAAATAGGAAATATATGTCACAATTATTTTAGATATACATGTAATTACAGTATTTTTAGATATTACAATAAATAATAGGTAGGTATATAATATTTTGGATGTGATCGATTTTGAAGTTAAGCAAAAACTTTTTTAAATATTGATCGCGTCCAAAAACTAAAGTTTTAGATTGATTATAGCAATTTAAAATTTGTAATTCGACTTAAAGGTTTTTGTATTATATTTTAGAGAATAAAAATGTATATCATTGTATAAACTTGTTTAGGATAAAAATTTATAAAACTGTTGTGGTTACTTTTGAACAATAAAGGTTATTTAAAGGCACGTTTTTTTTTTAATACTCCGAATTCTCCCAAATTTAACACAGATAACAAAAGTTTTTTTTCTAGTGGTTAAAAAAATGAAAAGCTCAAAATATTTTTTACATTAAGTGTATTTATTTAAAACATCACATAGAACTACATAACTATGTACCTATATCTAAATCTAAACATACAACAACATAGAATAAAATAAAATAATAAATATAATACAACACGATTTTTGGATATTTTACATAAAATTACCCTGTATAAACAACATTGTATAATCCCGCGCTTCACTTAGCATTTATTCTGTACAAATATTTACGGTTTTTGGCTGATAGAAAATAAACTTTATTCCAATAAAAATATAGTAACTAGGTACAGGGCCGGCTTCACCTATGGTGCAGGGTGTGCGGCGTACACGGGCGCAGTCTTAGGGGGCGCTGAACGCCGACACTCGCGACTCCTTCAAAGGGCCTGCGTCACTTGCGGCGCTCTCAAAGACCATGTCCCGTTTTAAGGCCGACGCCGGCAGCAGTTGGGTGCACCATTTGCACCCAAACCGATCAATGGAGAAAATACAACGTGTATCAGAAATGCGTGGTCATATTTGAAGAGCTTGTTCAGGGGATGCTATCGAACAACTTTTACTATGGGACCAACCCTGAAATCGCGAAAAAAAAAAAGCTGATCCTTACATTTTGACGAGCGACATCGATGATTTAGTAGGGAACAGTTGATATTTTTTTCGCGATTTCAGGGTTGGTCCCATAGTAAAAGTTGATCTCGGCTATGTCCTGAATGAGCTCTTTAAATATGCCCACGCATTTCTGATACACGTTGTATAACTGTTGATAAGTATTCCATTTTGATCGTGCGTCTACTAAAGGGCGCCAGGATATTGTTTGCACCCGGGCGCTACATGGGATAGAGCCGGCGCTGACTAGGTACATTTTGTATCGGCCAAACAATGCAAATATTTGTACATATTATATACGCTAAGTGAAGCGTGAAATATAACAGCCTCGAAAGAATTGCATTATGACTGCAATTCGCGTTCCTACGAGACACGACGATGAAAAGTCTCATGTTACTGTAACTCTGCTAAGAATTTGCAAGTTTTTGATAAGAGGTCTAATCATTTAATTTAATATATTCTCGATAAGTGGAAAAGATAAAACAACGTATCTTTCCAGTCTACAAAAAAAATATTGTACAGTCCATCCACTCAAATAACGACGGTACACCCAAAAGGCATGCAGGAATTTATTGTACTTGATTTATATTAACCTTTATAGGTACCTTTGTAGGTTTTTATTTACCTTTATAGTTGGCAAAAAAAAAATGGAGGCAATTTTTTATTTATTAACGAGAATGAAATTAATATGGCTTACTACATAAAATGAAAAGTGTCCTTGGAATCATAGGGCGCCACTATTTTAGCAGATGGACTTAACACATATTTTTTCTTGAAAACTATATATTTATCTAAACAATATTAAACTATTATAAAACATAACCACTAACAACGTTAAAGTACAGCCACAGAATATCTAATAGTACAGAACGGCCACTCACCGCCCCCCGCCAATTCAAAATTCCTCGCCCGCACCCCGCACCCGCCCACAGTTTGCCGGCAATTGGACTGCAAGATTGCAATGGATGTCAATCGCCAGTCGCTGTACAAGCACGCCATCTCTGAGAAGCGCTTGGAACCCAGTCGGCACGACGAGCGGCGAGCATCCCTAGTCTACACGTGTGTGTGCGTTCGTATACAGACGTAATCTTGTGTATGTAGGTGGTGCTAGCATTTATATTGTATCGAGTGTCAGAGGTGTGGTACAGCTATAATTTAAGTTTTGCTAAATATAAATAGTCTTTCGAATATTTTATATAGGTACTTTATATACCTATTAAATTCACATTATTGTTCATTCATAATAACAAATAAGGTTCACTCATTCGTTAATTTAATTATTCAATAATCAATTCATCTATCTATGATCCATCATGATTAATATAGCCGTAATAGTTACGTCACCATGACAAGTCAACTTGCATTTCAGGTTTTTTATTGGCTGGTAATGTGGATGAAACTAACGGACAAAATTATTATCCAATCTATCCACGATTTGCCCTACTAGAGATAGGAATTTGAGATAAACTCCATACAAAATATGTGATTGGATATTAAAGCTTTCATGTAGGGGGAGGGGGGCTTGGCTCCGTCGCGCGCGTAATATATGTAGGCGGGAGACGGGGGACGCGTACGTATTGCTTCACGTCACAACTATCGTTCGTTGCTATTCAACCAAGCGTCGCGTGCTACCATACTATTTCGTAGCACGGATATAATAGGTCGATATTCGCCAAATATTAGCGTTATTGCGTAGACTAAGGGGGGATCCGCACCCCTTTAACCCCCTTAATATATGGGGTTTAGGGGGTCCTGACCCCCCCTTATGTACGCCCATGACTGTATTGAATCCAAACGGACTATGAACCAATAAAAACCCTGCAGCACTTCTTAACTCCTAAATCGCTATCTCCCGTCCAAATACTTTTCAATATACTTCTTAGAGTCATCATACACGCCGAAGAACACGAATCCCCCAATCATGAAGGCTGTCATCCTTGGCATTACACCCGCGAACAGCCCCTTGAATCCCGACTGAACGTATATACTGGTGAGGACGGGTTTGATGCGCAACTTGCGCGTGACGGCGTACTCGTCTGCTAGCATGATGCGCGTTTTGGCGAGGTCCAAAGGTGTGGTCACTGCGGCCGCGAAACCACCCGCGATTGAGCCGCAGACGGCACTCTGTAGAAGAAATTGTGCAAATCTAGTTTTCTCTAAAGATGACCCGAGCTATACTTGCCCATTTATAGGACCGAGTCTAGCTTTTTTTATAACATAGGAGGACAGACGCGGATTACCCGATGGTCAGCAATCTCCGCCGCCCATGGACATCCGCAACACCAGGGGAGACATCGTTGCCGATCTTTTAAAAATACGTATGCTCTTTTCTTGAATGCTCCGACGGGTTAAGCTGTGTCGCAGCGCAAATCCTAGAGACCGAAGCCTCTGGACGCAATTTCCTGGAGGGCGCCAGTCAGGCCAAGCTCGAGCCAATCCCGCACCCCCAGCAAAAGGTTTTAGGGAGAGAATCCTTGAGATTGACAAGCCTATATTAACCTGGGAACAGCTCAAACCCTAAATAAGGCACATTTATCGACGCTGTTGGTAAAACTTTGATTGGATTAGATTGGAAACAACGCATTGACTCGACCGATGTCAGGTCTTCTACATTTTCATTTTCCAGTAGATGTCGTAATTAAGGAATTATATCAAGGAGCTTGCATGATCAAGAATTTATTTTTCCATAATAGTTGTGTAGACGACATACTGCTATCCCCAACCCCATTGCCAAGCATGTAATTTTTATTTTATTTTATCAAAATAAGAAGAAATAAAACGAGCGCGGGAACTATGACAAGGAGAGGGTAACTCCCGTGGGGGCGTTACCCTCTTCGGCAACGATCGGTCAATCTCGGCAAACTTCAGTGCCGTGCGGCGCACGAATCTAGGCTAGTTACTTCATAGTATATGTACTAATTATCTTCCGTCTCACGCGCCAGGTGATGTAGCTCGTATTTCATAGAAGTTGTATGAGCACTCTGCGTGCGCACCGCGAAGCGCACGGGCCTTTTTTGTTCGAGCGAAAATGTGTTTTAACTTCAGTTTAGAGATTAAATCGATTTGTCGTTACTTCATAACTATTCGTAAGTATAAAGTAGGTGCATAATATTGATGCTATAGATATTTTGTGATTCTTTTTAGGTAATGAATTTATGAACTGATAGTGCAGCGCACAAGTGCACTCAAGGTACAGCTGCCACTGATAGTCATTCTAGCCGTTAACTGATGCGTTTAGGGAGCCCATGTTCCGTTTATGGGCTGATACGACGACTCGTATAATAATAAGATGCAATACTAACCTGTAAACTGCTAATCTCCCCATTATTATGGCTCCTGACCCTGGTCTTGAGCATCTCCCAGACCGGCAGCTCGATGAAACTGAACGGCAAGTCACGTAGCACCGTGGACCCGAAGCCGCGGTACACGCCGCGGAAGAAACCCTCGGATTTGTACGCCTGGCAGGGATGGAAATAAACCGTTTTTTATTTCATTTTTATAAAACAAACAGTTTAAAATGTTTTAAACATGTGTTCCTATGTTTCAAACCATGTTTTTATTCGTTGAATAATAACAAGTGTTTTAAACATTTTAACATAACATAACACCACGCCTGTATTTCCCCGAAGGGGTAGGCTGAGGTGTATTACTACACCCACATTTCGCCAGTTAAGTTATAGTCCCATGTAATAGGGGGCGAGCCTATTGCCACACAATAAAAATTTGAACATTTTAAATACGTTTTAAACAGGTGTAAAAACAAATCCTGAGTATATTTTCGGGGTAACTCTTAGGAGTTTGTAGCTAAATAAAAAATCAACTAAGGACTTGCAAATTAGGGGAATAATCTGAAAGTTTGGCGAACATATCTAGGTGATTCCCCGATAAAAACACAAAGTAAAGATGAAAGATGTCAATATTGCGAATATTTTGTAGAAAAATAGGATTTAAAAAAGTTTTGTATAAGCAGTATAAGTATACAAGTACAGTCTAACAAAGCAATTGGTATACAGGGTAGAGAGATATAAATGAAGAAGATTATAGAAATTTTCAGTGAAATATCATTTTAATAACAGACAAAGTTAAACTGTATTTATACAAAACCCTAATCAAACCATTCTATAATAACTTCCTGAGAAATCTTTATCTATATCTGGCGACCCTGTATACTAATTGCTTTGTTAGACTGTACCAAAAAAATTGCATTGTAATCGGTAAAATATTTATAATTTTTTTATTTTTAGTATTTGTCGTGATAGGAGTCATAGCAACACATATTCTGAGAAAATTTCAACCGGCTACCTATTACCGTTCAAAAGATACAGCCCTGTGACAGACAGACGGACGGCGTAGCGAGAGTAATACGATCCCGTTTGGCACCCTTTGGGTACGAAACCCTAAAAATTGATAATCTTGAGTAGATCATAGTCAAATACCCTATTAAAAAATTACGTAATACCACAGAATATCTAATAGTACTAACGTACAGAACGGCCACTCACCGCCCCCCGCCAATTTAAGATTCCTCGCCCGCGCACCGCACGCACCTGCAGTCTGACGGCAATTGGACTGCAATATTGCAATGGATGTCAATCGCCTGTCGCTATACAAGCACGCCATCTCTGAGAACTACTGAGAAGTGCTTGGAACCCAGTCGGCATTACGAGCGGCGAGCATCCCTAACCTACACGTGTGTGTGCGTTCGTATACATATGTAATCTTGTGTATGTAGGTGGTGCTAGCATTCATATTGTATTGAGTTGTCGAGGTGTGGTAGTAATGTCCGTGTAGTGCCGGACTTAAAGAATTGCACCACCCTTATCTCTTCTCATGGGTGTCGTAAAAGGCGACTAAGGGATTCACCAGAAGATGGGCAGCAGCGTTCTCTGAGTATTTAACCAAACAACTGCGATCGCCAACCCGCCTGCCAAGCGTGGCGATTATGGCATATCCCCCCCTTAATTGGGGGAGGCCTATGTCCAGTAGTGGACGTCTTTCGGCTGAAATGATGAGGTGTGGTAGTACAGTAAAATATCAAAATATACTCACATGTATGAGTATGTTTATACTGCTCACTTGCTTTGTACCAACATATGTTTGCTTTCTCTGCTTCGCTATCTCAGTAGGTACTCTGATCAGACACGCCAACTGTAAAAAACATTTAAAAGTAAAATAATAGCATCATTAGCAAACTAGCATTTAGAGTTATCATAATTATTATGAGCTTATTAAGGCTAGGCTCCCAAAATGAAATAACTTTTAGAAAACATATGCTGAGTCATACACATGCTTGAGGAACGTCAAATTTAGATTATGTTTTTTAGTTACATAATTGGTTGATTTTTGTTCGATATTTTTTTTTTACGACGTCTGTCGTCTAGTGGCACCAAACTAGTGGTTCGAGTGTCGGACTGCTGATCACGAGGTTGTAGGTTTGATTCCCACAGAACATAAATATTTGTGTGATGAACATAAGTGTTTGTGTTGGTCTGGGTGTGGTTTATGTATTATAAGTATGTATTTACAAAAAAAAACAATAAGTACCTATATAAGTATTATATCCATTGTTTAGTACCCATAGTACAAGCTCTGCTTAGTTTTGGACTACATGGTGCTGTGTAAAAATGTCGTAAAAATATTTATTTATTATATGGTGACCTGGTGAAGGTTGCGGGAATCCGCTGGATGCGGAAGGGAAGGCAAAGGACCGGTCGTTGTGGCGATGCTTGGGGGAGGCCTATGTCCAGCAGTGGACGTCTTTCGGCTGAAATGATGATGATTATAATGTTTAACTCACCACTTCTCCAATGCTGGCAGAAAACATATGCATCATTGGGGCATACTGCGGGGCCACGAGTGGTTGACACAGAGTCTTTGTTGCTTCATATGACACAAAGAATAGAGCAGTTGTTGGCATGGAGGTGGTGGCTACTGTTAATAAGCCTAGAACGTAATAGGAATATTATAATTTGGTATAAGGAACAAAGAACTTTTTACTAACATTTAACCACTCAAGTGCAGTCTTATAGAAAGCTTTTGGACATCTAGTAAATTTCCCGAGAGGATCTCAGTAGCAAAATTAATAACAGTTTTTTTTTATGTCATAGGATAGCAAAAATTTGCTAAAGGCCCAATGCCTTTGCCCATAACAAATGCAATACCACCTAGACTGTTGCCTATATGTTATTGTGAGTCGGTTCACCAAACTTAGACATGAAGATGGCGCAGTACCCGTCGCTATGGCTATACTTGGGGGAGGCCTATGTCCAGCAGTGGACGTCTTTCGGCTGAAAAGATGATGATGATGATGAATTGTAATTTCAACAGCACCCGTACCCTTCGCATAACAGCAGAAGTAGGTATGTTGGTAGTACATCACCGAACAAGCTCTTTCACATAGGAGCTCTACGACTACTAAAAGAATGAGCAAACATCAGATTTTCGTTAATTTTTTAATTAACGACTGCATTTAAATAAGGCTTTAACAATAAGTAACACTTAATTACGCAAACATATAAAAAACATAACTGAATTTTTGCATACCTCGGTAAACTCCTCTGAAGCCTCCAGCCTTTTGGAATCCCTGGGCGCTTTGGAGCCTAGTCTTCAGCGTGTCTAGGGGATACAGGGTCACGTCCACTGAAACCCCAGCCAAAGCCCCCGCCTAATAATAATATATTTAGTATGTAAACAAATTACAACATTGCTGCAATAGTTTTAAAATTAAAATGTATATTACTTACAATCAACGGCGGGAAATGCGTAGATCTAAAGCTTTTCGGCTTGTCCCCTCCTGCCATTCTAATTAATTCATATAAAACACTAGAACTTAAATGTTATATTATATAAAATAAGCATGAAATAACCTCAAAAATATGAGATTCCTCGAAAAATCCTACATCTAATAATTAATTACTGCAATTAAGATAATACAATTGTTGTTCATATTTTTTTTTAACTATGCTGTATAGAATTATGAAATATGAATCAGTCGTTTGAACGAATCAAAGAATATTTCAATTCAATTTCAAATATTTCCCGGGAGCTATATAGTTAATTTATCATCTGTCAGATCTGTTTTTTTTTTTTTTTTTTTTTTTTAATTATTATGGCCTGGTTGCTAAGACCTTTAAGCCAAGTCATTTATTTGTTATATTATATGTGAGTAGTTTTATGGCCTGGTTGCTTAGACCCTCCAGCCAAGTCTTTAGTTTACTTACCCTAGTAAAGTGATGGAAACTTTACCAGGTTTTTGAGCGGATGATGAGAAAATACGAAAGTCACGTTTTTCAACTTTGTACCATTTACCCACACTAGTACACGTTAACGAGCACTTAACATTTAATAATCCACCATTATTACACATTAACACTCGAAGAAACACAAATTTAGGAAAATAATACAAAATCCACAACACGATCTTTCCGAATTTTCCCGCCAACCCTGTCAGATCTGTCACCATGACTCAGTGTTGCCAGATGGCAAGTTTGAAACTATCGCAGATCTAGGAAAAAAATATCGTATAATTATCGGATACGCTTTCTTATACAGAATTGTAATATTGATATTTTAAGGTTTATGTCCAAAGCTTCTAACGATTAGTGTGTTCTTTTTAACACCAGCTGTGTCCGGCATGCGTTGCAAAGCTATTTTTGTTTTACAAAAACCTTCGCGGGCTCTCGCACAATAACTCACCAAGATTGTCATTGCAATCGATTGAATGTTATAAGAATACGTACGGGACAAACAAAGAAATATTCATTTTTATTTATAGATAAGTTATAAATAAAATCAGAAAATTATGAGAAAAATAAAATAAAAAATATTAAAACAATACACTTCCATTAGATATTCTGTGACACTTCTTAGTCTGTGTTAAAACGAAACAATACAAAGCAGGCATACAAAACAGATAACTAATCCAATAGCACTCAGTCTGACTGTCTGACTCTAGGTCTGACTGAACTAGGAATGAACTGACACAGACCGACCGACAAACAAAGACCAAATAAAATAAATGAGTAGAACAGCCCAGAACAGGACGCAGGTATGCAGTTGAAAGCAAAACATAGTTTTTTTCGTCGTTCTTGTTCAGTATGTCCGTATGTGTCACACATAGTGAGTGAAAGAGACGAGAATTTATGCCTTACCTTATTTTTAATTTTAGTTGTTGTCACTCTGCCTCAAAATTATCGCGATGCTACTAAAATTATCGTATGAATTAGTAAAACTATCGTGCGATACCTTGCTATTATTTTTATCGCAAAGGACTAGAAATTATCGAAAATTTACGATAATTATCGCACGTCTGGCAACGCTGCCATGACTTGTCAAGCCAACGTTGCATCCTACGTTGTTGTGCATATTTAGCTTAGAGCGCAAACAAAATGGTGAAATTATGCTGCAAATACCAGCATTTTTACCGGTGATTCATGGAATGAAACGATTTGTAATTTTTGACATTTATTGTGAAACTTTTGCGTTTAGTTTACGCCTAACTTATCTTCGCCCGAATGAAAGAAATTGTTATTGTTTTTTATTATGTATAAAAAGAAGATTTATTTATTTATTTTACTTTAATTACAACGGTCTTGAACCAATTACAGTAATTAAAGATAGAGGAATGACACATAAAATATAATATAGTGAATTACACATCTTTTATAAATCTCTCTCGCAATGCTTCAGGCATACTAACAGAATCTTCTTCCAATCATCCGCAAACAGATCATAATTCGGAATACAATCCAAGAGTTCGTTGAGTGCAGTGAGAGTACGAGGTACTGGCGATTTAGCTCGCGCTACAGTGCGACACTTGGCGACACTAAACAAAATCTTATCATAGTAGGTACAAGTATTAAAAAATGCCATTTAAAATTAAAAGAATTTTTTGTTGCTTAGCAACTAAATCAAAGAAGATGAAGCAACTAAATGCAGTTTTTAGTTAAAGATTTAAATAAATAAATAAATAATAAATAAATATTTTTGGGACATTTTTACACATCACCATCTAGTCTCAAACTAAGCAGAGCTTGTGGTATGGGTACTAGACAATGGATATAATACTTATATACTTTTTTTTTTGTAAATACATACTTATAATACATAAGAAACAACCAGACCAACACAAACACTCATGTTCATCACACAAATATTTGTGTCCTGTGGGAATCGAACCCACGACCTTGTGAGCAGCAGTCCAACACTCGAACCACTAGACCACAGAGGTCGTCATCATCATAGATGGCACTAGTCTTTAAAAGATTAACGATTTGAAAAGAACAGAAAAGAAGTATTAATAACTGTGTATTATAAAGTTAACTTTCTTTTGGTTTTTTTTTTAAATAAGTTTTTTTAATATCTACCATAATTAATTTTTATTAAAATTATAGCAATCAGCTAAATAAACACAAACACAACACAAATTAAGTACCTACCAAATACACAAGACATGATCAATTAGGTAGGTATATACATTTCAAGAAAAATGTTTGAAAAAATAAGTATTGATTGCATTATTACAGCAAAAAAAAATCACACTACCCATAGATACAAATAAACAAAAATCGGTTACCTAGCAACGGTGAACGGATTGAAAGTGTACAAATTCGCACGACCTTTACTTGCGTATTTATTAAATTTTCTATACATTTTACAATGCCAAAAATTTATAACAAGGGTACCCACGAAGGCATACCATACCACACCGTCCATTTTGGGGAAGAACCAGGCTGTTATCAACTACATAGGTAAAAAACTTGTGTTGCTTAGTTATTCTGTAGATTTCCCTTAAAACGCCTACCCGTTCTATGTGAAATCTTTCGGTCAGGGTGCCGCCTTACGGGATGACACCTTTCATACTACAAGTTCCATACGAAACACAATAAGGCCTGTGGCCTGCAGCATATTAATCCAATCCATCTCACAGATCATGACCGGGCCAGGCCACGCGTGTATAATGGATACGTACTTAGATAGGAATAATCACACCTGTTTTCCATTGGGGTAGGCAGAGCCTATGGATAAAGTAACATTCTACCACACAGCTCATTACACACAGCATAATATAATGGTGCCACGTCACCTAATGCTGCGTGGGAAGTGTTTGCTGACGAGAGACAATAACGCGTTGTTCGGCCGGGTCAGAATGTCGCCTTCAGTCGCGGATCCAGAGGGGGGGGGGAATGGGGGCAATTCCCCCCCCCTGAGCCTCGACCTAAGTACTTCCGAACTCGTCATAATCACATCACTACTAGTTTTAGTAGTGGATTAAGTGACAAGGATGGGCAATGGACAGCATTCCCAAAACTTTGCTACATAAGAACGGCACACAAATTAGCATTTATCTGGGGAATGCCTGTATACCTATTCCCTTTTTTAATTTTCTAATATAATGTGATTTTTAACAGATTTTCAGCAATGAGTATTTTACTTGCCAAATTAGTTAAATACTATAGTACTATTTTTTATTTCATTCTCAATCATTGAATAATAGCGATGAATCGCTCTTAATCACACCTGGTATTCAACCTTCGTATGCTGTAGAGAATATTCTGTTTCATTTAATTATTTATTTGAATGAGGAAAGCCCAAAACCACCAAAAACATACACACAAAATTTTCGCAATTGCTTCGGTCGCGCTGTTTCCTTAGTACCTACTTGACGTCATGTTTTTGCAAAACATCCCAAAAAAAATTGCGATGCTTTGCATCTCTTTCTTTTTCCATTCTGGGATAACACTGTAGGACCACATCCGAAATTAATCATCACATAACCAACCTTCAGGTTGTTGTCGTAGGTCATCAAAGAAGTCGTGAGCTGAATTTTGGAGAAAATAAGATCTACGTTTTTTAGGGTTCCGTAGTCCTACAAGGAACCCTTATAGTTTCGTCATGTCCGTCCGTCTGTCCGTCTGTCCGTCTATCCGTCTGTACGTCTGTCCGTCTGTCCGTCTGTCCTAATCCTTTACAGCTTAATAACTTCTACAGTTATAAACATAAGTAAATGTTTTTTTTTTTTTTAAATAGTCTACATATAGATCTCAATTTTAAAAGAATAAAAAAATAGTTTTTACGTATTTTAGGGGTGGCGTCCATACATGTGAAATGGGGATGTAATTTTTTTTTTCGCTGCACTCCCTCGTTTGGGGTATCGTTGAATAGGTCTACTAAAATGAAGGTAATGTTTCATACACCACTTTTTTATCAGGTGTACCATCTGCGAAATATAGCCCGCCAAAGTGGCTTGCAATGTGCCCCCCCCCTGCCATTTCTAAACTATGCAACGTAGAAAGTTATAATCTTCCACAAAAACTCTCTTTTAAAATTATTTCGAGTATAATGTGATTATAATTTTTTGAGTTATAGAGAGAAAACTGAAAAATACTTAAAACGTCCTAGTTCAAAGGTCATTGACGTTAGAGAAAAATGATCATAGCAAATAATGCTCCTTTAGCTACTTTCTATTTGAAAAAATCACAAAAAGTAACTTTGACATGACACACTTCTTAAATTTGGATTCTTGAATTTATCGCTAGATGGCGCTACTAACAACACGTTCTGAGTCGCGAATGCTGCCGATTATTGCAAAAAATAAAATAGCCATGATTAATATTCGATTTATATCGTTTGTAATTACACCTACTTAAGGAACCCTATAATACTGAGCATGGCCCGACATGCTCCTGGCCGGTTTTTTTTATTTTTGGAACTTGCTAGTCTAGTTTGCTATAAGCTAAATCCTAGATCCACGCCTGGTCGCCTTTATGAGATACTAGCCTATGTCCGCGACTTCACTCGTGTGCATGTCGTTTATTGCGCATCCCTCGGGAACTATTCATCTTCCCGGGATAAAAAGTAGAAAAAAAAATCTGATGGTCCCTATATTTTTTCCCGATTTCAAGGTTGGTCACATAGTAAAAGATGTTCATGAGTACAATGACCCCCTTAAGAGATTTAGTAATTAGTATAAGAATAAGGTTGTATATCTAATAATATAATGTCCTCCCGGCCGAATTTCGGTCACGGCGGCCAATCTCAATGGAGACTAGCCATCTGCGCGGGACATATTATAGTGCACAAGTGTATGCGCAAACACAGGTGCACTCTCTATTCCCTCACTCTCATAATCCGATGGGACGGCAATTCGACACGACCGGAGAGAGATCAGACGCATGACCGACGGCTTTACGTGCTCTCCGAGGCACGAAGGGGTCTCGATGTGTAAAGAAATGGTCACCCATCCACAGACTGACCGCGGCTAGTGCAGCTTAACCTTGCAGATCGTACAATCCACACGCTTGCCACTTAGTCACGAGCCCCTTATGTATATCTACCATCACAGTAACTTCATCATCATCGTCATCAACTCAGCCTATCGCAGTCCACTTCTGGACATAGGTCTCTCCCAATTGTAACTTGTTTTTTCTTAACCATCAGACCATCACAATGCCGTCTCAAGTTCCCGGTCTCCAAGCGCCCCATCCACAAGTGCGAGGACATGAAGAAGGAGTTCGTCATGATCCCGCAGACGGGAACCTTCAGGAAACTGCTGATTCCGAAGAGGAAGCCTAACTTCTACCCTGCCATCATGCATAAGGAAGAATTTAATAGGCTCAAGAAACAGGCCACGGTAACACTTGGTTTTTTTTATAGTATAGAATGGTGAAACCATGGTATAATAAGATGTTTCACCAGGTATTCTCTTCCCGCAATGACAGCGCGATGCCTCCAAGCTACGTCACGATCAGTGCTGCCATTGATTGATATCTTCAATATACTTAAGGAGATTTTTGTTCATAATGAATATAAAATAAATTCCTAACTAGCCTAACTATTTGTTATCTCGTGTTATACATCTAATTAGTTGATAAAGGAAACTATTTGAAATTACTAGTTAAAAAGTGATTCTTTATAGAAGAAAGTAAATGAAAAAATGCATTTTGCTCGGGTAATTTATTTTCACAAAGTGGCAGCACATCAAACTGACAAGTGTCATGCTAACAACACAGCTAACAACCCGCTATTGGCTCCACGGCCGATGACGTAGTACGGAGGCAATCACGTGACCTAGCTGTCACGGGAAGAGACTACCTGGTGTTATTATACCATGGGTGAAACTACCTAAAGGGCTAAAGGCCCACCTGATACTAAGCGGTTACCTTTGCCCATAACAACTGCAATATCACCTAGGCTGTTGCCTAAATGGTACCGCAAGTCGGTTCGCCAAACTGAGACATGAAGATGGAAAGTCTCACGTGATTGTAATTTCACCGGCACCCGTACCCTTCACACGAAACACAGCAATGCAAGCATGACTATTTGGCGGAGAAGTAGGTACGGTGGGAGTACTTCCCCGGACGAGCTCTTTCACAAAGGAGCTCTACTACTATATAGAACAAATAAAAGTATCTAACTACTACGTATTAAAATCGATCATGGCAAAAATATGGGTACAATACGATTTTATGGCAGTCGCCAAAAGGATTGTTGGACATCACTTCTGTCTGACACAGAATACTATAATAGTTAGTACTTCTGGATGCGGAAGGCGAAAGACCGAGTGTTGTGGTGCAACTCGGGAGAAAGAGAGTTGATGAAAATAAGGGAGAGACGATTTACAATGTAATGTGTCTTTCTGGCCTGTACGTTTTTAGTTTTATTTGCATTCAGTTTTATTTCCGTCTTACATACCTGTTTCTATTTTTTCGTTTGATTATTTTCTCTCTCGCTTTTTTTGCGTACCTATATGATATGCCTCGATCGAACTTTACTAGTATCTAGTTGTATGCGTAAAGCCAAAATACTCACAGAAGAATTCATGAGCATTGCTTGAACTGCCTGGCAATAAGCCTTCATGATGATCCACCAGATATCTTGATCCTGACTCTCTTATGGCCTAACGGCCAAAATTAATATCCAATCTAACCACGATTTACCCTACTGGAGATAGAAATTTGACATATTTTGTATGGAGCTTATGTCAAATTCCTATCTCTAGTAGGGCAAATCGTGGATAGATTGGATATTAATTTTGGCCGTTATACGTCTATCTCACGCCAAATCCAGATAGTCTCCCAAGAAGAACAGCTGGCAGCCATGCACGCTCAAGAGGCAGCCATACAGAAAGCCGCCAAGCTGTCGGAAGCCAGGAAGATACAGCTCAAGAAGAATCTCAAGCCTCAACCCGGAGCTGAAGCCGCCACGGGTACAGCCGACCCGGAGCTTGAAGGACCGGACCAGGCCGCGCATACCATGTCTAGAGCTGAGAGTAAGTTAAGGAAACCGAAGCTGGACGTAGGCTTGTCCCAAAAGCCGTGTTTCCCGTAGTCATTAAGCCCAGACTAAGCAAACGGCTTATATTAGTCGCATGCGAAACGTTCTAATGATGACCTGTGTAACCTGTGTTTGCTGCGCTAGCTTTAGGGTCAGTCATCTCACACACTTAGACCAACAGAAAAAAGGTCACACATTGGTAAAATTGCTTCCAACCTCCGAGCTCCGGTGCGGATTTAAGTTAGGCGTAAAATAATAATTTACGCGCATCCGATATAGGTACATGTACATTTCGATGTTCACGCGCCATCTGCCTGTCATGACGCCAGATCAGTGGCAATAAAACCAGACGGTTTGGTGACTTCAAAATCAGCCCTCTCGCGATGACGCTGATACAATTTGAATAACAGTTAATGAAAAGAACTAGTAAAAACAAATAGTTAAGTACATACCTACTCGAAAACACGTCGACTCAATAATACTTATTTATATAATTGAGACCGACTCTTTACTTTTATTTCACATATAAGCACCTACCTAACATAACATAGGCAGAGATGTATTAGTACACCCACACCCACATTTCGCCAGTTATGTTCTACAGTATTTCGCCAGTTATGTTCTAAGTCCTATGTACCTAATTAGCGGCGAGCCTATTGACCGGACACAAATCCAGAATCCGGGCTGCTACTAAGAATTTCATAAGAAACCTATAATTACCTATAAGTAATTTCATCAAAAACTAAACCTAGCTTTAATACCTAGTGACACCTGAGACCAATTCTCGTAATTAAAAAGTTCAAATATACCTAGTTCCAAACTAATCTTAATGCTTTTAACTCAATCTTCTGACAGTAGATCTTTCTGATTGCCGTTTATTGGTGACATTAATGACCTAAGTGTCACAAATAAACTGCAAACAGGAACATCTACTGAAGATTGAGATTTAAAGCATTAAGATAAGTTTGGAACTATATTTTGAACGTTTGTAATTACGAGAAATTAATAATTAATAAAATATATATAATTAATTTCTAGTGTTATATTTATTTATTTATTCAAAAAATTACAACTCTGATGACTTATTAACCATCTAAAGTTGTTGATACAAACATAGGGAACCTTTGCCGCCGAACTAGGCGAGATAACTGTATCTCGGCGAACAGCGCCAAAAATATTAAAATATTCTTAACTCCATAGAAATATAACACATGTAAATGCCTCCTTCTTCGCTGCCCAGTGCTTCGTGCGGACAACATGCAGGGTCCCCGGCTGTGCAACCGCATCATCCTGGCGTCCAAGTGCCACGCCATACGAGACGCGCAGATTACTGAGAAGGAGCTCATCAAGAAGGAGCTGGACGAGGAGCAGAGAAGGTGGGAATAAATATTTATATATCTACAACATGTAACAGAATAAACACAATTACTGAAAGTAGTTTTTTCAGAACACTAGGAGAATAGATTGGTATACCCGAGTAGGTCCTTGAGGTCCAGGAAGACCAGTGAAATGGGTTTCTGTGCGTCAGGAAACGGCATCCTGCAACCAAATCGGGCCAACCAACCAACCGTACCTACTTCTCCGCCAAATAGTGATGCTTGCATTGCTGTGTTTCGGTCTGAAGGGAACGGTTGCCGGTGAAATTACAATGAATAAATAAATATTTTTGGGGCAATCACATGAGACTTTCCATGTTCATGTCTCAGTTTGGTGAACCGACTTGCGGTACCAATTAGGCAACAGCCTAGGTGGTATTGCAGTTGTTATGCAGATAAAAGTTAATTAGATAAATTCGACGCTTTTGTGATTGGAAGAAAATAATCATATTACTATTCCAGGGTTTTATGGAAAAGAATTTGATTAACACTTGCTTTAACGGTGAAGGAAATATCGTGAGGAAACCTGCACACCAGAGAGTGCTCCATACAGTTCTCGATGGTGTGTGTAGTCCGCCAACCCGCACTAGGCCAGCGCTGTGGACTAAGACCTTAACCTTCTCATTCTGAGAAGAGGCCGCGCCCAGTAGTGGGAC
Source organism: Asteroscopus sphinx (assembly GCA_949699075.1). Lineage (NCBI taxonomy): Eukaryota > Metazoa > Arthropoda > Insecta > Lepidoptera > Noctuidae > Asteroscopus > Asteroscopus sphinx. The sequence goes on along the minus strand of OX453023.1, from coordinate 2,698,899 downwards.
AATAATGGGCTGATGATGATGTTGGTTGCGTGTTTCGTTGCAAGATCATGTACCAGTTTCTGTGCTCCTTCACCAAAAGTCCACAATCATTGGGTTTTTTTGTACGAGCCTGTTTTGTCCCACTGCAGGGCAAAGGCCTCCCTTCCTTTCTTCCACTTTTTTTTCTTATATTTTTTTCGGTATGAAATGTTTGTATGAACTCTGGTACCCAATGTAAGATTTAACTTGTGTTATGGTACCAGCGCTCTCATTAATTGAATCCACAGGGAGTTACATTGATTGCATCAGGAAGTAGATATTTCAATATTTTACTAAGAAACCCATACAAAAAAAAAAATGTTTCGTAATCTCGATAATATTTCCTACCTATTTTTACAATTTTCATGTAATTTGCATGAAAATAAAAAAATAACAAAGAAGGTAGAAAAATATTTTAGCAAATGGCGGTAATTTTGAATTTCGTCAAGTTTAAACCCTAATTTAGACGTGAAAATTGTATGAAGATGTCAAAAACTGTACAAAAATAGAATAATAATTTATTCTACTTGCATATTGATGGTTATTCAAAAAAAAAATTGTTATTCATATACAAAAAATAAACCTTTTTTTATCACACACGTTGAAGTACTTCCGATAACAAAATCCCGGCATAAAAAAGCACATCGCTGCCAGCAAACGCTATAGTGGGTAAGTGCAGTTGAGTAAGTAAAACTAAGTTACAGGCTACAGCATCTTAGATTAAATAATAAATAGTAATACAGCTAATAATAGTGGTAAAGCCCGAAACCTCGGAGCGAGCACGCGCGTGCCGCGTTGGGGTGTGTGTGTAGGTACGTGGGACACTCAGAAAGTTTTGCGAAACTAAAAAAAATTGTTCTATACGTACATATATTTTTATCAAATCTTTTCAAAGTACTTTCCACCAGCCTCTATACAAAGATTCATGCGCCTAAACCAGTTTTCAAAACACTTTTTCCAGTCCGCCGCAGACACCTCGTTTACAGCCTGCTCGAACGCAGCCAGCGCATCTTCCGGCGACGAAAATTGTATCCCTTTGAGCTGATTTTTTATTTTTGGGAATAAAAAGAAGTCACACGGTGCTAGATCAGGGCTGTAAGGAGGGTGACCCAGGAGTTTGACTGGCGTGCTGTCCAGGAAGTCCCTCGTTTTGAGTGCGGTGTGCGCAGGTGCATTGTCGTGGTGGAGCAGTAGCCCGCGGAGCCCTGTGTTTGGTCGCTTGTTGCTTATAACAGAGAAAACTTCTGGCAAACATTTGGTAGTATACTATTCGGCATTAATGCTTCTTTGATCCCGTAAGGGAATTGATACCAAGTGGCCAGTCAAATTAAAAAAGCTAGCGATCAAAATCTTACCCCCGCTTCTAGATCGCTTCACTTTGGTAGGCGTTGGCTCATTTTGAAACACCCAAACAGTCGACTGGCGCTTGGTTTCTGGGTCGTATTGATAAATCCAGGACTCATCACCTGTAACGATGTCGTAAACACGCCGAGACGAGCCTGCTTCAAATTTGTTAAGCATATCACGGCACCATTCCACCCGGGCCTGCTTCTGAGCATCGGTGAGGTTGTGCGGCACCCAGCGTAATACTATCCTCCTCACGCGAAGATGGCTGTGTAGAATCTCGTGACCGCTTCCCGATCCAATCTTCAATATGTGTTGAATCTCCTGATATGTAATTAGCCTATTGTCTTGGATTAAATTTTTCACTGCTAGCACGTTTTCTTCGGTAACAGCCGTCAAAGGGCGACCGCTTCTTTCGTCATCCCCCAAAGTTGGTCGACCGCGCTTGAATTCGTTATACCAACGATACACGGTTGCCTTGGAAGGGCCTTCATCCATGAATGCCATTTGAAGTCTATCGTACGATTCATCCGGTTTCAGGCGACACTTGAAATCGTATAAAATCATAGCTCTAAAATGTTCCCGGCGCAGATCCATATTTCAGTGAGACACAATACTTTGAATTAACTCGCAAAAAATGTGGAGGGAAATTTTGAAATTGGAACTTACTTATTTTTACTTATAAATAATCATATTTTCGAAAAACATTATAACTGGCCAGTCTCCCATATATAAAAACTTTTTTTCGCAATACTTTCTGAGGGGCCTGGTATGTGTGAAAGGATGTGTGGAGTGTGGTGTGTTAGCGGGTGTGAGAAGATATGATAGTGTGATTGTGATTGTACATTACAATCACACTAACATATCTTATCATATCACTTTTCGCGGTCTATGGCAATAAGTGGCCAATCCTTTAAGCAGAAGTCCAGCTCATCCCGCCATCTCTTTCTGGGCCTACTTACCGCGTTTCCGTTTTTGGCTGGGCATTACTATTATTAAGACATCAAAAAAGGAGGAGGTTATGTATTCGGCGGGTTTTTTTAAAATTATCATTCATTATTGGTTGCCATACGAACATCTATGGCAGTGGTTACGGGTAGTCAGAAGCCCGAAAGTCTGACAACTGGTCTAACTTCCGAATGTCGGTTTTACCCTGTAACTGGGTTGTGAGGGTCTGATGGCAGTCGCTCCATGTAAAATACTGATGTTCAGCCGCATCTAACCAGATGCGTTGGGGTCGGCTTCCAGTCTTACCAGACTGGAAGCCGACTCCAACGTATTTGGGAAAAGACGAGGAGGATGATGATATTGGTTATCATTGGGTTATCCAGTCAAAAAGTTAAATGATCATCAGACTGGACGCAATAATGGAGGAGAACCGCCAAAGCGCCGTGAATCGCGCAGAAAGTGAAGAAGAGCGCCGTCACCGCCTGAGGCTGCAGAACCTCGCCGCGCTCAAGGAGCAAATACAAGCGCACGAGACTTCTAAGGTGATACACTTTAAATCTTTCTTAAAAATTAATTAATACCAGAAGACCAATTCTCGTAATTAAAAACGTACAAAATATGGTTACAAATTAATCTCAATGCCTTTGTGGAGGAACGAGGTGTCATGTCCCTCCAACATAAAGGGAGGATCCTCCGACCAGGCTGGGTCTGCGCCTGGCGGGCGCGCCATTTTTCCTTCTGCATGCATCCTTTCCTCACGTTATTGTATTATTTATTTCTGATAGAGAGCGCCTTGACTTCCATAATACAAGCTCTACTTAGTTTGGAAGTCAAGAGTTCAATTTCTTGTACTATTTTTTTTATGCAATAAACGTTTTTTATTATTATTATAATAAATGGCAAACAGGAATATCTACGTCAGGAAATTGAGATTTAAAGCATTGAGATTATTGAGAATATATATAGATATTGGAACTATATTCTGAATTTCTGAACGTTTTTAATTACGCGAATTGGCTTTCAAGCTAATCTCACTTCCTCACCACAATGTACCAGATTTCACTAAATCTAACAACTTCTACCAGATCATGGAAGCGGAACGCATAGAAGAGGAGAGTATCCGCGTGAACCAGGCCAACATCGCCATGCAGATCGATGAGGCGCAGAAGTTGAAGGAGAAGCACCATCGGCAGCACAAACTTAAGAAGATGCTGGATCAGGGTATGTTCTGCTGCAACCATCAAGGGGCATGTATTATGGTGTGTGCAAGTGTTTGGAAAAGGCAATTAAATAAAACAAGATTGATTTGGTATTCGAAAGCATGTGCGTCCCCCCCCCCCGCCCCTCCTCTGACGTCTATCAAGGTCGTGGTCGTGTCTAAGTGTCAGTGTGGCCAGAGCAATATTTAATTATTGGTCTTTACATCACATGGTCTTATTATTAGCAAGTTACAGAGAGTTACCTCATAAGTTTAGTATCAGCTTGAAAACTTTTCGAAAATCGCAAAGCAATGCTTCGCATGCGTAAATGCGTAAAGAATAACGCAAGAAACGCATCAATAAATTATAACAAAAAGCACGTACGCATATAAAACACGCACACTTGTATCCGCTCCTTACGGCATTTTGAAAATAAAATAATGTTTTCTCTCAAACTAGCGCGCATACTCACTTGGGAGCAACTGACAGTGAACTAGCGGCAGTGTATGCCCGCTGTGCATACAACGGTCAGTCTTTACGTGGCGGCTTGTCCTCTCTATAGTATTCTGTTGCTCTGAACTGAAAGTCTGACAAAAGGTTTAACCTCTGAATACCGAATACCTGTATTACCCAGTAACTGGGTTACAGGGGTCTGATGCCAGTTATCAGCCGCATCTGGTTTGACTGGAAGCCGACCCTAACATAATTGGGAATAAGGCTCCGAGGACCATTTACTCATTTAACTCATGTGCAGGCAACGCGGAACTCCTGTACTACAAACAGCTCCAGAACGAGGAGGAACGCATCATGGATATGCGCATCGCGACCTTCCTCAAGCAGAAGCAGCAGCGAGAGTCCAAGAACAGGGCTGAAGCGGAGGCTGTCAAGGCAGCCAAGCAGAAGGGGATCGACCATATCTCTAAGGCTCAGAAAGTAAGTATGTCTCATTATCATCATTTTTGGATAAGAAAAGATCCCTAAAGACCATTTACGGGGAATTTGAAAGGTACTGAGGACTGCCTCGTTAGTCTAGTGGTCGCAATCGCGACTGCTGAGCGTGGGGTCCTGGGTTCGATTCGATTGAAGAACAATTTACAGGTCATTGTTTCCGGCGTTCATCGGCCACTATTCTTGCCGATACTGGGGCCAATCTTATTACACTAAACTGGCACGGAGGATGGAAATCCGATCGAGTTGCTGAGAGCTATATGTATAGAAGAATCGGTGGAGAATAAAAACAGAATTACACAAAAAATCGATCAAAGTATAAACTTAAAACGAACAACGTCTTACGAGTTCCAGGAAGCTTCAACATTTGCTCAAGAACATGAAGAAAATAATGATGAAATAAATAATAATAAAGTAATAAATGAAGAAATAATACAGCAGTCAAACACCGCATTAAAATTATCGCAAACTATTAGTAATATCAAACCGGGAAAGTCGGTGTTGAATTTTGGTAACTGTACTTTTCATAATTGTCATTTTAATTAAATTTCTAGTTAATTAATATATATTTTATTTAAATTACTTGCTGGTTTTATTTAGATTAGGTACTTGCATTATTGAGTAAAGCACTATACAAGCCTTGGCCCACTATGACTGCTTCGCTGGTCACGCTATGATTGCCTCGAGCTAGCCTAGCTACGCTCTAGGCCTTCCAGCTTGGCCATCATTGCAGCCCTTGCTGTCCTCGCTGTAAAGGCCTCGACCTGCGTACTAAACATACATACATAATCAGCCCATTACTGCCCCACTGCTGGGCACGGGCCTCTTCTCAGAATGAGAAGGTTAAGGCCTTAGGCCACCACGCTGGCCTAGTGCGGGTTGGCGGACTACACACACCATCGAGAACTGTATGGAGCACTCTCTAGTGTGCAGGTTTCCTCACGATATTTCCTTCACCGTTAAAGCAAGTGTTAATCAAATTCTTTTCCATAAAACCCTGGAATAGTAATATGATTATTTTCTGACTGTCCCTTCTTAATTTTTTACCTATGTGTCTTTTGTTTTTACTTTCTATGTAACCCCACCTATAAGTTGCTTGCTTGTGTTTATCACTGTGTTTTAAATGTTGCGCGTCGTTAACTGTGACAATAAACTATTTTTCTTTCTTTTCTTTTCTTTCTTTCTTTTTCTTCCAATTACAGAAGCGTCGAATTTACCTAATTAACTTTTTTCTGCACATTTTCCCATCAGGCCGAACAAGAGCTAAAGGAGGAACTAGAACGCATCCGTAACTTGAAGATCCAAGAGGACGTAGAGCGAGATTACCGCCGAAGAGAGAGAGATGGCGCTATCAAGAGAAACAAGGAGATGAAGCAACTGCACGAAGCTAGAGTACAGCAGGTCAGTAGGAAAGAATCAAAGATACAGTTAAATTCTGGAAAGAAAAATTCTGTCACGAGCAGGATTTGAGCCTGCGACTTTTGGTTCTGTACCAGTCGCAATATCAGTATTTTACACGGAGAAACTGCCATCAGACTTTTAAGACTACCGACTTCTTAAGGTGAATGCTACAGGGTAGCCCGCGAAATTCAAAATTTCTTGTGTTTTTTGCTAATTGTAGCTCTGTTTTGAGTTGTATATCAATCAAAATACGATTTGCGGTAGTAATAACAATATATCTACTGAATAATACTTATGAAAAATATAAACCTAGCTTTATAAGCTCTAGAAGCTCGATAATCGATAATTTGATCGTAAATTAATATAATCGAGCTTGTACAGCTTATAGAGCTAGGTTAATATTTTTTATGAGTATTATTCAGTAGATATATTGTTGTTACTACCGCAAATAATATTTAGATTTATACACAATGCGAAATACAACTACAATTTGCAAAAAACGCAAGAAATTTTGAATTTCGCGGGCTAGCATGTAGCATTCACCTTAAACACTGGGGAGATACATCCTACGTCCATGAGATATACGCAGAGCAGAGTGGTTGTCAGACTTTACTAACCTAACTAACCTAAGTTCGGACTACACATAACGATTTTCATAAGTATTTGTATGTCAACTGGAACCACGATTCAACGTGCTTTATTTATATGTCACCCGGGACCGTGCTCTCTGAGGCTCAGCTCTCGATGTGTAAAGAATGTATTTTATTTTATAGTAGGTGGTGAAACGAGCTAAAGGCCCACCTGATGTTAAGCAGCTACCTTTGCCCATGACAACTGCAATACCACCTAGGCTGTTGCCTAAATGGTACCGCAAGTCAGTTCACCAAACTGAGACATGAAGATGGAAAGTCTCATGTGATTGTGATTTCACCGGCACCCTTTAATTTTACATTTTTTTTTGTATTCCCGGAGTTATCATCTTGTCTACTTACAGATAAACGACATCCATCGTCTGATCGCTCGCGAGATCGCCAAGGACGAGCAGAGCTTCAACAACGCCGCAAGACAGAACGAGGAGTTTATACGCAAGGAGAAGGAGGTAACCACTATCATTTTCGTATCAGCTCGTAAAGGTCTTTCTTCTCACAGCCAAAAAATTATAACTGAAAATACAACCAAGCCGTCATCTGTCATAGCAGAAAAAGCCCTTGTCAAGATAACACGTCCTACCAAAATTATATCTTGATGGTTGGCGGACTACCTACTACCGTATGCTTTAAGTTCAGAGCCCCTAGCATTAGTTGTTGCGGTAGTCATAGAATAGGTAATAATACGAGTATAGAAGCGAATCTCTTTTGCACGAACCCCAAATGCCGCCTTATAAATACCTACCCTTCAGCTCGTAACGACCCTCTGACGAGCTCACGTCCTGCCAGGGTTGTTAGCTGCTAAATATAAAATGCGTTCGCTGAAATTTATATCGCTTACATCCCGCGGTGTCCTACTCTATCTCAGTAGTTACTATCTTTTAGTCAAACCAGTTTACAAAAAAAACCTAGAATACAAAAATTGGCAAGTGAAAATAAATAAGTTATGAAATCGTTGAAATTTGTAGTAAGGGACAAACACACGAAAGTAGTTAAATACGCGCCGGCCGGGCGGCGCCGGCGCGGCGGCCGCCGGGCCGGAGCTACTGCGCGTTATCGTACCTAGGTAGGTATTCATCGCAGACCACCGCTTCGGAGATTGGCTTTATTTACGGTTCACACAAAATGTTATAAAAAGTTCAAGTATTTTATTTAGGATTTATTAACACATAACATAACATAACATCACGCCTGTATTCCCTGTATTTATTAAATAAATTAATTAAGTAGGCAAATGAATGGTTTAGGAATGTTAAAGAAAAGACAATAAATTATGTTTCTGTGGTTTCTAAAGATTTGTTTAAATGCTATGTAGGCAGGTAAATGATCGACTTGACAAAGTAGGTACCTAGGTATGTTCAAGATTGCAGGAACACAACAGCTGTCCCAAATAAAAACCCAGTAAGGGGTTGTAACTAAATTTTACAGAAGCGCGTAAAAACATAAGATGACAAATAGGTAGACAGTGTTTAAAAAGTTTGTAGGTACGTCGACTGCATGACAGTGGTAAGTAACACTTCAATTCGAAAACCGCTCTTACTGCTTACGGAATAAAGATGCTGCTAATGTCAGTGTTGCCATCGACGTGCGGTTGACCGTACCTAGGTTGGTCAAAGTGTCTTACTACTAGGTTATGTTTTTACCGAGTCTAAAGTAATGACATGACACACTTGTTATTGAGGTAGGTAACATAATAACAATAACATCACGCCTGTATTTCCCCGAAGGGGTAGGCAGAGGTGTAATAGTACACCCACATTTCGCCAGTTATGTTATAGTCCCATGTAATAGAGGGCGAGCCTATTACCATTGACCGGGCACAAATCCAGACTCCGGGCTGCTACTGATAATTTCCTAATGAAAAAACCCAATAACACTTTGCCCGACCCGGGAATCGAACCCAGGACCTCACGCTCAGCAGTCGCGCTTGCAACCACTAGACCTGTAGGTAGGTACTACTATGTTATTAAGATTGGGTAGGTACGGTCGACCGCACGTCGGTGGTAACACTTTGACATTAGCAGCATCTTTATTTCGTAAGCAGTAAGGGCGATTTTCGAATTGAAGTGTTACCACTGTCATGCAGTCGACTGTACCTATGTAAAGCAACAATTTTTGCTTACCTAGGTACTCGGTTATCTTTAGATCATGAGGAACGTTATAAAGTACCTAGGTAGTTTGATTTAATTTATTGTATGTATGTTGTAATTGTAGATAGGTTATGGTGGTTATGGAATTACATGTAGGTATTTAGTACAGCATTTTAGGAGATAATAGTGGAACTTTAATTTTGATACGTTATTGACGTAAGTAAATTTTAGTAAACAAGGCGTTTAAAAAAAAAGAAATCATCTGTAATTAATGTTATAATAATAGGTAAGTAGGTATTAATAAGTTATTAACATGTTACTCACATTTTCATGCTTACAATTTTTTTTTATCACTGTAAACTTTACGATGGAAACTGGATGAGAGGATAGAAGTCGGTGCCGTCCTACTGGAAAGGCCCATGTCCAGCAGTGGACTGAGATAGGCTGATGATGATGATGTAGGTACACTTTACACGCACTGTACACTTTTTACGAGTATCTTAACAATTGTTCATTGCACTTTTATAATTATCCGTTTTCACAATAAAAGCGAAGCGCGACACACACGTATTGCTCCCGTGACGTGGTTAGAAAGACTACTGAGGGGGGGAGCGCGGCGCGGACGCCGCTCGCGAATCTCGCCAGACAGTGTGGCGCCTGGTTACCACTACTATTTTGTTCATACTAGGTGGAACACATTCGAGTTAAAGTCGAATAATTATTCACCTTTTTGAAAAAACATAATTCCAAAAAAAAAAATTATGTCACTAATCAATAGTACTACTGTTATGGAGTCGCTACACCGCGGGATTTAACCGATATAAATTTCAGCGTGTATGTTGGTTAAAATAGAAAAATATTTTAGACTGTTCTTTACTATAAAATCATTAATTTATCCTAATTTTACGTAATAAGAAATTTATATTCAATTATTTAATTTTATATTTGGGTAGATACCTACCTACTTTACATATTTAGATAATTTGCACTAAATAAAATGAGTTCAGTACCTATAAATGACCCACGGACAGAGAGAAAAAGAAAAAAAAACCGGCCAAGTGCGAGTCGGACTCGCGCAGTAAGGGTTCCGTACCTCTCAACGACCTGATACCCCATAAAAACCAATTTAATTTACGAGAGTTTACCAAAAGACCAACGCACAGTGTACGAAATATGCATTTTTGCATGTCTTTCTTACGCTGGTACCACCACATATGTCTATGTTTGTCTTATTTTCAGTATTTGTTGCTAAAGTGCATAATATGCACTATAATCTGACCAAGTTTGACGCCGGTATATATTACAGTTTTGAAGATAGAGCAGGAACAAAAACGTTGAAAAAAATGCATGTTTTTTGAGGTTTCTTGTATGGGGACCCCCTTTGGTTTTAGACTTTTTTTTGTTTTTAGTATTTGTCGTGATACACCTACAACAATACAATACATATTCTGAGAAAATTTCAACCGGTTACCTATTACCGTTCAAAAGATACAGCCCTGTGACAGACAGACGGACGGACGGACGGACGGACAGCGTAGCGAGAGTAATAGGGTCCCGTTTGGAACCCTTCGGGTACGGAACCCTAAAAAACAGTAGTTATCATTTATACTTTTGACTTACGAATAAGAAAAATATTTATGAACAGGAGAATAAATGATAATTGTGAAATTGGAATTGGAAAACTAAAGAAACTAAGGTCTTGCGTTGTTTTTGAGTTACTACATCGCGCAATATTTTGGCACCAAGACTGCATCTGACGGCACGCGCGTGCAAGCGTGAGGCACGTAACTTACGTGACGTAAGCCCCGACTGTCCGATCCCTTTAAAGGTACGCTAGACGGTAGGCTATTATCGTGGTTTTGGACGCGTCTGGGGCGCGAGTTTCGCTTCTACTGTTCTCTTTTCTTTTCTTATGGTATAGTGTAGTTGTACGTTATCGTGTCTTCATCATCATTTCAGCCGAAAGAGGTCTGCGCTCCATATGTAAGAGAATGCATTCCTTTTAAGTGAAATAGGGAGAGGTCCTTTCATCAGATCTTTCATCGACCAATAGCTCTTTCAGGCGTTTTCGGTGCATCGTGCAACTTCTTTATCCTATCCGCGTCTATTATAAAAGAAAATAAAAATAATTGCCTGCGTAGCTAACTTTAGTTTTTTGGTCTCTTCAGGGTATTATATTCTTTATTGTACATAAACCAAACGAAAACAAAGACAACAGATACATTATGATACAGATAGATTATGTAAGTACCTACAATGGGCGGTCTTATCGCACAAGGCAATCTCTTCCAGACAACCTTTGGATGGACTAGAAGAATGGGAACCGATCGTTTCGTGGGTAGTCTTCTCGTGGGTGTCGTATAAGGTCAGTAAGTCGCAACTAAGGGATTCACCAGAGGATGGGCACAAGCGTTCTCTGAGTATTTAAACAACCAACTGCGATCGTCAACCCAATGCCAAGCGTGGCGATTATGGCATATCCCTCCACTGGGGAAGGCCTATGTCCAGTAGTGGACGTTTTTCGGTTGAAATGAAGAATAACTATTAATATGTAGTAAGTTTAAAGTTAATAATTAGTTGTAGTGTAACGCAGTTACTTATTAAACAAAACGGTTATTGATTTTCAAATTATATTTTATAAAGTTGGATGACAAACGCAAGGCCCGCATCGAGCAGCATCGGCAGGCCATCATGAAGCAGATCAACGACAAGGAACGAGCCAGGTGACTACCAACACAATATTAAGCTGAATGCTACAGGGTAGCCCGCAAAATTCAAAATTTGTGTTTTTTGCAAATTGTAGTTGTATTTCGCGTTGTGTATAAATCGAAATATGATTCGCGGTAGTAATAACAATATATCTACTGAATAATACTCATAAAAAATATTAACCTAACTAGCTGTACGGTCGACCGCACGTCGGTGGTAACACTTTGACATTAGCAGCATCTTTATTTCGTAAGCAGTAAGGGCGATTTTCGAATTGCAGTGTTACCACTGTCATGCTGTTGACTGTACAAGCTCGATTATATTAATTTACGATCAAATTATCGATTATCGAGCTTCTAGAGCTTATAAAGCTATGTTAATTTTTTTATAAGTATTATTCAGTAGATATATTGTTATTACTACCGCGAATCGTATTTTGATTGTTAAACAACTCAAAACAGAGCTTCAATTAGCAAAAAAAAAAACAAATTTTGAATTTCGTGGGCTACCCTGTATCATTCACCTTAATACAACATCTTTCATACGAATCCAAAACAGCACGTGAACCTCATAAGTCCTAATAACTGCTACCTTTTAACCACCCCGACCATTGACCATTCAATCCTATAGAGACGTGATCACATTTTTTTAAATTCATAATGATTCTTCGATCTGCACTTGCCGCGGTCAGTCTGTGGATGGATGACCGTTTCGTTACACATCGAGACCCCTCCGTGCATCGGAGAGCACGTTAAGCTGTCGGTCCCGGTCATACGAACATCTATGGCAGTCGTTACGGGTAGTCAGAAGCCTGAAAGTCTGACAAGCAAGAACATACTAAGAAGAACAGTCTCGAGATTATGTCCTCTTCTCCCTGAGGAACCATCAAGCTACCGCGTCGAACACACGTCGCTATAAGCAATTTTTTACTGTAATAATTTAACTAGTGCTGGTTGGCAGACTACACACACCATTGAGAACTGTATGGAGCACTCTCAGGTGTGCAGGTTTCCTCACGATGTTTTCTTTCAGCGTTAAAGCAAGTGATAATCAAATTCTGATTCGCACATTAATCCATAAAGTAAAAAGTGCAGGTCGGGTTTGAACTTGGGCCCTCCTGCATGGAAGGCAAGTGTTCATCCTACCATACAGCCCAATAGACGCCTAATGTTGAATATATTCTGCCACTAGCGGAGGCACTACTGCAATCGGATTGGCCCTACCAAGGCGGCTATTGGCTAATCACTAACTCTCGGTCGCCACTACGACCTACATTAGTGAAATTTTATAGATGTGTTAAGACATTGATCGCCTGTTATGAGGCGTCTATGGGGTGTGTGGATCGATGGTTACCACTGGGGTATCTCTAATTTTGCCGTAATCACATTTGCTTTACTTGAAATAAATTTCGCCACTCTTCGGCTACACATAACGCGTTCCTATTGGCAAGTGGCCTGATAGTATATGTGCGAATAAATAGAACAGTTTTGAAAAGGCTTTTATGCTCGATGGCCAATTGGCCACTACATAAGAATAAAAGCATGCTCTCAGCGCCAAGCTAAAAAAAATCATCAAAGAATTACATAATTTGTCTTTTAATAATATTATAGTAGCGTGAAGGTCACGAAACCTGTCTTCTGTAGAAGTCGGGTAGTCCAAAAGATTAACATTCACATGAAGAGAGAAAGTAGCCTTATTCTAGGCTAGGTCCTCTTTCAACATTATCATCATCATCATTTCAGCCCAAAGACGTCGACTGCTGGACATAGGCCTCTTCCAAAAGGGGGGAATATGCCATAATCGCCACGCTTGGCAGGCGAGTTGGCGATCGCAGTTGGTTGATTAAATACTCAGAGAACGCTGCTACCCATCCTCTGGTGAATCCTTTACGGCCAAAATTAATATCCAATCTATCCACGATTTGCCCTACTAGAGATAGGATTTTGACATAAGCTCCATACAAAATATGTCAAATTTCTATCTCTGGTAGGGTAAATCGTGGATAGATTGGATATTAATTTTGGCCGTCAGTCGCCTTTTACGAGACCCATGAGAAGAAATAGGGTCAACATTGTAGGCCATTCGATTCATCATTTTATCGGTATATTATTGTGTCAGGGCTGACTTGCGTGAGAAGATTCACAACGAAGGCGTCGCGCTGCGCATGGAGCAAGAACAACAGGAGAAGTACGAGAGAGCTGTCATCAAAGAGAAGGTACATTAGTTGTTGCATTACACCCGTTTCTCTAAAGAACGGAATCCTCCTTCAAAATCAGTGGTTCCGGTGGTCCGCGAAAGGATCTGTTGTGGTCCGTGAAATGACCAGAAGTGGTCCGCGAAAAGATCAGAAGTGGTCCGCGAAATGATCAGAAGTGGTCCGCGAAAAGATCAGAAGTGGTCCGCGAAATGATCAGAAGTGGTCCGCGAAATGATCAGAAGTGGTCCGCGAAAGGATGAGAAGTGGTCCGCGAAAGGATATGTAGTGGTCTGTGAAAGGATCTGTAGTGGTCTGCGAAAGGATCTGTAGTGGTCTGCGAAAGGATCAGAAGTGGTCCGCGAAAGGATCAGAAGTGGTCCGCGAAGCCATCCAACATCAAAATCATATTTTATAAAATAGTAATTTATTTAAAACGGTATTTACCGGCCGGCATACAATTAGTGGTGGACAGCATGTTTGTGAAAATAGTCCCCCACTACATAAAGGTTATGAACTACTTTTCTGAAGGATCATGTCCCATGTAATATAGGGCAAGTTTATACTAAATGGGCACGTCAGTTGTACATGCCCCGAATTTAAGTTTGCCGAGTAGCTTTACCTTCTCATGCATATTTCTAATCTGGTTCAGATGGCATATGGCTTTTCTAGTTGCCTGCATACTTAAAATTTTGCCGTCTGTACTCGCTGATGAGTTAAGCTCGCCTTTGTACGTGTAATTTTAAAACTATTACCTATGTATTTTTGTGATTTTGTTGTGTGCAATAAATAATAAGAATTAGGCTATAACTGTGATATATTTCTTTTTATTGATTTTATGCAATTTCTTCCTTTAGGTGGCTACGATGCGAAACCAGAAGGTGGCCGAAAAGTATGTGAAGGAGGTGGAACAGACCCTCACCAAACATGGATATAACCAATAACACAGAAGAAAGATACAAAACGATAGATGGTAAATGAGGAAGTGTTAGTTTTTTAGCATGGAGTATAAAAGAATAGTCTTTCTGTGTGGGCGACTTCGGCGTAAAAAATGCTGCGCTTGTACACGAATTTTTATTCCAAGACTTTTCAAGAATCTTTTATGGAAGTACTTTTACTACGTGAAATATTAGATATTATATTTTTTTTGTGGTGTGAACAGTGTTAGTAAAATTGTGTGATTGCAAATATAAGCGTTTTAAACTGATTTTAATATTTTATTGTCCAAGCCCGTAAACATAAAGCTCATAATTGCGTAAACTCACGCAATGATGTTGATTGAGATTCTCTTGTTCACAATCTAACTTATTTTAAACTAAATTATTGCTCTCTTTTACTAGTAGTAGATACAAGAAAGAGATGGCAACATTGTAGTGATGTCAAATTAGTCGGAATTAAAATTTCCATAAATGTTTAGTCGTGATCTCGGAACATAACGACTAAAAATACAAAGTGGAACACTAAGTAATTTTTGCACAAAAATTGTTGCCATCCCTTTCTTGTATCTAGTATTAGTAAAAGAGAGCGATAGATTAAAATAAGTTTAGTTAGGGAACGAGAGAATCGACCCCGATATTTTATTTTTACGTCAAACTAGGTACTTATGCCCAGTTTACAATGTGCGAGCTACTCGCCTGAGAGTACATATCGACTCTCATTGTCTTCGCATGACAGTAGCTCGGCTCGCCTGTGCTGTTTACACGATGCGAGTAGCTGCCTAGTCTCATTGCGAGTCTTGATCTGGCTAGTTACTAGTTACTACCGAACGCGTCCAAACGATGCGAGTTTTGTGCGACGAGTTGCTGCCGTGAAAGTGGTGGGGAAAGGCGAGCAGGCGAGTGAAAACAAAAAATGTCGTATTAACTCGTATGTGAGCTACTGACCAACTCGCAACTGCGAGTAACTCATATGATGCGTCCACACAGTGCGAGTTGCTGCACTGCAGCTACTGTGGTAGTCACAGAAATCGAATGGTTGTAAATCACAATTTTACTTGCGATTCATGCGTGGCAACTTTCCGAACAAACCACGCCTCCCATACTGACGTCATTTAAAAAAAAAAAAAAATTTTAATCAAATGTACTTTACAGCTTTTGTTTGTGCAGTTTGGAACAGCACAATAAGGCATTTTTGCCGGTTTTTGCTACAGTATTTATAGAAACAAGTCATAAGGCGTACTGAGAAAGGCTTTGAAATGCCCTGCATTATGGTGCAGAGTGTTGGCACGCGTGCCCTGCCCACTTTTCCATTCTATCTATTTCTGTGGGAGAGGCCCATGTCCAGCAGTGGACCTATTTCGGCTGAAATGATGATGATGATGTTGCTAGCGTGGGTCACATAAACCCAATGATAAGAGAAACAAACACAATGTGCAAGGTAATACTATAATTATCAATTAAAATGTCCACAGTTATACACAAGTCAGCCATAACATTAAGAATTAATTCATAAACAATAAAACTGTAGCGAGGTCACAAGGTCTACTGGAGAGGCTGCTCATGTCTACTATCTCCTCGGAGGTGGAAGCGAAGAACTGTCCAGGTAGACGGAGCGGCTCGCCATAAACCAGTTCCGCTACTGATGCCTGTAGGTCTTCTTTGCATGCAGTGCGGATGCCGAGGAGGACCCATGGCAGCACTTTGGTCCAACTCGATGTAGCGTGGCAGGTGGTAGCGAAAGAAGCCAACAGAAGGATCCGTCTGGGCTGGGCAGCATTTGGCAAACTTCGCCGAGTCTTCTCGTCGCCTATACCGCAAAGTTTGAAGACAAAGGTCTTCAACCAGTGCGTCCTGCCTGTCATGACTTACGGTGCCGAGACGTGGACACTGACAGTTGGGCTAGTCCACAAATTTAAAGTCGCTCAGCGAGCTATGGAGCGAGCTATGCTTGAAGTTTCTTTGAAGGATAAAATCCGTAACGAGATTATCCGGAGAAGAACCGGAGTGACCGACATAGCTTGTAGGATCAGTAAGCTGAAGTGGCAGTGGGCTGGCCATGTCTGTCGAAGGACCGATGACCGCTGGAGCAGACAAGTCCTTGAGTGGAGACCGCGAATCGGCAAACGCAGCGTAGGGCGCCCCCCTGCCAGGTGGACCGACGACCTAAAGAACGTGGCTGCGGGGGACAGGATGCGGAAGGCAGAGGACCGAGCATTATGGCGCAACTTTGGAGAGGCCTATGTCCAGCAGTGGACTGCGATAGGCTGAGTTGATGAGGTGGTAGCGGCCATGGTATAATGTTTCACCAGGCACTCTCTTCCCGTGACAGCTAGGTCACGTGATTACCTCCGTACTACGTAATCGGCTGTAGAACCAATAGCGGGCTGTTATCGTGATACTTGTCAGTTTGGTGTACTGCCACTTTGTGTAAATATATTACCCGAATAAAATAGCATTTTTTTATTAACTTGCTTCTACAAAGAATCACTTTTTAACTAGTAATTTAACATAGTTTCCTTTATTAACTAATTAGATGAATAACACGAGATAACAAATAGTTAGGCTAGTTAGTAATTTATTTTATATTTATTATGAACAAAAATCTCCTCAAATATATTGAAAATATCAATCAATGGCAACACTGATCGTGACGTAGCTTGGAGGCATCGCGTCGTCATCGCGGGAAGAGAATACCTGGTGAAACATCTTATTATACCATGGTAGCGGCTTTCATCTGACGGGTGTAGCCTTGCCAAGAACACTCGAAAGCGCTACTAATGAGCTTCAAGAAAAGGTTTACGAAAGAAGCGCTTTCTTTGAATAGGAACCAGATAAGAATCCTGACAAGAACCCTTACTGGGCACTGCAAGCTGAACAAACACCTTCACAGGATGGGCGTCAGTGATACCACAGTTTGCAGGTTTTGTCGAGAAAAGGAAGACGCTAATCCATATCCTACGCGAATGTGATGCAGTGCACCACATCAGAAGCCAGCATCTTGGAGGCCACGTCATCTCAACGCAGGAGATCAAATCCTCCTCCCCCAAGGTCATAGTCGACTTCATGGTTGACTTGCAGCTTGGGGAAGTGCTGTAATGCTGCAATAGGCGTCACAATAGATCTTATCAGATCGCAGTGGTTTAGGGGCGTTCAATACCCCTACCTCTTTCCTCAAAATAATAATAGTAGCATTTCCACTAGACTATTAGCAGCCACGCTGCATCGAGTTGGACCCATGGTATAATAACACCAGGTAGTCTCTTCCCGTGACAGTTAGGTCACGTGATTGCCTCCGTACTACGTCATCGGCCGTGGAGCCAATAGCGGGCTGCTAGCGTGACACTTGTCAGTTTGATGTGCTGCCACTTTGTGAAAATAAATTACCCGAGCAAAATGCATTTTTTCATTTACTTTCTTCTATAAAGAATCACTTTTTAACTAGTAATTTAATATAGTTTCCTTTATTAACTAATTAGATGAATAACACGAGATAACAAATAGTTAGGCTAGTTAGGAATTTATTTTATATTCATTATGAACAAAAATCTCCTTAAGTATATTGAAGATATCAATCAATGGCAGCACTGATCGTGACGTAACTTGGAGGCATCGCGCTGTCATTGCGGGAAGAGAATACCTGGTGAAACATCTTATTATACCATGGTTGGACCGAAGTGCTGCCATGGGTCCTCCTCGGCATCCGCACTGCATGCAAAGAAGACCTACAGGGCATCAGTAGCGGAACTGGTTTATGGCGAGCTGGTCCGTCTACCTGGACAGTTCTTCCCTTCCACCTCCGAGGAGGTAGTAGACATGGGCAGCCTCATCAGTAAACTTCGTGCCTATATGACCTCGCTACAAAACATTCACACTCATAATCATAACTCTTATCATAAAAACCGAGAAATGGGAAATTTCCCAATCACTGGATTACACTGATAAACAGATTTTATAAACTACCTGGTTACACAGGGAAACCTATTATTAGCCATACAATACTTTAATACACATATTCTGTAATTTTTTATATGTATTGCTGTTGGTTTTCCAAGGGTCGGTCTTTCCATTTGCCAGTTAACTTTTAACTGAGGAATAAGTTTGACATACTTATTGACAGTTGTAGTATAGAAAATCAGTCAAAACGTCACATTTATTCCTCAGTTAAAAGTTATCAGACTATTGAAATACCAGCCCTAAATAAAATAAAACTAAGCAACCAGTAATTTATACGTAATGGGAATTTCCCATTTCCTGGAAAAAATCCCAATAGTGGGAATTTTCCCAATAATTGGACTAATGCTATTAATGTTACTTTTAAGTAGTGATGTGCCGGATATCCGTATCCGCGGACATCCGAGGTAACATTAAGATCTGTATCCGTATCCGGCGGATCTTGAACGGATCTTCTACATTAATAAATTTCATTTCGTACATGAAATTGTAAAGAAAGTTAGCAATGAAATACTACTAACTTCAAATCAAATTACTTTTTATTTCGTAAAATCATATATTATTATTTTTATTTAACTCATAACGTCTCCAAAAACAAACAGTAAACTATACTATCTTATGACACACTAAACTATAAAAAAACACGCACACAGTGCAAGTCAGAACACGTCGCGGTACTATTACTATTAGTAGTAACGCAAAGCGTCAACTGTCGGTCAAGTCACTCGCACCGGCGCCAACAGAGTACGAAATACACATGGATTAATAAGATGCTACACCAGGTACTCTCTTCCCGTGACAGCTAGGTCACGTGATTGCCTCCGTACTACGTCATCGGCTGTCGAGCCAATAGCGGGCTGTTATCGTGACACTTGTCAGTTTGATGTGCTGCCACTTTATGTAAATAAATTACCCGAGCAAAATGCATTTTTTCATTTACTTACTTCTATAAAGAATCACTTTTGAACTAGTAATTTTATACAGTTTTTTTTAATAACTAATTAGATGAATAACACGAGATAACAAATAGTTAGGCTAGTTAGGAATTTATTTTATATTCATTATGGACAAAAATCTCCTTAAATATATTGAAAATATCAATCAATGTCAACACTGATCGTGACGTAGCTTGGTGGCATCGCGCTGTCATCGCGGGAAGAGAATACCTAGTTAAACATCTTATTATACCATGTCAAATACTACTAAAAGGAAATACTACTAAAGTTGTTAAAACTGGTCCGTATCCGTATCCACGGATTTTGACACTTATTATACGTATCCGTATCCGCGGATATACGTTTCGCACGCTCCGGCACATCACTACTTGTAAGCATTTTGTCCTAGACTGACGACTTGTTCGAGGTTATCCCTGAGCGTCTTCAATTGACCGAGGAGCTTGGGGTCCATCAGTGAAAAAGGTATGAAGGCCTGTGACCGACGAAGCTGTTTCGGCTGGAGTGACAGCATCGTGCCATCGTTGAGAAGAATGTTGCAGTTTGCCTTCTCTTCACGGTTCAATCTATAAGGAATTATAATGAAAATATCTAGTTAGTTCATCAAGGAACGGTTATTGGAATAAACCAGGCTTGAGTGATTTAAGTCATTTTATTTAAATGACTGACTTTTTTTTTTCTTTTTTTTTAACGGTAATAGATAACCAGTTTAAATTTTCACAGAATATGTGTTACTATGAGGGGTTACATCGCGGTTACATCACGATAAATACAAAAAAAAAGTCTAAAACCAAAGGGGGTCCCCATACAAGAAACCTCGAAAAACAAGCATTTTTTTCATCGTTCTTGTTCCTGCTCTATCTTCAAAACGGTAATACATACCAACTTCAAACTTGGTGTGATTATAGTGCATAATACTATGTAGTTTAGCAACAAATAATAAAAATCTGTGATTTAAATCAAACTTGATTTTTTTTCCATAAAATTTCATTGATTTATTTAAATCAATGAATTTTGTTGTAAAAAAGAAAAATTAATATTAAATATTATACAGTTATTATTTTTTACTGAAAATTGAATAAAAATGTGGCAATATCCAACTACAAATATTAGTCAAGAAAATCGAGTTAGGAGATGCTTCAATTAGATGTTGAATTTACTTTTCGGAACTGATTATAGACCAGTAAAAAGTCTTAGAAGTTTGAATGAACTGTTTCCTACATTTCTGTACTTAATTACTACTGTCATACTATTTACGTATGTTTTTTTTTTATTCTTACTAAGCATACTATTCTTGCATACTAGTAAAACTTTTCGTAAAAATATTCATAATAAATAAATAAATAAATATCTTCGGGACATTTTTACACAGCACCATCTAGTCCCAAACTAAGGCGAGCTTGTGATATGGGTACTAGACAATGGATATAATACTTATATACTTTTTTTTTGTAAATACATACTTATAATACATAAGAAACACCCAGACCAACACAAACACTTATGTTCATCACACAAATATTTGTAACAGTATAAGTGAATAAGTAAGAGTTTTAAGGGCGCGTTTTCATATCAGGCAAAATTATGCTGTTTTTCGGTACATTTTAAGGAATAACCAAACAAAATCCAATATAACTAATAACTACCTCGTATAGATTGGTTCTTCATCTTCCAATGATAGGAACTTGATCATCGAAAATTTTAGTTTTTTATAATGTAAAATCGATCTGTCGTTACCATTTTTCACAAATTGGGTTGAGTTTAGGTACATTTTTTGTGCTATTATTAACATATTTTACTATTTCTAAAAATACTATTTGTTGGCAAACATATTCAATTCTTAATGCTATTTTTTTAAAAATCTAAATGCCATAAATAGTCGCAGAAAAAATTAAAACCGAAACTTATTTTTTCACATTTTTTTCTCTTCTGGATGAATCTTAATCGAATGCTTTAGGGGTTATTTTATTTTTGATACCCGTCTTGATTTATTGCACAAGCATTTTGAATGAAACTAGTCCGCGCGCGACCGCCGTCGAGAGTGGACACGTATCGCCTGTTTGGAGCGCCTCGAGTTGAAAAAGATCGCTGTACAAACACAAAATATTCGATAAACAAAATTTGATACTAGACAAAGTAAGATTTTTATTCTATTTTATTTCGCTATAAAAAAAATTGTAAGTAGGGTTTCTAAAAGCCTATTCGTCCTGGACTTGGAGTGACCTGAAGGTGTACTTCGGTGACTGCTACTGGAACTCCTTGACGGGTTGTACTAGGTGAGCCGAGTTTGGGCTCGTTTTGTTAGTTATGATGAGACCTTACCTCCGGATATTATGGAGTGACCTGAAGGTGTACTTCGATGACTGCTACTGGAACTCCTTGACGGGTTGTACTAGGTGAGCCGAGTTTGGGCTCGTTTTGTTAGTTATGATGAGACCTTACCTCCGGCCCAAACTCGGCTCACCTAGTACAACACGTGAAGGAGTTCCAGTAGCAGTAACCAAAGTAACCTTCAGGTCACTCGATCAAGTCCGGAGGTAAGGTCTCATCATAACTAACAAAACGAGCCCAAAATCGGCTCACCTAGTACAACACGTCAAGGAGTTCCAGTAGCAGTCACCGAAGTACACCTTCAGGTCACTCCATCAGGTCCGGAGGTAAGGTCTCATCATAACTAACAAAAAGAGCCCAAACTCGGCTCACCTAGTACAACACGTCAAGGAGTTCCAGTAGCAGTCACCGAAGTACACCTCCAGGTCACTCCATCAGGTCCGGAGGTAAGGTCTCATCATAACTAACAAAACGAGCTCAAACTCTGCTCACCTAGTACAACACGTCAAGGAGTTCCAGTAGCAGTCACCGAAGTACACCTTCAGGTCACTCCATCAGGTCCGGAGGTAAGGTCTCATCATAACTAACAAAACGAACCCAAACTCGTCTCACCTAGTACAACACGTCAAGGAGTTCCAGTAGCAGTCACCGAAGTACACCTTCAGGTCACTCCATCAGGTCCGGAGGTAAGGTCTCATCATAACTAACAAAACGAGCCAAAACTCGGCTCACCTAATACAACACGTCAAGGAGTTCCAGTAGCAGTCACTGAAGTAAACCTTCAGGTCACTCCATCAGGTCCAGAGGTAAGATCTCATCATAACTAACAAAACGAGCCCAAACTCGGCTCACTTAGTACAACACGTCAAGGAGTTCCAGTAGCAGTCACCGAAGTACACCTTCAGGTCACTCCATCAGTTCCGGAGGTAAGGTCTAATCATAACTAACAAAACGAGCCCAAACTCGGCTCACCTAGTACAACACGTCATGGAGTTCCAGTAGCAGTCACCGAAGTACACCTTCAGGTCACACCATCAAGTCCGGAGGTAAGGTCTCATCATAACTAACAAAACGAGCCCAAACTCTCCTCACCTAGTACAACACATCGAGAAGTTCCAGTAGCAGTCACTGAAGTACACCTTCAGGTCACTCCATCAAGTCCGGAGGTAATTCGTAAAAATATAAACAGCAAAAATATGTTTTTTGTAGGTAGTAGGTACCTACCAAAATTTTATTACAAAGAAATACGTAAAAAAAAATGAATCTTTCAAAGTATCAAAATGAGTTCACTTGACTACTATTATCGAAGTTAGCGAGCGTACACTTGTGTGTATGACCCGTGTCAATGTAGTAGTTCGATTCTGTACCTATCAATTTTGCGAACGCGTCCTTAAGTAAATAATGAGTAGTTAGTAGGTAGGTCTTCTTTATGTTTTGTTTTTTTATCTTGACATAGTAATTTTCGTCATAAATAGGGAAGATTCTATGTCAGTAGATTAACATTTATGAAAACCATTTAAAATGATAACTAGTTTTAGAGAAAAAAAAAAGTGTTTTTATAACTTATTTAGTTTTTTCTTTTGTAACCATTTGGATTTTTTAGACAATATTTGGAATATTATCAGTTATGAGTGTTGATAATAAAAATCAAATTTAAATCCTTCAAACTCAAATAAAAAGAGAAAAAAAAAACATGATTTTTATCAACCCTGTTACATAAGTGTGTGTATTTCCATTTCTATTACCTTATTATTTAGATTGCTATGGTATAGAACAGCCTTTCCCAAAGTGGCCGATAACGCCCCCTTGTGGGCGCTGCAGGCCTAAAGGGGGGCGGTAAGAGACCCAGAAAAAAAATCGGGGCGTTGTGTAAAGGCTTGGGATTGGGGATTTGTAATTTCATCTAGCTAGGAGGACTCTTATTATATGCCCGATTTCACCGACATCTCCTAACTTTAAAGGATCCTTTAAGCATGGTTAGAGGGCGGTTAGGAGATGGTTTCCGTTTCACCAACAGTTAGGGGTCACTTAAACGTTAAAAGCTCCCCTAAATTTAGGAAGTCGAAATTCGGGCCCTTAAACCGGTACATACGTAAGTATCTCTCAAGCAACGAAGATGTATGTGATTTAGATGAACTTTTTGAAAATTTAGAAACTATTTCTAGTATATTCGCAGTAATTAACATCTGTAGACCAAAACTATATCGGAAACAACCAAATTACATTGAAAGTTTTGATGAAACTGACTTTTTTCGAAGATATAGGTTGCGTAAATCTTCAGTGTTGTATTTATTGGAAAAAATTGAGCACACCTTGGAATTTTTTCATCTATTTATTTAAATTGATTAATTTCGTTAAAGTCATTAATTAATTTGCTTAATTCCATTAATTAATTTGATTAATTTAATTTAATTTAAAATATAATAAATAAAATCATGTGTAGTCAAGGCATTTTTATATATAATGGACTTCTTAAAAATGTATGTATCTAGATATATTAAACAAGAAAAAAATAATTATTTAATTGAATTAATTAATTTGATTAAATTCGTTAAACTTATTAATTAATTTGCTTAATTCCATTAATAAATTTAATTAATTTAATTTACAATATAATTAATAAAATCATGTGTTGACTACACAATAAAAGGCATAAAATGTCATCAATTATAATTCTAATAATAATATATAAATATGTATAATTCATAACTAATATTTGTATTGCACCTGTGGCAGCACACAGAGAGACTATAATACCTGTAATATAATACCAAAATAGCTGTGTACACAAATAAACATTTTGATTTGACTTGATTTTATACATTACTTTATTAAAATAGCAACCAAAAAAATCTCACTTTATCTCACGCACGCACGAAGGAAGTTTCAAAGATAAAAATATGACCACAGATGATACGCGAGGTTTCGTAATGTATACAAAGAGTTAATATAAAAAAATTAGAATAAATAGAGTTAATAATAATATAGGGTAAATATGAAAGAAATATGAAAAATAATAAAAATATTAATGAAATACTGTATTTTAATGCTATCAAAACACTATTTTTTAAATAATTATATCCATATAAGTGTATACTTCAGAGAATTTGATGAAAAACAATTATATTTAAAAGTATCGCTAAGTTCAAAGACGAATCAGTCACTATTATCCAAAACAAATCGTCACATAGCTAAGTGTCCCCTAGTAAGGTGACAAAATGATGGTGAAACGAAATTTAATTTAGGGGCTAGTTTAGAGGAGCTTTTAAGCTAAGGATCACATAGTTAGGTGGCAGTTTAAGGGATGTCGGTGAAATCGGGCATAGACACCGACTGAACTCTCGACTTTCGACTACAACTTGTGAACATCAATTACTAATATTAATTAAGAGATTGCTCAAACTTGGTTCGATATTTTTCTCCGCGTAGTTCATATATCTGTCCTGTTTTATTGAATAAATAAAATAATCCACTAATATAGCTCACAATAATTAATTAATTTAATTTGAAGTTATAGTGGTTTTAAAGTAGGTAAAAAAATGGGGGCGCTAAAAAATAATTTATTCTCAATGTTAAGTTAAGTTAGTTAGTTTGTTATTTATTGTGCGATAAGTGGGATTGTCCAATGTTGCGACACTGGATAGGGCTTCACACGTATAGTGCGAACTATATCCAGTTGTAACTTCAGCAACATTTATTAATTTTAAGTTACTAACATTAGGTTTTTAGGTTTTCTTTTGTTTTTACTAACACTATATGGATCTACTTAGTTTGTGATCTGAAATAAAGATTTATATATATAAAGTGGGCAGTAGACAAAATAAGTTTGGGAACTACTGGTATAGACTAATGATGAACTAGTTAGTATACTCACAAAGAGCCTGAAGGCACAATGACCGGCGACCCCGACATGGACAACACCATCTCCCCCTGACGCGGCTGACGTAGCATCGTCAACGCAGACTGCGGATTCACCTGGAATAAAACCATTCATTCAAATTGAAATATTTTTTATTTCAAATAAACCTAATTACAGGCACTTTTGAAACGTCAGCACAGAATACTTAATAGTACTAACGTACAGAACGGCCACTCACCGCCCCCCGCCAATCTAAGATTCCTCGCCGCACGCACCTGCAGTCTGACGGCAATTGGACTGCAATATTGCAATGGATGTGAATCGCCTGTCGCTATACAAGCACGCCATCTCTGAGAACTACTGAGAAGCGCTTGGAATCCAGTCGGCATTACGAGCGGCGAGCATCCCTAACCTACACGTGTGTGTGCGTTCGTATACATATGTAATCTTGTGTATGTAGGTAGTGCTAGCATTTATATTGCATTGAGTGACCGGGGCACATTGCTCGCAGAACGGATGGCCGATGGGGCAGTAAAGTTCTGGAGTGGCGACCGCGTACTGGAAGGCGCAGCGTGGGTAGACCCCCCACAAGGTGGACCGACGACCTGGTGAAGGTCGCGGGAATCCGCTGGATGCGGAAGGCACAGGACCGGTCGTTGTGGCGATGCTTGGGGGAGGCCTATGTCCAGCAGTAGACGTCTTTCGGCTGAAATGATGATGATGATGAGTGACCGAGGTGATGTCAGGCTCTAGTTGCACGGTTCTAAATTGTGGGTTCTATGGAGAAGAACCGGCAAGAAACTCCATGGATATACTCTTTTTAAAATAGTTCATTGTTTATTACGTCAAACTTATTCAAATAATGTGCGTATAATGTAGGATAATGTCGGAAATAGAGTTTAAAAGTGAGAATGTTGCCTTTAGAAATAAACGTAAAAAGAGTTGCCATAGTATGTAGGAGTTGACCTGTCCCGACAGACGGCACCCGTTCACGAGCATGACGCGAGCATCAGCCATCGCTTCACTCAACCATATTGAAGGGAACTTAACAACCCGACACTAACGCCACAATCAGCAATGGCATTGAAATACTACTAATACTATACTTTTCTTATATTTTGTATCGACTGTCCTTTCTTAATTTTTTACCTATGTGTTTTTTTTTTGTTTTACTTTCTATGTAACCCCACCTATAAGTTGCCTGCTTGTGTTTATCACTGTGTTTTAAATGTTGCGAGTCGTTAACTGTGACAATAAACTATTTTTCTTTCTTTTCTTTCTTTCTAAATGCTACATACAATACGCGTAATGTAAGGTTGCCGTCCCGCGGCCCGTTACCTGGCAGGCCACGCCAGACGTTGCCATGCCTGTCGAGGCCTGTCGCAGTCTGTCGAGTGACAATGATTATTTAGTAGGGAACAGCTGATATTTTTTTCGCGATTTCAGGGTTGGTCCCATAGTAAAAAATGTTCTGTGTTATGCCCTGAATGAGCTCTTCAATTATGACCACGCATTTCTGATACACGTTGTATATCAAGCTGGAAAGCGGACAGCTGACTAAAATTCGGTCCGATGATTGGGGAGTCCTTTGTCTCTTTCTATACAATATACTTTATATAGTCCATACATGCAGGAAAGGGACAGCGGGCTCTCGGTAATACTATTTCAGAAAACCGGGCTCGCCCGGTATTTTCTCCTTGATTTTTATAAAAGATTTTGGACCTTATATGAATGGGATATTATTCATTTTTGAAGTTCTTAAAGGACATTGCTAAAGATCCTTAGTGACTCCGCCTTAAGGCGTTACAAATTAAAGTTGATGCTCACCATATACAACTTAATGAAGCCAATGTATTGCAATACATTCATAAACACGGACAGTACTAAATATAATTTTAGATTTTTAAAATATTTACTATTTTGACACATATCATCTCAGATATCTGTGCTATTTAGATGTCATGTTTTGCTTTTTTTTGTTATGTCAAACAACCTACATTGTCATCAAGTTGTCAGTCGATGCCAATTTTTTGCAATTTCTTGTGTGAAAAGGAGTCTATAACATTGAATCATAGACTATAGAAATAAAAATATGGATGATACACAGATATCATAGATGATACAATTTTATCCGGTTACTTCATTAATGTATGATACTCCTTAAAATATAAAAAATGGTTCTTGTACTGTCCGCATTAAATACAATATATATTATGAAACGAAAAAATTCGCATGTAATTTTCGTATATTGTTCATCTTTGTAACAGTTTAAGGCTATTTTTATCAATGTCCTTTCTCCGTCCGCATCCTATCTTGGGTAAAAATTCTTTGGTAGAGCCATACCTTCGGCGTGATGTCCGGGAGGGCGATGGCGGCGTTCCTGTTGTAGGCGGGCGTGCGGTACACGGAGCGGGACAGGCGCCGCTCCGCCGTCCTGCTGGCCGTGGACGGCGCCTTGCGGCCCGACGCGTCGGCCGAGCGGGAGCGCCGCCCCGTGGCCGTGGAGCGCCCCGTGGCCGTGGAGCGCCCCGTGGCGGTGGAGCGACTCGCCGTAGTCGTGCGACTCGCCGTAGTCGTGCGGCTCGCCGACGAGGGGACTGCTAGAGATAACAATTGGTTCACATGATGACCATGACCATACACCCTATAGTAGGGTTGCCAACAGTAGCGGATCCAGGGGGGGAGCTAAGGGGCTTCATCTTTTTTTTTTATGGTATAGGATGGCGAAACGAGCTAAAGGCCCACCTGATGTTAAGCGGTTACCTTTGCCCATAACAACTGCAATACCACCTAGGCTGTTGCCTAAATGTTACCCCAAGTCGGTTTGCCAAACTGAGACATGAAGATGGAAAGTCTCATGTGATTGTAATTCACCCTGGGTCTGGGTCCACCCCTAACAAATCTCAAATTAAACTTGATATTATCCTACTTTCTTATTACTACACCACATACAGTACAATTTTCATCACTTATCCTTATTTAATCCAGTTCAGTTGTAATTTACGGCCAAAATTAATATCCAATCTATCCACGATTTGCTCTACTAGAGATAGGAATTTGACATAAGTTCCATACAAAATATGTCAAATTTCCATCTCCAGTAGGGTAAATCGTGGATAGATTGGATATTAATTTTGGCCGTTAGTGTTTACCTTGATAAAGCCTACCCTGAGCTGGGTCAAGCCCCTCCCAAACTAAAATCCTGGATCCACCACTGATTCCCAACCATACTGTTAAAAACAGTATTATACTTTTCTCCCAATTGCTCGGAAATTGGATCATTATTTAAAAAATGTTAAGTAGCAACAGACTGTCATGGTATAGAGGACATGTGATGAGATAAATATTCCAAAAAAAAAATTGTTGCAAGGAAGTCTCCACTTTTTTATCTCTGTTCTTTGAACTTTAGGCACATTAGCTCTACCTATTCCGATCACTGATAATTACTATTTCTCACACAATTTCCTACTGCCAATGAATTCTTCACACATAGCAAGCTAAAACTTAAAAAAAATGTTTTTATCATGATTATTTTTGTTAATAAGTACACTACACATATTGATCTAATTAATATTATATCTACGATTTTGATATAGTTCTAAAAGCATGTTACTCACCCAAGTTTTTCTTGTTGCCTCCGCCGGAGCCATGCGATGAGTTCCCCGTCAGATACCCTGCCCCAAGGAAGCGCCCAGTTAGTGGAAACATGGTAGAAGAGTTAGTTTATGGCAATACACCGATGAAGGGACTTTACAGATATTGTGTAGCTTACAAGATATAAGAAGTTAATAACTTAAGCTCAAACCACACAGAGCGCGGGCGCGGCTCGGGTGCGGGACGGGTCGGGCCCGCGTCGGGTAAATTAACCTGTTTTTATACAATATGTAACAAAAACCCTGTTGTTCCTGTGAGCTACGTTATCAGATTCGATATTCATACGTAAGGACACAACTGGTTTGGAAAAACTCTTCAATATAAAATAAAATAAAATATTAAATTATTATTAAAAGTGATTATATAACTTTCAACTTACAATTAATAATGACTTAATATTTAATTTAATTATTTTTATTGATTTAATCACCGAGTGAGTGAGTTTTAATATTTTATTTTATTATTTTTTCATTCCATACTGGACTACGTGACACTGTGCATGAGTGCGTGTCGGGCCCGCGTCGGTTGGATCGCGGGAGCCGCGCGTCTCCCGCCACTACAGACAGTGCGGGGGCGAATGTCGGGAGCGGGCGTAGCATCAATGACATTCGACGTAATATACGTATTCATAGATCGATCTAAATGTACTTCGTACTAGATTTCGCGGTCCGAACACTCACTGTGTTCAACCGAACTGTACTGCACTCCGTACACATGACGTACACCTTCTTTAGTGTTGCTTTGAGATTCGTGACGCGCGGAGCGGAGATTACTTACTCAAAATAATTAAATTATGTTACTAAATAGTGATATCATGCTTGAATAATAGGAAACAACAAATATTAATGATAACTAATTATTATTACATTACAATAATGTACTCATTACAATAGTTCTCTAAACCGACGAGCATGCATGACGAGGTTAATGGACGTAGATGAAGCGAAAGAGGTGTGTCAGGATCGTAGCAGGTGGAAATCCATAGTCTCTGCCTACCCCAATGGGAAACAGGCGTGATAATATGTATGTATGTAATAATGTACGATTACAACAATTAAACCAGTTTTTTCTGCACATTATCAAATTCAATAATTAGACTCGCCAAAAAAGCGTGAACAAGGGAATGACTATCTACCTCGTTTTTTCTTACGGCTGGGCACTGCGTGTCGAAAAGAAACAGCGTTACTGCGTCATAGAGTAGATATTGCAAAACTGTTAATAAGTAAAATATTATAAACATCTGAAATTTTAACTGTAGAAGCCTCTAGTGTGTTTTGTGATCAATGTTTTTCATTTCAGTATAGTGTAATTTTTTTATAAGAACTTTTTATTTTTTTATTTTTTGCAAAAACGTATTTTGTGTTCTCTTTGTTTAGTTTTTATTTATTCGTATTTGAATGATTGAAAAGCGGATATAAACATGCCATCGTATGTATTTTGATTCTGCAAAAATATATCAAAACATGACAGAATTTGCTAAGGGAACAAAATTGTAGGTAGGAAGCATGTCGCCGCGTCTTAAGAATGGCTCATTGACGTGTCTGATTTTATACTCTTCTAAAACAAAACATACGTCTCGCTCCCCGCGCACTACGCGACTCGGCCATGATCGTTGTTCTGAATAGCTGTCCCAGTGATAACATATATTTCAATGATTCATAGAGTAACTTTTTGTACGTATTCACCGATAGGCATTCATACAGAGAACGCAGCGCCGCCCGCCGCCATCCCGCGCTTTGTGTGAACACTGAACACAACAAGTAGTGCGGCTCACGCGAGCAACACGACTCGACCCTCACCCGCGCTGTGTGCTTTGCGCTGTAATAGTACATTACTGTCGAGGCCTGAAATGAAGCAATTTACGGCCGGGTAAATTCGCCCGCGCGCGGTTCTTGTTCTATTTTCAAAGTTTTGAAAAAGAAAAATGCGCATTCAGCCTGTATAATGATTTTATTTTGTACCTAAAAACACCTAATTTATGTAAGTGTGTACTTAAAAACCTCGGTAGCATAATTAAAAAAATAAAAAGTGTCCAGCAATTTATATTAATATTCTGTTGGATATTACCGGCCTGTTATTTCGTTGCGAACGGAAAAGAGCCGATTGTTGTATTCTTTTTTTTTTTATAATGAACC
This sequence comes from Asteroscopus sphinx, assembly GCA_949699075.1. Lineage (NCBI taxonomy): Eukaryota > Metazoa > Arthropoda > Insecta > Lepidoptera > Noctuidae > Asteroscopus > Asteroscopus sphinx. Next base: position 2,667,580 of record OX453023.1, on the reverse strand, counting down.
AATTTCCGAGCAAGTGGGAGAAAATAATATTATTTTTACTAAAGCAACAAATTAATGTGTTTTTTTTGCATATACATAGTTTAAGCTGCTGACACACAGCGGGCGGAACGGAACTGAAGCGTATCGCCGGCGGAAAATAGAACAAGAACAGCGCGCGGACGAATTGGCACGAATGAAAATTAGATACTGTTGAATTAATTTGTGTATTGTTATTGCAAATGAGGGAAAAGTACTATACAAGTCTCGGCCGAAATAGCAATTAACGGCCTCGTTTAGTTAAAAAGGATTCGGCTAGCGCCTCATCTTTTTAAAATCACTTGGGAAGTCCAATATGACTCGGCCGTCAATTGCTTCATTTCAGGCCTCGACCGTAATGTACCATTATTAGAAATTCCACCCCACATACATCAGGTATACATAAATACTAAAATGGTGATGAAATATGCCAAAGAAACAGCCAAGAAACAGGATACATTACCATCATCATGTGACTCTGAACGGCTTGAGCTGCAAGTTGCTGTGTTCTCTTCCTGTAGGTACGGCTCAATTTTCTGTAAGTATTGGCAGGATATTTATGTTTAAATAACTACTCATACAATGTAATTTTTTTGTTTATGCTATTTAAGAAACTAGTTTGTACAGAATCCAGGAGAATCAATTGGGTTTTTTTTTAAGTAAAACTTCTTTACGCACGCTTGACTTTGGGAGTAAGCTGGTAAATGCGTTACGAAAAGTGAGGCGAACGGAGGGGGTAGTGCGGGACGCGGGGAACGAGGTGCGCGCTAGGCCGGCCACGACACAGCGCCGGCAGATGTACGTGCGCCGCGCCGCCATTCCTTTGTTCTCATTGAAATAGTATTGAGGGAGATATAAAGGTGGGCACTGACGATGTATCCATTCTGACCTCGTTTTAATGACTATATCCAAAAAAGCTTGACTTGTTCTAAAAATAACATACGTTTTCAACATTCACGGTCAGATTTTGGAATACGGCCACGCCATTCGCATGATTGGAAGCATCGTCAGTGGCCACCTTAAGTTTGTGAAGTTTTTCTTCAGTCTTGTGGTCTAAAGCACACTGTTTTTTTTTTCTAATACACAAATTTATTTGCTTTTAGAGTCACTGCAAGTTCCCCAGTTAACATAACAACACGCCTGTATTTCCCCGAAGGGGTACGCAGAGGTGTATAGCACCCACATTTCACCAGGGGGCGAGCCTATTGCCATTAACCGGGCACAAATCCAGACTCCGGGCTGCTACTGAGAATTTGAAAAAAACCCAATCACACTTTGCCTGACCCGGGAATCGAACCCAGGACCCCACGCTCAGCAGTCGCGCTCCCCAGTTGGTAGCGGAAATAGTGAAAAATGTTGTGCAATGACTACCTGATTCACAGAAACCAATCGCACCCAACTTCCTGGACTTTGAGGACCTATCCGCTGATGTAGTAAATGAATTAAACTGTAATAACCAAATATAATGTTTTTACACACAGATCTGTCTCAATAATTTTCTTTATCACAATTCTAGAGGGCAAAGTGTTTTGCCTATCCCATAACACAGGGCCTCACCGCTCTATTTTGGGAAGCAAAGTCTTAACCCTATTTTTGATTGCATGTTCCCTTGTCAAAAATTGTACTGTTATATTTTTTTTTGGAAATAAATTGAAATTGAAAAAAAAAAATATATATATATACAACATGTATCAGAAATGCGTGGTCATATTTGAAGAGCTTATTCAGGGAATGCTATAGAACAACTTTTACTATGGGACCAACTCTGAAATCGCGAAAAAAATATCAGCTGATCCTTACATTTTGTCGAGCGACATCGATGATTTAGTAGGGAAAAGCTGATATTTTTTTCGCGATTTCAGGTTTGGTCCCATAGTAAAAGTTGTACTATGCTATACCCTGAATGAGCTCTTAAAATATGACCACGCATTTCTGATACACGTTGTATATATATATATTATATTATATATATATTCCAACTTTTTTTTTTTTTGTTAAAATAACAGAATATATTCTAATAGTACTAACGTACAGAACGGCCGCTCACCGCCCCCCGCCAATTTAAGATTCCTCGCCCGCGCCCCGCACGCACCTGCAGTCTGACGGCAATTGGACTGCAATATTGCAATGGATGCTGAAGGCAGAGGACCGAGTGTTGGCGCAACTTGAGAGAGACATGTCCAGCAATGGACTACGATAGGCCGAGTTGATTGCAATGGATGTCAATCGCCAGTCGCTATACAAGCGCGCCATCTCTGAGAACTACTGAGAAGCGCTTGGAACCCAGTCGGCACTACGAGCGGCGAGCATTCCTCTTTTTTTTCATGGACGCACTCCGCTCGGGGTAGGTGGAGCCAGTGTTGGTTTAGGTTTTAGTTGGTAAAAGTCTTACTGACTAAAACCGCCATGGTGTTCCTTCAACTACTTAGCTGGGGGCGTGGGAACCCTTGAGTATTCACACCACCACCCCCGACAGGCCCTGGCCCGCCACAAGCAGGCGAGACCCTTCTCCCCGTGCGGCCTAACGTTGGCCGCACCCTCCTAGGCGGCGCACACGTAACACTGCACGCCACCTCACCTCGAGTGCCTTTACCAGCTATGCCAACTACGCCAGCTGTGCCAGCTTCGCCAGCTGTGTCAGCTACGCCAGCTACGCCAACTGCGCCAGCTACGCCAGCATGCTGCCAGGTCAGAATGCCAGCTACGCCAATATTGCAGTCCAATTGCCGTCAGAATGCGAGTGCGTGCGGAGCGCGAGCAAGGAATCTTAAATTGGCAGGGGTGGTGAGTGGCCGTTCTGTAGGATAGTACTATTAGATATTCAGTGACGTAAGCAAGAATTGAATGTTAACGAAAGTCTGAAACAGCAAGAACATGGGGTTCATCTTGCTGCTCAAATCAATAACCTATCGGAGTCTTGTCGCCATAACCGCCCATGCACACCACTAACTGATTTGCTTAAAAAACTACTACCTACCTACTGAGCAGCCACCTGTTTCGCACTTCACAGGGGCAAAGGTTTTACACGTATTATACTTACGTTAACTTTAACGGTGTGGTGCCGGACATAAAGAATTGCACCACCCTTATTTCTTCTCATGGGTGTAGTAAAAGGCGACTAAGGGATTCACCAGACGATGGGCAGCAGCATTCTCTGAGTATTTAACCAACCAACTGCGATCGCCAACCCGCCTGCCAATCCTGGCGATTATGGTATATCCCCTCCCTAATTGGGGGAGGCCTACATCCAGCTTTGGACGTCTTTCGGCTGAAATGATACTTACCGTTTGCCCAATTTTTTTCTGTAGATAGACATTGCTAATGGACCCAACCAGTATCTTGAATGCTAGCTCCAAGTTCCGAACCTCCATCTCACCCAGGGCATCTAATTTGTTCTTTCGATCCGTCACTGAAAAGTAAATTGAAAATTATAACATACATCCTGTTTTGAGCACCCCTCATAATGTTGATGTAGCTGCTATTCTTTCCTGCAAAATTTTTTAATACTTATTATGGAAAATTCTATGATACATGCCCACTGACACAATAACACAATATTTTCAGGCACCATTTAACGGTGAATAGGGACAAAAGATGTCATGGATTTTAACATTGAAATATGTTAGTTTGTTGCCCACAAAGACTTGAATGTTTACCAAATTATGCAGAACATTTTTTAAGTCTTTGTGGTTACCTATTTATAAAATTAGTGGTGTAAGTTTATGGAAGAACAATTATGGCGTTCAATATAAAGATTTATAAAATAGATAACGTCACATACTAAGTTCATTGAGTCTCTTCAATGTATCATCGTCTTCAGTGCTCTTTTTCTGTTTCCGCACAGGCCGTTTTGTTCGCGGCATTTTCGATTTCCACTAAATAAATGTATCCAAACGTAACTGTTTCACTGAGGCCACACAAATTTTATTAGACAATTGATTCAACGTATTGGATTGTTACAAAACTAATTATTTAAAATAAAAACTAAAGATAATTCATTCAAACGTGAAAACAAAGCAAAACAAAACAGAAACGGCCGTTTTTAATTTTTATTCTTGTGTTGCCATGCCAACTCAAATTTTTAAAGATAGCTAGACCAGCAGCAAAAAAAATGCTGAAAAATTGCTAGATTATATTTTAAAAAACCTAAAGTTTTTGCTAGTTTTAGGATAGGACACGGGACCGTGGTTTTTAGCATTCTATGTATTCATTCTCAGTTTTTATGTAAATACTAGCTAGAGGTTTTTAATCTAAGAGCTAGCTACTAATATAGTAATCTGTGGTAAATACGCGTGTGTACAACATTGACTTATACCTATGGACTTGTAATACCTACGAAATTAGCGTGGCATACCTACAATATCCGGGCCACTGTGATGGCGGGCATAGCTAGGGAAGTAAGTAATCAAGACTAAAATGTATCGATGCTCGTGTTTCTTACCAGAGATGTGTGCTGATTAAAATAATTTTCAAATAGTAATAACGACCATAATTTGACGACCTCTGTGGTCTAGTGGTTCGAGTGTCGGACTGCTGATAACGAGGTCGTGGGTTCGATTCCCACAGGACACAAATATTTGTGTGATGAACATAAGTGTTTGTGTTGGTCTGGGTGTGTTGCTTATGTATTATAAGTATGTATTTACAAAAAAAAAAAAAGTATATACGTATTATATCCATTGTCTAGTACCCATACCACAAGCTCTGCTTAGTTTGGGACTAGATGGTGCTGTGTAAAAATGTCCCAAAGATATTTATTTATTTATTTATTTATTTAATTAATAAATAATGCAATTATATCAAATACTAAGTTTGGCATAAAAAGTCAAGCTTCTAAGTCAAGGCAATCATACGGCTATGTTACATATTTTGATACTCGCAAACTCACATAACAAACCTATAGGGTACTTCGCGTTGACCTAGAATTATGAAATTTGGCTGATATATAGAAATATCGATTTTTTTTCAATATATTGAACTTTCGATTGTATATTTAAAAATATCGATATATCGAAAATCTGATATTTAAAAAAATATCAGCAACCCTAGTTTGTTTACTTGACAGCTCATGTACTATTGGCCACACTGCGGGTTGCCACGCGGAGTATGTATTTTGACATCCCATAAAGATGTTGCCAAGCAGAGAATATACAAATAGCATGCGATCTCTTTCACCAGAAAAAATACTAACCAGTTTGTGTTAATTTTACTCGTCTTCAAGAGTACTTTAAAAATCGAAAAGACAGCGAATTTAGTGTGGAAATACGAAACACAGTCTTAATATTTTTCACATTTCTGCCACAGCGTGCGCTGCGATCTATTTGACTGTCCCCACCAGGCGCGGTTCCAGCCCAAGATTTTGGGGGGGGGTCAACTTGGCTTACGTACAGTTTCAGGGTCCAAATATAGCTTTCTTTTTTTTGCAATGACAATCTTCTTCTTCTATCGTGTCGACCTGAGCTACATAATGATAATAGCTCATGCCGTGGGGAAAAGATTAGCCAGTCAGCAGGTTGGTAGCGGGGCTGACTGCCCAGGGTGCGCTGGACGATCAATTAAATATCGTCACTCATGGAGGCAATGACAATGTAAAGTTTGGAGTTAGTTTATTATGTAACAGAATAGTTATTTACAAAATGGACGTCAACAAAGAGGAAACGAACTTTGGGAACAAACGCGAGCGAAGCGAGCGCGAATTTTTTATATTTATGCGAAAAGTTGACTTGAATTAAAGCGAATGTTTTGGAGTTGCAGACTGAAGCGAGCGCGAAATTTTTTTTCACCTCTAATGCTTCAATCGCTTGCGCCTTTGAGTGTCTAATCGCAACGGCAGGCTCATGTAAAGTAGCGCAAACCGTTCAACAAAATGAACTACCGCCGTCGTATGTGATATTATTTGTCATTAAACTAGAAATATCATTCAAACTTTATTTTGAGCAAAATCATACCTATGCTGTAAATTGAACTTCAGTACATAAACAAAAATCTAAAATAATGTTAAGGTATTTTTTGATGTACGAGTAGATGTCGTGTGTTTCGTGTGATGTCGTGTTTGAGTAAGTAGGTAGTTAGTTTTGATTTCATTGTTTACTTTTGGACGTTTAAGCAGGAAGTCAATTATTTATTTTTGTAAATTGTCTATTTTTTGGAGATTTGTCAATTTGACGTGTACGATTTTGGGGGGGGGGTCATGACCCCTACGACCCTCCCCCCCTAGAACCGCCACTGGTCCCCACAACCTAGCACATTGCCAATACCTGAATAAAATTACTTTATAAAATAGTTTTTGCTATATTTCAACGTTTTACTACTTCCATTTTACGATAAACACCCTCATACATTGCCAATGCTTTGTCGATAGAGTCCAGTCACTAGATTAAATTGTCAATATGTGTGTCATAACCACAGACCAAGTAGAGATGCTACGCATAATAATGTCATAACACGATGTTTGTACACAGATAATATCAATGTGTATTTAAATTGTTGATGTATTTTTATATTTATGGATGTGTGTGTTTATAGCGATAGAACGAAAAGATACAAACGTGTGCGAAAAAGTTATAGTGTGTGCGTGGAGCCCCCCGCAAAAAACGACAGAATATAATGTATCGGTTGGAAGCGCTATGGCGGGCGTCTCCCCTCCCTGGGGTTGCGGTTGCTCTATGTAAATATGCCACGCGTATTTCGTGGGTATTTCAAGTCCAGAGGTTTCATAGATCAATGGTTTCCACTGAGTGAGACCAAGGGAAAATAAATTTCAAGCTTAGTAACACTGTAACGTAGTGATTATTTTCTCAATTCTCTGTGGTAACACTGTTGTTATGATGAACGAAGAATGGCGGTCGTTGTCATATTACGATATTTGTTCACATTTCTATTGATAAATGCTTGCTGTGGTAAGTTTTTCCATGTTAAATAATCGTTACCTTTATTCCAAAGTTTAATGCTCAGATATTAGAGATATAAAACATCATAAACAAAAGGAAACGTGAATTTCTTAGTGGCTTCCGTATTCTCGTTTTTCTATTATTGTTTTTCAACAGAGCTCACAAATTTGGAGTCGAATCTGTTTTCACTATAGTAGTATGTTTTAATACAGAGTACAGACGTAGTATTTTTTACGACACAAGCTGTAACAGTGAATATGGGTCTCATACTTTTCGAAGCTGCCTATTCATTAAGGTAGAAGCGAATACCTAACTAGATCAATTAATAAGGTACCTACAAGCAATTTCCATGTCTACGACTGAACTATAAACAAAGTAAGGTTTACAAGAGGATCTTTGGTCATAAGCTTGCTCAATAACTTTGTAATCAGCTGGTCACCTAAAATTGGTACAATAACAAAAGTGAAACCGCTTTGTCAAACATTGACAGAAATACTTTTCAGAAGTCTTGGGTATCTATTCCTGTAAACACTCACACTTTTCCAAGTACTTAAGTCAGCATTTTAATAACTTGCTTCTTTGAGAACTTTGTTAAGCTTTTTTAATACAATGAAAACAATTTTTAACAACAAACTGTTTAAAAGGCAACCTAAGGATATCCTTTGTCTTCTAGTCCATCCAAAGGTTGTCTGGAAGAATTTGCCTTGTGCAATAAGACCGCCCATTGTACTTACATTATCTTTCTGTAGACTACAGTCTTTGTTTCTGTTTGGTGTATGTACAATACAGAATATAATAAATTTACACCATTTTAGTGCTAATTTTGGTATGGATTGTAGTCCAATGTCGATCAATCTGAATTGTTTTCAAGAGTAGGCATATTGAACTGACTGGCGAACTGGCCTTGTGTTGCGGCATGCATTAAATGCACCTCGATATAGAAACTGTGCGGTTTATAGTATAATGTAAATACGTATATACACTTTCAGCTGGTCTACCTAATCTGGATGAAGATGGTGTGTCCGGCAGCACCCAGGGGCCTGACGCACAGAGGCTTGATGACCCGATCTCCATTGAAAAGATGATGGTGAAACCACCCAGGTATTGTGATGGCTTTGATTTGTTAAGAAATCTTCTATTTCACTTTTACAAGCTAGTTATTTTAAAAATTTGATGGCATTGACATTTCCTTTATGAGTACCTCAGAGAAGAAATACCAAAACAAACTCAGCTATCAGTCTTTTTTGAAATCCAGACATGTTGTATTAAGTTTTTTTTTTATAGTATAGAATGGCGAAATGAGCTAAAGGCCCACCTGATGTTAAGCGGTTGGTTACCTGTGCCCATAATAACTGTGCACACAACATATGTGCTGCTGTCTCGTCTTCCACCATGTAGGCTCTGCACAGTGGGCTGTCTGTAACACCTATGACCATTTAAGTAGGCGATAGAAACCCGAACTGCCAAACAGTTATACTTATTGAATCTGAATAATACTCACACTCACAATTATTTATAGCAAAATTTATACATACTTGTAGCATTGTTATCAAGAAAAAAGTCATCATCATTTCGTGTTCACAGCACTAGCACTATGTCTATATTTTTACCCAACTGCGCCAGAAGGAGGGTTATGTTTTTCGAGTGTATGTATGTATATTTCTTTGGCACGCTCTGTAGCCTAAACGGCTTGATGGATTTTAGCTTGAGATGTGTCGTTAGATTTGTCTTAATTGTAAGAGTGACACTGGGTATATCAAAATTATAAAAAATAAAATGGCCGCTTTTTGGCGCCATTTAAAGTCTTAATTTTTTTTTTCTCCTCAAAACTTATCGAGTGGGGTATCAAAATAAAGGGCTTTATAAATGCTTTACAAAAATATATACAACTTATATGTTTAAATGTAATTTGGAATGAGAAATACTAAAAAAACACAAAATATTCTGTATCACCTTAAGGTTAACTGGGAGAGAATGCCTAAGGCATTAAGTCCGCCTATGTACACATGTTGCATGAAGTTTAAATAAATAAATAAATAAAATATTCATTGTTAAAAATGAATTATATAAAACATGACAGAACTAAAAATTTTAAAATAAAAAAGTTAATTAACAAAACCAAAGAACCCGACTGCGTATAAATATAACTGAAAAGATGTAAACAAGACTTGTGTAGGTACATGTAGGTATATGTGAAAGTATCAAATCAACACGCAGGCGGAGGCTACAAAGTAATACATAGGCAGTTGGGTTTTTTGGTTTTATTAATTAATTTTTTTATTTACTATGTCTGTGTACAATACATACAATTTATATCATCCTACGTGTTCCACTGCTATCCAAAGGAGGAGGAAGTTTCAAAAAAGGTAAATTCTACATAATGCCGGGTACAGACTAACCAAACTATGGCGGCAAGTCAATGTGGACGACTTAACGAAAACGACCGAGAGCCAGCGAAGGCCTCCGGTCGCGTTCGGTCGTGCTCTTAGATATAGTTTACTTTGTGGACACAACAGCGAAGGCGAGCGGGCAGTGTCCATTGGCGGAAATAACTCGTACGTCTTCGCTTGCCGTCGTTCGGTTGGTCTGTACCTGTATAAGGGTTAGTGTACACGAACGGAGTGGCGACGAAGCGGCTTATTTAGTGACAATTGAAATTTAGCCTTATTTAATTAAATAAATAAAATCTTTATTGATCAAAGAAGAGTTACAAAGAATACTTAGGACACTAGCCTCCACACTAGGATTCCCTGTGTCGTGGAGACTAGTCTCTTTCGTCAGACTAACAATTAATTTAAAAGAATTACAATAAATAACAATATTGTTACTATAGAATGTGTATCTTATGTTATTTGTGTATGTTTATGTGTGTGTGATGTTAACGATGTTTGTATTTGTGATTGAGGTATGGTGTGTGTGTGGGAGGTATGGTGAGTGTTGGAGGTATGGTGTGTGTGGGAGGTATGGTATGTGTGGGAGGTATGGTGAGTGTTGGAGGTTGGGGTGTATGTGTATGGGTGAGTAGGGGATGTGTGTAAAGGTGAGAATCAGTAGGGGGTATTTGCAACACAATTGAAATTTGAATAGCAAAATAAAATTACACGAGGCTCAAAGCCACAGCCACAAGTGTCCATAAAGCCTCTGATACACATGCCTGTAACTTGCATGCTTGTGTTACAAAAGATTAGACACTGGAAGGAAAAGATGGAATAAAACAAAGTCTACATTACATCAACCATTAATTTAATAGTTATATTATGCATACTCAACAATTTAATCAGTAATTACAATATCCAGCATTGATTACTTTAATTATTAATTCCAAGCACTAAAACATAAATGATTATGGATATACTTAACAGACTCAATATACAGCACAGACAGCAAGATTATTATTTTAATAGCAACGCGACAGAGGTTCGACCTAGTCAGTTGTACGTAACAACGGGCGCGCAAGCGGGCGTCCCCCAAGGGGGGGGCTCGAACCTCGCTGGGGCATTGCAGGGGGACCCCGCCGTTCCTATGTCCCCCTAGCAGCCGTTGCTGCATCGAATTGTTTTCCTCGAAAGTGGCGGACTTTCGGTCTATCGGGTGAGAGGCCGAATGAGACGCGCAATGGTTTAAACAAAGACATTTCTATACTGACGTCAGTATAATACCTTTATGGGTTTAAATAGACTTTTTCCTCGCCGTGTCATCTCGGAGTGTCTGGAGGTGGGTAGGGCGTGTCGATAATGTTGCCATTGTAGCCAGCGTCTATGGGGTGGCCACAGTGGCCAGCGTTGGTGTAACACTTGCATACCAGCTCCTTGTACGTGCCAGCTACTTACATGTGTATACTTTAATTGGCATACCTGTACCTAGCAAAGAAGATTGCACACAATTTGATGTACTGGAATGCAATATGAGGGAGGGGTCGCGGTGGTCTGTAAAACCGGCACCTGTGAACGTACGCGGCAGCTACAGGCATGCCAGTGTCACTCAAATCCGTCTTCTTCTTCTTCTCTTATTTTTTACCCGACTGCGCCAGAAGGTGGGTTATGTTTTTCGAGTGTATGTATGTATATTTCTTTGGCACGCTCTGTAGCCTAAACGGCTTGATGGATTTTAGCTTGAGAGGTGTCGTTAGATTCGTCATAACTGTGAGAGTGACACTGGGTATATTAAAATTACAAAAATCAAAATGGCCGCTTTTTGGCGCCATATTAAAATCAAAAATTTTTTTTCCTTCGAAACCTATCGAGTGTGGTATCAAAATAAAGGGTTTAATAAATGCTTTACAAAAATATATACAACTTACATGTTTAAATGTAATTTGGAATGAGAAATGCTAAAAAACAACAAAATATTTAACGTTAAAAATGAATCAGAGCGATAAAACATGACTAAAACTAAAAAGTTTAAAATAAAAAAGTTAATTAACAAAACCAAAAAACCCGACTGCCTGTAAAAATAACTGAAAAGATGTAAACAAGACTTGTGTAGGTAAGTCCATGTGATAGTATCAAATCAACAGGCAGGCGGAGGCTACTTAGGCTATGAACTATAAACTACTTATGTAATTCATGACCAAAAACATACGTAGCCTCCGACTGCGTGTTGATTTGATACTTTCACATGGACTTACCTACACAAGTCTTGTTTACATCTTTTCAGTTATTTTTACAGGCAGTCGGGTTTTTTGGTTTTGTTAATTAATTTTTTTTATTTGTCTCATTAATTTTGCTACACATTCTACTTTTATCTACCAAAAATATCATCAACTCAGCCTATCACAGTCCAATGCTGGACATAGGCCTCTCTCAAGTTGCGCCACAACACTCGGTCCTTTGCCTTCCGCATCTAGTCCCCCCCAGCCACGTTCTTCAGGTCGTCGGTCTGCCTGGCGGGGGGCGCACTACGCTGCGTTTGCAGATTCGTGGTCTCCACTCAAGGACTCGTCTGCTCCAGCGGTCCTTCGACAGACATGGCCAGCCCACTGCCACTTCGGCTTACTGATCCTACAAGCTATGTCGGTCACTCCGGTTCTTCTCCGGATAATCTCGTTACGGATTTTATCCTTCAAAGAAAGACTGAATTTGTGGATTAGCCCAACTGTCTGTGTCCACGTCTCGGCAGCATAAGTCATGACAGGCAGGACGCACTGGTTGAAGATCTTTGTCTTCAAACTTTGCGGTATAGGCGACGAGAAGAGTCTGCGAAGTTTACAAGTGCTGCCCAGCTCAAACGGATCCTTCTGTCGGCTGTTGTAGTAAAAAGATGACACTATTTAATTGACTTCGAATGCTTTTCGTTGATGTAAAAACTAGAAAATGTGCTGTCAAGACGTCGGTAGCGTACTGGCTCGTGTATACTTCTTGCTAGTTACAGGCATGCAAGTAAGCAAATTGCATACAACTTTACTTGCTAATGAATCCACCGTGTGCCAGTTATTTGCATATGCCGTTAGCTGGCACGCAAGCTACTGCTCCATCTTACAGGCATGTGTATTCCGGCCATAAGACCAATTTTAAAAGAGTGTATCCATGGAGTTTCTTGCCGGTTCTTCTCCATAGGACCCACAATTTGGAACCATGCAACTAGAGCCTGACGTTTCAAAAGTGCCTGTAATTAGGTTTATTTTAAATAAAAATCATTTGTTTATTTTAAATAAAAATCATTTGAATTTAACACTGACGGAGTGGCAGCGAAGAGCAATTCACTGGGGTTGCAAGGCAAACTGACTCTTAGTGGCTAAAGCACTGGCGTACTGATCCAGGAGTCGCAGGTTCGAATCCTGCTCGTGAGCGATTTTTTCTTTCCACAAGCATAGTGGTTGAACACTTGCCTTCCATGCAGGAGGGTGTGAGTTCGATCCCGGCCCGCACCTCTGACTTTTCGAATTCATGTGCGGCTTTATATTCGATTATCACTTGCTTTAACGGTGAAGGAAAACATCGTGAGGAAACCTGCACACTAGAGAGTGCTCCATACAGTTCTCAATGGTGTGTGTAGTCCGCCAACCCGCACTAGGCCAGCGTGGTGGACTAAGGCCTTAGCCTTCTCGTACTGAGAAGAGGCCCGTGCCCAGCAGTGGGACAGTAATGGGCTGGTTATGTTATGTTAATTTAAATCTTGAGAATATTGACTTTAGAATAAACGTAAAAAGAGTTGCCATAGTATGTAGGAGCTGACCTGTCCCGACAGACGGCACCCGTTCACGAGCATGACGTGAGCATCAGCTCAATGTGCGCTGACTCTAATACTAACTTTATTCATGTCATGTCATCCCGATCCATTCATACAAGTTGCTGATAGCATAATCACTGCTCTGAATTCCGGCATGAATGGCCCTTATCAGTGGCTACAGATGATTTACATCCCTCGTATCAACTATAATGGGATGTATGTTATTTCGTTATTAGAATGTTGTGTTGACTCCGTGGTTAGAAAACTTAACGAATGGGCTTTTCTTTGATTTAATGGAAACCAGATCTGCCTTACATAACCAGTATTATTATTATTGCAACATTTCGGTGTTGTAGCATATGCTGAGATGGGGGCCTTTTTAGAGTTCCGTACCCAAAGGGTGCTAACGGGACCCTATTACTCTCGCTGCGCTGTCCGTCCGTCCGTCCGTCCATCCGTCTGTCGGTCACAGGGCTGTATCTTTGTAACGGTAATAGATAACTTGTTGAAATTTTCAGAGAATATGTGCTAGCTACTATGAGAAGTATCACGACAAATACTAAAAACAACAAAAAAAGTCTAAAACCAAAGGCCTGCCTGGACTGCCTTGTTGGTCTAGTAGTTGTAAGCGCGACTGCTAAGCGTGAGGTCCTGGGTTCAATTCCCGGGTCGGGCAAAGTGTTATTGGGTTATATCATTAGGAAATTCTCAGTAGCAGCCCGGAGTCTGGATTTGTGCCCGGCTAATGGCAATAGGCTCGCCCCCTATTACATGGGACTCACAACATAACTGGCGAAATGTGGGTGTACTATTACACCTCTGCCTACCCCTTCGGGGAAATACAGGCGTGATGTTATGTTATAACTTTTAATTAATTAAAATCGTATTGATGCACGCAGTAATCACTTACAATGTCTTAATCTTTTACAGTTTAAAATAACCAAAGAGATTTAATATTACTAGTAAATATTTAATGTCTTTGAAAATACCCAAACAGCATGCTACACTACACAACACGATTACTACGTGCATCGAAACGATTTAAATTAATTAAAACTTGGACAGTAGATAAAAATTTTTTTTTTTTAGAAATATCTGTAAAGACGCTAGTCATCTTAGTCTTCCTATGACCACGGACGCTGTAAAGCTTTCGAAACGTCAGGAAAATCAATTTTGATAATATACGCGATGTAATCCAGTTAAGCTTGTTTTGTTATAATGTGTAGTGATCGCGAAAACCTAAGAAATTATTAAAGAGATTTGAATTGACTTCTCAGATACAAATGCCATCAATGCGAGCCGCCCGATTGCGGCTCCTCTGCAGACGAGGTGTGTCACGACGCGCTGTTCTGCTTCAAGTCTTCGGTGCGTGCGTCCAACGGGGAGCTGCGCCTCTCCCGAGGGTGCTCCACCAAGAGGGACCACTACCAGTTCACGTGCCGGACTAATACGCCGCAGCAGGGGTGAGTAACAACTAAAAGCTAGTTCTAGTAAAAAAATATTAATACTGACCCTCAGTTTCTGGAAGGCTGATCAATTTGGTCTATTCAATAGATAGACTGGCGGAAATGAGGAGAACTACTGATTTATGTTTTTTAGGGTTCCGTAGTCCTACAAGGAACCCTTATAGTTTCGTCATGTCCGTCCGTCTGTCCGTCTGTCCTAATCCTTTACAGCTTAATAACTTCTCCAGTTATAAACATAAGTAAATGAAATTTTGTTAAAAAATAGTCTAGATATAGATCTCAATTTTAAAAGAATAAAAAAATCGTGATTACGTATTTTAGGGGTGGTGCCCATCAGTGGCGTGCATTGGTTTTCGGCCTAGGTAGGCAGTCACTAAGCAGACGGAGCAAGTTTCTAGTGTAAAATTATTAAAAAATCTGATACTTACCTACACACATTTCATACAAAACAGACACGAAAACAACATTGTTTCAACAACGAAGTTTAAAAGTAAGAGACACTAGCAAAAGACTATTAAATTTGAATGACGGCACCCAGTTACAGTTGTATTAACGTGTAATAGTCATAACATTTTACCTTTTCTTGAGTCAAATACAGATTTTGGTGTGTTTGTCTACTGAAATGCACTTTTTTGTTTTGTCAACAAACGAAAACTGATTGAATGGGTTTCTCGTAATTTCTCTAAGCATAGTCTTCCCCACAAGCCGAGCACTCTAATTTATCCATGTTTACATCAATATTTTTACAAAAAACTTCACAATTTACAATAAAACGAACTAATTATTACACGATTTATACAATTCGTCACGCATATGTCAAGTACTGTCAAGTGTCAACAGCCAATTAGAGTTGGGCCATAGTAAATCTATGAGTTGGGCGTTATTTAACGTCGGTTTGAGAAAATATTTACGAGGGTGATAATCGAATACGTACTACGTTGGCAGAGTAATGTAACGATTATTTTACGTACAAAGTTACACAATAGATTTTCGGAGCACGAAAACAATAGATTTTCTACAATTAATATACACCATTCGTTATAACATTAGTTATTAACGTTATAACTCTATTTATCTTTATTTTGTTATGAGCGTATATTGAGCTTCATTATTTTACGATGAATGTGTAGCAATGTACAAACAATCATCAAAATAATCATAAATATTGTAATCTTTTTATTCGACCGTTCGAATACCATTTACAAATTATAAATGTGAACACTTAAATGCAATAATTTCAATAAAACAATAATTATCTTTATTTCGGTGCTATTTTTCAAATGTTGGGTTTAGTTTTATTATAACGATCACTTTGTATGGAAATATCTAGTTACAAAATAATAGGATTCAAAACTACTAACGCATAACAGTTACGTGTAAAAAACGTTACGGACAACCCACGACTATTGCCACTAGGGCTACGTTCAGTTATGTCACCTGCGACGTTTTCAGAAGCAGGTGACGCTTGATAAGACGGCTAAATTGCGAAATGTCAAATGTTAGTTATTTACACATAGCCATATCGTGATTCATTTTTTTGTCGTATGACTTCGGGTATTAGCCTAAAGTAGTGTGTGTGTATAATAGTGTATATGGTTACCAAAAAGGTTTGATTGTGTGTGTGAACGTGACAGGCAATCGTGCGAACGCACATTGCACATTGAGGTACGTTTTGCATTGAATTCATACATTATTATTGATTATCATTGTTAATTGTTTTTTTTTTAATACGCTTATTAATTGATTTAGTAATAGTTAATATTAAATTCTAACGAGGTAGGCATTGCTTATTTGCCTATATGGAATGCACGCCACTGGTGCCCATACATGTGAAATGGGGGTGAAATTTTTTTTTTCGCTGCACCCTACCCGTGGGGTATCATTGAATAGGTCTACTAAAATGAAGATAATGTTTCATACATAACTTTTTTATCAGGTGTACCATCTGCGAAATACAGCCCGCCAAAGTGGCTTGCAATGTGTGTGTCCCCCTGCCATTTCTAAACTATGCAACGTAGAAATTTATAATCTTCCATATTGATAGACCTTTATAAAAACTCTCTTTTAAAATTATTTCGAGTATAATGTGATTATAAATTTTTGAGTTATAGTGAGAAAACTGCAAAATACTTAAGACGTCCTAGTTCATAGGTCATTGACCTTAGAGAAAAATGATGTTAGCAAATAATGCTCCTTTAGTTACTACCTATTTAAAAAAATCACAAAAAGTAACTTTATGTTATATTGATATGACACACTTCTTAAATTTAGCTTCTTAAATTCAGCGCTAGGTGGCACTGGTTGCAACAAATAAAATAGCATTGATTAATATTCGATTTGATTCGTTTGTAATTAGGAACCCTATAATACTGAGCATGGCCCGACATGCTTTTGGCGGGTTTATTTTTATTTTTTTATAGTATAGGATCAACATCAGGTGGGCCTAAAGGCGTCGCTAAACTGCAAAGCCTTAAACATCGGCAGAGTTGCCAGCCTCTCGGTTTTTTTGTCGGATGCATTTCGGCAAGTGTGCGTTGGAATTGCGTAATTTAATTTCCCATAGCCGTTTCCATCATCTGATGACCAGAACCACGGCAATCCGCCACCCTTATACGGTTGACATTCCACCCCACACACGAAGCGCTTTGCTAATACTTTTGATCGAATACATCTAATACAATCACATAAGAACAATGATATTACATAAGTACAGATGAGTGACTAGCGCGAATATATGAAGACTTGAAAACAAGCTAATTGTGACATCTTGCAATAGCAAGATGTCACAATTAGCTTGTTTTCGAGTTTTTACGCTCGGCGCCTTGCCTTGACGCGGACTTATTAGTCCGCGTCAAGCGAGAGCGCCGAGCGTAACCAGTGACAAAAAAATACAAAAATGCCGTCGTGTATGTACAGAAAGTGTACTAATTATGACATGAAAGCAAACAAACAAAAAGGGATCACATACCACTTGTAAGTACAAAAAAATATTTGCATTATAGGCGTATTTCTATTAAAAACAATAAATATTTTTTGTTCCGAGAGCGATAAGACAAAACATAGATTATAAAGATGCAGATGCGACTTGTAGGCAGAAAAGTGGTACGTTCAGTATTACCGTCCGACGACGCACGGAGCGTACTTTGGTCGTTCAGTTACTCAGCTCAGGTCCGTATTACAGAACATTCCTCAAGTACAGTTTGATCTATCAACTGATCGTTAAATCGTTAGATTTTGCTTCGTATGCGTAAATGCGAAATAATACAATAAATTATCGATTATCGAGATTATAGAGCTAGGTTAATCTTTTTATGAGTATTATTCAGTAGATATATTGTTATAATAAAACATAGTTTAACCGGATTAAATCGCGTATATAATTTGCCCCAGACAAACCCAACCATTTTCTTCGATTTGATAAACCACAAGTTCTGTCGAAGGAAAACCGATATGTACCTAGAATACTCCGTGAGGCTATTGAAATTAAAAAAACATCCTAATTTTAATAGAGAAGATGGTTGGCAGCTACCTTCTGTTTGGAACCCAGTCCTAAAAATAATCAAGTCCCAAACAGCATGCAACACTGTAAAAGATAATGATATTGTGAGTGATTACTGCGTGCATCGACCTAATGCGTGCAGCGGCCTAATGTTAGTAAATTACGAATTTTGAGTTGAGATCAATTTAATGAAAGCATAGTTTATGTAATTTATACTGTCACAGGGGTATGTATGGGGTATAATCTAGGGTTGATAAAAATCATGACTTTTTTGTTTGTGACAGACTTTTTGTTTTTTATTTTTTAAATAAAAAAAATCATGATTTATTTGTTTTTTTTTTTTTTACTTTTATGATTTTTTACTTGATTTTAATTATTTACATACTCTTAACTGATAATATTCCAAACATTGTCTCAAAAATCCCAATGGTTCCGAAGAAAACTAGATAAGCAAAAAAAACATTTTTTATCTCCAAAATTAGTTATCATTTTTAAATGGTTTTCATAAATGTTAATCTACTGACATAGAATCTTCCATATTTATGACAAAAATTATTACGTCAAAATAAAAAAACAAAACTTGAAGAAGACCTACTCCTTATTTACCTTAAACTCTTACCTACTTCTTCACTTATTATGAATATTTTTACGAAAAGTTTTACTAGTATGCAACTTTGTAAGAATTAAAAAAAACCATAAGTTAATCTTAGCATGACAGTAGTAATTAAGTACAGAAATGTAGGAAACAGCAATAAAAACAATAATAACAGTATTAACAGTAATAACAGTATTAACAGTAATAACAGTATTATAGACCAGTAATAAAAAATACTGGTCTATAATCAGTTTCGAAAAGTAAATTCAACATCTAATAGAAGCATCTCCTAACTCGATTTTCTTGACTATTTGTAGTTTGAATGCCATGTTTTTATTCAATATTCAGTAAAAAAAAAAAACTGTATACATTTTAATATGAATTTTATCTAGTCCCATAACATTATGATTTAAATAAATCAATGAAATTTTATGGAAAAAAATAAAGTTTGTCAAAAAAATCATTTTTATAAAAAATAAATACGATTAAAGTTGGGTATAATACTTGCCGCGTAAAATACTTGTACCTTCTGTCTACTAGTTTTCGTTAATCTATGCCAAAAGTGCTGTGATTAGCTACTCTGCATGCTGCTGCGTGCTGTGATTGGCTACCCTGCGTGCTGCTGTGTGCTGTGATTGGCTGGCCTAAATGGCCACATACACTACACGTAGCTGACAAACACTAGCTGTCTTTTTTGTTCATATTGGTTTACATACACCATCTCTTTTACACGACACGGCAATGTTGTGAATTGTAAGTGATGTAAAATATTGTGTATGTGTGCGACCGCTGCGCACGGAACGTGTTTTTCGTTTGATTTGTTAGGGTATATCATATCTGTACTTATGTAAAATTATTGCATAAGAATTTCCATCTTCATGTCTCAGTTTGGCGAACCGACTTGCGGTAACATTTAGGCAACAGCCTAGGTGGTATTGCAGTTGTCATGGGCAAAGGTAACCGCTTAACATCAGGTGGGCCTTTAGCACGTTTCGCCATCCTATACTATAAAAAAAACCCTGGCACAGCAGTCCCGCTTGCGATCACTATACCAATAAGCCAGTCCGACGAGGCAACGAGATGGTAATAAACATATAGGAAAAAAAATTAACTAGTGCGCAAATTTTTTTTGGTGGTTCAGTGTGAGTAATAGAACACATTTCCATTAATTGTTCAAAACTTTTTTTTATATTTTTATCTGACTTAAAATCAGCAAAATATGGACATAATCTGTAATTTTCATTATCTCCTCAGCCTCCGCAAACGGCACGCGGGCCTCCACAACACAACCTGTTGTCAGGGCGACATGTGCAACGACGGCAGCTTCCCCGAGCTGCCCCCCCTCGCCGACACGGCCATCGAGCCCCTGCCCACCAACGCGTGGAAGCTGTGGGCCAGCGTGGCCGCCTCCGTGCTGGTGTTCAGCGCTATAGGGGCCATGGCGATATTTGTGCTTAGGAGGAGTCACAGGTGAGATATTGATGTTAACTAATACATTAATTTAAAAAATTGTTGGGCATATTGCAAAAAATATACATTAGAAACAAAACGCAACTATTACATGAGAGCATTTTTTGTATGGGTCCGCTTATTGTGAATGGTCTTCCACTTTCATTGCGAAATATTACCGATATAAAAAAATTCAAAAAGAAACTTTACGAGATGCTTCTTGAAAAGTGCTACTACTCGATTAGTGATTTTTTAAATGATAAGACACTGAATCCTCCGAAGTATTAGGACAAGCCAGCATAACTAAATAGTAAATTGGAGTGTAAATTGTGACTAAACGGTATTTGTTGTTATAATAATTATGGTTATAGGTATAGGTGGTGTAGGTATTCTATTTATTGATGGTAAATAGATTGGACATGCTTATAATTTTATTATTTATTAATTAAAAATTGTTGTTTAGTTATTACTGTTGGTATGTTATGTTATGTTATTTAATTAAATTATGATTGTATGCCTCAATGGCGGGACATGGCTGATCCTATTAATAATTTGTACATATCTTATGAACCTGTGATCCACAATAAATGAATTTGAATTTGAAAAATATTTTGAAGGTAGTCCTAACAAAAAATGCAATGTTCATTTGACACTGGCTCTAATATAAAACAAGTTCACGTTCACGATACAGAAAAACTGGATGTGGCTCGAAGTTACTGTAGTAAGTGTGAATTTTTAATGATGTGTTGTTTGAGTAGTTTTTTGAAAGTGGTGAGAGACTTAGATTCTTTTACATCTCTAGGTAAATTGTTATATAGTTTGGATCCTTCATACATCATACTTTTTTTTCCGTAGTTTGTGCGTGGTGCGTATAGATTTAAGTCATTTTCACGTCTTAATTTCATTTTGTGTTTTTTTGTATGTTTTGTGAAAGTTATATTAGTATGTATATTTTTATTTAGTACTAGCTGTGCCCGCGACTCCGTCCGCGTGGATGTCGGAAAATAACATCGTGTCATAATTATGAACACAACATCTTCAAATATATACATATAAGCGCCTACACAGACGATTACACTATTTACCGACCATACTATATTTTGTTTTTACAACCAACCGGCTAAGGTGATGGAATTTCATGGAATTAGCCCTAAACTCCCTCATTCTGAGAAGACACTCGTGCCCAGCAGTGGGAAGTAATTGGGCTGATTATGTTATTCTATAACACTAACCACATCTCTTCTTATGCTGAGAAGAGGCCCGTGTCCAGCAGTGGGACTGCAATGGGCTGGTAATGTTATGTTATTCTAGAATACTAATAATATCCAGTTCATTAACTCTTCTCATGTTGAGAAGTGGGCCATACCCAGTAGTGGGACAGTAATGGGTTGACTACGTTATGTTATTCTATATTTTCTAGTTTTTTAACTCTTCTCGTTCCGAGAAGAGGTCCGTGCCCAGCAGTGGGGCAGTAGGTAATGAGCTGATTATGTTATGATAATCTATTACACTAACAATATCCAGTTCCTTAACTCTTCTCATTCCAAGAAGAGGGCCATGCCCAGCAGCGGGACAGTGATGGGCTATGTTATGTTATTCTATATTTTCTATAATACTAATAGAATCCAGTTGTATTTTTAGGAACCTGCAACCTGCATCTAACCAACAATCATGACCTCTACTTTGTATGCAACTTAATACAATAGAGGGGTCAAGCTGTATCGCTGGATCTACTCAACCGATTCAGATAAAACATACCCTATATTTTAAGTTAGACTAATACCAATACAAATGCTAAGTTTCATTACGATCCGTTCAGCCGTTTTCACGTGATGAGGTAACAAACAGACAGACAGACATAAATTTTTTAAACGATTGATTCGTGTTCTATAGCTTATTTCTAGTCCCCATAGCCGGTTTTCGCGAAAAAAAACTCAATGTACAGACTTTTCGACCTTTACAGTTTTATTATAGTATAGATTGTATTATATTAATACGTTTTAAAATGTTTTATAAACAATTTTATATTAAAAACATGTAAAAAATGGTAGCCTGTCTGCATCGGGAACAGGGTCTTCTACTACTAAAGTACTGTCGCTACTGAGCGCTAAGTCTGGGCGCTACTGATTTGGTTGCAAAATTTACCACAGCGCAGCACTTTGCAGCGGCAAAGTTATATTACACCACTATTTTCAACACGGAAAATCAAGGTGGCATGAAAGTAATAGTATTTTATGAAACTGTTGCATAACAGGGGTTATTAAAACACTAGTGTGAGTTTAAAAACCGAGCCGTAGGCGAGCGAAGCGAATTTTACGATACGAGTGTAGATAATAGTAGTTTATGAAACTGTTGCATAATAGGGGTTATTAAAACACGAGTGTGAGTTTAAAAACCGAGCCGTAGGCGAGGTTTTTAATAGTATCACACGAGTGTTTTAATACCTAATTATGTCAGTTTCATACACTATTTTATCTACACTCATACAATTTTAAATAAAATACCAAAGTCAAAATCTTGGTAACATTGTCGTTGTTTTTCTTTATTTCTCTGGTAAAAGATTGTTCGTCATTTACGTTGCTGCATCCAGAAATTCAGGCGGGGTCATATTCTCCTCAGTTCAGTATCACTGCTGTAGTCAGATATTTTTGCCCAGATTAAAACTTTCGACATACAAAACCATAATAATAACGTAAACAATAACAATAAATTTACAAGTAACGATGACCAAATCCAGTAGGCCGCGGCCGTGGCGCGCGGCCGCGCACGCGCGCTGGTGCGCGCCTACACAGATAATAAAATATAGTCTGGCGAAAATATTATAATCGGAACTAATTTTCTATCCTTGTCAGGATTCCGTCAATCTCTGTTTTATCATACAAAAAATATGCCTGTAAACACTTAAATATAATTAAAAGCAATATGACAATCAAAAGTTCTGCCAAAAACGCGATTTTAAACGATAACATTTTTCAATGTATGACAAGTGGCGCCACCCTGAATTTTGTGTACTCATTGGTGCCAAACTGTACGACTGCTAAAAAAAAGGTTTGAAAACTCCTTGGTTAGGTCGAAGTGGCATTAAAAACTCCTTAGTTGGGCTGAAGTGTGCGGTTATGGAAAAAAATTTAAATTACCGCATTGTTTTGTTCAGCAAACTGTATCGTAATAAAACTTTTTAAATTCATTACAGGTGCGTGTGCGTAAAGTATGTCATTATGACACTTTTACTTTACGCACATGCACCTGTAATGAATTTAAAAAATTTTTTTAACGATACAGTTTGCTGAACAAAACAATGCTGTAATTATAATTTTTTCCATAACCGCACACTTCAGCCCAACTAAGGAGTTTTTAATGCCACTTCGACCCAGTCAAGGAGTTTTTAATGCATCTTTTCTAGAAGCCTTACTGTTTATTATAAAAGAGTACACAACATTCGGGGTGGCGCTACTAGTCATACATTACAAAATTTAATCTTTTAAAATCGCATTTTCGGCTGAACTTTGGATTGTTACATTGCTCTTAATTATATTTAAGTCTTTACAGGCATATTTTTTGGATAATAAAACACAGATTGATGCAATCCTGACATGGATAGAAAATTAGTTCCGAATAAAGACGTTTTAGCCAGACTGTATTTTGTCTGTGATGAAAGTACTAGAGTGCATGCGCGGCGCGCGCCATGGCCTGCTGGATTTGGTCCTCAGATTTGGTCGCCTTATATTGGAATTTATTTTAATTGTATACGTTATTATTGTGTTTTTGTAAGTCGTAAGAGAGATAAAGTAAGGAATAACGTGATAAGGGAGCGTTGTGGAGTGAAAGAAGATGTAGTGACAAAGATTGAGAAAGGTATGTTAAGATGGTTTAGACATATAGAGAGGATGGACGAGAGGAGATTGACGAAACAAGTATATGAAGCGAGTGTGGATGGAAGTGTTGGAAGGGGACGACCTCGGCGAACGTATCGCGATCAAATCGCGGATGTTCTAAAAAAATGCCAGGTTAAGAGTTCTCTAAACCGACGAGCATGCATGACGAGGTTAATGGACGTAGATGAAGCGAAAGAGGTGTGTCAGGATCGTAGCAGGTGGAAATCCATAGTCTCTGCGTATGCAGAGACTATGGATACATATTATCACGCCTGTTTCCCATTGGGGTAGCCCAATGGGAAACAGGCGTGATAATATGTATGTGTAAGTCGTAAAGTTTCATTCTGAGCAAAAATGTTTGACAATAGCAGTGATACTGAGGAGAATTTGACTCCACCTAACATTCTGAAAGCAGCAACGAAATAGAAATATCTTACCAGAAAAATCAAGAAAAACTTACGACAATGTTACCAAGATTTAACGTTGGCCTTTTGTTTAAAATAGATATTTTATGAGTTTAGATAAAGTAGTGTATGAAACTGACATAACTAGGTATTAAAACACTCGTGTGATACTATTAAAAACCTCGTCTACAGCTCGGTTTTTAAACTCACACTCGTGTTTTAATAACCCCTGTTATGCAACAGTTTCATAAACTACTATTAATAAACGATTTATGTATGTAAGCCTATCTACAATATGAAAATCAAGCTTGCATAATATTGTCCAGTATAAATTATAAATATTAGCAAGTTTGCTGTTGGTTGCAGGCTCCGCGTGTCCCGGGCGGCACTACACAAGCTGGGCGCGGACTCCAACTACTTCTCCGCCAACCTGTACAGCCCACACCTCACCAGCGCCTATTACGAAGGTATGCTCACTCATCAACTCGGCCTATCGCAGTCCACTGCTGGACAAAGGCCTCTCCCAAGTTGCACCACAACACTCGGTCCTCTGCCTTCCGCATCCAGTACCCCCGAGCTGTTTTAATCACCTGGCGGGGGGGTGCCCTACGCTGCGTTTGCCGATTCGCGGTCTCCACTCAAGGACTCGTCTGCTCCAGCGGCCATTCTTCTTTCTTTCAACAGATATGGCCAGCCCACTGCCACTTCAGCTTACTAATACTACAAGCTACATCGATCACTGTTCCGTGTGGTGCCGGACGTAAAGAATAGCACCACCCTTATCTCTTCTCATGGGTGTCGTAAAAGGCGACTAAGGGATTCACCAGAGGATGGGCAGCAGCGTTCTCTGAGTATTTAAACAACTAACTGCGATCGCCAACACGCCTGCCAAGCGTGGCGATTATGGCATATCCCCCCAAACTACTTGGGGGAGGCCAATGTCCAGCATTGGACGTCTTTCGGCTGAAATGATGATGATGATGAAATTCCACTCGCGGTATCACGCACTTTTCTATATATATGTGTATGTATATCCCTCCAACATATGCCTGAGGGAGGCCTATGTCTAGCAGTGGAAGTCTTTCGGCTGAAATGATGATGATATCGATCACTCTGGTTCTCTTCCGGATAATCTCGTTACGGATTTGCTCATTCCTATAAACAGGGTAAATAAATCTGAGATAGATTGAGATCGCCTGGCATAATAACTTTAGTACATACATACATATTATCACGCCTGTTTCCCATTGGGGTAGGCAGAGACTATGGATTTCCACCTGCTACGATCCTGACACACCTCTTTCGATTCATCTACGTCCATTAACCTCGTCATGTATGCTCGTCGGTTTAGAAAACTCTTAACCTGGCATGTTTTGAGAACGTCCGCGATCGCGATACGTTCGCCGAGGTCGTCCCCTTCCAACTCTTCCATCCACACTCGCTTCGTATATATAATACCTTCCACCAACAGTATTCTAACCGTAATTCCAGGCGTGGAAGGCTCTCAGAACGGCAACTGCCTCCGGGCTACTGCGGCTGGCGACTCCACCCTGCGGGAGTACCTGGAGTGTTCTGTCACCAGCGGCTCGGGCTCCGGCCTGCCGCTCATGGTGCAGCGGACACTGGCCAAGCAAGTGACGCTGTGCGAATGTGTTGGAAAGGTACGTAGTACTTTTAGACGGCGAGACGAGCTATTCGTCTAGATTTCTTTCAGAAGTTTTAGTTATTCATAACATAAAATCACGCCTGTATTTCCCCGAAGGGGTAGGCAGAGGTGTATAGTACACCCACATTTCGCCAGTTATGTTATAAGTCCCATGTAATAGGGGGCGAGCATGTAGTAGTTATTCTAATAATAATTAATCTATCTTTAGTCACAGTATAAAGAGATAATCCTTACTCTGTGCTTTAGTATTATATCCACGCATCTTACTGTACTCAGTCACTATTCGTGTAGACCTATTATTGCTGTTGGTCTTCCAAACAAAAAATAAATAAACTTTTTTGGCAATGCATAATCTCAGTGGGTGGCCATAAACCTGTTAGGCTTATATGATTAATATAAACGGTTTCACTCACGTTATATCATCGGGTGTGCCCGACCGGTTTCGAGCTCGAACGGAGCCCTTAATCATGAGCTGGTTACGCGGCGGCGTCGCGCACCAAACTGTGGATTTAGAGGCCACAGCGCGCCGCGTAGCGCTGCGCTCGCGAAGACGGTGACGGAGCGCCTGGTTTCGGTGGTGGTCGTGCATCTTCGTCTCTCGTCGTGTCCGAGTCTTCAGGTGGATTATCACCGGTACACACACTGCTGACCGTGTCATACTCCAGGCTCAACGGGACATGGCTGTTTGATGAAGACCTGAGAGCTGGTTTCCAGGCAGGTGGCAGTTTCCAACCTCCGTCTCTATTGAAATTTGGGTGACGACTGATTTCAATAGCTTCACGTACTTTCCGCGGTATAAAGTACTTCTCCCTCGCTAGTACGGAAGCTTTGTCAAACCGTATGAAATGAGCCGTACCCGCATTGCACACGTGTTCTGCTACTGCTGACCTATTGCTGTCCATGCTTTTCATACAGCTTATGTGCTCGCTAAGTCTGGTTTTAATATTGCGCCGGGTTTCCCCTATATAATTAAGGCCACAGTCGCACGGTATCATGTATACGCCAGGGACCCCTAGAGGATCTTTATCTTTTGCTGAGCGTAACAGCTGCCGTAATTTCCCGGGTGGGTGGTAGATTGTCCTGATGCTATACCTTCGGCGTAACAGGTATCCAATCTTGTCCGTAATGCCCCTCACATACGGTAAAAATGCGGGGGTACGTTCCACACCAGCCGGTCGCCTCCGTACAGTGTTAGTATTACCCAGCATGCGGGTGCATTGCCGCCACTGATAACCATTACGCTCCAACACTTGTTGTAAATGCTGTAATTCAGCGTCCACGTACTTGGGGTCGCATAAACTTAACGCCCGGTTAACGAAGATGCACGACCACCACCGAAACCAGGCGCTCCGTCACCGTCTTCGCGAGCGCAGCGCTACGCGGCGCGCTGTGGCCTCTAAATCCACAGTTTGGTGCGCGACGCCGCCGCGTAACCAGCTCATGATTAAGGGCTCCGTTCGAGCTCGAAACCGGTCGGGCACACCCGATGATATAACGTGAGTGAAACCGTTTATATTAATCATTATGAATTTAACTCACGATAGGCTTATATGGGATTAAGTGGGACATGTTTGGAGAATACACCAGGATAGATGGATCAGGCTCGCCAGGCAGTAGTTTTAAATTAGTGGCATTGGCATCACCTTTCAAAAATTAGGAATCTATCACTACAATCTTTGGGAAACACGCATGCAACCATTGTCTTCTGTCTAAAACCAATTCTTCTTCCCCCTAGGGTCGCTACGGCGAGGTGTGGCGCGGCTCCTGGTACGCGGACAGTGTGGCCGTCAAGATATTCTTTTCGCGGGACGAGGCTAGCTGGAGGCGAGAGACCGAGATATACTCCACCGTGTTACTGAGGCACGAGAATATACTCGCGTATATCGGTAGCGATATGACGAGTAGAGGGAGCTGTACACAGGTAAAATGATGATACTTCACCGTGTTACTGCGGTACGAGGATATACTCGCGTGTATCGGCAGCGATATGACAAGCAGAGGAAACTGTTATGATGATTCGCCACCGTGTTACTGCGGCACGAGGATATACTTGCGTTTATCGGCAGTGACATGACGAGTAGAGGGAGCTGTACACAGGTAAGATAATGATACTCCACCGTGCTAATACTGCGGCAATAGGATACACTCGCGTGTAACGGCAGCGATATGACAAGCAGAGGAACTTAATATGATGATACGCCACCGTGTTACTGCGGCACGAGGATATACTTGCGTTTATCGGCAGCGATATGACGAGAAGTTGTACATAGGTAAAATGGGACAAGTAGGTATACTCAACTATTCTACTGAGGCTCAAAAATATACTCGAGTATATCGGCAGCGATATGACCTGCAGAGGGAGTTTT
The DNA here is from genome assembly GCA_949699075.1 of Asteroscopus sphinx. Lineage (NCBI taxonomy): Eukaryota > Metazoa > Arthropoda > Insecta > Lepidoptera > Noctuidae > Asteroscopus > Asteroscopus sphinx. Next base: position 2,639,187 of record OX453023.1, on the reverse strand, counting down.
ACGTGAGCAAGATGGGTCCTCAAATACAATAATAACCAAGTTTCGATTAAAAGTTTACATAACAAGCGTTAATAATAATTTAATTGCTAATAATAGTACATTACTGTCGAGGCCTGAAATGAAGCAATTTACGGCCGAGTCATATTGGAACTTCCCAAGCGATTTTGAAAGCGATTTTTCTAACTAAACGAGGTCGTTAATTGCTATTTTGACCGAGACTTGTATAGTACTTTCCTCTCATTTGCGAGGAAACACAACAAAAATTAATTCAACAGTATCTCATTTTCATTCGCGCCAATTCGCCCGCGCGCGGTACTTGTTCTATTTTCAAAGTTTTGAAAAAAAAATGCGCTTTCAGCCTGTATAATGATAAATATTTTGTACCTAAAAACAACTAATTTATGTAAGTGTGTACTTAAAAACCTCGGTAGCATAATTTAAAAAATAATAAAAAGTGTCCAGCAATTTCTATTATTGTCCTGTTGGATATTACCGGTCTGAAATTTCGTTGCGTACGGAGTAAGAGCCGATTGTTGTATACTTTTTTTTGAATTATGAACCAATTTGAACCAAGTGGGAGAAAAACAAGTTTAACCGGATTATATCTTGAAAACCTAAGATATTATTAATTTAATTGATGTCAAACAATGATATTTAAAAGTATAGATATGTCAGACCCTAACAAAATAAACGAAAAAATGTTACGTACGCAGCGGCAGCACAATACACATAAACTAGTACAAAATATGTAAGTTGATTACTTAAAGTTACTTTCGCGTCATAATTGGAACACTTTCTGTACACACTCGACGGCATTTTAGGTTTTTTCACCGGTCACGCTCGGCGCCTTACTTGACGCGGATTAAGAGCGTATGTTCGATTTAGCGCAAGTCAAAATCTGCACGATCTATCGAATGGCACACTCACTACGGCACGATACAATGGTTCCTCTGTGTGCGTGAGTGCTGAACCGTTAGCACGAATAATTTTGATACTTTTATTTTTAAAGGATCTAATTTATGTTTTTTTTTTTTTATGAATGAAAATTTAAAAATTAAATATGTTTTTTTGTAAATATTATAACGGATTCGGATTCTACTTATCAATGCAAATATAAAATCCTGCCTCAAGTTTTCATTTAACAAGTATTTTCAAAGATATAGATAGCGATTTGAAGTTTTTTTTGTATGGAGAGAAAATTAAAACCTTACATTACCTTAAAGTTTCGTGTATAGATCCATATAGTGCTAGTGCCACACTACACTAAATACATACTCTGTTGCTTCAAAAAACTTCGATTTGTTTTAAAAATAATTTTTATTTTTTAAAAATCGTCAGTTAAAGATAAAATTAACATTGGAGTTTTACGCTAAAACCGCACAATACCTCAAAGATTTATTTATAGATTCATATATTATAGATGCCAAACTATAATAAATACATACTGTAATGCTTCAAAAATGTTCAATATGGTTTTACAAGTATTTTTAGAGATACAGTCATTTGAATTTTTTTATGTATGGAGAGAAAGATGTTTTACGCCAAAACCTTACGTTACATCTATGTTTCGTGTATATATGCATATAGTGTTTGTGCCGAACTACACTAAATGTATACTCTGTTGCTTCCAAAATCTTTGATTATGCTTTTAAAAATCATTTTTATGAAGAAAAATTTATCGACAGTAGGAGATAAAGTGTTAATGGGCATTGTCCAAAAATGTTGACCTATCGATTTTATTTTATTTTTCGAAAATATAGAGCAATTTAAAAAACTAATTTGAATATTTTGTTAATAGTCTCAGTAGTTATTAAAAAAAAAAACATTTTCGGATTTAAAATTAATTAATTTGTTTAATGGTAATGACGTCATCATTGGAATGAAAAATGTATACCTTTGCCACACTATTAAAGCTACCAGCAGTCATCATAGCGTGGCTGAAATACGGGGAGCTAAAATCTTAATGTAAGTAATTTGTATATACAACATGAAACAACTTCCGAGTAAAACGTGTTACTATAAGGTACCGATTCTTTTCAAATCTGTGTAATTGCAAAATAAGTTGATTGTTTTACTGAAATTGTTGTAACGAGTTTATAACGTTGTGTTTTTCGTGGTTTTTCTGTATCAAAATGACATATTGACATCTGTCAAGCTAAGCTTGATTTTTCTTTTTTTGTCTGAAGTAGGCAATGGGACCAAGCCTTTTTAGACGGGACGGTCTAGTGAAGGTCAAAAGAAGGTCAATTATGTTTTATCGAAAATATCAACAATCTAGGAATATTTTTCATTATTTTTTGGTCCATAATGATCAGTTACTCTATTCCTCCAAATGATTTTTCAATTACAACATTTTAAAAAATATGAACAATGCCCATTAACATTTTTACGCCAAAAACTCACAATACCTCAAAGAGTAATTTATAGATCCGTATAGTAGAAGGCCAAACTATAATAAATATAACTTTAATGCTTCCAAAATGTTACGTTTTACAAGTTTTTTCAGAGATCTAGTAATTTAAAGTTTTTTTAGGTATGTAGAGAAAAGCGTGTTACGCCAAAACCTTACGTTACCACAAAGTTTCGTGTGTATATTTGCATAGTATTTGTGCCGAACTTCAATAAATGTACTCTGCAGCTTCGAAAATCTTCGATTAGGCTTTAAAAAAACATTTTTATGAAAAAAAAAATATGGACACTAGGAGATAAAGTGATAATTGGCATTTTACGCTAAAACCTTACACCTCAAAGAGTCATTTACAGATTCGTATAGTAGAGGTGCCAACCTACAATAATCCCACAGTGCGCCGCCGCCGCCGACGGTTTTTAGACGACGCCGCCGCTGATTTGCGTATCGGCGTAAAATCGGCGCGAGTTCTAAATGTTTTAGAACTTAGTTTTAGGAAACCCTACAACAGCCTTACACTCTTCTCTAATATATTTCTAACTTTCAAACATAGACACGTTTAAGTACCTAGACCTAGTACATAAGAATAATAAAACCGGCCAAGTGCGAGTCGGACTCGCGCAGTAAGGGTTCCGTACCTCTCAACGACCTGATACCCCATAAAAACGGATTTAATTTATGAGATTTTATCAAAAAACTTCAACGTACAGTGAGCGAAATATGAAATTTGGCATGTCTTTCTTACGCAGGTACCACCACATATGTCTATGTTTGTCTTATTTTTAGTATTTTTTGCTAAACTACATAATAATGCACTATAATCTCACCAACTGTGACGCTGGTATATATTACCGTTTTGAAGATAGAGCAGGAACAAAAACGTTGAAAAAAATGCATATTTTTTGAGGTTTCTTGTATGGGTAAAAAAGTCTAAAATCTTAGACTTTTTTTTGTTTTTATTATTTGTCGTCCGTCCGTCAACCGGTTATCTATTCCATATCAAAAGATACAGCCCTGTGACAGACAGACGGACGGATGGACGGACAGCGTAGCGAGAGTAATAGGGTCCCGTTTGGCACCCTTCGGGTACGGAACCCTAAAAAGTAAAGTAGCGACCAACCGACCGTTGCACCATTCATGTTCCATATTTCCGTACCATAAATTACAAAAACTAGTCCGTGCCCAGCAGTGGGACAGTAATGGGCTGCTAATGCTTATGCAAGTCACGGGCATAGGGTTAAATAATAAAAAGTTTTAAAGGGAAAGTTTATTTTATAATTTTATTCATTTTAGCGCCTTTAAAAGAAACCTTGTTTTTATAAAAAAAAAAATGCTTTTAATTTATTTTTTTACTTTTTAGTTATCGCTGGACAGATTTTTTAACTCGCATTCGTATTCTCAGCAAGTCCTTTCATTTGGTACCCATATTGTAGGAAACCATAAAAAACTTAGTCCGCCATATTGGATTTAGAGTGACGTCACTTTATTTGTCAAGTTACTCTCAGCAAGCCCTTTCATTTGATACCCATATTGTAGGAGTGCATTAAAAATAACTAGTCCGCCATCTTGGGTGTTCCGCCATGTTGAATTTAGAATGACGTCACACAGCTAACCATGCATTGTCATCCAAACTAAACGTGTATACAAAATTTCAGCTCAATCGGTTGAAGATATCTGCTTCAAAATTGAGTTGCAAGATTCGACCTTAACAAATTACATACATACATACATTGCAAGTTAATAAAAAGCTTGTAAAAAGAAGGCAATTTCATAGAGCAAACTTTGAACAGAAATTTAAACTTTTTTCGTTCAACAGATTCGGCTATGACAGACGGACAGACAGACAAGAGAGTGAACCTATAAAAGTTTAGTTTTTTCCTTCTAGTTACGGAACCTTAAAAATACATTATTTATAAATAAAAAGCCAACGATTTTGTTTTTTTTTCTACTAAACCCGAATAACTTACGTTTGTTTTTATTTAAACCCTAACCCCTAATTTTTTAATCCAAAACCCTAAAACATTAAGTTCCAAACTTGAATCGATTGCACACTCTAGAACACTTGTAACATACCGAATTTCACACGGGCGAAGCTGCGGGTGGAAGCTAGTGTAACATAAATATACCTTTTAGCTCTTGCCTTAGCCAAATTTTCAGATTTTTTGCGTTTTCTCTTTCCAAAATACGCCTTTGTTTTATTTCCCATACCGTCTAAAACATAATTTTTTGTCACTATAAAACAATGTCAGTCATAAAAAAATACTTACCAAGTACTTATGATAATACTTTAAAATTTTGTCGGTCATCAAAAATAAAATATTTTATTTACCAAAGTACTAAGATTTGACGATCGCCCTAAAAACTTGCAGTATCCGTGTATAAACGCACGGCAAAGGTCGTCAACCCCCGACGGAGCGCCGAGCGACGTGACCACTCTCTGGAAGGGCTCGCGGCGAAGTGATTTGAATCGATTCGAACGCGAAGTATTATAGTAGTTTTAAAATATTTATAAAAAAATTATAGAGCTAATTTAGTTGAAATTTTCAAGTGTAAGTTTTTAAAGAATATGTTCTTCTATTATAGTAATTTATTGTTATATTAAATTATGTAAGATATAGTGGTGAAAATAATAATTGTATCGACTATAATTTCTGAATAATTTCACATTTTTTGGATTTTTATTTCTTATGTATTCAGCCTAAAATGAAAAATCCTTTTTAGTTACTATTTTTACAAGGATCTTCCCAGTTGGTTAAAAAATTTCGTTTCTTAGGTCTGTCAGTGGTTTCAGATATTTGAAGCTTCGAAATTGACTCTGAAAGTGAATTTAAGAAAACCTCTGTTCAGTTATCTTGATAGATTTCACAAATACTCTAATAATCGAACAAAATAAACTATCTTCTATTTAGACAATAACATTTCCTAAAATTATTAGTAATTGATATGTTCGTAGGATAAGTGGTTGATGAATAATCAGATTTGAAAAATTACGTTTTTGAGCAAAACAGCCCACGGACCGAGCATACGCTCTTAACAGAAAAACGTCCTAATTAGGACGTTTCCGAGTCTTCAGATTGCGAGCGCAGAAACATATCTGTACTTTTACAATATCATTGATGTTAAACCATTGCCCTAGTGATAAAATAATGTAGGATTACGCTTTTTATCCCAATAAAACTTTTTCATACTTTGTATTGTAACGTAACATTTTTGTCTATAGCTCTGGCTGATAACGCACTTTCATCCACTGGGCTCATTGTATGAGCATCTGAACAGAAGTACATTAACAAGACATCAGATGATGGCCATCTGTCTGTCGACCATCAATGGCCTACTGCATCTACACACGGAGATACATGGCACGCAGGTATGTACAAAAAACAAGAGTCTGTATGTTGTGTTGTATTGTTTCATCATCATCATCATCATCATAATTTCAGCCGAAAGACGTCCACTGCTGGACATAGGCCTCCCCCAAGCATCGCCACAACGACCGGTCCTGTGCCTTCCGCATCCAGCGGATTCCCGCGACCTTCACCAGGTCGTCGGTCCACCTTGTGGGGGGCCTACCCACGCTGCGCCTTCCAGTACGCGGTCGCCACTCCAGAACTTTACTGCCCCATCGGCCATCCGTTCTGCGAGCAATGTGCCCCGCCCACTGCCACTTAAGTTTGGCAATTCTTCGGGCTATGTCGGTTACTTTCGTTCTCCTGCGAATCTCCTCATTTCTGATTCGATCACGCAGGGTCACTCCGAGCATAGCCCTCTCCATTGCCCTTTGAGTGACTTTGAGCCTTCTTATCAGGCCCATTGTGAGCGACCACGTTTCAGTACCGTAAGTTATTACTGGCAACACACACTGGTCAAAGTCTTGAGACACTGCGGTATTTTGGACGAGAAGATATTGCGTAGCTTCCCGAACGCTGCCCAACCGAGTTGTATTGTTTAAATACTGTTAACAACAAAACAGTATTAACACAGAAAACAAACAACAGTATAACACACACACACACACACAGTGAAATAACAGTATTTAAACAATTTAAGACGCTGACAACAGCCAAATACCCCAAATAGGCTTCTTTTAAAAACATTTTTAGCTGTATCTATTCAGTTTGTGGCAGTGAAAAAAATATATGTTAATTTTGATCGTATTTTCTGAAACTGTATTGTGCCCAAAACACGCTTTCTTGAAATATTCTCGATAGAAAAGAATTGTAAACTAACCTCTTAAAACATGCTATTTACTAAATATTATAAATAAAATTAAGAAAACATTTGAAAAGAAAGAAAAAGAAAGAAAAAGATTTTATTCTTGCGCTCCATTTGACGCACTCACTACAAGACAAACAAGACAATAATCTAAACATTTGTTGTTTCTGTTTTTCAAATAAGCTTTTAGTTTTTTATAAAAAAAAAAAATTGTTAATTTTCATTCAAGTTGAACGGCGTATCCGACGTCCCTCGGCTCGTTGCCTCTCTTTCAGTTCTGTACGAAACGACAGTGACCGCAAAGGTCTGATTTTTTAGGTGTTGTCAGCCTCTTAACATAGATTTCAGAAACACGATTTTTTCCAATTGAACTTCCATCTTTGGACAATAGTTGCGTGGACTTCAGTTTACCATTGTACCAAAAGCATTGTTTATTGCCGCAGAGTTAGTATCTTCTTCTTTTATTTATTTTACAAGAATTTTGTTTAAAATTAAGCTAGTTACGGGTAATAGCAATAAGCATTGATAGCTTGGCGGTTGAACACGTACCTTCCACGTAGAAAGATCTGAGTTTAAACCCGGCCCGCACCTCTGACTTCACAAATTCATGTGTAGATTAGTATTTGGTTAACAATTGCTTTATCGGTGAAGGAAAACATCGTGAGGTAACCTGCACACCTGAGAGTGCTCCATACAGTTCTCGATGGTGTGTGTAGTCTGCCAACCCGCACTAGGCCAGCGTCTCACCTCGGCCACTCAATACAATATAAATGCTAGCACCACCTACATACAAAAGATTACGTATGTATACGAACGAACGAACGCGTCGTTGGTCTAGTGGTCGCAACCGCGACTGCTGAGCGTGGGGTCCTGGGTTCGATTCCCGGGTCGGGCAAAGTGTTATTGGGTTTTTTCAGTAGCAAATTCTCAGTAGTAGCTCGGAGTCTGGATTTGTGCCCGGTTAATGGCAATAGGCTCGCCCCCTATTACATGGGACTATAACATAAATGTGGGTGTACTATACAACTCTGCCTACCTTTTCGGTGAAATACAGGCGTGATGTTATGTTATGTTTTTTACGAACGCACACACGTGTATGTTAGGGATGCTCGCCGCTCGCAATGCCGACTGAGTTCCAAGCGCTTCTCAGAGATGGCGAGCTTTTATAGCGACTGGCCCATTGACATTCATTGCAATATTGCAGTCCAATTGCCGTCAAACAGCGGGCACGGGCGGGGTGCGGCGAGGAAACTTAAATTGGTGGGGGGCGGTGAGTGGCCGTTCTGTACGTTAGTACTGTTAGATATTCTGTGCCAGCGTGGTGGACTATGGTCTGAATCCTTATTTTGAGATGAGAAGAGGCCCGTGCCCAGCAGTGGGACACTAATTATCTGATGATGACAGGTAATCTAATTATATTTTGTCGCCAGGGCAAGCCAGCGATAGCACATCGCGACATAAAAACCAAGAATATCCTCGTGAAAGTGAACGGGGAATGCTGCATAGCGGACCTGGGGCTGGCGGTGACCAGGCAGCACGTGGCCGGCGGCCTGCAGCACAACCCGCGCCAGGGCACCAAGAGATACATGAGCCCCGAGATGCTGGACCAGAGGTAACACTGCTATCTGAGAGCCTAGTATTAGAAAAAAAAAATCAATATAATTGACGACCTCTGTGGTCTAGTGGTTCGAGTGTCGGACTGCTGATAACGAGGTCGTGGGTTCGATTCCCACAGGACACAAATATTTGTGTGATGAACATAAGTGTTTGTGTTGGTCTGGGTGTGTTGCTTATGTATTATAAGTATGTATTTACAAAAAAAAAGTATATACGTATTATATCCATTGTCTAGTACCCATAGCACAAGCTCTGCTTAGTTTGGGACTGGATGGTGCTGTGTAAAAATGTCCCAAAGATATTTATTATTATTATTAAAGACTAGAGATGCGCCGAATATTCGTTTGGTATTCGGTATTCGGCATCTTAAATAAATAAATAAATATTGTTGGGACATTTTACACATCACCATCTAGTTCCAAACTAAGCAGAGCTTGTACTATGGCTACTAGACAATGGATATAATACTTAGATACCTTTTTTTTTGTAAATACATATTTATAATACATAAGAAACACCTTTTCCACTATTTGTATTCATCATCATCATCATCATCATTTCAGCCGAAAGACGTCCACTGCTGGACATAGGCCTCCCCCAAGTATCGCCACTTGGCGACTCCACTTGGCGTACTCTATCCTACAGCTGGTATAGCGCCCCCACAAGTCCGTAGAGAGGTTGCGTGCGCAGTGGAAAAGAACAAACAGGAGTCTGATGCAAGACATCCACTATTTAGCGCTCAATTACCAACACAGAGGTAAAAAAGTCGGCACAGTTTTTTAAAATCGGCAGTGGCCCTATCGGGGTGCCCGGTTGAGGCCCGTTGTAAACTGTGGCTGAAGACACTTTCTCCACCCGCTCACTATATCCAGCCGAGTGAGCACCTTCCTGCGGGATATAACCTTCCCTGGTCAACCTGGAAGTCACTAAACCGACTTCGAACTCAAGTGGGAAGAAGCAAGTCCGATCTCGCCAAGTGGGGCTATATTCAAAAAACAGCGACAGGGTGTGGTTGTGGCACTGACCCCCAATCGATGAGTCACCTCTTACACTGCCCTTTGTGTCCCGAAACCTGTAGTCTGGGTGACCTTTGCGTTGCCACTGATAACGCCGTTGAAGTGGCAAAGTTTTGGGCTTGCCAAAACTGACCCAAGAGATTACATAAATACTATACCATCGACACGAAGAAGAAGTATCGCCACAACGACCGGTCCAGCGCCTTCCGCATCCAGCGGATTCCCGCGACCTATTGTATTTGTATTCGGCCGAATGTATTCGGTTCAAGAATTTCTATTTTCTATTTTTTATTTATCAATATTTTGATATTTTTGTAATGATAAGCACCTTTGTTTTTTTATTTGTAACTTAATCGTGCGATGTTTTGAAGCAAAGTGACAGCGCGGCTCGCTCGTCATGTAGCCAGCAGCGACACGTAGCGTACATGTTAGAACCTGTTTACGCGGCAAAACAATGTAATGGTAAACCGAATAATTCAGCCGAATATCCGGTTCGGTAATGGTTAAACCTAATAATATTCGGTATTTAGTTATTCGGTGAAAACACTATTCGGCGCATCTCTAATAAAGACCAATAACTTCCGAATTGTCAAACGACACTTATGACGACCTCTGTGGTCTAGTGGTTCGAGTGTGGGACTGCTGATCACGAGGTCGTGGGTTCGATTCCCACAGGACACAAATATTTGTGTGATAAACATAAGTGTTTGTGTTGGTCTGGGTGTGTTGCTTATGTATAATAAGTATGTATTTACAACAACAAAAAAGCATGTAAGTATTATATACGTTGCCTAGTATCCATAGTACAAGCTCTGCTTAGTTTGGGACAAGATGGTGCCGTGTAAAAATGTCCCAAAAATATTCATTCATATTCATTATTCCTTCATTCATTCATTATTCATTCATTCATTCATTATTCAATCATAGCGCGCCGGACGCTCCCCGGTCCCCGCCAACATTTTACGACTGTGCTCTCATGCAAAACTTTGGTTATGTGGCGTCTTGAGGTTTACTTGTCTGTGGATAATACATACTTAGAAAGAAAAATGGTTTATTGTTCCAGTTAAGGCTAGGCTCCCAAAATGAGGTGACTCTTTGAAAACATATGCTGAGTCGAACACATGCTTGTTGAATGTCAAATTTAGATTCTTGTTTTTTTGAACTTTTATCCATCGTTTGGCTAGACAGTTACATAATTAGTTGATTTTTGTTCGATACTTTTATTTTTTGAAAATCATGCGTTTTTAGAGATTTTTCGAATATTTTTCCTTTATTATTTAACTTAGCTATATAAAATATATGCAAATAGGAAGATAATAAAGTTTATTACATACTAGCTAGCGGAAATTTGTATAGATTGTTTAGTATTCTTGTAATAAAAAGAAAACTGTTTTGAGATTTACGACATTTACTTCCGTGGTACGCAAGAATGATTTTCTTGAAAATGAGTTCTATTGCAACTCGCATAAAATTGAGTAGAGCGGCCCGCAGTTGCGGTGTGTAAGGGGAGTGCGAGGGTGGGAATTACGTTTTGGGAGCGTCCTCTTAACAATACAGAAATACGTGAGCCTCGGAGATCACGTAAAGCCGTCGGTCCTGCGCTTGATCTCTCTCCGGTCGTGTCGAATTGCCGTCCCATCGGATTATGAGAGTGAGGGAATAGAGAGTACACCTGTGTTAGCGCACACACTTGTGCACTATAATATGTCCCGCGCAGATGGCTAGTCTCCATTGAGATTGGCCGCCGTGACCGAAATTCGGCCGGGAGGACATTATTATCTTATTAACTGCTTGTTGAATTTTTTTTTTTTTTTTGTAGAATAGGGTGGCGAAACGAGCTAAAGGCCGCCGTGACCGAAATTCGGCCGGGAGGACATTATTATCTTATTAACTGCTTGTTGAATTTTTTTTTTTTTTTTTTTTTGTAGAATACGGTGGCGAAACGAGCTAAAGGCCCACCTGATGTTAAGCGATTACCTTTGCCCATAACAACTGCAATACCACCTAGCCTGTTGCCTAAATGGTACCCCAAGTCGGTTCGCTAAACTGAGCCATGAAGATGGAAAGTATCATGTGATTGTAACGATTGTCTCGTTGTCATTGCTGATAACGAGGTCGTGGGTTCGATTCCCACAGGACACAAATATTTGTGTGATGAACATAAGTGTTTGTGTTGGTCTGGGTGTGTTGCTTATGTATTATAAGTATGTATTTACAACAACAAAAAAGCATGTAAGTATTATATACGTTGCCTAGTACCCATACCACAAGTTCTGCTTAGTTTGGGACTAGATGGCGCTGTGTAAAAATGTCCCAAAGATATTTATTGATATTTATTTATTGTAACAACATAACATCACGCCTGTATTTCCCCGAAGGGGTAGGCAGAGGTGTATAGTACACCGACATTCCGCCAGTTATGTTATAGTCCCATGTAATAGGGGGCGACTCCACACTACAATCAATCAATCAATCCATACTATCCAGACTTATTTATTGTAATTAGAATATAATAAATTTTGCAACATCCGCAGCATCAACGTGGAGTGCCTGGAGTCGTTCTTACGGTGCGACGTGTACGCGTTGGGCCTTGTGCTGTGGGAGGTGTGTCGCCGCGTGGCGCCGGCCGCCGACAGCCGCGCGCCCTTCTACGAGCTGGCGGGCGCCGACCCCAGCTTCGACGACATGCGCAAGATCGTGTGTGTGGACTCCGCCCGCCCCGACCCGCCCCGCGACCCGCACCCGGTACGTACACAGCACTACTAGTTTAACCTCGGAATATATGTAAAACTAATATACATTACTGTCGAGGCCTGAAATGAAACAATTTACAGCCGAGTAATATTCATCATCATCATTACAGCCGAAATTACCAAGAACACGAATGAAAAGACAATTAAAAAAATTGCTTACAGATTGTTCTTTTTACACCATTGAAGACTTTTTTGCACACAAATTTTAATACGTACCTAAATATTAATAATAATATAAACAAATTGTGAATTTAAGACATAATAATGATAATAAAATAGTAATGATATTAGGTATATAAATATTTTAATATTCAATAGTAGGTAATGTGTATTAATATAATTTTATTGTAAATGTAAAATAATTTTCACATGCCTACAAAAAGGCAAGATATGACGGACTTGTAATTCATTATAATATCTTTGTACACGATATCTTGTGGCGAATAAATGATTTGATTTGATTTGAAAGACGTCCACTACTGGACATAGGCCTCCCCCAATTAAGGGGGGAATATGCCATAATCGCCACGCTTGGCAGGCGGGTTGGCGATCGCAGTTGGTTGGTTAAATACTCAGAGAACGCTGCTGCCCATCCTCTGGTGAATCCCTTAGTCGCCTTTTACGACACCCATGAGAAGAGATAAGGGTGGTGCTATTCTTTAAGTCCGGCACCACACGGACTTAGTTTTAGTAGTAGTACGGACGGAGTAATATTGGAATTGAAAATACTTCCCAAGTGATTTTTTTTTAACTAAACGAGGCCGTTAATTGCTATTTCGGCCGAGACTTGTATAGTACTTTTCTCAGGAAACACAACACAAATTAATTCAACAGTATCTCATTTTCATTCGCGCCAATTCGCCCGCGCGCGGTTCTTGTTCTAATTTCAAAGTTTTGAAAAAAAAAATGCGCATTCAGCCTGTATAATGATAAATATTTTGTACCTAAAAACACTTAATTTATGTAAGTGTGTACTTAAAAACCTCAGTAGCATAATTAAAAAAAATAAAGTGTCCAGCAATTTCTATTATTGTCCTGTTGGATATTATCAGCCTGTTATTTCGGTGCGTACGGAAAAGAGCCGATTGTTGTATTCTTTTTTTTGAATAATGAACCAATTTCCGAGCAAGTGGGAGAAAAATATGTTTTTTCTCCCTTTGATGATAAGAACCTCCTTGGTTGCTACTTTTCGGAGTAAAATCTAGATAAACTGAAAAATGTTTCTATACAATTAAGGAGTTTTTTTGAATGTAAAAATAATTTAATTTGATTGTTACTATAATGAATTCCGTGCCTCGGAGAGCACGTTAAGCTGTCGGTCCCGGTTGTCATACGAATATCTACGGCAGTCGTTACGGGTAGTCAGTAGCCTGAAAGTATGACAACGTGTCTAACCTCCGAATGTCAGTATTACCCAGTAACTGGGTTGCGAGGGTCTGATGGCAGTCGCTCCGTGTAAAATACTGAAGTTCAGCCGCGACCCCAATATAATTGGGAAAAGGCTCGGAGAATGATGATGATGATGTTATCATAATGAATTCATATATTTAAAATAACTAATAATATTACCAATCCTAAAAAAAAAAAAATGCCCAAAATGGGCTGATTGATGTATCTAACACTATCATGTATGTATATTAATGTATAACAATTGTAACCACTCAATCAGAAACAATAAAGTTTACTTACTTACTTACTTATTTATAGATGTGGCGAAGGGTCCATATAACACCATGCCATTTTATGCCGCCGATTCCTATCAAAGAGAAAAAAAGAGAAATAATTAAATATTTTTGGGACATTTTTACGAAGCACCATCTAGTCCCAAACTAAGCAGAGCTTGTACTGTGGGTACTAGACAATGGATATAATACTTATATGCTTTTAAGAAACACCCAGACCAACACAAACACTTATGTTCATCACACAAATATTTGTGTCGTGTGGGAATCGAACCCACGACCTCGTGATCAGCAGTCCGACACTCGAACCACTAGACCACAGACGTCGACAATATATCGTTTAATGAAATTATTATAAAAATGATTATGTTGTGTTAATATTTTATTCGCATAAATATTTGTGTGATGAACGTAAGTGTTTGTGTTGGACTGGGTGTTTCTTATGTATATGTAGTATGTGTTTACAAAAAAAAAAGTATATAAGTATTATATCCATTGTCTAGTTAGTACAAGCTCTACTTAGTTTGGGACTAAATGGTGCTTCGTAAAAATGTTCTAAAAATATTTATTTATTTCTCTTTTTTCTCTCTTTGATAGGAATTGGTTGCTATTTTTCGGAGTAAAAAGTTTGTTCCATTTTTAAATTACACGACAGGTATGAGTTTTCATAGTAATTTATTTGACGGCTAAATAGGGGCCTTATTCCCAACTCGTTCAAGCTCTGACCCAATTCGAGCTAATATCAATTCCTAGAGGAATACAGTACGATTTGACACTAATTCGAATTCAAATTCGATTGATACAGAGCTCGATCCTGTCGGTCGGTAGTGAGGCCCATGGACAGATATGGATTTTCATACTAACATTGCCGGCCGCTGCTCGCATGTATTTGACCAGTACAACATTTATGATTTATTTCGAAGAAGGCCGTCAAAATAATGCTCGAATTTCCAAGCATGTTTGAGTTTAGCTGCGTGGTTATGGCTTAACATTTCAGTCACATTTAAATAAAATCAAGAGGTTGAAAATAAGATTTAAAAAAATGTTAGTTGATCAAAAAGTAAAAAAAGTGGTTAATAAAGTATATGAAAAACTGTTTAAGATATGTTAAATATTACCAGTAGATGTAAAAGCAAAAATAACAATACTGCTTGAACAGTTTAATATAACGTTAAATAAACAAAAACGAGTACATAACTATCCGACCCGATTAGCTAAGAAAAAAAAAAAAAAAAAAAAAAATTTGTCCCAAAGGTTAGCAATTATTTTGGAGAAAGAACTAGAAAATGGATTACGCCTAAATTAGTAAATGAACTGCCAGAAAATTTAGTAGAAAATGTTAAGTCAAAGATACAATTAAAAAGAATCTTGGTGAAGCACTATTTGTCGCTATATCCGTAGGGTGCCTTTAGGTAATTAAAAAAAAACTTTATTTTTAATTAAAACTAGTTGCACGCTCGCATAATAAATGTATAAAATTTAAGGGAACTCACTGCTGTGCAGTGTGGCAATAACTATTGTAAATGTATGCTGTGTAACATTTATGTATAATAAAATTTTTTTTTTTTTTTTTTTGGCAGACAATGGTGGGCATGGCGAACCTGATGCGTGAATGCTGGCACCAGAACCCGTCGGTGCGACTGCCCGCACTGCGAATCAAGAAGACGCTGCTTAAGCTGGCCACTGCAGACAACAGCATACGACTCAACGACGACAACGAGGTCTCCGTCTAGCATACACCATGTATGTACAACTAGGAGCAGACAGTTTGTACGACAATCAAACTGAGACCCGTATCACACCTCGGCCACTCATAACATAACATAACATCACGCCTGTATTTCCCCGAAGGGGTAGGCAGAGGTGTAATAGTACACCCACATTTCGCCAGTTATGTTATAGTCCCATGTAATAGGGGGCGAGCCTATTGCCATTGACCGGGCACAAATCCAGACTCCAGGCTGCTACTGAGAATTTCCTAGTGAAAAAACCCGATATCGAACCCAGGACCCCACGCTCCGCAGTCGCGCTTGCAACCACTAGACCAACGAGGCAGTCAATACAATACAATATAATTGCTAGCACCACCTACATACACAAGATTACGTCTAAGCATTGCGTTACGCATAAGTAGTTATTTAAGAAATTAATATAATCTTGTTGTGCAATAAAGAGGATTTGTATTGTATTGTATTACGTCTGTATACGAACGAACACACACGTGTAGTAGGGATGCTCGCCGCTCGTAATGCCGACTGGGTTCCAAGCGCTTCTCAGCAGTTCTCAGAGATGGCGTGCTTGTATAGCGACAGGCGATTCACATCCATTGCAATATTACAGTCCAATTGCTGTCAGACTCCGGGTGGGTGCGGGGCGCGGGTGAGGAATCTTAAATTGGCGGGGGGCGGTGAGTGGCCGTTCTGCACGTTAGTACTATTAGATATTCTGTGCCCGTATTCCAATCTATAATCGAAACGTTTTAATTAGTGATGGGCATTTATCCGGATAAATACTCATCATATCAGCCGAAAGACATCCACTGATGGACATAGGCCTCCCCCAAGCATATGTTGGGGGGCCATAATCGCCACGCTTGGCAGGCCGGTTGGCGATCGCAGTTGGTTGGTTAAATACTCAGGGAACGCTGCTGCCCATCCTCTGGTGAATCCCTTAGTCGCCTTTTACGACACCCATGAGAAGAGATAAGGGTGGTGCAATTCTTTACGTCCGGCACCACACGTAACATACTGAAAATGGATGGAATGGATGAACGGATAAATACTCAAAATGGATAAATACTCTAGTAAAAACTGTAAGAGTAAACACTCGTAAATATCCATTTTTACTCGAGTAATCCATTTTGAGTATTTATCCGGATAAAAGCCAAAACTAGTTTTAATACTTATCTAAACGTAAACAATCTTGACCATGTCTAAAGGTCACAGCTCATTAAAGTTACCCGGCATCCGACCAGCATCGTCTAATCGTTCAGCGTCTACTCGTCTACCGACCATTACTGCCTCATCTTTCGGCGTCTACTCGTTGCCGACATGTGATCCATGGGTGGTCGCCGCGTTGTCACCAGTGAACCACGCGTGGTCAACGAGTGAACTTCGCGTGGTTAACGGGTGGATATCGCGTGGTCCACGAATTTCCGAGTAGTCTTTATTCATTTTGAAAGCAAAAACGAGACGTCCGACGCGTTCGAAAGAACGGCTGGAAATGAAGCAATGTACTCTGTGAAATGAAGAGTGGGTGGGGAGCGGCGCATCGCCGACGCTTTGTCCTCGCGTCAGTGACGTCAACTTAGCTATTTTATAGCTAGATCTAGCTATTTTTCAACCCCGTCAGCTACAACTTCAAAAAATTTTTAGCTAAAAGATTTTAATTTTATATTGAGATTAGTTTCATATTTCTAGTTTTTTTTTTTAACTTTAGCTACTTTTCTGGGTAAAATCTGGTGATCTGGCAACTTTTGCAAAAGATCTAGTTACAAAGGTGATGGTGCAGTTGGCAACACTGCCTCGCTTGAATCATTCGCGGTCCACGCGAGACTCGTGCGTTGGCAAGCATGCGAGCAGCGAGTTGTCACCGAGTGGTCCACTCGCCGTCCGAGCGTGGACAGTTTACGACCGAAGCGATTCGATGACGCTACAGAGTTGATGCAGTGAGCGCATATCCATAGAAGTCCATATAAAGAATACTAACCGCACGAGAAAGGCGGTGCCGGGTGGCTCTAATAAGCTGTGACTATTATTATCTAAATGTGTTTGTATTAATTATAAAGGTTTTATTATAAAAATACAAATAGTATTGAAATTTCGTTTTACGTAAAAGACATGTCAAGATTGTTTGTGTGGTTAATTACCTAAACATTTCGAGGATAGATTGGTATGGCACAAAAGGTATATAAAAAGTCTTCTTCAATGTAAAATGTTAGGATGGTAAAGAAGAGCGTTAAAATAAGTCTGAAAATAAGCCACAGTCTATAAACCGGACTGGTTAATTCTTTCATGTTTCTGACATGAAAACAGTTCATAATAGATTTGAAAACGAAATTACTGGAGATGAAACGGATATCCGACTGCTATCCGATATCCGGCCAAATTAACTATTCGACCGGATACCGGATATTAGGTCACCGGATACTGGAAAGTAGGTCACAGGATACCGGATTTTTTGTCATCATCATCATCATTTCAGCCGAAAGACGTCCACTGCTGGACATAGGCCTCCCCCAAGCATCGCCACAACGACCGGTCCTGCGCCCTCCGCATCCAGCGGATTCCCGCGACCTTCACCAGGTCGTCGGTCCACCTTGTGGGGGGCCTACCCACGCTGCGCCTTCCAGTACGCGGTCGCCACTCCAGAACTTTACTGCCCCATCGGCCATCCGTTCTGCGAGCAATGTGCCCCGCCCACTGCCACTTAAGTTTGGCAATTCTTCGGGCTATGTCGGTTACTTTCGTTCTTCTGCGAATCTCCTCATTTCTGATTCGATCACGCAGGGACACTCCGAGCATAGCCCTCTCCATTGCCCTTTGAGTGACTTTGAGCCTTCTTATCAGGCCCATTGTGAGCGACCACGTTTCAGTACCGTAAGTAATTACTGGCAACACACACTGGTCAAAGACTTTCGTCTTGAGACACTGCGGTATTTTGGACGAGAAGATATTGCGTAGCTTCCCGAACGCTGCCCAACCGAGTCGGATTCGACGATTGACCTCTTTCTCGAAGTTGGACTTACCTAGCTGGACAGTTTGTCCTAGGTATACATAATCGTCAACAACTTCGAGTGTAGATTCTCCGATGCTTACGGGAATGGGTGCTATATGGGAATTCGACATAACCTTTGTCTTGTCCATATTCATTTTAAGACCCACTCTATCGGAAGCTCTACTGAGGTCATCGAGCATTGTACCGAGGTCCTCCATGGTCTCAGCCATGACTACTATGTCGTCGGCAAACCGAAGGTGAGTGATGTACTCGCCGTTTATGTTGATGCCTAGCCCATTCCAGTCCAGAACCTTGAAGACATCCTCCAATGCAGCAGTGAACAGTTTCGGAGAGATCACATCTCCCTGTCTCACACCTCGCTGCAGAAGGATAGGTTTCGAGGCTTGGTCCTGTAATCGGACTGACATAGTGGCGTTTTCATACAAAGACTTTAACACTTCGATGTACCGATAGTCAATCTGGCACCGTTGAAGAGACTGTAGTACCGCCCAAGTCTCGATCGAATCGAAGGCTTTCTCGTAGTCCACAAACGCTAAACAAAGAGGCAAGTTATACTCTTCGGTCTTCTGTATAACCTGACGCAGCGTATGTATGTGGTCTACGGTGCTAAAGCCTTTTCGGAACCCGGCTTGTTCGGGAGGCTGGAAGTCGTCAAACCTGCGCGAAAGACGGTTCGTAATGACTCTCGAAAACAGCTTGTAGACATGGCTCAGAAGTGAGATGGGCCTATAATTCTTCAGTAGAGCATTATCGCCCTTTTTGAAGAAGAGTACCACCACACCTCTGCTCCATGCCTGTGGCGTTCTCCCCTCGAGAATGACGGAATCAAATAACTTCTGAAGGGCCTTAAGGATCGGTTTTCCACCCGCCTTCAGGAGTTCGGCCGTAATTCCGTCATCACCCGGTGCCTTGTTGTTTTTGAGCTGCTTTAGAGCCATCCTAATCTCGTACAGGCTGACGTCCGGGATATCTTCGGTATAGTGTCGGGTCAATCGAGCTCTTGGGTCATTAGCCCGATTTACAGCGGGTTTCTGGGTGGACGTGTATAACTGTCCATAGAACTTCTCGACCTCCTTCAATAGCTCTGGCTTGGAGGAAACGACTCTGCCATCGTCGGTCCTCAGTTTTGCAAGCTGGCTCTGCCCAATAGACAGGTCTCTTGCGAAGACTTTGGAGCCCTTGTTCTTCTCTATCGCGTCTTTAATACGTTCGGTATTAAATTGGCGTAGGTCACTTTTCAAGGACTTTGAGATCTGTCTATTGAGCTGCCGGTACTTAGTCGCATCATCTGAGGACTGCAGGATCATCTCGCGTCTTTCCGCCATGAGCTCGAGAGTGTGGTCAGAGAGCTTCTTGTTTCTGATTGTACGACGGGTCCTAAAGATCCTAGACCCGACCGTATGGACAGTTTCCACAAACCCATCGTTGTAATCGTCCACTGAGCTCCCTAGGCATTCGAAACGATTCTGAAGTTCGAGCTGAAAGCTCTCGGCGTTTTGGATTTGGATCGGTGCTGGACGGAGCGTAGACTTCATCAGTCGAGATCTTTCCAGCTTGATGTTCAGATTCAATGTGCCTCTTACCAAACGGTGATCGCTTCCGGTTTTGACCGCGTTGATCACAGAGACATCATTGAATATTTGCTTCTTCGTCGACATAATGAAGTCAATCTCATTTTTTGTTACACCATTAGGTCCCAACCAGGTCCACTTCCTGTGCTCACGCTTTCTGAAGAAAGAGTTCATCATATAGAGCCCCTCTTTCTCCATAAAGCCAGCCAGTAGATGACCCCGGTGGTTCCGATATCCATACCCAAATTGCCCCACTCGCAGCTCATCATCGTAGCGCTTGCCCAGTTTCGCGTTGAAGTCTCCCATGACAACAGTGAAGTGAGTTTTAGAGCCATGCATGGCTCTCGAGATATCCTCATACATGGTCTCCACCTCATCGTCGGAGTGTTTCGAAGTCGGGGCGTATACCTGTATAACCTTCAACGAATACCTTTCGGTTATTCTGAGTATAAGGTACGCCACCCTGGTCGAAACACTCTCGATCTTCACTATGTTGTTCACAAGAGACTTATGGACGATAAACCCGACACCGCCCTGGGAAAGTTGATCGCCCTCCCGGAAATAGAGCAAGTTACCGGATTTGAGGATTATCGTGTCCTCCCCCTCTCTTCGGACTTCAGATAACCCTACGATATCCCATCGTAACTTGCTCAATTCTTCCTCGAGTTCGACAAGCTTCTCGTCGGTCCGCAGTGTACGTGTGTTGTATGTTGCCAGGTCCAGTCTTTTTTTGTTAAGGTAGCCGGATCTCTGCCGGGGATTCTTCGCACCCCCTGCCCCGCCGTTACCTAGGCCGCTACCGTAACCAGGGATAGCGGGGCCGCCGGGGACTAGGGGCCGGTTTTTATCAGTGCTTTGCATGTTTGGGGGGATATGCCATAATCGCCACGCTTGGCAGGCGGGTTGGCGATCGCAGTTGGTTGTTTTAATACTCGGAGGACGCTGCTGCCCATCCTCTGGTGAATCCCTTAGTCGCCTTTTACGACACCCATGAGAAGATATAGGGTGGTGGTATTCTTTGCGTCCGGCACCACACGGACAGGATTTTTTGTAAATTACTAAAATTACTATAAACATATTTGTTTAATTCACTTAATAAGCCACAATATCTTCGAATTAAAACAGACGTTTAATGTTAATTTTAACGTACTATGGGCAAACTGTAGTAAATTAACAATGAACATCAATTTATCTTTATTAAGAGGTAATCGCCCGATTGTCCGTGCTTCACCTTCGCGGGCTCGCTCAGATCTATACGGTCAAGGCATATTGTTATGTTCGGTCAAATATCCGGTGTATAGAATGGCCGGATATCCGGTATCCCGTATCCGGCCAAACAGTTATCCGTTTCATCTCTACAAAACAAGAAAATTGTTGACTACAATTTGGTAAGAAAATAATTTAATTTTCTATAACGAATATGTTGGATACGTATAACGTTTTGTATAAATTAATTCAGGCCATAATGCAAATACGTACTATCGACCTCGGTGCAGCTATTTCGGAGTAAACAACAGGCATACTGTCTAAATTGTCTAACGGCCAAAATTAATATCCAATCTATCCACGATTTACCCTACTAGAGATAGAAATTTGACATATTTTGTATGGAGCTTATGTCAAATTTCTATCTCTAGTAGGGTAAATCGTGGATAGATTGGATATTAATTTTGGCCGTAAATCAATATGAGAGCTGCAAACCTAAGTGTACGCCCGGTACACGCTATAGCTTTACTTTAATATAGTAATAATAATATACTGTTGCTTATTATTTATAGCGTAGTATCGATTTATAACTTTTATCATATGACAAGTGCGTCTCAGCGGCGCTAGTATACATACAACGTGTTGATCTGTATTCGTGCCATATTTTAGGAGGTGACTATATCACTGATACTGAACACGAATCAATAAAAAATCTATCCCAAAAAATTTTTTTTTGTTTAAATACTTATTTGTAAACAAAGTCCCTCCGTGTGTCGCGTGCTACAGTAAATCGATGGGTGCGAAACACAGACCAGTAAGCCTCTAGACGCCGTTTAGTCGGACACCCCCGGTCACCACGCATATGCAGTACCACTGCATATCATACTCCCCGCCACCAATCAGGACGTCAGTCGGTCAGCGAGCTGCACCAATCATACGGAATCACACCATCGAACTTTTGAGCCGACCAATCATAACGCGCCGTCCACCCCCCGGTCCCCGCCAACATTTTACGACTGTGTTCTCATGCAAAACTTTGTTTATGCGGCGTCTTGAGGCTTACTGGTCTGTGGTGCGAAACCACCAAAACAATTTGCAGGTGTTTCCACCCTTTGACAATGCCACCGATGACTTATTTTCAGAGTCGTTCGGGATTTATTCTCAAACTCTCGCTATGTGTCTAAGTGAAAATTTGGGTAATAAATAATCGTAGAATTTTTCAAGTATTTTTAGAAGACTAAGCACATTATTTATCATTTGCTCCAGAAATATGGCACGGTTACAGATCTACAACTTGTATAGAATAACTATAGTTTGTTACGTGGGACTTGGCATTGTAAAGATAGAGCTAGAGCTGCAATCCGGCTGGGTTTCCCCGGCTTTGCCCTAATCTGGGGGATTCCGGGGGCTCAAAGCTTCGGGTGAAACCTGAACGCGCGCTGCGTTTGGTAAAAAACCTTTTAAAAAACTAGTGTAAATCATACTTTTCTCGATTCTGAACATTGTTTCAAGATATTTTAATAACACGTAGTATCCCGATATTAAAGTAAACAGGCAAAACTGACATGTAATAAAAGAATCATGGCGAGATCTATTCAGGGTTATTTGTAAAACACCGTTAACCTATGTTACTAGCATCATAACAAACAACTTTTGTTCTATGACTTTTAAAAATTCATTATATTTTAGTTCATCAGATTTTCATACAAAAATAAAAATATTTAAATTGAACGCTCTAAATGTTACGAAGTCCATGCGAAGCAAAAGAAAGCGCGATAGTTAAATAGCGAGGGGGGTTAGGGCGGCGGGGGCGCTTGAACTTGACCTATTTACGGGCGGCCCTCAGTCGGTCGGTCGCTTTGATGCGCTTGCGTCGCGGCAGACGTAGGTAGGTACAGCAAAATATAGAGTTGAAATGTGTTAGATAGACAACAAAATCTTGAAGGTTTGTTTTTGGTAAATGTCTTATGTTTTGTAAAAAGTCATAGAACAAAAGTTGTTGTTTATGATGTTAGTAACATAGTCCTGAGAGGTTAACGGTGTTTTACAAATAACCCTGTATACATTGATTTCTACAAAAATATAGAGATTTTTAAAGATGTTGGAACAGTTTTACCATTAATCCTTTGTCTGTAAAAAAATATATTCGTCATTTAAAATATTTGTAAAAGCCCGCAATAAAAATAAAATATAATTTATCATTCCATTGTTATCATTGAGCTTATTTCTGAACATGACTATATTGACAGCTGGCTGTAAGACGCGTTCAGAAATAACCTCAATTTCAAATGATTTACTTTGAAATATTGTATTTTATTCCGGGGCTCACGGATGGCCGATGGGGCAGTAAAGTTCTGGAGTGTCGACCGCGTCCTCGAAGGCGCAGCGTGGGTAGGCCCCCCGCAAGGTGGACCGACGACCTGGTGAAGGTCGCGGGAATCCGCTGGATGCGGAAAGCGCAGGACCGGTCGTTGTGGGGATGCTTGGGGGAGGCCTATGTCCAGCAGTGGACGTCTTTCGGCTGAAATGATGATGATGATGAATCCGGGGCTCTAAAATATTTATTTTTTGTACAAAATTCGCCATGATTCTTTAAAGCTTCAAGTAAAAAGTCCCTCTGCACAATACCAAGTCCTCATTAGTTACTTAAACAAGAAGTGCCGAATAGTATTTGTAATTAGATGTAATTGTATAAATATATTATACTGTACATATTAATATAATTTTATTTGTTTAATTTAACCACTGTGGGTTTTGATGGCAAATGTGTTGAATCTCGAAACTATAGAAGAAACAGTGATTTTTGATGAGGTTTATGTTGAGGCAGTTGAAAGCATTGATTATCTGATAAAAGTTAAATCAAACAACCGTTTACGTACATTTCTAGTTTATTATGTGAGTAAATGTATAATGTGTGTTTTCTGAATAATGTATGTGAGTGTATTTTCGAGTAAGTAATATTGTAAAAACAACGAATAGTAAGTTTTTAATAGTAATAACCTCTTGTAGATACGGGAGACATTGGAATTTTAATTGTGTCTGGAATTACGACACATAAGAGGTTAATAAATAAAATAAAACAATGGTTGTTTACCCAGAGAATTTATTTATTATATATTATACCCAGACAAAATTGGAACATGTTTATAATATTAAAATGTCTCCTAAAAATTTGGTTTCAGTCGTGAAAATCACTTGCCTTGTTTTGTTTTCTATTGGGTAATGAGGCTGCTTAATCCTGCGGTAATATAGAGTCCAGGTTTCCACCCGAACGAAGTGGGCCAAAGACCTCATCTCGCCTCAACAGAACGTTTCGACGGAACTGGGAAAAAGTTTGCGCCCCTAGTACTTGTACAGTCGACTGCACGTCAGTGGTAACACTTGAATTACAAGAACCGCCCTTACTGCTTACGAAATAAAGACGCTGTCAATGTCAAACTGTTACCACTGACGTGGTCGACTGTACTAATAACGGCCAAGCAGGAAGCAATGAGAACGCTTTGCTGCTAAAAAAGAGTTTGATGTTATCAAAATCCACAGTTCAACTATATTATTAGTTATTAATATACTAATAAGCCTACATTCGGCGTTAGTCCGCTAAGCCGGCATGGCTGTAGAAAAATTTAGTTGCCATATCGTTTGTATCGTAAATTCGTAACACACCGATTTGTTAGCATTTCTCGTTTATAAGTTAATAATAGGTTCCACAGTCTCGTTGTATGACAATTATTATTATTAAATGATGTTGTTATTATCTCGGATAGTTTAGTGACGAAATTATAGATCTTGTAAATGTTGTTCAATATATTAATTTGTTCTCTGAGTATTTAACCAACCAACTGCGATCGCCAACCCGCCTGCCAAGCGTGGCGATTATGGCATGTCCCCCCCTTAATTGGGGGAGGCCTATGTCCAGTAGTGGACGTCTTTCGGCTGAAATGATGATGATGATGATGATATTAATTTAATTCTTTGCTTAGTATTTTAAAGTGTAATAAATAAATACGTCTTTAATATTTTGTACAACGTAATGAAAAAAATTAAGTAAACTTATGTACTAATAATTAAAAATTGTATGATTTATACTTTCTTATTTTGATTTTGAACGACATTTACAAGCAAACGAAGCTTTATCGAAACAAAATTCTAAGAATCTCTGTTTTTAATAATAAGAGAAATTAACAATAACTCACTTGTTGATGATACACTGTAATTAATAATTATTATAACAAAGTTAGTTTTAAGTTTGTATAAGAGTTACAGGCATTTAATTCCGTTCCTTCGCAAAATACTCAAGACAATAAAAAGTGTTTGAGCCATCGAGATAGGTAAATGTATTTTGATATGGGTTCATGGTTTGGTTAAATGGCAAGAGAAGATGGCCCTTACACTAATAATTAGAGATGAAACGGATATCCGGTATCCGGACTATCCGGCCTCATTTAACTATCCGGCCGGATACCGGATAGTAGGTCACCTGATACCGGATTTTCAATAAATTACGATAATTTCAATAAATTAGGGTCGGACCACATTTGACTACCCGGCAACAGATTTTGCGCGTACGCACAGCGGCATCATCGGCGGGCCGATTAATTCTCTCCCTCTAGAAAACGATGTGTTTTTTTTTTATTACATGCAAACGATGTGTTTTTGTGACAGAAAGGGATGGATATAGAAGTAAATCCATAGCCAGGTCAGATGTGGTCTAACCCTAAGTATATATTTCTTTACTTGGTAAATTAAGTATGTAAAGACAGAGTTATGTACGTATAAAATGTTAAATTTCGGAAATCTTTTTGTTTTAACTTCATTTAACCAATCTGTAAACTATTCTGTATTTTAGACATTTGACTACACGCAAATATTTAACTCCTTCATTTCCAGATTAAGTAAATACAGTTAAAAGTTCTGTATAACTATTGTGTTCAGTTATTGTAAATATATAGCATAGTAATCTTATGATAGACGCAACGCGTCGCAGTTATGAAGAGAAATAAATAATTTTTGTCTATTATCTCGTGTTTTAGTTCTTTTTCCAAGATTCCCATGAACTTCTACAGGAAAGAAATTATAAGCAAGCATTGAGTTGCTTGGTTCCAAAAAAATGGAAGGTAGTCCCTAGAAATAAATATATGCTCTATTTTCCACTGTGCAGGCTCGAATTGCATAAAAGGAACTCGTTTAAAAATGCTACAAAGGTACAGTTACTCAGCGCCTATAAAGATTTACCTTTGACCATGTTCAAAAAAAAAGTTGACCCAATGGCTAAAAGAAAAATGTTTTTACGGTCTCAATGAATTTATGTCATATCTAGAAGGAAAATTATATTAATAATGCTGGTATATACCTACCTTATCATAATTAAAGGTTCAAATTTAGGTACTTTATAATCAAGATTGACATTATAATATTTATTAATTATGGACATTCACAATACATTCCATGGTATACACAGACTACTTAGAAGATACTACGTATATGGTATAATAACATGTTTCACCAGGTATTCTCTTCCCGCAATGACAGCGCGGTGCCTCGAAGCTTTTTTTTTTTTTTTTTTTTTTAAGTATTATGGCCTGGTTGCTAAGACCTTTAAGCCAAGTCATTTATTTGTTATATTATTATGTGAGTAGTTTTATGGCCTGGTTGCTTAGACCCTCCAGCCAAGTCTTTAGTTTACTCACCCTAGTAAAGTGATGGAAACTTTACTAGGTTTTTGAGCGGATGATGAGAAAATACGAAAGTCACGTTTTTCAACTTTGTACCATTTACCCACACTTGTACACGTTAACGAGCACTTAACATTTAATAATCCACCATTATTACACATTAACACTCGAAGAAACACAAATTTAGGAAAATAATACAAAATCCACAACACGATCATTCCGAATTTTCCCGCCAACCTCCTGCCTCGAAGCTACGTCACGATCAGTGCTGCCATTGATTGATATCTTCAATATACTTAAGGAGATTTTTGTTCATAATGAATATAAAATAAATTCCTAACTAGCCTAACTATTTGTTATCTCGTGTTATTCATCTAATTAGTTAATAAAGGAAACTATATTAAATTACTAGTTAAAAAGTGATTCTTTATAGAAGAAAGTAAATGAAAAAATGCATTTTGCTCGGGTAATTTATTTTCACAAAGTGGCAGCACATCAAACTGACAAGTGTCACGCTAGCAGCCCGCTATTGGCTCCACGGCCGATGACGTAGTACGGAGGCAATCACGTGACCTAACTGTCACGGGAAGAGACTACCTGGTGTTATTATACCATGATACATTCGATCTATTAGAATTTATCTCATGAACTGACATTGTATAACTTGAGTTCCTATTAGTTATTTAAATTAAGAATTAAATGCTCGTCATAATGTATATTTGCACACCATATGTAATGGTAGAATGTAATTGGGCCATTTAAATTTACGATCATACTTGTACACCTACATTCTAGCAAATAAATGAATTGAATTGAAATAGTTTGCGATTAGCGCTGTTTCAAAACAAAATGGCGGGCCACAAATCAACATCAGAGTTGGATATCAATCATCGTATTTTTCGAGTAAATACGACTATTTTTTCATGTTCCTTTTGTATTCGCAGCGAGTTGCCTATCGATCGAGGTTGCGATAATTTTTTACTATATTTCCCAACGAGTGTGACTCTGCGAACAAACGATTTTAGCCTGTACACAGTAAAGTCAAAGTCAAAAAAGTTTTTATTTCGAATAATTGAGCATTTTCAACACACTTTCTCGTAAAGTGGCTCTTATTGCACCGCTTTTTGGTTCATAATGTAGCTTATAACGCACGCGTGCTTTTTACATTATATAATTCACTAGTGCTTTTTACTTTACAGTTTATTTTTAAAGAGTTTTTATGCATAAATAAAATTAAAAAAAATCGTGAATAAATCAACTGTATTAATTAAAATATGATAAATAAACATTTCATTTCATCAAATTATTTATTTTTGTCAACAATATAACATTAATTTGTGTTATAAATAAAAAAATCCATTTATAATATTTTTAATACTAGGCTGTTTCTTTCTTTTCTTTTATAATATAGGATGGCGAAACGAGCCCACTTGATGTTAAGCGGTTTACCTTTGCCCATAACAACTGCAATACCACCTAGGCTGTTACCTAAATGGTACCGCAAGTCGGTTCGCCAAACTGAGACATGAAGATGCAAATTTAGTCTCATGTGATTGTAATTTCACCGGCACCCGTACCCTTCAGACCGAAACACAGCAATGCAAGCATCACTATTTGGCGGAGTCGTAGGTACGGTGGTAGTACTTCCCCGGACGAGCTCTTTCACAAAGGAGCTCTACTACTACTACTGTTTGGCGGTTTCCTTCGACCACCTGCGCGCCCATAGCATTTTTCACAAATTCAATATTTGTCTAAAATATGTGTATGTTTTTTCTTCGCAAGTGTGTTGAAAAACGTCGTATGACAAGCTTGAGCATTGACTATTATACTCTCGGCTCCATTACGCCCTCGCCTTCGGCTCGGGCTGCAATCCAGCCTCCAGTATAATAGTCTACGTAGCTCACTTGTATCATAATGTAGGTACTATTACATGCACTTTTAATACGTTAATTATGAATCTATTGCAAGGTTCCAAAAAGTTGGTCCTATGGAGAAGAGCCGGCAAGAAACTCCATGGATACTACATCTACACACTAGGAATAATAACTTACCATGTCGAATTTTTTACATCAGGCGCAGGCGCATAGCACCCAGTTTATTCAAACGTTGACGTCACTTGAAAATGTTTCACCTTGCTATGACGACACATAGATGGCGCTACTAGTCCCAAGTGCTGCAATATTATTATGCTGATATTTTTTAGGAAACATTACCATATTCATCCAGCAGGCTTGTGTTCATGGGAGTATTTAGTTACAAACTCAAAGACGAGCTACCTATCCTTTTGATGTGATATTATGTAGTAGCCCTTTGCGAGGATTATTGCCAAAGACCACCTCCACCAAAACCGCCAACTTCTGGTGACAGTTAGGACAAAAATAGAATAAAATAAATATTGCCACTAGCGGAAACCATAATTATTCTATGGTTATATACAGGTGATTTGTAATTCGACCTATTCCTTGAAAGGGCTTATTACTAGAGCTCATTTGCAACAAAAATGATCCCGTGAACCAGGGGGCGCCTTTAATTTGTTTTCGAGTTATAGGATTAAGTTTTAAGATTTTTTTGATATTTTCCGACTTCGGGTGGAAAAATGCTAATTCTGAAAAATCTATCCTAGTTACTTTGAGCTTTTTAGTTTATTTGACACTTTCCTGAAAGCTGATGAATGAGCAATTACTATCATATAAAATTCATGGCCAACATTTTCATAACCTCGAAAATAAATGGTCATAAATCACAAATTACAAAACAATATCATCTAAGTAGGTACCCCTTACATTACAGAGAATTACTCGAAAAAAATGTATAACATTTTGCGTACAAATTACGGAAATAACATCCTCATTTTATAAGCTATCCAAAATGGTACACATGTGGTCAAGTCAAGTTTCGCAAAGACTTGGAAAAAAATCCATTAATAGCAGAAATGGGAGCACTTTGCTTGAAGTCATTTTCTAAATTTATGTCTCGATTTTGGCGGATTTGCTTATTCTGTTGTGTAATTTAGGTTGTATGATGATGTGTATGATTATGGTATGATGTATTTAGTCCATAAAAAATCAATAAGTGGGATCGGCAAATCACCCTGTATGTAGGTAGTAAAAGATAAAGATAGATAAAGATACATTTATTTGCAAAAACATGTGTAGATAATAATACATGGTTGAGATGCTTATTAAAGATATAAATGATGGTTTGGATCAACATGTTTGACCATGACTGGTGTACAAATATAAAAAACATTATATTAGTAATTGACAAAATTTCTATAATTTATGAAATAATTTAATAATAATAAGTCAATAGTATTTCAATAATTAATGAACAAAATAAAATTCAAGCATAAAAAGTAATAATAATAATAGTTTACGTTTGTCCATAAATTAAAATGAGTAAATTTGTTACATTTATAGAGTTTTGTCATTTAGGAAATCGTCAATATTGTAATAACTGTTATTGGTCAAAATGCTTTTTAGTGTTTTCTTAAATAGGTCTTTATTCAATTGTTTGACGTAATTCGGAATTTTATTATAAATTAATGGAGCCTTGCATACTACACTTTTATGCAGCAGCGCTGTTTTGGCAGGGTGAACACACAGACTACTGTTATCACGGCGATTACGTGTTACAATATCACATAGGCGAGGAAACAAATGAGGATTGCTTCTTACAAAAAGAGCTACTTCAAAAATATAAAGTGACGGAAGTGTGAGAATTTTGTGTTTAATAAATAGTGGCTTACAGCTCTCAGTACTTTGGATACCAAACATAGCGCATCGCATCGTATGCATCGCTTTTGCATTTTAAATGCCATATCTTTGTTAGTTGAATTGGCCCAAAAAATTATGCCATATCTGAGGACAGATTCAACAAGACCATAATATGCTGTAAGTAGCGCATCGGTGTTAATAGTTGGAGCAAGTTTATACAAGGCATATGATAGACTGCTGATTTTTTTACATAGTACTTCAATGTGTTCTTTCCAATTTAATTTACTATCTATAATTAAGCCAAGAAAACGGGCCGTAGTAACTTCCTTTATTGTGTTATTGTCATGAACCAGGTTAATTTTTAATGGGTTTTGTAATCTTTGTCCGAAATGCATTATATTTGTTTTTGTTAAATTGATTTTTAAATTATTATTGTCTAGCCATGAAATTATAGATGTCAACGAGTCGTTTATGTCAAATTTATAATGATTAATGTCCTTGCATGCAATTGTAACTGTGCTGTCATCAGCAAATAATGTCATAGGCTGAGTCCTTGCATTTGGCAAATCGTTAATATAAATAATAAACAAGAGTGGCCCCAGTACACTGCCTTGGGGAACACCATACGTTACATAGCGCTTTATAGACGTGTATGTTTCTTCATTTTTTGTTTTAAGATTCACTCTAGTTATTTCAGTTATTTGTTGTCGATTCGTTAAGTATGATTGGATTAAATCTAAAACGTTGCCTCTAATACCGTAGGCTTCAAGTTTATTGATTAGTATATTATGGTCTACATAATCAAATGCCTGTGACATATCACAATAAATAGCACAAACGGGAGATCTTTTGTCGACATAGGATATAACATTTTCAATAAATTCATACATGGCCATATTTATGGTTTTATTTTGTCGAAAGCCTTTTTGTTCATTGCACAAAATATTGTTTTTTTCAAGATAGGAATTAATTTCACCATAAAAAATTTTTTCAATAATTTTTGAGAATATTGACAACAACGCAATAGGTCTGTAATTCTCCATTAACTGTTTATCTTCTTTTTTGAATAATGGTTTTATAATTGATAACTTAAGGTGATTTGGAAATATTCCATTTAATATACATAAGTTTATCATGTGACTCAAATGGTGGCAGATATCCTCATTTACCGCTTTAATTATTTTAGTAGCAATACCATCGTATCCTACACTGTTTGTATTTTTCAGTGATAGTGATTCTTCTTATCGGAAAAAATATGCTTTTTTTATTGACAGAAAAATCTGATTCTGTTACTGATGAACAGACTAAAAACTGGAGCGTGTATAAATTGCATAATGCGAGGCCTCGACTTGGTTCCAAAAGCCACTGGTGGTGGTCGTGGGGAATGATAATCACCAGTGGTGGCTGTTCAGTGATGGTCGTTGATGGGAATAGTCATAAATTTATAGTAGATACCAACCCCAAGTTACCGTTGAAAAAAAATTGCTCAACAGCCACCAGCGGTGGCAAGTTTTGATGGTGGTGGTATTGAATTTGAAACTGTAGGAAACCTCTAGAGTAGACATTACGAACAAAAAATATCGCGCAACTTGCTGGCCGCGGAGCACGCGCGGCGCGAGCGTGGCTAAGCGAGTGAGAGTGCAGGAGCTCTAAAACGTGCTTGCTACAAACATTTTGTTCGAGATGTCTTCTCTAGTACGTAGTACATATTATTTATTTATTTATTTATGTACACACAACACATTTTATTATAGATAACATACAGAACAAACACTTGAGCACAAAGGTACTGCTTATCTCTAAAATAAATTTCTTCCAGCTGACCTTTCTTATTACCTCAGTGTAGGACACTAATATTTTTGGCCAGGAACTACGGAACTACACATCATGTCCTACGCAGTTATTACCATGTCAGCCTGTTAACGCCCACCACTGAATATCAGCCTCCCAACTTTAAAATAATACCTAGGTACTTCTTTCAATAATGTGCTTCTACATGCTGAAATTGTAATCGCTTCTTTCCCGAAAAGGGGTCATTGTACTCATCATTATGAACAACTTTTACTATGGGACCAACCCTGAATTCCGAAAAAAAAATCAAGTGGTCCCTACATTTGTGTTCACTTTAATCGATGACCTCTGTGGTCTAGTGGTTCGAGTGTCGGACTGCTGATAACGAGGTCGATTCGGGAACGGGTTCGATTCCCACAGGACACAAATATTTGTGTGATGGACATAAGTGTTTGTGTTGGTCTGGGTCACAGATAATATAATACTATAGTCTGGGTGTTGCTTATGTATTATAAGTATGTATATACAAAAAAAAAAATATCCATTGTCTAGTACCCATATCCATAGCACAAGCTCTGCTTAGTTTGGGACTAGATGGTGTGTGTAAAAATTTCCCAAAGATATTTATATTAATATTATTAAATGTAGGGACCATAACGATCTCTTTAATTCAATGAGGGACCACTTTATTTGTTTTTCGCGATTTCAGTGTTGGTCACATGTAAAAGTTGTTCATAATGATGAGTACAATGACCCCTATTCGGGAAAGAAACCATAAAAATTTCAACATGTATTAAATCATTGATTGTGAAATATAATTATTCAAAATAAGTACATACATGAAGTGTCTCCTACTACTTATTAGTTTTTTAGTGTAACAGACGAAGTGCTGTGAACAATCATAGTGAAGCCAACAAAAACCGTGCTCCTTCGTGTACCTACAACCAGCGCTCACGCACACACCATGCACCTGAAGGATATTTGCTTTCGCGATGCTTACTGGACGATGCCGCGACATGTGTACTGAGAGGGGTGAGCACGGTTTGAGATGCATGTGTGTGCGCGAGCGCTGGTTGTATACGAAGGAGCACGGTTTTTTTGGCTTCACTATTGTTGTTCGCAGCATTTCGTTATAGCGTTAGATAAATATGGCTGACAAGGGCATGAATATCATTTTGATCGACTTCTCCATGCAGTCTTAGCTTATTATACTTATTTATTTTATATATTTTTTACTATTTCAGTGGTGTAAATAAGAAAAAAACATTAATTTAAAACATTTATTATAAATTAATATAATAAAAAGCATACAGGACAATTGCTTAAACTAAGAAATGCACGTCGGTACGTTTCTTTTTAAGTTGACTTATTATAATTAGTATTCAATAATAATAAAACAGACTTCGAATAATACTATATAATTCAATAAAATTTCTTATAATTCATAATAATATTGCACTCGAAGCGTCAATACCGTTGACGGGACGGTGCGAATGCTGTAAAATTCGGAAAAAAAAAGTTCGTTGGTCCACGCTCCAATCGGACGCTTTGGTAATAAATGCACACGATTTAGCCTCTACCTTACATTCAGAAACATATAAAAAGTAGTACAAAACTGGTCCTGCGAGGGCTTGGGCCCTTACATTAGAATCTAACACCACGACACAGAAATAGGCACACTTTTACTAATTTATTTGAAGGAAAAAGTTATGTAAAAATACAATTTAATTATCTGTGTGGTGGTAGCCGTACAGTACGTGTATAATAAGGTCCGTATTACAGAAGGTCCTAAAGTACAGTTCCGTCTTCAATCACCTGATCACTACTTAAGAATAGAATCGTTACTTGAGTATCGGTCTTATTCCAATACGGTAATTATAAACTTTAATTCAACAATATAGCACACGAATTTAACCTGAAATGGGAAAGAAATCTCTACTCAAGCGTGGTCTCGACCACACTGGAGTGATTACAGATCAAATCTCTGCTTCAATACCGAAACAGGTGACAGTATACAATAAAGATAAACTCAGCTGAACTGTGATCAATGAATCTCTGCTTGAGGAATGTTCTAAAATTAAATCCCAACTCAAAACTAGTTTTAAACTGATCGACGCTCGAGAAACGTTCTGTCATACGGGCCTAAGACTTACACTCATTTTCTATGTTGTTTCCTCAAACTTTTCTAGACTCCACTCAATCTCACTCAATACAATATTTTCTCCGTGATATTCACAGTTGTAAAAAATCTCCGTCACTTGACAGTTTTCTTTACTCAAGATGAGGAAGAACTCAAGGTAGGTACATCGCGACCTTCTTCGAGACTGGAAAAGTGTTATTTGCGACGTGGTTATTGTTGTTTCTATTCTGAATGAAAAAGTATGCCATACAAATATCGGCGTTATTTATTTCCTGAAGATACATTGAGGAAATTGTCTATGAATGCCGATTTTGGTATTTGTAGGAACCCTTGAAGGCATCCTTGAGTGACTGAGTTTAGAAACGTTTGAGGAAACAAAAGAATATGGGCTGTTATTAAGAGTCAGACGGCGTCTAGTCATGGTGCTCGTCTTGCGCCAGCTCCTCCATGTCTTCCTGGTCGAACTCTGTGTCGTCCTCGGCGGTAGCTTCCTGGTACTGCTGGTACTCTGACACCAGGTCGTTCACGTTGCTCTCAGCCTCATTAAACTCCATCTCGTCCATGCCTTCTCCAGTGTACCAATGCAAGAAAGCCTTGCGCCTGAACATAGCCGTGAACTGTTCCGAGATGCGTTTGAACAGCTCCTGGATAGCTGTCGTGTTACCAATAAACGTAGATGACATCTTCAAACCCTTGGGCGGGATGTCGCACACGGCAGTCTTAACATTGTTCGGGATCCATTCCACGAAGAAACTGCTGTTCTTGTTCTGAATCGAGAGCATCTGCTCGTCCACTTCCTTCATGGACATGCGTCCTCGGAAGATGGCGGCCACGGTGAGGTAGCGTCCGTGGCGCGGGTCGCACGCCGCCATCATGTTCTTGGCGTCGAACATCTGTTGCGTAAGTTCGGGCACGGTGAGCGCGCGGTACTGCTGGCTGCCGCGAGATGTGAGGGGAGCGAAACCGGGCATGAAGAAGTGGAGACGCGGGAACGGAACCATGTTGACGGCCAGCTTACGGAGATCCGCATTCAGCTGACCAGGGAACCGTAGACACGTCGTCACGCCGGACATGGTGAGCGACACCAGGTGGTTGAGGTCGCCGTACGTCGGGTTGGGCACTTTGAGGGTTCTGTAGCAAATGTCGTAGAGAGCTTCGTTGTCTATGCAGTAGGTTTCATCTGTGTTTTCGACTAGTTGGTGAATAGAGAGCACTGCGTTGTAGGGTTCCACCACTGTGTCCGACACTTTGGGCGAGGGGACGACTGAGTACGTGTTCATGATTCTGTCGGGGTATTCCTCCCTGATTTTTGAGATGAGGAGTGTACCCATGCCGGAGCCGGTGCCGCCGCCGAGCGAGTGTGTGAGCTGGAAGCCCTGCAGGCAGTCGCAGTTTTCGCATTCTTTGCGGACTACATCGAGCACGGCGTCGACGAGCTCGGCGCCCTCGGTGTAGTGTCCCTTGGCCCAGTTGTTGCCGGCGCCGGACTGTCCGAACACGAAGTTGTCCGGCCGGAAGAGTTGCCCGTACGTGCCGGACCGGACGGCGTCCATGGTGCCGGGCTCGAGGTCGAGCAGGATGGCGCGGGGGACGTACTTGCCCCCACTCTCCTTCGTCGCAACTGTGGACAAGGTAAACACAATCATTAGCTACTTTTTTGAATTAATCGACTGTTCCATGTCAGTGATTTTATGTAAAAAAAAACGAGACAACACAATATCAACCGACGTTTTGTCTGGTGACGAAACAGGAAAATGCATTGTTAATTTAAGTCTTGAATTGAAAGGTTAGATTGACTTATTCTTATCAAGATCTGTTCAAGTATTCAAGATCAATCATAGATCGGTTTTTCTAGGCGGTCCTGACATTGCTAGCTAGATTGCTGGACATTGGGGCAGACGTCGCGTCGGTTCTATTCACCAATAAATCAAGGAAATTCAGCTTGAAACATAACAAGAAATGATTCGTTATGTTCTTGAATGCGTTATCTTACCGTGAAGTCAAACAGTAATGTTTGTAGGGTGACCTCGGAAGGTCTTTAAATAGATGCATTTTTGTTGCAACTTTGTCCAGGATTTTACCGGGAAGAGCGAAATCAAGCTGAATAGATTTCTATAAATTTACTATTAGGTATATACACGCTGAAATTTGAATCGCTTATTTCCCGAAAAGAGGTCATTGTACTCATCATTATGAACAACTTTTACTATGGGACCAACACTGAAATCGCGATGATAATGATGAGTACAATGACCGCTTTTCGGGAATTAAGCGACTCAAATTTCAGCTGTGTCATGCCATCTTTTTTTTTAGGCCATAACAACTCACCAAAGTTTCATCACAATCGGATGAATGGTTTAGAAGCGCATAGAGGACAAACATGCAAACATTCATTTTATACATGTAGATTTACTTTGTAGACTTAAAAAATAAAGTCTGCGAGCGACAGCTAGATAGCTAACTAGGTACTTTTCGTTGCTTAAAATTCTTAATTTCGAAATTTCCGACAGATTTTGCTCACCATATTTGCCTTATTACTTTTTAGCAATCCTAAACAACTTATATTGCCATTGGTCACAGTCCGCGGTTCCGCGCGAGGTCGTTCACACCGGCTATCTCAACTTGAACTTAACAAAGAATAAAGAATACTGGGTTCAACTGGACATTACAATTATTTCTGGGTAATCAGACGGGTGATAATGTTTAAATAATACGAATTCAGTTTAACGGCACTATCGTTGCGATAACTCCTAGTCAGCTGTGTTTAGTTTTATTGTTTTTTTTTAGAAAGAATAAAATAACTTCTTATGGTAGGCAGACATATAAGTGAACTGATTAAAAGAAGTACGACTCAACTCAGTTGTTAGCAGACCATCTGATGGTTAACTATACAAGATGTTGAAACATAGCGAGGGTTATAAAATAAATCCCGAACGACTTTGAAAATTCTGCCTATTTTTTTGATGGTTTCGCAAGCATAGTTTTTTAGTCACAAGGGGAGAATTTTTTTGTTTACAAATAGGTATTTAAATAAAATAAAATAAATAGGTATTGATTTTTTTATTGATTTGTGTTCGGTATCAGTGGTATAGTCACCTCCCGGATACAGATCAACACGTTGTAGACCAATTCTCAATTTGCGCGATAACACTTCATTCAATAGATACCTATAATAATAGGTCTGTTCTATCAGGATGTAAAACTGGGAACCTAATCAATAATGATGGTAACTTAGATACTGACCTATACCATAATAATATGTGTAATAAATACTTATTATTACATTAGGCCTACCACTGTTGACCGAAGCGTTGGACTTTGGGAAAAATCCCCCAGTCACAAACACTTGAAAGCGCTTCTTTTAGGCTTTAGGAAATGGTTTCCGGAAGACAAAAAGGAACCACATAAGAATCCTGACTGGAAACTGCAACAAACTGAATAAACACCTTCGCAGAATGGGTTTCTGGTGCACAGTTTGCAGTTTCTGTCGCGAAAAGGATGAGGCGTCCTTTCATATCCTATGAGAATGTGATGCGATGCACGGCAGTGCAACACATAAGAAGACAGCACCTTGGAGGCCACATCATCTCAATGCAGGAGATCAAATTCTACACATCACATCCTATTATACTCACCAAAAACAACATACACAAACACAAAGCAATCATTCTTAATTTTATTCTTAATTTTTCTCATGTATCTGGTCTGCTCGACGTCCATACGTCACGCAAGGATCCAGCAGAACACCAGCGTCAGGTATAATACCTGGCACATGCTGAGCTGGACACCCATCATCCTCCTGCCCTTATCCCAATTTATTTTGGGTCGGCGCAGCATGTCTTTTTCTTCCATACATCTCTATCAGCCGTCATCTCCGTGTTCACTTTCTTTTTATCCATATCATCTTTCACACAATCCATCCATCTTTTCTTTGGTCTACTTCTTTTCTTATAGCCATCCACATTCATACACAAAACTTTTTTGGACACAGCTGGACACCCATTTGGTACAATACTGAGACACATATCACACTTTTTTTTATTGTATTTTTACTTGTATGTCTTGTGTCTTGTTTTTGTACTTAATAAACGTTTTATCTATCCATCTTTCTTCACCCCCAAGGCCATAGTCGATTTGATGATTGACTTGCAAATTGGGGAGGTGTTGTAATATTTCAAGAGGCGTTACAAGAGATCTTTTCTGGTCGCAGTGGCCCTTCTCGCGAACTTCTTTTCTCAAAATAACTAAGATACTTCTCAATTGTCGACCAAAAAAGTGCCAGGTTATTCAGTAGGTATAGGAACAACGTAAATGATGTATCTATTGGTACCATTACTAATTGATACATAATTTATCATTTACTGTTATCATCAGAAGCGTATTAAAATCAATCCAATTTGTTTAGATTCCCATTCCAAATTACAATACCCCCTCATCAAAACAGCTGCAATAAAACATTTTTATTAAATGCGCAGGCGCATCGAACTGTCTACTGGCAGTGCGAATAACAACCGTTAAGAGTGCCAGCACTGTTAGGCGGCGGTCGAGCGTGCGGTACACCGCAGCCGGGTACACGTATCAAGTGATCCAGGATTAGGCGGTTCACCAACGGCGACACAAGTGTCGGAGTTATACGCGTCTAACGGCCAAAATTAATATCCAATCTATCCACGATTTGCCCTACTAGAGATAGGAATTTGACATATTTTGTATAGAGTTTATGTCAAATTTCTATCCCTAGTAGGGCAAATCGTAGATAGATTGGATATTAATTTTGGTCGTTAATGATTTTAGCATCGATCGCACTGAATCAACATAAATACTAGCCACCACTACTCGCGCAGTCACCGGTGTACGCTCCTTCATAATGTAGCTAATTATTATATTATCTGGTATCTACCCTCATTGTATTTATTTAATATCTTACTTCACGTAAATATGACTGTAATGTCAAAATAAAAGCTTTGTCATAGGTTTTTCAATAGGTTACATTGCATTGCATTATCTGAAAATTACGTTAGGTACCAAAAAATATATAATTTATAATCTCTTTGCTGGAGATAAGCCTACGTCGTCCAAAATATTAATAAGTCATAATAAGTGATTTATTTCATCAATCAATCAATCAACTCAGCCTATCGCAGTCCACTGCTGGACATAGGCCTCTCCCAAGTTGCGCCACAACGCTCGGTCCTCTGCCTTCCGTATCCAGTCCCCCCCAGCCACGTTCTTTAGGTCGTCAGTCCACCTGGCAGGGGGGCGCCCTACGCTGCGTTTGCCGATTCGCGGTCTCCACTCAAGAACTCGTCTGCTCCAGCGGTCATCGGTCCTTCGACAGACATGGCCAGCCCACTGCCACTTCAGCTTACTGATCCTACAAGCTATGTCGGTCACTCCGGTTCTTCTCCGGATAATCTCGTTACGGATATTTATATTATATTATATTTTATATTATTTATTTCATAATAAAAATAAATTTGTGTCGAAATTAAATAAAATCTGTAAATAAGCTACACAATCCTACAAACGTGAAAGTTTGTGAGGATGTGTGGATGTTTGTTAATCTTTCATGCAAAAACTACTGTATAGATTTTAATGAAATTTGTCATACAGATAGAACATAACCCGGATTAAAATATAGGCTACTTTTTATCCCGGGAAGATGAACAGTTCCCGAGGGATGCTCGATAAACGACATACACGCAGGCGAAGTCGCGGACATAGGCTTAGTACCTAAATAATATATTTATTTCAAAGAACGTGACACTGTAAATTAATTTAATATGACGAATTTTGCTCAAATTGCATCCATCATGAATCATGATCGTAACAAAGTTCCATGCTGTTTGTCTGGCAATGAATTTTAACGCGTTAGTTCGTTCAGCGCGGATTAGGCGTGCTTGAGGTCATTGCACTGCCACTACTGCCAGTATTTAAGTCAATCATAAGTACTGGCTTTAATTGTCGTAAATCACTTAAGATTGTTGGAATGACACACATGACAATTATATGCAGGGCCGGATTAAGCATTAGGCAGAGTAAGCAACTGCCTAGGGGCCCCGCGCACGTAGGTACTAAAGTAATTGAAAATGTTTCATACAGTGAAAATTTTATTAAAAAAATTGTATCCTCAATGACAATAGTTATTATTGCTTTTTATCTCATGCTGTCAGTTCATGAAATACTTCATACTTACAGAACAGAACCATCCAATATCGAGTAGTAGAACTAATAATATGGATGCGTTACGTAGCGTATTGTATGATAAACAAAAGTTTTGAAATGCTTTATCTGTAATTGCGGTTTGTGAGTTTTGCGACCGTGATCCCTTAATCAACTTGAAAAGAGCTGATGATCTTCAAACGGCAAAAGGGGCCCCAAGAATTGCATTGCCTACGGGCCCCGACACGGTTAATCCAACCCTGATTGTATGATAACATCAAGAAATGTTATGACAGTTATGAATATTGAAATTCGTCTTCCTGGTTAAGCAATGTTGTTTTTTACATGGGTATTTTTAATTCACCAATAACCCTTGATGATGTATTCATCAATTTGAACAATTTTTACTATGGAACCGTATCTGAAATCGTGAAAATAAAAATATGCAGTCATGGGGACTGCCGACAGAAGCTGAAGGGAAAACTTAAAACTTTGGAATAACTGTTTTTTATATTTTTTATTATATACATGTTGATCTGTATTCGTGTCATATTTAAGGAGGTGACTAAAACACTGATGCTGAACACGAATCAATGAAAAAACTATACCAATTTTTTTTTAATGCCTATTTGTAAACAAACAAATTCCCCCCGTGCGTCGCGTGGGACACAAAAACGATCCGTGCGAAACCACCAAAAAAATGTCGTCGTCGTCGTGAGTCGTTCGGGACTTATTATCAAAATCTCGCTATGTTTCTAAGTAAAATTTGGGTATTATATAATCGTAGAATTTTTAAGTATTTTTAGACGACTAAGGATATTATTTATCATTTGCTCTAGAAATATGGCACGGTTACATATAAGCATCTTGTATAGAACGAATAATTAAAATTTCATGATTTGTGAATTGAAATTATTATTAATCTGGTTTCGCTCAAGGCGGCTAAAGAAGTTTTCACTTCATAAAACTCACATCAGCATGTTAGTTACTTTAAATTAGTATCGCGTCATAATTAGTACGCACTTTAGTTAACCTATGCTTGTGTATATAGTGTGTATATAGTTGCTTATGTATTATAAGTATGTATTTACAAAAAAAAAAGTATATAAGTATTATATCCATTGTCTAGTACTCATACCACAAGCTCTGCTTAGTTTGGGACTAGATGGTGCTGTGTAAAAATGTCCCAAAGATATTTATTTATTTATTTTATTTACTTTAGTTAACCGTGGAACACCTAGGTGAACTAAGTAGTTAGACCACGGGTACGAAACCTTTCTGTACACACATGACGGCATTTTTGTTTTTTTTTTTGTCACACGTCTCGTTCGGTGCCTTGCTTGACGCAAACCAAATGTACTCTATGACGCAAACTAGTAGCAAAACGTCCTAGTTTTAAGACGTTTTCGAGTCTTCAAATTGCGCGCGCAAAACCATATCTGTACTTTTTAAAATATCATTGGTCCCATAGTAAAAGTTGTTCAAATTGATGAGGACCTACATTATTGTTGAATAAAAAATAATCCTGTATGTTACCATTATTATTGCGTCCAATTATTAATCAATTTACCTTATAGTGTTTCAATTGACCAGTAAATATATTTTTATAGATTTGTAATCAACGCTGATTGTTTACTTCGATTCGATGACTTCATAAAAATTGTCATTTGTTTTTCAAATAAAGAACTCTTCACGATCATTTAGTTTATTTCATTGTTTTAACTGCGGTAAACAACCATTATTATAAATTATAATGAACAAGTTTTCAATTAATAATATTGTGATAATACCATTATTCTTTATTCTTATTAACTCATCATCATCATCATTACAGCCGAAAGACGTCCACTACTGGACATAGGCCTCCCCCAATTAAGGGGGGGATATGCCATAATCGCCACGCTTGGCAGGCGGGTTGGCGATCGCAGTTGGTTGGTTTAATACTCAGAGAACGCTGCTGCCCATTCTCTGGTGAATCCCTTAGTCGCCTTTTACGACACCCATGAGAAGAGATAAGGGTGGTGCTATTCTTTAAGTCCGACACCATACGGACCACGGACGGACGGATCTTATTAACTCATAATTAAATAATTTTCTCTCACAACACTGCACTAAGACAAAAGTTATTTTATAATTATTCGCTAATTATAACTGTCACCATTTTGTAATTTTCACTTGACGAAAACTTTCTCTTCCATTATTTATAATTGGAATGAACGGTTAATCAAACATTTATAATCTGTAGGTAAGTAATGAATGAAAACGGCGCGGGCGCATCTGATCCTAGAGATAACAATTTACTTATTAAGATTACAAGATAAAATCTTTTTGTTTCATACTAAATTATTGATGGACTTTGCTAATG
The DNA here is from genome assembly GCA_949699075.1 of Asteroscopus sphinx. Lineage (NCBI taxonomy): Eukaryota > Metazoa > Arthropoda > Insecta > Lepidoptera > Noctuidae > Asteroscopus > Asteroscopus sphinx. The sequence goes on along the minus strand of OX453023.1, from coordinate 2,596,140 downwards.
CAAAATTTCTACTTGTTTGATTTTTAGAATGGAGTGAATATTACGTTAAAATTATTAGAAAGTAAATTGACGTCGCGATCCGGCAAAAAAATATAAAATTAATGAATCAATTTCCTTTCACGGGTGTCGTATCAAAAATAGCTCCAAGTAAATTAATAAAAGTGAAAATGCAGATACTGCAAAAAAGTTAGAACCCTATTTTTTCATGATTAGAATGGCGAAACGTGGCGAAGCCACCTCACAATGGTGAAACGAGCCATTTGCGAGTATCAATTACGTAAAAAAATCGTTAAAAAATAATTAAGATAGTAATTTGAAAAAGTAGGCCGAAGGTGCCCTCGGTATTGTATTTTTTTATATGCTGATTGCAATAAAAAAATCCTGTGATTGATAGTTTAGGAGAAAAAAACGATTAAAATTTTACACAGAGGTTACTTTGCATATTTATTTCGGGTATTTCAAATAATATTTTCAATTTTCTGAGCCGAAGAGGACCTGCATTATATGATGTAGATTAACATATATTTTTTTAGGATTTTTTACGATAAAGATTACGGAGAAAAAGTGACTTAAAAAACCGAAAAAAATCCCAATTCACGTATATCGCCGCCTTAAGTGGTTACCTTTGCCCATAACAACTGCAATACCACTTACGGTCTGTTTTTCTCTCCTCTTTTATTTAGTAAACAATCTTGGCATGTCTCTTATTCCAATAACTACCTACCGATAAAATATAATTACTAGTTCTGCACATGTAATTAGGTTAAAAAATATTATTTAGCGTGTGAAATTGTTAACTTAACGTTTATTAATAATTATTATTGACGAATTACATTAAAAAGACATGATAAGATTGTTTACTAAATAAGACAAGTAAGAAAAAACAGAGATTATGTAGGTTGTTGCCTAACCGCCAAAATGAATATCCAATCTATCCACGATTTACCCTACTAGACCAAATGTAAAGAACAAAAATTTGATACATTCAAAACCCTGCCGATTTGCGTAGTACACGCGAATTACGCACACACTCACATTCAAACCAAGCCGAACTGTTTATTGTATTTCGAATCACCGAACGTGTCACCACGACACTTAACTGTCAAACAGCTTTGAAAAAAATCATAAAATGCCTTCGTATGTCGTGAAACGGTGCAAAAATAATTCTACAGCGCATAAAAAATCAGATGGAATTACTTTTCACAAGTTAGTAATTTATTTTAATCATATTTTAATGTTTACAATTCATTTTCTTGTAACCTTACCGCGGCAAGGAATATTCCTGTGTTGCATGTTAATAAATTATAATTTACCCCAGAAATCGGGTAAAATTAATCGTCATGTTATTTTAACGCTTTTTTTACTTTTTAGCTTTCCGAAAGACCATAACAGAAAAAAAGAGTGGGTTGAAGTAATACGTAATAGCATAAATGAAAATAATTGGTCATTCACTCATTTGTAGCGAACACTTTGTTGAGCATGATTTATACATGACTAAAAACGTGATCCCTCCTTTTGGGCTGCGCCGCAGTCGGGTGAAAATTTCTATTAAAACAACATAATGAATCCTTCATATCTACCACAATGGAATCCAATGAAATGAGTAATTTTTGATAATTTTGCAAATAATTTACCAAGGAATAGTACACAAGTATCCAACCAACAGCAGTAATTTTATTTTTAGTATAATGTTCCATTTTTTAAGTAACTACTATGAATAATTAAACCCTGATTAATTATATTTCAATTGTTTTTCTTACATCTAGCATTTTCTTCGCTGCAGTGAGATGAAAAGTTGTGTGTTTTGCACGGCTGCAAAATTATTTGCGTCTCGTGCCTTTACATTTGTTTGATTATATTTTAGAATTCAATCTTAAATCCTTCGCTTGCTTTATAGAAGAAAACGCGCTAAATATCAACTTTACAGTCTTGCATAGCAAATAACAATTTTTTATTATATAGTTATATTCTATGTACGGCCAGGGACACGAATTATTTAGCAAATTGAGACACAAATTTTGCCGTATTTTGCCTTTCTAGCCCTGATCCTAGTCGTTGGTATACTGATAACGAATGACAATAATTGTGATTAGTAATATACGGAAAATTTAAATTGACAGTCAATCCGTGTCTTTTCATAATTGGATCGTATTAATTATTTAAAGACTTGATATTAGTCGTGGTCAGTTGTTTGATATCAGGGGTAAAAAGATTTTATCTAGCAACACAGAAATTTGATATATTTTGTATGGAGGTTATGTCAAATTCCTATCTCTAGTAGGCAAATCGTGGATAGATTGGATATTAATTTGGCCGTAAATGGTATTGCAAATCGCGTTCACCAAACTGAGACTTGAAGATGGAGAGCCTCATGTGATTTTAATTTCACCGGCACCCGTAGGGGCAGTATCGAAACAGTAGTGCAAGAAGCGTCACTGTTTCAATTCAATTCAATTCATTTATTTTTCGTGAATATAGGTACACACGGCTACACATCAAGCTGTACATTTCCAGTATAAGCTGACCTCGCATTGTATAGGTTTTGCTTACAACGCGAGGTTAGCCTTTACTGGTTTTGTTCAGCTTGATGTGTAGCCGTGTGTACAATGGTTGTTGTGGTTGTTTAGCGGCAGAAATAGGCAACTGTTGTCTTTGGGTACTGTAATAGTGCTTCATATGGAGCTCTACTACTACTAAACCCTATGGTTTTTGGACAGAAGTTGTGGAAGAAAGTCAGGTTGACGTTCTGTCTATCAGATAGTACAGCATAAAATAATTGGCTCACTCCTCGATAAGCTCGTTTTGGAAAACATTACATCTAAGAAAAGGCTGCTGAGGAAGTATTTCAGAAAGTGCCCCAAAAATATGTTCAAATTCAAATGTTTCTTATTTCAAATGAACCTAATTACAGGCACTTTTGAATGGTTAGGCTCTAGTTGCACGGTTCCAAATTGTGGGTTCTTTAGAGAAGAACCGGCAAGAAACTCCATCATGTATCTGCAAAAGGTCGTTGTATTTTTAATCAATAATAAAAGGTCGCAAGTCCCAAGAAAATAGCCTATAAATTACTTAATAAGACAACCTTGATAGTTTCAAACTAGGTACCTACTATAATTAGATAATTACTTGTCTTTAGAGATCGAAATAACAAGTCACAGACTACTAGAGCAAATAATGATCAGTAACAACATGTTCCCAGTTCCCAGGTTACTGCACTGCAAATTCAACCTCCAATTATGGGCTACATTTAATTTCTCTTGAACAATAGGAGCTACCTATATAGATTCTTCTTGTGTTATCCAATGACACAGGTAAACGTAGTGGTTATATTCTCTTTGGAAACAGGAAGAGTCTAACATACGACCTCTGTGCTCTAGTGGTTCGAGTGTCGGACTGCTGATCACGAGGTCGTGGGTTCGATTCCCACAGGACACAAATATTTGTGTGATTTTAACATAAGTGTTTGTGTTGGTCTGGGTGTTTCTTATGTATTATAAGTATGAATTTACAAAAAAAAATGTTTCTAAGTATTATATCCATTGTTTAGTATCCATAGTACAAGCTCTGCTTAGTTTGGGACTAGATGCTGCTGCGTAAAAAAATGTCCCAAAATATTTACATAGGTGGCGAGAGCGAGACAACAGACAGTTAATAAAACAGAAACACAGATTTGACATCTACCTAGATGTCAAATCTGTGATCAGAAATAGTATTTATCGGTCAATATTACTTTTTTTGAACATAAAAAAATATTACTGGCTGTGCCATCTGTTACTTTTGCATCGTCAAGAATTTTCGTTTGACGTTTTTGTTTTTTAATTTCAAAATGACAGATGATCTCGGTAAATTGGGCGCCAAAAAGAACCCTGAGAAAGTTGAGATGGAATGTGGAGCATTTCCGATGACTTTAATTTAGCACGGCCGCTGCCATATGGAATATGTGTTCAAGTTTGCACATTTGAGTCACGTCGCCACGAACTGTTCATTGAGTGCGTTATTCAAACGTGGACAAGAAGTCTAAATAAATATTTGCTATAATTTTTTGCCGTAGACAACGCGTATATGAGTCGTTTCCTATATGTCACTGACCAAAGTTAGCTCCGACAACTAATTTCAGTGGAAACAAGTATCTTCCTAATTTACTTCATTGCTGTTTCCAAGACAGTTCAATCATTTCCCCGGGACGCGCCGAGCTTAATTGTTTTGGCGTATTTCTGGTTAGTCGCCATTGGAGATCCTGGCTTCAGAAGTTGTAGTGGCAGGGAAAACATGGCGGGTTTGTCCAAATAAAAATAATAATAATTGCAGAGTTCGAAATTCTAGCTCGTAGATAAACAGTGCCACTGGCACGGTGCTAGAAATTTCCATTTGCTAACTCGGTGCAGGGAGCATCGGACCACTCCTCTTCCATTTCATATGAGGTCCCAGTAGCCAATTATTATTATTATTATAAGCCTGAAGTGTCCCACTGCAGTGCAAAGGCCTCCCTACTCTCCTTCCACTTCTCCCTGTCTGTTGCTACAAGAGTCAGTCCTTTTGGAAGGAGTCCAGCTCATACCACCATCTCCGTCTGGGCCTGCCGCCAAGTCTGCCATGTAAAGGGACCCATTGAGTTAAGTAGGCAATATTAAGGTAATAGATACTAACCAGAGGCCTCATTGTAGTACACGGAGATTCGTTCGAGCTGGAGGTCACTGGTGCCGCGGTACACGCCGTTGGGGTCGATGCCGTGCTCCTCGGATATGATCTCCCAGAACTGAGGGCAAATAAGAGGGAAGGTTACAACTTGGGATTATAATAAGTGAAGCTGGCTGGTTATACCACTTAGGTATAAGGCCCCGCACACACAGATTTTTTCACGCTTGCAGTTGTGGGTTGTGGCGTGCGGAAAATCCCTGAGTTTGTTGAAACGGGTAGACACATAGGTAATGCCGACACCATAATAGTTTTAAAAGAACTGACTTTTAAAAGTCATTTTAACATCCAATTTGCAGTATAAATGTAGCCGATGGGGTTTCAAATTCAGCCGCAGGAAAGAAATTGCGGCTGATTTGAGAAATCCTATTGGCTTTTTTGGCAGTTTAAAAAACCGCAACCGCTATGTGTGCTGGGCCTAACGCAGGAGGAAATATTGACATAGTAATACCATAAGAATTATAAAAAATAAGTTCTAAGTATTTGTTTTATAAGGAAATACCTAGTGCAAGATATAATACTAGTCAGAGAACCTAGTATAACGTATCATTTTTCTGTCAGGGCGATTAGCAGAATGGTTTTTTTTAAATTAAAAACTTTGTTATTATTTTTACGTAGATGCACTTTTCCCGAACGGTATAAATACCTAAGTAAGACGTGCCAAGTGGATGAGAATTTCGATACCACGAGAAGTGTTCACGGTAATTTAGTGGCTAAAGCACTGCCGTACTGAGCCAGGAGTCGCAGGTTCGAATCCTGCTCGTGAGCGATTTTATCTTTCCACAGTTTAAATCGTAAGATTTCGCTTCGCATGCGTAAATGCGTAAAAATAATAAAATATTACCTAAGTACTTATTTGATGTTTTACTTGGTTTTATTTAATTTTGTCCTGCGGTCATAGACAATTTTGTCTGACGAGTTTCCATATGAAACATCCGGAGCGATGAAATGATGATGATATACTCAACTATATTTCAAAATGGATAAAACAACTAAGTATTCATAAAAACTGTTATGTTAATCTAAGCATCTCGCTCGAACGGGTGTTTTCAATCTCAAATCTCAACAATATTCAATACGGTGGCCATTGGTGGCTCTCGGCTCTTCCCCTCCGTTTTGTCACATTTTATTTAAATCCGAACATCTGTCTGTGTTTAAAAGTAGGTACATTGTACCTACACGTCTAAACATGTCTTATTTTGCTCTCAAATAATAATAATTTATTATGATAATAGTGATAAAAATTACCGTTAGTTGTTAGTCATTCCTCATAAATAGGAAGGTCATAGAGCATAATGATAATTTGTTGATAAACAAAGATTTGTTTAGGTAGGACTTTGAAATTTTCGTTTATTTGAATTTATAACCGTTAACGGCTGAAGTTTATCTTCTCTAAGCTAAACTAACTGTCCATCTTTATTTAGATAACTACATATTACTCCATTAGCTTGATTACAATTTAATTTGTCATTGCTACATATGGCTACATAAGCATTTTTTGATGTGTCCGACCATTTTTAACAGACTTCAAAAAAAGGAGGAGGTTCTCAATTCGACTGTCAATCATCAAATCATTCAACATTCCATTCCATTGTAAAAATACATTATGAAACTCCGTCATTTATAAACTGAATTCATAAGTCATATGTCATTTATTCATTTTCATTTCAAAAATTATATTTTTATTTCAAAGGATATAGGTACTTCCAGATTAATCCCATATTTATCAAAATCCGGTTTTGATAATGGGATCCATGTGGAATTGAGGGACCTCCACAAATATTATAGGCATACATATTTAGGCATACATGTATTCTGATCTGATGAAGATCTTCGGAGATAAAGAAGGGAACTCTTTAGTGGATAAATGCAAATCATCCGAAATTGCAGCAATTGCTTGCCTTTATACTGTTAATGCCACACAAAACAAAAAAAAACAAAAAAAAAAAAGTTAAAACAGACTTCAAAAAGAATAAAAGAATAACATTTGTGTGAAACAATTTAAGAAGTCGGTTTTGACTTTTTTCATGTTTTTTTGTTCTAATTTTATCAACCTCATTAGGTAATAACCCTAATTTGCGATTAATGGTTTAAAAAAACATTTTCAAGCCATGAGCATAGATTAATAGAATATAGTCCCTTTCCATGAGTATTATGAAACTTTCTTTCTCCTTTACCTATCAGTTCAAGTAAAAAACAACTCGTTTGTAGACAGATTGATTAGAACTTACAGATTGCTTGTTGCCAAAACTTTTTATGGTATATTGTATAAGTAAGTAAACAACATAAATAAAAGCTAACGTTATCGATGTTACGGGGAAATTGGGGAGAGATAAACAAAATGATAACGTCACGGTGTTTTTACACCCATACACAGAATACTTAAAATAGGTACGTGTTTCCAGATAACTGTTGTAAAATTACTATTTATTCACGCAGTCCATATTTTCCGAGGTATCACCGGATCGAACATACAAACCTTATTCTTAGTTAATACTAAACCTCTTAAGTGGTAATTGTACTCCTCAGTATGAACAACTTTTACTATGGGACCAACCATGAAATCGCGAAAAAAAAAAACAGCTGATCCCTATATTTTGTCGATTTATGTGAACACAAATGTAGGGATCAGGTGTTTTTTTTTTGGTCCTATCGAAAAGAGCTGGCAAAAAATTCCATGGATATACTCTTTTAAATTTCTCTCTTCTTCGATCAAAATATATTCATGCCTTTGTCAGCTACATTTATCTAATGTTAAATGTTAATGTTATAATAAATGAAGTGTAGTTTGTCTGATTATCTATCCTTCGGTGTCCGGACCTATTCTTAAATCGTGAAATATATCTGTCAATACCAAAACTCCCATCGTGCACCCGTATACTGCATGCACCAATTACATCCAATCAGAGACTATTGGCACTCTATTACCGACAATAACCCCACAGATGGCCAAAGAAGGTTCTAAATCAATGTTGTCTTTGAATTTATTCTTTCTAAACGTCATCATTTGGGTCACTTGCAGAAATAAATTAAAAGTCTAACTTATTTATCTTATTTAGTTACAACTGCTATACGAAATACCATCCAGACTGTTGCCTAACGGCCAAAATTAATATCCACGATTTGCCCTTCTGTGATATAAAACATAAGCTCCGTTCAAAATATGTCAAATTCCTATCTCTAGTAGGGTATTGGCACAGAATATCTAATAGTACTAACGGTATTGGATAGATTGGATATTAATTTTGGCCGTTAATGGTATTAAAAGTCGCGTTCGCCAAACTGAGGTATGAAGATGGAAAGTCTCATGTGATTGTAATTTCGACGTTTTTGCTTTATCTTATTTTTGTTTTTAGCCCTTTTGCGATGTCCTGACTTTATTAAGGCAGGCGCATGTTGGCATTAAGCCATATTAGTTGGCATCAAGCCAAATCTAGGCATCATTTACCATATTCTGGTTCCACAAAGCGTATTATGGTGAGTCACTTCTTTTACGCATAGGAAATTAACTTTCGCAGTTTAGTTATCAGTTTATGGGAATATTTTACGCTTAGAATATTTACTTCCAAAATATCTACCCAAAAATGAACTAACGAGCTGTTAAGTAGATATATTTATATATAAAAAAATAAAACATCGTTTCTATACATATAATATAAATAAATAAATAAAGCCTTTATTTCCCAAATTTACAATAGATATACATAGTACAATTTTAATTTTAATTTTCAAATTATAAATTATTATTTTTGTAATCTATTAAGTATGTTTATACAATATTATTTTATATTTATCATTATGTGTATACATTACTAATTAAATTTTACACAAAGTATTTTATCATTTCATTTATTATTATTATTTATTATTATATTATTATTATAGATTTTTTATTATTAAAAAATTTCAAATGATTTTTTTTAATATATATATATATATTCTTTTCTGTCACCAAAACCCTGAAGAAGTTCAATTTTCTTGCCTGTAATAACACTTCTTAAATATAATAGTACTTATCGAAGTGTAAAGTACATTTGATTAAAGTTAATTTTTAAAAATTAATGACGTCAATATTGGAGGCGTAGTTAGTTCGAAAAGTTGCCACGCATGAATCGCAAGTAAAATTGTGATTACAACCATTCTATCTATATCTGTGTGTTTAGTCGTGAATGTCGTGATCACGGAACGTACCGACTAACGGCCAAAATTAATATACAATCTATCTACGATTTACCCTACTAGAGATAGAAATTTGACATATTTTGTATGAAGCTTATGTCAAATTCCTATCTCTAGTAGGGCAAATCGTGGATAGATTGGATATTATTTTTTGCTTTAAAAATACGAAGAAGTGTAATACGTGTGTACAATTTTTTCTCTTTCTTGTTTTCATTATTAGAAAAAGATGTGAAGAGTTTAAATTAAGTTCTGTTGGCGAACAACTGAATAACACCAATGTCCTACAACCAGGTTACCTAATCGATGTGTAGGTACCACAAACAGAGTGTGATGACCTGTCGCGTGTACACACGTCCTTATTCTCTAATGTCTGAAGTCCATCACGTTGACCTGATGTTAATAAGTAATGATTTCAGTTATAGTAAAACTACAAGAGGACGTCGACTTGGGATTGATTTTTGTTTTATTTGGGACACTTTAGGTTAGGGATGGTGAACCTTTTTACATCGTGCCAATTATATTTAAAAGTACAGATAGGTTATAATAAAACAAAGTTTAACCGGATTAAATCGCGTATATTATTTAAATACACAAATAAAAATAAAAATAATAATAATTATAATTTTTTTTTTTTTTTTTTACAGATATGTTACTTGCACTCGCAACTGAAGACTCGACAACGTCCTAATTAGGACGTTTTTTCTATTAATCCGCGTCAAATAAGGCGCAGAGCGTGACCGGTGACAAAATAAAAACTAAAATGCCGTCGTGTGTGTGCAAAAAGTGTTCCAATTATGACGCGAAAGTAACTTCAAGTTACCAACATACTTATTGTGCTGCTGCTGCGTACGGAACCTTTTTTCCTTTGTTTTGCTAGTGTATGGCATATCTATACTTTTAAAAATCATTGATCGTGCAAATTTTTTTTCAACAAAAATAATGCGGCTTTTTGGGAAAAAATGTATGATTATTTTTTATAAAAAGAACTATTTCAATGATGATAATGATAGTCAACTTTTTTGACATAATCTAACACATGTAAAATTTCCTTGCGTCCCTCAATTGACGTGCCCACAATTTCTTGTTAGACACGCGTGCCATTGGTTCGCTATCCCTGTTTTAGATTATAATTGTTTACATACATTATTTCTTCTAAATGTCGATAGCTAAAGAATGATCTCGATATAATCGATCGCTAGCTTAACTGGTTATAATAAACAAGCAATTTTAACTCATCGCCATCGTTACCTTCTATCTAGAATTCTAGAGTGCAATATTGATTTTGCAATCAGTAAGTCGCGGTGTGTAGGGCAGACTTCCCGGTATTGAGTGCAGCACTATTTTAGTTGGCGGGCTTCCTACCGGTGTTGATACAACGTGTATCATAATTATTATTCATATTGGTATCATAACATAGCACAAATTTTACTATGAGACCAACTCCGAAATCGCAAAAAAATCTGCTGTCGCTACAGTGTTTTTTTGCGATTTTATAAAATCATCGATGTCGCTCGACAAAATGTATAGAACAGCCGATTTATTTTTCCTGCGTTGATCCGTGTGGTGCCGGACATCAAGAATTGCACCACCTTATCTCTTCTCATGGGTGTCGTAAAAGGCGACTAAGGGATGTGCAGCAGCGTTTTCAGAGTATTTAACCAACCAACTGCGATCGCCAACCCGCCTGCCAAGCGTGGCGATTATTCCCCCCTTTTGGGGGAGGTCTATGTCCAGCAGTGGGCGTCTTTCGGCTGAAATGATGATGATGATGAAACATGAGCAGACTTTAGTCGTTCCTCTAAAGCATAGACTAATTTGACAGTTTTAAATATTTTCGGTCCTTTTTCAATAATACGAAAACCAATGCTGTTGGCTATCTACAGATTATTGAATATAATTATAGCAACAATTAATAACTTGCAGAAATAATTGAAAATAATCAAGATAATCAATTATTAATCCGATGATCTCAACACCATGACACCATTATACCATGCAAGTCATAAGAACCAACGAGAAACCATTCTTCAATTAGTTATTTTTAAGTTACATTTTCAATTAATCTTTTGCAAAAAAGTGACAACAAACTAATTAAAGCCATCTTGTCCAACCACGACAATTTCTGAGAATGATTACAGTCTGACCGAAATATCAACGAATACAATAAAGCCGAACAAAATAACGGTACAAAACATTTTCATGGCGTCCAAAGTCGTGATAATAAAAAGGTTACAGCCACAAATCAATAAAGAACATTAAAGTAAAAGTACAACCTGCCACACGATCTTTATAATAATATAAATTTCCCATAAAATGTGAGAGAAAAGGCTGGCAGCACCGTTTGCAAGATGGCGAACGCGCGAACCGTGCAGCCGCAAATAACAGTACCTCGACACTAAAAACTTTAGTTAAAATTAATTGTGATGGCGCGATGATTCGTCGAGAGAGACGTAGTACGAAATGCATTATGTTGAAGATTACAGAAGTCAGATACGGCAAGCTTATAACCAAAACTGATGTAGATACAAAGATTTATGATAATGAAACTTGTGGATTGAGTTTATCTTTTGAACTTCCATAGGTGCATTAATTTTGACCTTTACAGGATGAGCCGTTCCAGGCAGTAAAAAATTTAAAATAAATAACTAAATTTAAATTTTCCACAGAAATTTTAAATAATCCTATTCTTGATGCAACACGATCGCTGCTTTGAATAATTTACAACCATTTCCTAGACATTCATTTGTGATGGCATTCGAAGCTAATAGCAAACATCTTAGCGTCCATAATCTCTGCTTTGACAGTTTACATGCTTAAATCTTGAATTCTATTTGATTTTAAGTCGTTCTGAATACCGACGCACAAAACTGTAACCTTTTTTGTTGCTCGCCATCTCGGAGACGCTCTCCACTGCAATTTGAAAATAGAACGCTGTATTTTTTTTTCTTATTGCATCGCGCGTTGGCCGTTGACATCAGGATCAGACTGCATTTTATTTTCGGCCAGCCTCCGGGAGTGTTGCCATAAATGGAAGACTAAATATACCTTGTAAGTTGACACTAGCCAGACTTAAATCCACATGCATGTGTCTGGACGCTAAAATATTAATAGTGGGGTAGGTAATGAATGTATACTGCACATCTGAAGACTGTGTCCTGTGCACAGGATATTTATGTATAAATATAGCAGAATGACAGGTTAAAACTAACAGGAAACCCTAATTCCAGTTTCCTTTATTTCAACACGGCACAAGCACAACCGGATGGGAAGCAGCTGATGCACATTATTCTTTCACTTTACACAATATGTAAGACCTTTATAACCGACTTCAAGCAGGAGGTTCTCAATTTGTCTGTGTATATTTTTTTTATGTATGTTCAGGCATAGGAACTCTGACAAATGTGTACCGATTTGGATGAATCTTTTATTGCTTGAAAGAATTTTCTCCCTATCCCGATTTTTCCGGAAATTTGGTGACGACCTGATGAAGATCTTCGGAGATAAAGAGAACTCTTCAATGGATGACATAATGACATTGCAAATCACCCGCGTTTGTGTAATCACTTGTCTATGTATTGTTTATGCCACTCAACATAGAAAAATAAAATAAACTTTAAAAAAAGTTAAAAACTAGTTACTTCAAAAAGAATAAAATAACATAACATAATATAACATCATGCCAGTATTTCCCCGAAGGGGAAGGCAGAGGTGTAATAGTACACCCACATTTCACCAGTTATGTTATAGTCCCAAGTATAATAGGGGGCGAGCCTATTGCCATTGACCGGGCACAAATCCAGACTCCGGGCTGCTACTGAGAATTTCCTAATGAAAAAACCCAATAACACTTTGCCCGACCCGGCAATCGAACCCATGACCCCACGCTCAGCAGTCGCGCTTGCAACCACTAGACCAACGCGGCAGTTAAATAAAAAAAAAATTGTGCATTATCAGTTTAGGAAGTCAGTGGCAATTTTTTTCTTAATTCTAACTGAATCAAAGGCATTGTTTATGCCACTTAACATAGAAAATTAAAATAAACTTATAAAAAGTAAAAATCGTCTTCAAAAAGTATAAAATAATTTGTGCATTATCAGTTTAGGAAGTCAGTGGCAATTTTTTCTTAATTCTAACTGAATCAAAGGCATTGTTTATGCCACTCAACATAGAAAATTAAAATAAACTTATAAAAAGTAAAAATCGTCTTCAAAAAGTATAAAATAATTTGTGCATTAACAGTTTAGGAAGTCAGTGGCAATTTTTTCTTAATTCTAACTGAATCAAAGGCACCTACTTCCCAAACTATTTCACACTCAGATTAATAACTACAGTATTTCACACGAATTATTTTATTATTTTTGAACTCGGATTTTCCTTTTTTTTAAAGCTTATTTTATTTTACAACAAAAAGGCTGGCCATTAATAAAATACTCCTGGCATAAAAGATAAAGATCACGTGTAACGTGTAACAGTGTACACATAAAAAATAAGGAGCTATAGGTATTGAAAACAGATGTTGCTGATGGAGATAACTTTAATTATAATTAAAATAATATTTCAAATTTTATTATACCACGTAAAAGATTAAATATAAACAAGGTCGTGTAATGATTTAATATATGAAATTAAATCTCTTCTTTGTGTGGTGCATGTTGTAAATTATAGTGATAAAATTATTATAAGATAAAGTTTGTAAAAGAAAGTGCACTTATACTAGTATAGTATTATATTATCTGTGGTACAGGTTTCTTAACATCAATTAAAAGTAGGTTAGATAATATTGGGATAATAGACATTGTGTTATAATTCTATGACTGGGAGGAAATTTCAAGTGTCAGAAATTTAATGACATTAAATACAACATGACCATAGAAAGCGGAACATGACTGAATGCGAAGACATTAAATAATAATAGGTATATGGACAAGGGCGGATCCAGGGGGGGGTCATGGGGGGTCATGATTTATAGGGTCATCATTTTGGCCTACAAGAAATACAAAATAACCTAGTCAATTTGCACCAATGATTTTTTTAAGTAATCTGCACCAATCTATCCAGTTATCTTTAATATTTATGATGAAGCAGCAAATTGCACCTGCTGATAAAATTATAGGTCTTAAATTACATGAGTACGCTATTACGCGTATTATTAGATATTCTGTGGTTACACATGAATTCGTAATGTTTTTACGTGTATAGTGCTGATTCTGCATCACTAACCATTTATGAACGTAAACCGTACGTGTCGGCTTATTTTAAAAATATCAAGCATAAACAACTTGCAGAGAGTGTGTTGAAACAGGCTGAATGTAAACATTCATTAGCCACTCAGAGTGAAAAAAAAAGTATCTAACGGAAGCAAGCAGCCATATTGAAATTTAAAGCGGGAGTGAGAGTTACCTATGTTGTTATAAATAGAAAAAAAGGAATTAAATCTCGCAAGGAAAATTGATTGTATTTTATTTCTAGTTTATTTTGATGGAAAACAAATCTATTGCTTACATAAATAAATTATTGTTTTCTATATTGACTATCATTACTGCCAGCATACAAAACAGGACAATTAAAATAATATTATTATATTTTTTAATAGGTACATACGTTTATTTATGGCTACATCGGTAATTCGATATTTATGTTATTCATTACTTCATTATACTTTATTGTACACACAAATACACATTAATATTACAGTAGGAAAGCTTATGTACATCGGCGAGCTATTATTATGTTATGCGAGACGTACAATTTAACATTAATTGTCCTCAAGTGTTATTATAAAGGTGGCAGGTGTTCATATTTCGTAGCGTAAATAAAAAATATGCATGCGTGTGTTGTCAATGAATTTGTAATAAAATATTAACAACATTCTATTGTTAGTTCTCAAATATACGATGGTATCATCCCTGCTTATCCTACTACACAGAGCGAGAAGATACATCATGTGTTTAGTTAGGTACCAAGCCACAGACAGATTAGCCATTACTCAGCAGCGCGAGGGTAATGACCCTGAGTGGCTGACTGCAGGAAAAAACGCAATAATTGTATTGTACTTATTTAGCTGACTGAGATGGTAATGACAGGGGATTGCAGCTAATTATTTGTACGAAATGTGCATGGACGTATAAAAACAGGCGGACGGAATATCGCTAAACAATAAGTGAAGCACCCATAGTAAGACGGCTCGCTTAAAAGTATGGGCTGGCACCATCCATATATATATGTACTACCAATTCTGATAACGGAAACTGGTTCAAAAGTTCCATGCAAGATTTGTCACAAATATACTAACAAATTACACAGAACACACTAAGAACAAGCGAAGTAAAATAATAACTTGGGAAACAAATTGGAAAACTACAAAAATCATCAATCAAAAATACGACGACGACGAAGGAGTTTCCTCTCTTACAGGGAAATTGTAATTTGTCGGTGACACTCAAACTAAATTACTACGGAAATCATCTATCCAATAAGGTCTTGTGGAAACTGAATTACAGATAATTTAGATTGAGTCACAACACAATCATTATCTACGCAAGACTTAAAGCCGAAAATTGGGCTTTTTTTGTCACAATCATGATTGAAGAAATCCTTTTACTATACTTTTCTTATATTTTGTATCGACTGTCCTTTCTTAATTTTTTACCTATGTGTTTTTTTTTGTTTTACTTTCTATGTAACCCCACCTATAAGTTGCCTGCTTGTGTTTATCACTGTGTTTTAAATGTTGCGCGTCGTTAACTGTGTATAATTTTTTTTTTTTTTTTTTTATTCTTAACGGGCTTGCGTTTGACCGCCACCTCACCTGATGTTAAGCGATGGTGCGGTCGACGATGGTACACGCTTGCCCAGCACAAACCTATTCACTCGAGTCTTGAAGATATATATTTGTACATATTTGTAATGTATTACATTACTACAACATACATTAAAATTGTATTAATTATTAGTGAATACACATAACAAAATCTTCCAATCATTCGCAAACATATCATAGTTTGGACACAGTGTAATTATCTGTACCATACAGGTGGTACAACGAAAATTTACATTGACAGTTTTTTAAGGCAACTCGGGACATTGTTTGACAGTTTTGAATGCAGCTGGGACAGCGTTGGACGACTGTTTTGGAGTGGCTAGCCGCTAGACTGTAATTCGGAAGTTCGGATTACAATCCAGTTTCAGTGCGGTGAGAGCACAGAGCACCTAGCTCGCGCTACAGTGCGACATGAAGGCACAGCAAAGAGCTTATTGTGCTTCCTGTTGTGATAGTGTCCGGGCAAATAATCGAGCCAGCTGTAGATCTGGTGCATCAATGGACCCAAGAAGAGTTTTACAAGCTGTTACATTTCTCCTCGCCATCGCCAGTGATAAGTACAGTTGGGAGATATAATTTTTCGATTTTTAAAAATCCGATTTGAAGTCTGCGGTCTGCGAAGGAGGGGGTGTAATACTCATGTTGATGACTCAGTTAGGGCCAGAATTTAGGTGTATATAAAGAACATTGAGAGTTTACGCAGAAGAATCTGTTTGCTCGTGTTTGAAGACCATGTACCATGGATTGTCATTATCGCGACCAGGCAATTCTCAATTACAGGATCAGCATATAGAATTATATTATCTGTGATCAGCATTGACCTCTCTATTCGCATGTGAACTCAGGAGTTTGCAATGTTACTCAATAAGCCGAATCATTCAATTAAAGTTTTACGCACGGGCGCTCTGCTTCGTCAATTTGACTTTGACAAATAGGTATTGTAAGCTGACTTTAAAAAGTCTATTATGCTTGTAACTTTGAAGGACGAACGGCAGGGCAATTGTGTAACTGCATCGCAATCAACAAAATGTCAATTTTGACTTTTGAATCCGGAAAAATGACACAATTCGAATTGCGTGACAACAAAACTGTTGATTTCGATGTCGGAGGGATTCATCATGAAATTTAATGAATGATAAAGCTTAAAACGCATACTTGTAGGAGCTTACTTGCATAAAGAAACGTGATCTAACATACATGACGATATTTACATCGCAATGGATTTCCCTCCTGACGTAATTTACTTCATAATGAAGTCCGTCTATGTCGTTACACAATTCCAATGTTTGATTGCGATGTTATCAACATCGTCTACAAATTTTCATCAAAATTAAACTGTCAAATGAGTTACGCAATTGCCCTGCAGATCTTGAAGGGAAACAAGCAAGTAAGACCCAAATCTTAAATTATTGGTTCGGTTATGATGACTTCCGAATTCACACACTTTTGAAATGGAATTTATGTTGCAGCTGCAATCACAGGGCGATTGCCATCAAACCACCAGGGCTTTGTCGAATGTTTGTGTTATGGCAATGCCTCGAATTCAAAATATTCGCGCATTCAACAACTTTTACTAAAGGACAAATACTGAAATCGTGAAAAAAAAACTGTAGGAAACATTTGAGTTCACATAAATCGTTACAATATAGGATGTAGGGATCACTGCTGATTTTTTTCAGCTAATTGTGTTTTCGCGATTTCAGGGTTGGTCCTATAGTAAAAGTTGTCCATACTGATGAGTACAGTGACCCCTTAAGAGTTTTAGTATAAACTAAGAATAAGGTTGTATAATTATGAGATGTCTATTGATTTATCTTTGACATGTGTGTGACATATCACATAACAATTACAATTTATTATTTCTATTTGTTCTGGCTAGATGCTGGAGACAACGACCTATGGCCATTGTTTGTTCAATAGTGTGATTATGAATCATAAAGAAACGACTAGATACTTATAAATTAGACTACATTTTAGTCTACCTATTTTTGTCAAGCTTAATCCCTACATTCAGTTCGTTCTTAGAAACTGAACGAACGAATGACTAACTTATTTACGATAAAAGTTCAGTCTACAACTGTTCGCGGAAATGTAACTCAATCTATGAATCAGAGCAATCAAATCAGCAGTGTCTCAGACAGATAGATAACATAGTGAATAACCTGTTTTATTTTCTTCAATAGATAAGAAAAACCAATACGTCTGAATCATGTGTAAACGCAGTCTACTAGCATTTGACCTGGTTTGCTACGACATTCTATGGAGAAAACTGCATGCGCTGGGGCTTCCAGTAGAGCTCATTAGAATCCTCAAATTTTGGTATGCAGGTCAGGTCAATGTTGTGCGCTGGGCTGGTGTGTTTTCAGATCCGTATGTTTTGGAATGTGGTGTTAGACAGGGTGGATTAACCTCACCCACGCTGTTTAATATTTATGTGGATGCGCTAATAGTTGCGCTCAGCAATCGGCATGTCGGCTGCTTTGTTAACAATGTGAGCGTCAACAACTTGAGCTATGCGGACGACATGGTATTGCTGAGCGCATCTGTTGGCGGAATTAGGCAGCTGTTGTCTATTTGCGAATCCTACGCAAATCATCACGGTCTCATTTACAATAATAAAAAAAGCGAATACATGGTCTTTGAGGCCAGTGGTAAAAGTCCAGAGTTTGTTCCACCAATCACCTTAACTGGGGTACCTCTGAAGAGAGTTGAGCAATTCAAGTACTTAGGCCATCTACTAACTACTGACCTCAAAGACGATGTAGACATCGAACGAGAACGTAGGGCGTTGTCCGTGCGAGCGAACATGCTTGCCCGCAGGTTTGCGCGTTGTTCACTGGAGGCTAAGATCACCTTGTTCCAAGCGTATTGTACGTCTTTTTACACCAGTGCACTGTGGGCAAGGTATACTCAAAAATCGTACAACGCTCTACGGGTTCAATTTAATAACGCTTTCCGGGCGTTGGTGGGGCTGCCTCGATTCTGCAGTGCATCAGGAATGTTTGCAGTAGCAGGAGTAGACTGCTTCTACACCACTATTCGCAAACGATGTGCATCCTTGCTCTGCAGAGTGCGAGCCAGCCCCAATCGCGTCATGGCTATGATAGCCAGCCGTCTGGATTCTCTGTACTTGAATCGCTGTATAGCGATGCATGTGGAGAGAATCCAGACAAAACGTAGATTATAGTGTATATTATTCAATTGTTACTAACAATAGTTGTTAAGCTTTTACTAACACATTATGGGTCCTAGATGCCCGAATAAAGAATATATTAAATTAAATTAAATTTGACAAACGACAAACAAAGCACAGACTTTCGTTCCGGCTGATCGATACCTATTTACCTACACAATAAAGATAGGCACATAAAAAGGCACAATAAAGATAGACTATGGTTCATAGTAGTATGAAATTGACCGAAGATCAGAGAAACAAACGTCAAAACACGATCATCGCATGCGATAAGGGACCGATGGCATAAGAATAGACAATAATACTAGTATTATTATCTATTTTATGCCGATGGTTGACCCTGCGATGAATGATTCGAAATTCCATGGTATAATAAGATGTTTCACCAGGTATTCTCCTCCCGTAATGACAGCGCGATGCCTCCAAGCTACGTCACGATCAGTGCTGCCATTGATTGATATCTTCAATATACTCAAGGAGATTTTTGATCATAATGAATATAAAATAAATTCCTAACTAGCCTAACTATTTGTTATCTCGTGTTATTCATCTAATTAGTTAATAAAGGAAACTATATTAAATTACTAGTTAAAAAGTGATTCTTTATAGAAGAAAGTAAATGAAAAAATGCATTTTGCTCGGGTAATTTATTTTCACAAAGTGGCAGCACATCAAACTGACAAGTGTCGCGCTAACAGCCCGCTATTGGCTCCACGGCCGATGACGTAGTACGGAGGCAATCACGTGACCTAGCTGTCACGGGAAGAGACTACCTGGTGTTATTATACCATGCGAAATTCGAATTATCGAATATCACAGATTAATGATATATGTACTAGTATCGAATATCGTCAAAACCGCGTACACCGCCAGACTAATTTATCAAAACTCTAATTATTTATTTATCTAAATGGTTGGTTTATTCGTAAATATGTCGATTTTGAGGAAAATATATTGAATATCGAGTTATGTCAGGTTATTTTGATAAAACTGGTTGGAGAAGTATATAAGTATAAGTGGATGCAACAATGGAGATTCAAGATGGAGGTCATGGAGGATGATGATAAAAATTACCTGTTTTCCGATAAAACCACAGAAAACAAGAGACAATCAAAAGAATTGTGATAAACTATCATCGAGCAATCTAACACGATGATTGCCATTTTTTTTTGTTTTCATGCCTGCCTAGTTATGTTATGTATGTTCGCCTGATTGATTGAATGATGCTTTTTCTTTCTATCTTTAAATCCATCTGCCAAGCGAGGTAATTAATCGGTAGCAAATAATAATATTTACACACGACTTTTTATACGAGTACTTACTACTTGTAACAATTGACAATCAAAAATCGATTTGTCGTCTGACCAGACAATATTGCAACACATTTATCCTCCTAAGCTAGCCTACGTTGGTTCTGACACAAAAAACTGCCTTTATAGCCTAGTTCTTTTACAACCACTTCACCTTGAAAAGCAGTATCTATAACAAGATCTTTTTGTTACGAAGAAACGTACAAAATACATACATACAGACATGCATTCGATTGCCGCCAGTCCTGGCATTGAAAAGGTCAGTACACTGGTAAGAAAATAAAAATTAAACCAAGACTAAACTAACAAAGGCAGAGAACGGACAAGATATCAGAATGCAAGAAAGATTAAATAAGTATACAAATAAAGACAAGGAACAAACAGTCTGTATATTCATTGCCTTCTGTTTATCAGACGATACAACAGGAGATATACTTGGGTGTAAGGGGAACGCTTCCGAAAACGACGATAGGTGCAGGGGGCCTACTCGCCTTTGACGAACGACAAACGAAGTACGAACTTTCGTTCCGACTGATACCTACACAATAAAGATAGGCACATAACAAGGCACAATAAAGATAGACTATGCTTCATAGTCGTATGAAATTGATCAGAGAACAGAGAAACAGACATCAAAACACGATCATCGCAAACAATATGGGAACGATGGTTGACCGGAGTAGCAAATTGTGCGATGAACGATACGATTAATCGAATATCAATGTCAAACGCGAGTAGACCCCCTTGTGATTACTGAATTACCGATAAGAAACCACGAAAAAAAAATGCGATTCTTTTTTTAGATTCTAAATATATATTTTTTTGCATTTTTCATACCTAACCAGCTTTGGGCAGTTAAATAAAACTCATACATAATGAAAAATGAAAATAATAAAAAAAATATAAAAAAAGAATCGCATTTTTTTTTGTTGTTTCGTATCAGTAATCACCAGCAATATCACCTATCTTCGTTTTCGGAAGCGTTTCCCTGACACCCTGTATTTGACGAAGAAACACCTCTATATTTGATCGGAGAGAAACACTTTTTGTCTTAGGTACTGTAAAACTCGAGTTTAAAAGTTGCTAGCACTAAACGTCCTTTTAGGCTGGTCATCATCAAACAACAGTTTACTAAACATGGAAGATGTACAGCTACAGACATCATCAACTCAGCCTATCGCAGTCCACTGCTGAACATAGGCCTCTCCCAAGTTGCGCCACACAACACTCGGTCCTCTGCCTTCCGCATCCAGTCCCCCCCAGCCACGTTCTTCAGGTCGTCGGTCCACCAGGTGGGTGGGCGCCCTACGCTACGTTTGCCGATTCGCGATCTCCACTCAAGGACTCGTCTGCTCCAGCGGTCATCGGTCCTTCGAAGGACATGGCCAGCCCACTGCCACTTCAACTTACTGATCATACAAGCTATGTCGGTCACTCCGGTTCTTCTCCGGATAATCTCGTTACGGATTTTATTCTTCAAAGAAACTCCAAGCATAGCTCGCTGAGCGACTTTGAATTTGTGGACTAGTCCAACTGTCAGAGTCCACGTCTCGGCACCGTAAGTCATGACAGGCAGGACGCACTGGTTGAAGACCTTCGTCTTCAAACTTTGCGCTATAGGCGACGAGAAGACCCGTAAGCTACAAACATATGAGAATTATTTTTTTAGGAAAATTGTTGTTGTCAGAGAATTTTTTACCAGCGACAGCCATTGCAGTAGTAGCAGAGCTTCTTGTGGAAGAGCTCGTCCAGGGAAATACTACCACCGTACCTATTTCTGCCGCCAAACAGTAACGCTTGCATTGCTGTGTTCTGGGGCAAAGGCCGGTGAAATTAATATCTCATGAGACTTTTCATCTTTAGGTCTCATTTTGGCGAACATGATTTTCAATAAAAAAGCCTTATTGTATGAAAAGTCCTAGGTGGTCTTAAAAAGAGCCTTATTATATGAACAATTTTGAATTATCAAACATTGTGACCATAGGATGATTCATGGTATAAATCGAAGAAGTTTAAGCCGGAACTTCTCACGTCCATACTGAACTCTTAATAAACCCTCGACGCGTTGGTAAGCCAATGAATAATATATCTACACAAATTACTACCTAGATATTTTACAAGACCTTATTTACTAGCAGAGCGATGGACATAATTTTCTAGACAATATTATGACAGTTACAACACCCCATGTTGTTATGCCCACGAATAGAGGGGGCGTTACATGTTTACAGAGTAATGCTGCAGATAAACTAGGTACGATATTATGTTCTGTGGTAATAGTGATAAAGCCTTGGATAAAATTTCTTTGGAAGAAGGATTCGAAATCCCAAGATTGGAAAGAAGGTAGCTTTTTAATTATAGGTTTTAGTGACAAAGGAGGGGAGGATAGATGCAGTTAAAACGTTGAATAAGTCATAATTCTCATTCAAACATTATTCACCAAGAATGTATTATGTATTATACACACAATAAAAGAATGAATTCACAGAATAGGCATCGAGAAACCATTATTTACCCTTGAATCTCCAAGTTACAGAAATCGATACAGAAACTAAAAGTACCAGGGCAACATAAGCCGATAGAACACAAGATGATAACAATAATGAATTCTTGTACAGCCAATGGCCCTTGCCTCGGCTAACCACAAGCGAATAAAAGTTACAGCTTATCTGTGGTTCAATCTATTCAGTATGCACTATACAAATCCTTGTCTGCATCATGCAATGAATACCATGAAGTGTTTATACGGCGTAAATGTTTTGCATATAAACGCTTGTACAAACACCGAGTTAACGCCCACTCGTAAATGGAGAGTCTTTATTGTTTTTAAATAAAGAACGATGTTGAGCCCGTATTGCAATGAAGGCAAAACATTTTGTATAATTAGAAAGATTATAAATAGAAAGAAAAATAATCTAGATTAAACTAGGGAAGGTCAAGATGTTTTCAAAGCAAATCGTTTTATTAAGACTATTAAATTTATAGGCAATTTATACAGCTATGAGTATAAGTAATTTTATTATTCCTTCGGCATACTTTTCAACATGAAAAAACAAATGATATTCATATTGTAACCCTACTTAAGTAACCCCTAAAGTAATCAAAGCTTAATAATCGTACAATATGGTAACAAAACATTAATAACAGCTATTAAATAGTCCATAGCTTACACTTCACGCTATACCCTACATGAGTCCAAATTGTAAGGATAACAAACTTTAGACTTAACTGTGGCGATCGTTAAAAAATTCGGAACTGGCCCACATAGGCGTCCATTAAAGTCGTGTTAACCAACGTTCCAATTGTAAACGTACGTCAAAATTGTACTGTTTAATTTGAATGGAGAATAGAACGAATGAAAAGAATGTTTGAGTACGTTTGCAACGCCTTGATACTGTTTTAAGATCGGAAAGGAAACTAGCGTGAAATTATATGGCAACTAAAATAAAATTCTAATCTAAAGAAAGTCTATAAAATAGCTACGGTGTTTTGTTTGTATTTGCAGTATGACTGTTGTATATTTGCGCTTCAATGAGGAAATAACATACAAAATGGCAGTTGTTGAGTGTTGACTAACCAAGTAACCATGACGTTTAAAATGTCAAATTAAACAGGTTCTTGTTATCACAGTATGATGATTCAACACCAAAATACTCGTAGATAATTAAGCTATATTCCAGCGAAAGTTATAACAACATCCGTCGACTTATTTCTGGGTAAATCGCAACAGAAATCTGCTCTAAAATTCGTATATTTTATTGGAACTAAAGATAAATTTACTTACAATTTTCCAACGAGGATGAAACACACAACACGTCTGACTCAATAGCAGGTAAAATTATAACTAAACGTATGTAAACACATCAATACAACACACAGACACACTCGCTGCCTTTAGAATTAATTCGCGATTCTCAAGGGCACGTATTGGAGAGATATGAAAATTCTCTTCGAATTTTAGGAAGTATCCGATCGGAAAAGACCTCGTCTTTGAAACGTCTAAGTAACTGTGGCTTAGTTATTTGTGTATTATTTATTTATCCCTATAAAAACGTTGGGGTATTTCCTTGACTCAGTTTTTACCGATGTTATGAAGAATTTACCGCTATGACGTAGTAAAAACTGCAGTTTGTAGCAACGCATGTCCACTATGTGACTGAATAAACAACATGCAACGCCCATTATTTTTATTACTTAGTGATATGAAACTGACCTTTGCGTAACTTCATCTGGGAAAATATTAACGGTATCTAAATCTGAATATTGCACATCGTGTCATCATTAGGCAAAACTGTGAACTGCACGCAAACACATTCGCACAGAGATGTGCGTAATAACCTATGACGTATAAAAAATCCGCTGTTCAGGACAGGAAAAGGTAAGTTTGACAAACCTCCATGTTTTACGTCAAGAGGCGTGACAGCAGCGTCCACCAATAGGAGGCTCAGGTTTAGATGAAAAGTAATTAACCAATACAAAGAGAAAACTCAAATTTCAAAACATACACAGGAAAAACGACAGAAGAACAGGTAATGATTTTCACTTGCTGCCGTACGAGGGCTTCGTAAAATATGATTAAAGGGAAATTAGAAGCAAAAGAGTACATACCTAGGTAGTAAAATCGTTGGAAAAGTTAATAACACACAGGAGACTAAATGAGTTGGTATTAGACGATATGATGTAGATAGCGACACCAACAAGTGACCTGCGCTTAATTTATGGATGGAAAATGATGATGTTAACAAACTCTTCCGCCGATCAGCCGATAATAACATGAAAGCGTTTGAGACTGGACTGAGATAGTAATAATATCAAACAGAATCTTGGATTGTATGAACTTGGCATGTGATACAAAGAAACTGAACACCGAGGTTAGATAACAGCTGATAGAGATGTATGGTAGAGAAAGCCATAGTGCGACGACCACAAATAAATAAGGATAAGGGCAGCAGGATGATGAAGACCCTTCTAGAATTATTGGGCTCTTCAATTATTATCATGGGGTGCATTAAAAGAGCCTCCACGAGTGACGATATTTAATTGATCGTCCGCCGCTACAAACCTGCTGACTGGCTAATCTTTTCCCCACGGCATGAGCTATTATCATTATGTAGCTCATGTCGACACGGTAGAAGAAGATTCTAATCCCAAATCATGTTTCTGCCCAAATTTTGCTTAACCGTATTACTTTAAAAGTGGAATAGAAAAAAAAACAGTCAAAACACTGGTCGGTACTGGCGCAGGCTAGACGCACTCTTTTTAAAGCTATCAATAGTCTATGTCTCGTCTCTTACGTCAGAGACAATTTATGACGCAGCCAAAGACGGCGAACGAAAGCGTAAGCTTTGACTGCATACGTTATTGAATCTATTTACCTTCCCGGTGATAAATTTTGTCGACAGTCCCATAAACGAATCTTACTACATTACACGTACCTACGGCTACCGTTGAATACTGAGCGCAAGCTATTTTAGCCTAGTGGTGGTTCATCGGAAAGTTTACTGTTAGTACATAGAAAAACATTTAAGAACCTACAATGGAATTTTTAAAATACCTTAAGTTTATGCAACATCGCATCAATAGCCCCTGGGTTGAAGCGTTAATTCTGGGTTATGTAAGTAAATGCCCTACAGCCAACGACGTCTACAGCAAAAAACTTCACTAGCCTGCCCCCCTAGCTAAGTTGACAATCTACAATCGTCAACGCTAATAGAAAACAATCAAAATGTATGGGAATGACATAACTCAACGAAAAACTCATGTTGTTTTCTATAGCGTTGACGATTGTAGATTGTCAACTTGGCTAGGGGGGCTGGGTTTAAAACAATACGTCTGTGTTGCGCAATTGAGCCTAAGGTTTTTCATTTATAATGTTCTATAGTTAGTTCCATAAGTTAAAATTAAACTAGCCATTATAACTAAACTTGGTAAGCTAACTGACACAAAAGCTTTTGCAAGATAACCTCAAAAGCAGTGTTATTGTCCTACTGTATAGGCAACAAATCCCTTATTTTGTAAATGAAATCGTCAGACGTCCATATAAGATCGCAATACCATAAAAGTAAGACAAAAACAGGCCGGATATTCGTCAGATGTGGACCATAGGACAATGCACGTCAATATGGCGGGCGCCATTATTAGCAGCTAATGACATATTCAGCGCATGTGCCCAACTTCCCAGCGCTATCGTGATTCACGGTCGGCGATGGAGCGATTTTTGAATTTTGAATTATCTTGTTTGTTTTATCGTTTTTATTGTCTATGGAAGTTATTTATTTTAAGAATAAGAATAGGTAATTTATATGGAAATTGGAAAGCGTGTTTAAGCTCATAGGTAAGTTCATAACACTTACGAATGGAATGAACGGAGAAAGAAATTTGAACGAGTCTCCCGGAATCCACAAAAGCTGGTTAAGTAAAATAATGGTTTCATGAATCATCCGCAGAAACTAATTTATTTCTAGAAAGGTACAGATTACTGTAGCTTACGTGTCAAACACAGTACCTAATCTAATTGAAAAAAAATCGTGACTAATCAGTTCTTCACAAAATTTCTCGAAACTGTATCGCATTTTCGTTCAACTAAAAATTACACTCCCTGCCAACTATCTACTCTTTTAATAAGAAAAGAATGTTGATATTATTCCACAAGCCGTGACAAATGCATAATTGTGTTGAAATTATCAAAATAAACACGCATTATCATTAATACATTTTATGACTTATGCGTTTGTAATTGAATAGAAGACGATTATAATGCCGAACATGAGGAGTTATTGTTAGCGACGATAATTGAACAATTGAGCCATATTCGTTCTGAATTTCTTTATAAATAATTATAATCATGAAAGCTATATCCTTTAATTTTTTATTTATGAGAGGCAATATTTTTAATACGACCGTCGAGTTCCTAATTATTATCTTTACCCTTCCAGCCAGTCATATTTTATATTCGAAATACAAAACGAAAATCATAATTTTTTAACGAATTTGTTTGCACTAAGACCGGTTGGAGGCACACAAAAAAAAAACAATTAACTATTAGGTATCTAGTATTTTTTGTGAGAAGCACTTTGAAGCCTTGAAATCTATTCAATTGTGATAACAAAGAATATATTCTCGAGCATATTTTCGACTAGCTTAGATAGATAGATAGAGTATACTTTATTGTTTGCACACCATAAAAATATAAATAAAGTTACAACAAACATGAGCACAGGGCGGTCTTACAGACAACCATAGCTTACGCTTTTACATGGTCTAACTTGCTCTGCTTATTTATCTTACTTATTACAGATTCTCGTCTAGGCACAATTTCATCATCTAGGGATAGTTCATAAATTGTCTACATTGTTTATGACAGGAAATGCGCAAATAACTTCAAAGTCAAAGTCAAAGTATTTTATTGTGAGACAGTGGTTAAAGGGTGTTATTACTAAAGAGAACGGTGTGCGATCTCACTGCTCGACCATGTTTCATATTTCAATCTTCATTCATGATGACCCTGAGTCACTTTATTCTTTTATCTCCGAACCTTTTCCTAATTACATTGCGGTCGGCTTCCAGTCTTAACAGATACGGCTGAATATCACACGTAGTGACTGCCATCAGACCCGCGCTACTCAGTTACTGGGTAATACCGAAATCCTAATGGGAGACCAATTGTCTGACTTTTGGGCTTCTGGCTTCCCGTAACGACTGCCATATTCGTATGGCAACCGGGAATCTGAGGCACGGTGGGATCTTGAATTACAACGCAACGGACACCCATCTAAGGACAGACCGCGGCTAGTGCAGCTTAACTTCGTAGATTTATGATAGACGCGGTTATAACATAGCCAAGAGCCCCCGTAAATCATTATATTATTTGTCATAATTCTTCTGACACTACAAATCTTGCATAGAATTAGGAGTATCGGATCGTTGGGTTCCCTCCTATTATGGTCGAGCCTAAACATAA
The DNA here is from genome assembly GCA_949699075.1 of Asteroscopus sphinx. Lineage (NCBI taxonomy): Eukaryota > Metazoa > Arthropoda > Insecta > Lepidoptera > Noctuidae > Asteroscopus > Asteroscopus sphinx. Next base: position 2,567,983 of record OX453023.1, on the reverse strand, counting down.
AATCATTAGTAATCCTTTAATTATTTTAGATAATTTGTCTCAGTCATTAACCTACATTGTTCTCACACAATTCTTTCCGAATCATGTAACAAATTATTGTACTATTATTATTTGAAAAGAGTATATCCATGGAGTTTCTTGCCGGCTCTTCTCCATGGGACCAACTTTTTCGAACTGTGCAACTAGATTCATAATTAACTGACTTTGATTTTGAGTGAGCCATTGAAGCGTACAATAAATTTTTCGCATTTAAATCTAACTATTTAACAAAAAAAAAATACAGCAGCGTTAAAGCTACCTGGATTTATATAATAATACTCCCACAATTTAGACAGTTGAAAGCTAAAAAAAATTGTAGACACCAACAAAAACACTCAGCGTGCCCCAGGGAACTGTCTTAGGACCGGGAAAAAAATATCAAAAGAGAAAATAGGAGCAGGCGTAAAGAATTTTTTTATCTTTTATTCATGGTTACCTAGTGTGTAAAGAACTAATGTGATAATGGGCATCCCAAATCCAAACATTAAAGTTTAACACTTCTGAACATTGGCTGGAGATCATTTTAAATTTAAATTGATCGAACGTATCAAATCAGATTTTATAATTGACTGGTCAATGGTTCGTATCTAGTATCTAGTGGCACCATGAATCTCTATCATACATCCATGAGTGGCACAGAACACTATTATTATAGTTGGGCTGATCTTTTTTTCCTTTCTTTTAACTAATTGCTGATTGGTATTAACAGTTATAGTTATCCCTTTAATTTAATTTGTTCTAATTGAAGGATAAATGCTATATTTAATATTTTTAACAACCTCTGTTTATAACTTTAGTTTTTTGACTTAACTTCCTTGAGTTAATAGAAATTTTAAAACGGTTTTGTCAGATTCACTTGTAATATACCTACGTTGTAACCATTTGGATATTTCATGAATAAAATAATAATACGCAACCAATAAGTACTAAAATTAAAATAGTTTTGATTGACACCCATCTCCGTCAGAAGATATACAATACAATTCATTAAATACATTTCATACATCAGATATATTTATAATTATTATATTATATTTTATTACAATTGGAAATATATAACAGTTATTAACGGTTCCCGGTCTATTTTTCCGTAATAATAGATGGAATGATAATACGGATAATTATCGTCTGCCACTAACCCGCGGTGAGAAGAAATTATCTTGGAAATTACTGACGTTTCGTGTCAACGGAAGATTCGCCATCTTGCCATCTTTATTGAACATAACGGCGAATTCTACATTCATACGAAGATACACGAAGATATAAAATATAACTTTTTGCAGCTTCCGAAATAAAAAATTGAGCAATGCGGGATTCCAATTTCAAAATAAAGGGGTAACTAACTGTCATTCTCACCTGTCATTTGGGTGCGCTGGGCAAAAAATATTTTTATTATAAGTAGGTAGATGAGTTTTGCTACAATACTGTGCTCCAATAGGACTTCCAGATGTGAGGTATTTTTAACAAGACCCTTTAAAAAAGCAGTAGATACAACAAAGTGTAAATAATTATCAATACAAATACAAAGGTACAATCATTGTCATTGTCATATTTAGGGACATTCATATAATTTTTATGGCATATTTTTATTCACACCTGCTGCCTTCGAAGAAAAGGAACGTGACCGACACATTAATAGTTTTAATTACCAGTACAGTCAATGTACTGTTCCATTTACGAAAGTAATAAAGGTGTTTATTACTGGTCGGTCCATGTACTGAAGTTATAATTATGACCTCTTTTGGTATTTGAACTACCTACTTGACTATTTGTTCCTGTTTGTGCGCTTTTACAAATTCATTCTAGTACTTTCGTTCAGTACCTCCTACTTTATTTAGTCCAGTAGTGTCCAGTACTTCAGTACGAGTCATTCATTATGACATCTAGTTCACGAAGTTGTTAGTTCAGTGATTTCAAGGCTCGTATTACAGAACGTCCCTCAAGTTTTGATCACTGTTTTGAGTTGAGATTTTATTTTAGAACATTCCTCAAGCATAGATTCATTGATCACAGTTCAGCTGAGTTTATTCTTTATTCTACACTGTCACCTGTTTAGGTGTTTGAGCAGAGATTTGATTTGTAATCACTCAAGTGTGGTCGAGATCACGCTTGTGTAGAGATTTCTTTCCTATATCAGGTTATATTCGTGTTTTATGTTGTTGAATTGATGTTTATAATTACTGTATTGGAATAAGATCCTTAACGGCCAAAATTAATATCCAATCTATCCACGATTTGCCCTACTAGAGATAGGAATTTGACATAAGCTCCATACAAAATATGTCAAATTTCTATCTCCAGTAGGGTAAATCGTGGATAGATTGGATATTAATTTTGGCCGTTAGTCACGTGATCAGGTGATTGAAGATCAAACTGCACTTGAGGAATTTTCAGTAATACGGACCTAAGTGATTCTAGTGATAAATAAAAACAAAAAAACACAGATTATCTAATTAAATAGAAAAGTGAAATATGAACGAATGAATGAATTAAGTGCGACGGGGGTAAAGTTATTGTTTTATTTTTAATTGGATGATGAACTAATTTTATAATTTAAGCGTTTTTAATCAAGTCTGGAAATTAACTGCAGAGTGAAAACACAAGTACGTAACTGTTACTTTTATTAGTTTCTCTGTTAAATTAACTAGGTACTGTACCGCCAACTCTCTCTAATAATCGCTAACTCCGCTAACCGTTAGTTATTAGATGGTTACATTATAGTTATTTCTTTTAGAAACTTTAATCAAGACAAGTGTAAGATAACAAACGTAAGTTCTGAAACCGAAAAATTGTTTAGATGTAGGTAACCATTTTACGTTAGAAAGCATTTCAAAGCATAGCGTTTTGCTTTGCTCCAATAAAAAGATGTAAAAGCGTATCATGACGACCGTTATACTTAGGAGAATGAAAGCCGTCAGTATAATAATAGATCTTTGCTCTTTGAAAAGAATAAACTGTGCTTTTTATGTGTACACAAATAAAGTAAACTTTTTGACAGAACGAGTGTAAAGTTGTGACACGAAAATAGGCGGCAAATTTTAATTTGTAGGTTCATAAAATTCGAATTTTTTTTTGCGCTGTTTAAGACATTTTTTTTGAGTTAAGCAACAATAATTACTGTATAAATATTGAAACCTTATTTAGGCAGACTATTTACATTTGTGTATACGAAAAAAAAATCTGTTTGATTGTTTCTCATGGAACTCCTTTGGACCTGACACAGTTTTCGTTCACGCGATACCGGTAGCAATAACACGCAATGCACACCGTAGATAATATTATAATAATGTAGCTGTAGAAATTGAGGAAAAAAGTGCTAAAATTATACTTGGGAATCTGGCCTCTCCTTCGTTTGTTTCAGCTGCCGTAAACCCTGATAGTACGTAAACTAACCATCATCGGCTTTGAAAGGCTGATCAAATTAATATTTGTCAAATGTTAGGTTGATTACTGTGATTGGTTAATCAAAAAAGCATCAAAAAAGTAAAAACCAATTCAATTCATTTACAATGATTTTGAATGACTTTTGTTTTGAATAATGATGCCTTTTATAAAATGGAAGTAAAAAGGAAACTGACCGATGCTTTCGCCTGTCAAATATGTATCAGATATGCAACACATTTTCCAAGTGAAGTCTACTTAAATGTCAGTCCGCGAGATATTTCAATCGTACAGGGGGGTGATTCTCGCGACGTAGATATCTCGAACTCGACATAATATCGAAACAAGATGACGAATGTCGATTGAAAATAAATTTTCGTGTTCTCAGAATGTCACTTTAGAGATATGTCTACGCCTAGCGCTCTAAATACGATGAGGGTTCATACTAGTTGACATTACACGCGACATTTTTCGAAGAGATTTAAAATTAGTGATTAATCTCGAATTAGACATTTACATATCTCTATAACGCGAGAATTGGGGTCCTGCCTGGCACTGACTGTTATCGTATGGGTTCAGCAACCCACTGAGTCATACTGAGTCCCCTATGAACTCATGATGGCGAACGATTAGTGTTCTCCGAGACCTTGGGCTTTCGAGTAGTATTGTTAATAAAGCCAGCTGATCTCTTAAAGTTAAAAAAGCATGAAGATAAGGTATCGAATATCGTGTTGAAGTTGCACTTCAGATTCAAGTACTGATGCAGCCGTAATTTAATATGTATTACTGTTTTGAATGACGCATTTACACGGGTTGTTCATAAGCTAGGACTAATAGCATTTTTTTTAGGAAATAGGGACAAAAATGTTGTGCTACTGAACATGTTCAAGATAGAGGAATATAAAATATCCTTAAATGGTATTACCAAAATCTTTGAAATATACACTATTAGACACTAGTTAAGCCCGTGTCTATTTAGGTTTTCCATTCATTTATTAGACGGAGTTTAAGCCTGGTTTAGTTCTAAATAACGATTCGATTTTATGTTTTTCTGGTTAATTAGGCTATGCTGATAAATACTTTTTATATGATCTCGCTTCCTAGCTAGGTATGTATAATATTTATTAATTTATTAAATTCTTACAACTTGGTGAAAGACACCATTTCAAGATGTGAGTTCTAGCTCATTTTTAAACAAAATGGCAGTATAATATTGAATAACAAATGAATAACCTATCAATCAAGTCGTAAATTAACTTAAAAAGAGCTAAGTTAAAATACATGATCTCAAATCATCATCATCATCATTTCAGCCGAAAGATATCCACTGCTGGACATAGGCCTCCCCCAAGCATATGTATGTTGGGGGGATATGCCATAATCGCCACGCTTGGCAGGCGGGTTGGCGATCGCAGTTGGTTGGTTAAATACTCAGAGAACGCTGCTGCCCATCCTCTGGTGAATCCCTTAGTCGCCTTTTACGACACCCATGAGAAGAGATAAGGGTGGTGTAATTCTTTACGTCCGGCACCACACGGACATGATCTCAAATAGTTCAATGAACTCTTGGAGAACTTAACTCAAACATAACTTTTTGCTATGTATTACTCCAACCCCTAACCAGCTCCTTAGAAAATCGGTTTGAGTAATTGTTTAGCTAAACCAGGCATAAACGCCTAGTTTGACATAGAAATATGTCTATGGAGTTTGACATAAAACTCGGTTGTCATAACTTTTTAAAAGTTCGGTCTAAACTTGTCTAATAAGACCCTGGCCCTAATTCTCGTAATTTATCGATATTTATCGATCGTTTTTGCCGATCAAGTTACAGTGACGCTGTAGTTCGTATCTGACAGCGATCGCCGACGATAAGAGAATGCGAAAAGCGTTGTTTTGATTGCAACTGCAATTCTTAGTTCGGTACGTGAATTAGCATACCTGAATATTTCCAAAAACTACTCTTTTATTTGAAGTAGGTAGCAATCTACCAATTTTACGAAAAAAAAACCGGCCAAGAGCATGTCGGGCCATGCTCAGTATTATAGGGTTCCTTAAGTAGGTGTTACAAACAAATCAAATCGAATGTTAATCACGGCTATTTTAGTTTTTGCAATAGACGGCAGCATTGGCGACTCAGAGAGTGATGTTAGTAGCCGCTAGATGGCGCTATACAGTGCCAAATGTAATACACGGCACTTGACGGCAGCATTGGCGACCCAGAGAGTGTTGTACGACGCCGCTAGATGGCGCCAAATTTAAGAAGTGTGTCGTCAACATAACACAAAGTTACTTTTTGTGATTTTTTCAAATAGAAAGTAGCTAAAGGAGCATTATTTGCTATGATCATTTTTCTCTAAGGTCAATGACCTTTGAACTAGGACGTTTTAAGTATTTTTCAGTTTTCTGTCTATAACTCAAAAAATTATAATCACATTATACTCGAAATAATTTTAAAAGAGAGTTTTCACAAAGGTCTATCAATGTGGAAAATTATAAGTTTCTACGTTGCATAGTTTAGAAATGGCAGGGGGGGGGACACATTGCAAGCCACTTTGGCGGGCTATATTTCGCAGATGGTACACCTGATAAAAAAGTGTTGTATGAAACATTACCTTCATTTTAGTAGACCTATTCAATGATACCCCACACGAGGGGGTGCAGCGAAACAATTTTTTTTTCCCCCATTTCACATGTATGGGCGCCACCCCTAAAGAACGTAAAAACTATTTTTTTATTCTTTTAAAATTGAGATCTATATGCAGACTATTTTTTAACAAAATTTCATTTACTTATGTTTATAACTGTAGAAGTTATTAAGCTGTAAAGGATTAGGACAGACGGACAGACGGACAGACGGACGGACATGACGAAACTATAAGGGTTCCTTGTAGGACTTCGGAACCCTAAAAAGCCTCCATCTTTATTTTTTCTGTAAACATGCGCACTTGATATCATCACGTGTGTTGAAAATATTCAGGCCAAGCAAAACTGTCAGCAATATTTGCGTTATGTCATCATTTCTTTTGTTTTAAGTATTGTGCTACCTATCATAAAAATTAAAGACGTGATCAGCATTAGAATCGTGTTAAATGACAATCTTTTTCAAATATTTTCCATGCTTATCAATTTGGTTTAGGTGAAAAAAAAGGTAGGTAGGTACAGGAACAGTACCTACTCATATTGTTGTTATATCACGGGATATTTAACCATGTAAATCTTTTTCTTGACATATATTAATACAAGTGTTGATAACCATGATAGTTTAAAAACTCATGTACCTAGGTAGGTACCTAGTAGTTTCCAGTAACGAAAGATTAAAACCTGTCTAAAGTTTTTAACGAAAAATAATGTAGGTAGGTCCGCAATAAATAGGTACTCCCATTCATAACTGCTGATTAGACATTAGATAACTTGTAATAAGTAGGTAGGTAACTTATTAGAATAATACAACATAACGCGAAATAACTATTATTTTATATAAAAAAACATATTTCTAAAATTCAAACGCAACAGTTACCTGTTTCATTTACATAAATTATACGATGTTGATTGAAAATGGAATCACGATGGTTAAAAATAAACAAAAAAAAAATGGAATTTCAAAACTCAATTTTACGAGTGCTTCCATTTTCTACCCAAAGTTCAACCCACTATTTAATTTAATTTTGTTTTCCTTCCACGTTCTACCCGAAGATTTTTGACGTTCCACATTCAACCCATGAGATATTTTGTGGTATGGTTAGCAAAATCAATAACAAAGAATAAACTACTTAGTTTCAAAACAGCGCAAGCATTCATACACATAGCCTTTATATCCTACAAATATGTCAGCTTGAAAGAAAACATTACACATGGCGTACTGTTCTTTTTGATAATAAATTAAATAGAAATCGGAATTGTGGAATAAATTGATTTAAAACACCTGCAAAACCTGACAACTGCAACTGTCAAAAGGAACGTTGCGAATTTGAAATTTAAAATAAGAAATCGTACTCACTTTTGCTCCAATCTGGTTACCGCACTGTCCAGCTTGCAGGTGCACTATTTCCCTCATGTTGCCGTGTGTGTGACTATTTTAACAAACTAAATATTAAAATTATTAGTTTGTAGCTTCGCGCGATCCCGTCACACGCACGGACGGACTGCCCGAATGAAATGAAATGAAAAAGGAACGGTGAACTGCGAACGAATCGGTTCTGCTCGGGGTGTGTGTGTGGCCGCGGTGTAAAATTCTCCCCGACTGTGGGGTAGATTTAGTATTGCAGATCACTTTCAAAATGAGGATTTAGTGTGAGTGCGCGTGATTTATAAGAATGATAAATACACGTCATCTGTTATGATGAATATTTCAGGAAAAGTTTACTAATAAACTGATTACCATGATTCAGCGGCTGAATAATAGTAATTGTGTAAAATGTAAATATTTACTTCCTGTTTCATCATCAAAATTAAAATTTACTCCAATTTATAGAAATATTAAATGGAAATGGAACGAAGGCGAAGTTCCTTAACGCTGCTTGCGGTAGTGATTCGGGAGAAAATGTAACGTCACGTAAGATGCGTTATGAGCAGGCATATAATTGACAACTAGAAGGGTTAAGTAAACTTTTTACCCCAAAACCGTTTTGCCTATTTTTTAGTAATTTCTCGACGACATAGCTGGCAACCCAGCAACATGATTCACCGCCTGGCCACAAGTTCACACTGACAATGAAACCATGAATTATAAATTAATTCAAGCACTAATTACATTCTCTATGCCGACGACCGACGACTTCAAAATGTTTCCGCTAGGAAACTTATAGTGTAAAGAAAAGTGTAACCCTTAGAGAATATATTTCTAAGCCCTTGAGAGATCGTGTTGACTGAAATAGTGGAAATAAAATAATGCCCCAAACGTAATTGTCTTTGCAGTGCAGGCAGCGTTAAGATTCAGCGAGTCTTATTTGAATTGTTAGCCATATAAGTAGATACCTATACCAACTATTTTAATTAATTAAATATTGTACGGTAGTTTTTTTTTAAATATCTGTAAAGACGCTTCTCATCTTACTACCTGCGGCCACGAACGCTGCAAAGCTTTCGGGAAACGTCAGGAAAATCAATTTAAATAATGGGTTATTATAATAGATTTGAGTACCAATTTTTTTTCATGTAAAATAAGTAATAGATTATGCCCCAGCAAGAAAAGACTGAATGGCTATATAGACAATTGTATATTCAGTTGAACCCAGTTTGGATAAGGTAATAACTAAGTAGGTATGGCAAGGCAATTCAGATTTTTTTTTTTCAAAGTATTCATAAGTTGTGTAACACTCTCAGAATTTGGACAAGTAACGCCACCTATCATATTTGACACGAACTGTAGGCTTTTAATTTAGCGTGCATGATTTCGTCAGGCAATTTTTCAATTAGCTCTGCTAAATTCACAGACTGTCTGAGACGTATTATTGCTAATTCCGAAAGGAATATTCCATATTCACCTTGGACCTTTTCTGGCATTTCGACCTTGAGAACACAGAAGAGGTTTTTCGACTCAGCCCACAGTTTATATGTTAAATTTGCTTGTGTCAAATTTATACAATTTATATATCAACAAGATCAAATTAGCGAGCAAGAAGTGCTGAAATATTCAATTTAAAATCATGTTCTTCATGACAAATACAACAAGTCTTACTCAAAAGCCATTTATCACAACAAATATTCAAATTTTTCAACAGACCCTGTTTTTGCCTGTTTTATAGTAAGCACATTCGTTCAAGTAGTCAATTTTATTAACTTCTTGAGTGAATGCTGTCTCATAATAAATTCCGTTATTGCTGAACATGACTTTCACACAAGTGCACTCGTTGTGCAGTTTATAGTTCTTAGTTTATTACTGAGAATACTGTAGAATATAAAGTCTCCTGTGTTTAATACTTTAGTAATTTCTTTATTAGGCTCGTTATTGAAGAGAAAGGTTTATAAGCTGCTGGCCACAGTTCAAATTGCTGGAGATATTTTTTATTAGAAAAATACTTAATATTTTTTCGACATGGGATGTAATCCTGGGACATATAAGTCCACTTAACTGGTGTATATTTCACTGCGCCTGCTCATCTTTTTACATACATCCTCATTATTCTAAGATTAAAATAATTTAGTTGAAAACTGAAAATATAATTCATGTTGGCAATAACCTAACTATCTATAATTTATGTGCCTTTGCCATCTTTAAATTGAATAAATTCTTCATTCTGCTGATTGCAATCGATACCAAGGCCTTTTTAACCGACGAAAAAAAGGAGGAGGTTCTCAATTCGACGCGTATATTTTTTTTTTTTTTTTTTTTTTTTTTTTTTTTTATGTATGACCACGCATAACTTTTTACAGAGTGGTCCGATTTTGATAATTCTTTTTTTAATGGATAGGGTATACCTCGAAGTTGGTCCCATTTAAATTTCAAAATCAAAATCCACCCCTAAGGGTAGTAAAACAGGGGATGAGTGTTTGTTCACCCACTGAATTCTTACCTGTTAACCGATTCTGTTGAATCTTGACACACATAAATATAGTTCTAGACACTACGACATAATGGAGACCTGGATTTAGATTTTAACCACAAAAAAATGAAAAATAAAACTTTTTAACAAAAAATTGAACCGACGAAAACAGAAACTGAAAAGCGAAAAATAACTAATTATGAGTCGGCGCCAAACAACCAATCAACGAAGATCATTAAATTACTTTAAATAAATAATAAAAACAACGTCACATCAAATACAACGTGAAATTTTCAACGATAAACAATAACTTTCCAAAAATGCGTTCTCCGCTCGGCCACTTGCAACTTACACGCACTTTGCTTGTTAAAAGTTTGTTTGGCGCCGACTCATAATTAGTTATTTTTCGCTTTTCAGTTTCTGTTTTTGTTAGCACAACTTGCAATTTTGCCCAGCCTTGATATACTGTTGCTACAAGAAAAGTATAAGGTATGAATGTGGATGGGTTGAAAAATAAGGAAGGCATGGTTTGAGAAAAAAAATTGATAGTTTTATCGGAGAAATGATATTACGACCGAGTATAAGTGAACACCGACATGACGAGAGATGTATGTATGAAAAAACATTACATTACAGACCTCACTGAATAAAGAAATCAAACTTTTATAGGTGGACCTCATGTGCATACACAGAGTACTTAAACCATTAAATCATTTAATTCATTTATTTTGTCACACACACTTATAATATACATATTACATGAAAAGGTAACAGGACAAATTACAGAGAACACAACATGTATACTACATAATATGTGTAGCAAGGGATCTAGCTCATTATTTGCTGTGTATATAGGTATGCACAGCACAGTACTTATGTGGATCTGAACAAACAACTCCACTGTTAAAATCTGCGCCTCTTCACGCAATAATTCTTGCGTTTTAACATCATTCACACTTCCTCGTATTTCTACTTAAGAATAATTACCGGCATTTTAGGGTCTATTACCATTAAATAGATGGTAAACAAGAAAGTACGAAATAGGGCCACTACTAATTAGAATGCCGGTAATAGGTGCTTTTAGTTACTGCCAGCGTTAGAGCATTTTTACGGCACAAGCAAAGTTTTATCGAAATTCTTATCACGTTGCCTGTTTTTTTAGTATTCCATTAGGAGGAAGAAGGGAAGACCGAGAAGAACTTTAAAGCAACAAGTAAGGAAAAAAAGATATGTCGTGTTCTATCAGGAATTTTCAAGGAAAGCGGAATGCAGAGAAAGATGGAAAAATTTCCACCGACGAGAGCCTAGGAAGGTATAGGGTTTTTTGTACAGATGAAACGTAAATAAATAGTAAATTTACAGTCTATCACATAACATAACATTAACATCACGCCTGTATTTACGCCTGTATTATTTACAGTCTACAGATAACAAAATGGATCTCGTAGGAGAGTAGAATTGAGCTGTTGTAATTTTAATGGTTGTTAAACAGTAGGAGGTCCACATATTCAGCTCACAGGAGAACCATGACCAGAGTAAGTTAACTTGAATTATGAATAGACGATAAAATAAAAAATATGTCTCTCGGGCATCGACGTAATTCCCATTGGTCGTTCTATTCGGTTGATGGGATTTTAATATTCTTAGTAGGTATAGCCCAAAATAGTACTTTGGTTTTATGGAATCTACACCATCCTCATGTCATGTCATTATTGGCTATCATTCCACCAACAATATAAAATTGAAGAGGCTAATACGATATGATTTGAAACGTTATTGCCATACTTTCCCCTTCGTTTTACAGTATCTTATGCAACGGTCTTCTAACAGTATTTGCGCTAATACGCGCGGATTTTTATAATGGCCGCCAAACAATAGCTTGCACGAAGTCCCCGCCATTTTTACTGTCAATTTGACAGCTAGACCTACAATTAGGGATGCCATTCGTTATTTTGTTATTACCCTTGAAAGAATCGTTGACCTGAGTAAAGTTCAAAGTCTGACTACTTATTGTTTTGCTTTTAGTTGTAGTGCAAAAAGATTTCCTTATTATATTTTTACAAAATAGATCAATGGAGTCGTAGAACCAGTCAGTTTAGTAACTAAGTAATACGTAAAGTCAAAAATAAAGATTTTTAATAACTACTTTTGTTATAAAAATCATATCAAACCGACAGACGAAATAAAGATCTATAATATAAAGTAAAATTAAACAACAAACCGTACTCTCATAGAATAGGAAGTATAGCCACGTGTTTCATATTTGAAACCGAACGGTAGCCATGTTGTAATGGATACCAGACAAAACGGTCGTCTTACGAGGCCTCCAAACAGCGACCTCTTTGTTATGTGTCAATCAATCTCTGGTGCAACTGATATGAGAATCAAAGTAAAAAAATCTGTGGATTGGCTATTTATCCTATGAGGTATAGGATTAAGAGGTATAGGAGTTCTACTCCTGCAGCCTATGGGTAAGGTACACGTAAAAGGCTTACAAAGCTCTGTGCATACCATACAATATAATGATGAGGATGCTGAGGATGTTGTTGGGGCTGCCTCTGTTTTGCAGCGCATCGGGAATGTTTGCTGAAGCGAGATTGGATGATTTCTACGCCATTATGCACAAGCGATGTGCCTCGATGCTGAGGCGATTCCGTCCTAATAGTATTCTAGCCACACTGGCGGACAAAATTGATGGTCCATTTATCAGGCACTGGGCGGGTATGTACGGAGAGACATCTATGTACCAAATTGTGCAGTAGGCAGCTGGTAAAATAAATAAATAAATTAATCGAGACAACCCTATGATCTTACAGTATACTGCAGCTGCACTTAATATACGTGGTTGTCACTGCGGGGGGAGATAATAGTCGCATGCTAATTCCGTCGGGCAACGCGCCAAAAATGTTAGTATCAATGGTGAGTATACTCCCTATGCCTATAGAAAGGTTTTGAATATTCGCCGTTCAAGCGAGCTGACCCCAGAAACAGCCTAACCCTTTAAGCCCCCGAATAGGCCCTATGGACCGGTCAGCTATTTTTGCATGGAATGGTTGACATGGTGGCTTAGGGGAAGGGAGGAAGCTGAGTGGTGAGCGAGGAAAAAAATCCAACAATAGCAGAGCTGCGCTGTGCAAGGCTAGCAAAGTTAAGCAAGATTCTATTTGTGGATTTTTTCGTTGCTCACCGCTTAGCTCGCTCGCACAGCTCTGGTGGAAAGTCACCTTTAGTTCTCAATGCAACTACTGCGCTCTTACGCGTTGTTGGGATGGTAACAACTACTATTTTTATCGTCGCCTAAAAAAAATAAACATCTCTGTTAAAAAAGTGCTTTGTAAGAATCCCCGTTTTCTATGGATCCGACGCACGAATACTTAAAGTTTAACAGCAAAAAAAAAAAATCGCTATGAAATGAACGTTGCAGGCGCCGCAATTTCGCGTGGTAAAACTCCTTCAGGCACCGCTGCGTATGCGCCGTTCAACAGAAATTGAATTTTCACAGATCAAAAATAGAGTCTAAAAAGCCTTGGTTATAACGAGACGTTTTTGCCCTGGTGCTTAAGGGTATCAACGATTTTCTGGGTGAAAATCGTCCCAGCGGCGCCTGAGAGGTTTTTTCTAAGATCAATCCTTTTATACACCACAACGGTCGACACGCCTTATTATTTGCGTATGGAACAGAAAATCTCATTACTTTTGGTCAAAAGAGTTTTAAAAGCATTTATTCATAGCTTTCTTTACACTATTAGAACTAACCGGCGACGAGACGGTACAAGACAATTGCATCTGATAGCCAAGTAGATAATCTAGATTACAAGGTACAGCTAAAAACCAGACCGGAACAAAATAGTATGCATAAGATGCACCGTACATAAGAAAGCCGTGATTTGTAAAGCACGCTGTGTAGCGACATCTATCGTACTACATGTGAACTAGTACTAACTTACTAGCCATCGGCGATATGAATGGGATGACGTCACTGAATCCTGAATCGCGCAAGCAAGATGTGACGCGCAGTTATCTTATAGAAACGCCCGCCATCAACGGTCGGGCGGCGAATGGAGACTGTAACGGCACACCACACTACACGCCACACTAGTTCGGCTAAGCAGCCAAGGTGCCTAGGTACTGCCTGCGTGGTAGTTATTATTATTATTAAGAGCCTGTACAGTCCCACTGCAGGGCAAAGGCCTCCCTACTCTCCTTCCACCTCTCTCTGTCTGTGGCTAATAAGGACCAGTCTTTTTGAAAGTTGTCCAGTTGTTGCGTGGTAGTCCATTCGTAAAAAAAAACCGTCGTGCTGGGGCCTCACCAGGGCAAACTCACCTAGCAGGGGTCTGCTCGCACGGGCGGCGTGAAACACTTAGGGCGTCCCTTCAGGCTCTTCAGACACACACCGTAGCCACACACGCTGCCGCGGAGAAATACCGTGGCCTTGCCCAAATTTTTCATTCGGCCCGCCATCCATAGGGTCCAGAACCCGACCTAAAGACTGGCCCATACTCTTATGGATCGTGACCCCGATACCCTCTATATTTTTAAGAGCCAAAGAATTTTTATTTCAAACTGGGTGCAAGGTCCCAAAGAGCCAAATATTACTTAGAAGAGAAGTTAGAATTAGAACCAACTAAGAAAATCTGGCATAAAACTCCTAGGATACCTACCTTTTTAAATTAAAATGAAAAATGAAATTCTTTGATGACATACTGCCATATTTTTCTAATCAATACCGTTCTGATTAACTTCTAAAAACAAAAACAAAACATTCAAATCAAATTCAATTCTATCAACGCCTGATGCTGTTGCAAAAACACAGTCGCAGACAGACTGTTTATTTTTTCTTTAATTTTAACATCTTACAGGGGAATGTTCTCTTTGGCCTCCTCCTTGCATAATATATTATAATTCCTTCCGTGGAGAATTGGCGTGGCGTGGATAATGGTCTGTGGTGGAAAGTGATTCCTCAGGGTATTCCCTCGTGCTAAGTTTCTCCATACATTTATCGTCCTCATCGAAGAAGTTTCCTAGTTTACTAATCATGTACCTACTTGTTACTTTCCACATGACAAACATAGGTATACAGTAAAGTACTACCTACGGGGCCTGGTGCGATTACCGCCTCACAGCATATATTAAGTTAACTGGAACTTTTCACTGCTACACAGGGGATAAATGCAGTCTAATTATACTTTATTGCCCACCATCACCGCACAAACCAAAGCGTTAAAACCTTAGCCAGACATTTCATACTTCAAATAGCACAAAAACAAAGCAACAAAACGTGGACCAAGACTGTTCATCACGAGCGCACTCCCGTTACGCGCAGACGTAGCAAATCGCACAAAAAGTCGACGACAGCGGCGGCGCAGGCGCAGGGGGTCTACTCGCGTTTGACGAACGACAAACGAAGTAAAGAAAAAAATAAAAATTGTTTATTGTCCCAGTTAACGACGCGCAACATTTAGATATGGACAGCATTTGGCAAACTTCGCCGAGTCTTCTCGTCGCCTATACAGGAAAGTTTGAAGACAAAGGTCTTCAACCAGTGCGTCCTGCCTGTCATGACTTACGGCGCCGAGACGTGGACACTGACAGTTGGGCCAGTCCACAAATTCAAAGTCGCTCAGCGAGCTATGGAGCGAGCTATGCTTGGAGTTTCTTTGAAGGATAAACCGGAGTGACCGACATAGCTTGTAGGATCAGTAAGCTGAAGTGGCAGTGGGCTGGTCATGTCCGTCGAAGAACCGATGGCCGCTTGAGCAGACGAGTTCTTGAGTGGAGACCGCGAATCGGCAAACGCAGCATAGCCCCCCCGCCAGGTGGACCGACGACCAGAAGAACGTGGCTGGGGGGGGGGACTGGATGCGGAAGGCAGAGGACCGAGTGTTGTGGCGCAACTTGGGAGAGGCCTATGTCCAGCAGTGGACTGCGATAGGCGGAGTTGAGTTGATGAACATTTAAATAACAGTGTAACAGAAATACAAGGCGGCAACTAACAGGTGAGTATACAGAGAATATAAAACAGAAAAACACATAAAATATAAAGAAAGTACAGTCGACAATCGACATAAAATATAAGGAAAGTACCTACAGTCGACCGCATGATAGTGGCAACACCAGGAAGTACGAACTTTCGTTCCGACTGATACCCACACAATAAAGATAGACGTGTGGCTTTTCCTGGCTGGGCCACCATGACCGATTCCAATTCTGATTGAACAGAAAAATGGTCGCTAATTACTCGAAACTAGTCGTAAAATATGGGAATTAGTAGATCCGTGGTTTTAAAGTTATTGAGGTAGTCCAGTGGCCCAGCCAGAACGGGTCCGTCCTGGCTGGGCCACTAGATTACCCTTATATCTTTTTAACCAAGATGCGACCACCTCTGTACTTCACCGTTCATGGATTTAGTATCAAGAATCTGATAAAGGTTTGACCTTACTTCTTCAACTCCTTGCGCTAATAAAGTATCCAGTTCTGCCTTTGTTTGATTCCACATCATCATCATCATCCTCCAGTCCTTTTCCCAGTTTATTTATGTTCGGCGCTTATTTAACAACCCTTACATATAGTTTAATCATTTGTATGTTTTATGTACATTATAATATTAATTTTAACTTCCACTGACATCGGTAATATTATTATTCTTATGATTGTTTTACTTTCCAGCATAGACCTCCCCCAGATTCTTCCATAGCTCACGATCCTGAGCTTTCCTCCTCCATGCACTCCTTCTCACACCTGCTGTTGTTCTTAGGTCGTCCTCCCATCTTCTAACTGGTCTTCCTCTTTGCCTTTTTCCTTCTCTAGGATACCATTCTGTTACATCTCTGGTCCATTTATCTTTCTTACTTCTGATGATGTGACCTGCCCACTTCCATTACAGTTTTTTGATTAAGTGTGTAACATGTAAGTTAGTAAGTTACATGTGATATAAGTGTATATTTCGACTACACACTGGGGCAAATTAAAGTCCAAATAAAATAAAAATTGATTTACTGGAATATCGTGCGTACATGTTTGAAGACGTCAGTAGAATAATGACATATGAATGTTAAGTAAGAACAAAGTATTATAATGAACGCCTGATGGAATTATGCTAGCAACCTTGACGCAATCTCAATGATTGCCTTTTAAATGAATGAGGCGTTGCGCCGTAACATATTCCCGGCCGTTGAAGCATTTCAACCCTTCAATTCTTCAGCGGTGGGTAGCGGGCAAAGACGGGTAAATGGACGCCGCACACACCCTCGAGAAGTTTTTATCTCTGCGACCCTTGCCACTCCATCGGGTCCAGGAAACAGGTGAAGAACTCGCCCCAGACGCCAGTTTAGTGGAGGCGTGTTTTCTTCAGCTAGGAGCACCATATCTCCAATTTTGAGCTGAGCATTGCCCTTCCGCCATTTTATTCTCTGCTGAAGTTCTGAAAAATACTCCTTTTGCCATCTATGCCAGAAGTGCCTTCTTATTGATTCCAGATGTTCATATCGCTTTTGGTTGTTATCCTCTCTGTTTTCAAGGGCTGGCGAGGGTAGCGCAGTTATCGGCCGACCGATGATAAAGTGCCCTGGAGATAGGGAGAGGAGGTCATTAGGACAGGACGATAAAGGGCACAAGGGACGACTATTGAGAATCGCCTCCACTTGTGCAAACAAAGTTAAAATTTCCTCAAATGTTAAATGACTATTGCCAATAACTCGTTTGATATGATATTTAGCCGATTTGACACCGGCCTCCCAAATGCCGCCGAAGTGAGGAGCGTAAGTAGGTATAAAATTGAACTTTATACCCTGTTGACTTGCAAAATCAGATATAGGCTCCCTATTTTGTTTTATGAACGTTCCTATTTCTTTCGCGGCAGCCACAAAATTACGACCATTGTCGCTAAATATTTCCGTTGGTTTTCCTCTACGTGCAATGAACCGTCTAAGAGTCATTACAAATGCATCTTTGGTTAAATCACTAACGGCCTCCAAATGAATGCATTTATAACGTAGACACACAAAAATACACATATAACATTTAATTAAGCGACTTCCACGTCCTTTACGATTTAAAATATTAAATGGTCCAGCGAAATCTAAACCAACGGACAAGAATGGAAAGTCAGGATTCACGCGCTGTGAGGGTAAGTTACCCATTTTTGGACACAACGTTTTACCACTTAGTCGTCTGCATCGCACGCAGTTACTAACAGTGCGCCTTGCAAGATGTCTTCCATTAACAGGCCAGACGGTTTCCCTAACTGTTGCTAACAACAATTGTGGACCTGCATGTAAGTTTACAAGATGCTCTTTTATAAAATATAATTTAGTTAATTTATGCGAGGCATGCAGAAGAATTGGATGTTTTTTCTCAAAATCACATGCAGACGCATCTATGCGTCCACCGACACGAATTAACTTTGACTCCTTATCTAAAAAAGGAGACAACGATAACATTTTACATCTTGCCGGTAGTTGTTTACCTTTTGAAAGCAAATCATATTCAATAGAGAAAGACTCACGTTGGGCGATAAGACACAACGAATGAAATGACTCCAATAATTCTTCTGCTGTAAGTACACCTACTCGTTTGTTACAAGGATGCTTCATATTAAATATAAATCGTCGAACATATGCAATGCGTTTTTGAAGCTGATTAAAAGATGTAAAATTATCAAAATTAATAAAATTTTCTCTAATTATTGACGAGTGTGTTTTAATTTCAGGTAAGTCTTCTAACTCAGGTTCTTTTAACACTGGCCAATCAGACTCGTTTTTGAGTAGAAAACTAGGGCCTGACCACCATAACTCTGAACTCAGTAAATGGTTTGCGTCCATTCCTCTAGAAATTAAATCTGCAGGGTTCATGGCAGTAGGAACGTAACGCCATGAAGATGCATTAGTTAGTTCAACTATTTCACAAACACGATTAGCTGCGAACATTTTTAATTTGGTTGGATCATTTTTTATCCAACTTAGAACCACACTAGCATCACACCAATGTATTATCCTTCCCGGCCTATACCGGAGAGAATCTGTAACAGATTTACACAGCTTAGCGGATAATAATGCAGCACATAATTCAAGGCGTGGTATGGTTGTTGGCTTTATAGGTGACACCTTTGACTTTGCGCATAATAACTTTACCGTGATGTCACCATAACTATTAACTGATTTTAAATAAATACATGCACCGTATGCGCATTGAGACGCATCACTAAATGAGTGCAATTCTATGAATATAGGGTTGTCACACAACACTAACCTAGGAATTTGAAATTTGTTTAACCACATTAAATTATCAGTAAATTTTAGCCAATCGTCCCTCAGATCTTTCGTGACCGGTTCGTCCCAATCTAATTTTTGTTGCCACATTTTTTGTAATATAATTTTTGGCTGAATTATGACCGGACTTAAGATACCTAAAGGGTCGAATATTTTAAAAGAATTAGACATAACAAATCGTTTTGTAATTACTGCATCTTTATCAAAAGTAAAGTTTTTGATTGGAAAATATAAAGTGTCACTGGAAGGAATCCATCCAAGACCTAAAGTACTTGTGGATTCGCTAAGAGTTAAATTGTCTTCATGGTTACAGTTCAGATTTTCAAAGACTAATGGATTATTGCTTTTATATTTTCTTAAGTTGAAACAACCATCTTTTAGGGCCTCAGAAACGCTTTTTTGTATGTAGCGTAAATCATGCTCATTATTGGCGCCAGTAATGAGATCATCAACGTAAAAATCCTTTTGGATTACAGTTTTGATGTTTTCATCATCCTGTTCCTCACCCAGCTGCCATAGGCAACGTGTACTAAGATAGCTCGCACTAGCAGTGCCATAAGTGAGCGTGTTTAATTCAAGTGATTGAATGGGACGAGATTCGTCCTCTCGCCACAAAATACGCTGCAAACTGCGGTCCTTTTCATTTACTTGAACTTGGCGGTACATTTTTTCTACGTCGCCAGTTAGCAGATACTTGTATTGTCTAGCTCGAACCAATATAGCAAAGAGAGAGTCTTGGAGGGTTGGACCCACCATTAAAATATCATTTAACGCATAACCTGATGTCGTAGCTGCAGAACCATCAAAAACTACACGTAATTTAGTTGACTCACTCTCTTGTTTTAGTACCGCATGATGGCATAGATAATAAATGATATTTGGGTCATCTTTGGCTAATGAGAGATGCCCTAATTCAGCATATTCATTTATGAAATTTGTATATTCGCATTTTAAAACTGGATTCTTTCTAAAGCGCTTTTCTAAATAATTTAATCGCCTTTTAGCTATTTTATAACTATCACCCAGACAGTCTGGAGTATCTTTTAGTGGCAGTCTTACGCAAAACCTACCAGTGATTTCTCTACGAGTGTGAGTGACAAAATGTTTTTCACAAGTTTTTTCACTTTCACTCATTATACGTTTTGTGGGAACTTCTTCTAATTCCCAGAATTTGGCAACAGAATTTTCAATATTCGTTTGATTTGATACGCCACCTAAAATTGCTTTATTGCAATGAGTTGTTTCTTTGACAACATTTGAATATATAGGACCAGATATTATCCAGCCTAGATGCGTATTTCTTAAATTTGTATTTTGTGGGCCAAGGGAAAGTTGCTCGTTACCCAATATGTCCCAGAATAGATCAGCACCTATTAAGACGTCTACTTGTGCTGGCTGATTAAACGTGGGATCAGCAAGCACAATGTCTTTCGGTAAATTTAATGAATTAATATTAACCGGGTATTTTGGTATTACACCGGTTAATTCTTTTAAAACAAGACACGAACAACTTGCACTGTATTTGTTAACAAGTGAGTGTATTTTAATATTGCAACTTTCGGCAATGTGAGAAGTAACTGTATTTCCTATTCCTATGACCTTTAGCGAGTCAATTGGGAATGAGTCTAATAAAATATTATCTTTTAATGCCTTTGAAATAAAAGATGATTGGCTGCCACAATCTAACAGCGCTCGAACCTTCACCTTTTGCTGGGTCAATGGATTCGAGACTTCAATCATAGCCGTTGATAAAAGAATTTGATTTGAGCTTCGATTTGAGAAGCTAGCAATAGTTTCGCAATCATTATCACTTGGCTCATCTACCATTATTAAATTATTATTAGAAGATGCAGCGGAGCGATGCAACAATGTGTGGTGCCTTTTATTGCACTCACGGCACGGTCCCATACGACATGCACCTGAGTGATGTCCCTGCCTAAGACAGTTGACACACAGTTTGTATTTACTGACATCCTTAAACCTATCATCTACCCCCTTTGCTTTGAAAGTGGGACAATCAAAAATTCTGTGATTATCATTACAAACCACACATAAATAAACATTTGAATTACTAGATTTATCAATTTTAGTACTAAAAGAAGCAAATGATTTCGTATAAGTATTTTTATTATTATTATTATTCTGGCCATTATGTTTATTTGTAAATGACCTATTGCTTGAACTAGGTACATTTTGAATTTTAGGCAAAGTGCTTTCGTGTTTATTACGATTTAACGACTCCAGCACGTCTGCGCGATCAATCATGAATTTATAGAACTGTTCTAATGTCGGAGTATCACCGTCTAAATTATTTCGGTGTTCCTCCCACTTAGTCAAAGTGTTGCTGTCTAACTTTGACGACAGCATAAAAATAATTAAAACATCCCATTTGTCGGTGGGTTGGCCTAAGCTGGCCAAAGCACGTAAGTTTTTCGTGACATGGTCTACTAAAAATCTCAAAGACCTTTCTGATTCACGTGGAAGTGACTTTATATTAAATAGTGAATTTAAGTGGTGATTAATTAAAATTCTTTTATTATTATAACGACTACAAAGTAAATTCCATGCTTCAGAATAATTTGCAGAAGACACCTCAAGATTTGAAATAATTCTTGCGGCATCACCCTCCAAATATGACATAAGGTAATGGAATTTATGGATTGGCGTTATACGTTCATTTTTGTGAATCAAACTCTCAAACGTGTCTCGGAATTCTAACCACCGGAAATAAGCACCGTCAAACTTGGCTATTTGAATTTGAGGTAATTTTAAACCTGCCGCTTGATTATCCGAACAACAAGAATGATCATGAACTGAATTACGCCTATGTTCACATTCGATTTTAGAAAATTTATGTATCAACGTCTTTGCAGTGGCAATGTTGACAATAATATCACTCTCGATACTATCGCGTTCGTCAATTTCTGCAGATAAATTTCCTGAATTTAAAACCTCGATCTTATTTTGCAGGTCGTCAACCCTAACCGACAATGCCTCGAACTTTGCAAGCTTTAAACTTAACTCTGTTAATTCGATGTTATTTAATACGCCAACATTCGTAACACTATTTAAATAATTCTTAAATTTAGTTATCTGCCCTTTAGCAGACGATCTACTTGTAATTAAATCTTTCAAACGACTTTTATCTACAGATTCGTTAGGCATTGTGAGTTAAAAAAAGTTGATCACGTATAAAGTTCAATAAATTATCAAAACAACTCTAATGAATGACTAATCGATTACGAAAATAACAAAAGAATGGCTCACGCTCCTCGACTCGACGACACCTGGCGAACAGAAAACCGGTTACGGCCGCACAGCTGATTGCATGCGAGCGTAGCGTAGATAACAATCTGAAATTATCGGCGTTTATATGTAAGTATTTTTGTCATCAAAACGAGGAATAGCGAAGCGACAGAGTAGATCAGTAGCTCTGTCTTGAAATTAAGGATTACTTTCCTTGAAAATGTAGGTAGGTAATTCTAATTACGGTTTGAATAAAATCTTTGGAATGCTATTTGTGCAACATAAATTAAAGTTAACGTTATCTTTGAATTACAATAACTTTTTGCACAAATACTTACTTGATATTTGATGAATTTAGAAGCATTAAAGCTTAATTAATGAACAAAGAGATATTTTTTTTCCAAACCCGTAGGTAGGTTAAGAAAAAATAAAATGATGATTAAATTTTATCGATTTTTTGCAAATATCTTTTATTTGCACAAATGAATTTGATTCCCAACAGCTAGGAACAATGAATTTAAGGTATTTTGGATGAGATTATTGGAAGATTAGGAAAAATAGGAAGGAAAGGGCACTTATCTTATTTCAAAGAAGTCCGATGCGCGATGTGAAACTTTCGCTGATTCACTGCTCGCTTCAGCCTGAACTCGTAGATGATCCTGGCTGCACCTTCGATCTTGAACCCCTTTCTTCAATCTTCAAATCACGCCAATGAAGCTTGTTCACCAACCGACCGGCACCGCGTTGACGAGATTTTCATCTGGTTTTTTCTTGATCATTTCTTCATTTCGCGAGTTTCTTGAAGTTTAGTTCCCCTCATGGGCCACCAATATGTATATTTCGACTACACACTGGGGCAAATTAAAGTCCAAATAAAATAAAAATTGATTTACTGGAATATCGTGCGTACATGTTTGAAGACGTCAGTAGAATAATGACATATGAATGTTAAGTAAGAACAAAGTATTATAATGAACGCCTGATGGAATTATGCTAGCAACCTTGACGCAATCTCAATGATTGCCTTTTAAATGAATGAGGCGTTGCGCCGTAACAATAAGTTTTTTTTCCTTATGACTCTTTTTATTTTATAATAAAACAAAGTTTAACCGGATTAAATCGCGTATATTATTTAAATTGGTTTCCCTGACGTTTCGAAAGCTTTGCAGCATTTCGTGGTCACAGGTAGACTAAGATGACAAGCGTCTTTACAAAAATTAAAAAAAAAAAAATTTAATTGTTTTTTTTTTTCTTTTTATTTTATCTTTTCTCTTTATACTTAACATACTTCTTTCTATAAATATTATGTTGACATATTTCTAGTTTTTTAATGTGAAATTTAGTTAGAGGCTATGTCTGGCAGCCATAGGTCATACAATGTACATGTCCGCGCGTAGCTCAAGGTTTCATCACGATTCATCACGAAATAAATTTCTCATTACTCAAAATGATGTATTTTCCGATTATTACAAGAACTGACCAGAAGAAAAGTTTTACAACAAGAATGACAGCCCGCGCAAAGCACAGTGTCTCCATCTTGATATTACTGCAATCAAATAGACCCAACGGAGTCACTAAATACATTTTAATTTATAAATGAACACTAAAATAATTAACCAGTCGTCGTGATAAAACTAATATTAATTTAGATAATATCTAAACATTATATAAACCAACATCATGCCAGATATTAAAATATGAAACAATATAAAGCGGAATTATCAGAACCACAAAATTAAATTAACAACATTTAAATTAATCATTTCATTAATATAATTAGAATATTCGAATTATAATTATCACAATATTAACATTATTTACAACATTAATTTAATTAATACGGATCATCGTCCGTGTGGTGCCGGACGCAAAGAATACCACCACCCTATATCTTCTCATGGGTGTCGTAAAAGGCGACTAAGGGATTCACCAGAGGATGGGCAGCAGCGTCCTCCGAGTATTAAACCAACCAACTGCGATCGCCAACCCGCCTGCCAAGCGTGGCGATTATGGCATATCCCCCCAAACATGCAAAGCACTGATAAAAACCGGCCCCTAGTCCCCGGCGGCCCCGCTATCCCTAGTTACGGTAGCGGCCTAGGTAACGGCGGGGCAGGGGCAGGGGCAGGGGGTGCGAAGAATCCCCGGCAGAGATCCGGCTACCATAACAAAAAAAGACTGGACCTGGCAACATACAACACACGTACACTGCGGACCGACGAGAAGCTTGTCGAACTCGAGGAAGAATTGAGCAGGTTACGATGGGATATCATAGGGTTATCTGAAGTCCGAAGAGAGGGGGAGGACACGATAATCCTCAAATCCGGTAACTTGCTCTATTTCCGGGAGGGCGATCAACTTTCCCAGGGCGGTGTCGGGTTTATCGTCCATAAGTCTCTTGTGAACAACATAGTGAAGATCGAGAGTGTTTCGACCAGGGTGGCGTACCTTATACTCAGAATAACCGAAAGGTATTCGTTGAAGGTTATACAGGTATACGCCCCGACCTCGAAACACTCCGACGATGAGGTGGAGACCATGTATGAGGATATCTCGAGAGCCATGCATGGCTCTAAAACTCACTTCACTGTTGTCATGGGAGACTTCAACGCGAAACTGGGCAAGCGCTACGATGATGAGCTGCGAGTGGGGCAATTTGGATATGGATATCGGAACCACCGGGGTCATCTACTGGCCGGCTTTATGGAGAAAGAGGGGCTCTATATGATGAACTCTTTCTTCAGAAAGCGTGAGCACAGGAAGTGGACCTGGTTGGGACCTAATGGTGTAACAAAAAATGAGATTGACTTCATTATGTCGACGAAGAAGCAAATATTCAATGATGTCTCTGTGATCAACGCGGTCAAAACCGGAAGTGATCACCGTTTGGTAAGAGGCACATTGAATCTGAACATCAAGCTGGAAAGATCTCGACTGATGAAGTCTACGCTCCGTCCAGCACCGATCCAAATCCAAAACCCCGAGAGCTTTCAGCTCGAACTTCAGAATCGTTTCGAATGCCTAGGGAGCTCAGTGGACGATTACAACGATGGGTTTGTGGAAACTGTCTATACGGTCGGGTCTAGGATCTTTAGGACCCGTCGTACAAACAGAAACAAGAAGCTCTCTGACCACACTCTCGAGCTCATGGCGGAAAGGCGCGAGATGATTCTGCAGTCCTCAGATGATGCGACTAAGTACCGGCAGCTCAATAGACAGATCTCAAAGTCCTTGAAAAGTGACCTAAGCCAATTTAATACCGAACGTATTAAAGACGCGATAGAGAAGAATAAGGGCTCCAAAGTCTTCGCAAGAGACCTGTCTATTGGGCAGAGCCAGCTTGCAAAACTGAGGACCGACGATGGCAGAGTCGTTTCCTCCAAGCTAGAGCTATTGAAGGAGGTCGAGAAGTTCTATGGACAGTTATACACGTCCACCCGGAAACCCGCTGTAAATCGGGCTAATGACCCAAGTGCTCGATTGACCCGACACTATACCGAAGATATCCCGGACGTCAGCCTGTACGAGATTAGGATGGCTCTAAAGCAGCTCAAAAACAACAAGGCACCGGGTGATGACGGAATTACAGCCGAACTCCTGAAGGCGGGTGGAAAACCGATCCTTAAGGCCCTTCAGAAGCTATTTGATTCCGTCATTCTCGAGGGGAGAACGCCACAGGCATGGAGCAGAGGTGTGGTGGTACTCTTCTTCAAAAAGGGCGATAATGCTCTACTGAAGAATTATAGGCCCATCTCACTTCTGAGCCATGTCTACAAGCTGTTTTCGAGAGTCATTACGAACCGTCTTTCGCGCAGGTTTGACGACTTCCAGCCTCCCGAACAAGCCGGGTTCCGAAAAGGCTTTAACACCGTAGACCACATACATACGCTGCGTCAGGTTATACAGAAGACCGAAGAGTATAACTTGCCTCTTTGTTTAGCGTTTGTGGACTACGAGAAAGCCTTCGATTCGATCGAGACTTGGGCGGTACTACAGTCTCTTCAACGGTGCCAGATTGACTATCGGTACATCGAAGTGTTAAAGTCTTTGTATGAAAACGCCACTATGTCAGTCCGATTACAGGACCAAGCCTCGAAACCTATCCTTCTGCAGCGAGGTGTGAGACAGGGAGATGTGATCTCTCCGAAACTGTTCACTGCTGCATTGGAGGATGTCTTCAAGGTTCTGGACTGGAATGGGCTAGGCATCAACATAAACGGCGAGTACATCACTCACCTTCGGTTTGCCGACGACATAGTAGTCATGGCTGAGACCATGGAGGAGCTCGGTACAATGCTCGATGACCTCAGTAGAGCTTCCGATAGAGTGGGTCTTAAAATGAATATGGACAAGACAAAGGTTATGTCGAATTCCCATATAGCACCCATTCCCGTAAGCATCGGAGAATCTACACTCGAAGTTGTTGACGATTATGTATACCTAGGACAAACTGTCCAGCTAGGTAAGTCCAACTTCGAGAAAGAGGTCAATCGTCGAATCCGACTCGGTTGGGCAGCGTTCGGGAAGCTACGCAATATCTTCTCGTCCAAAATACCGCAGTGTCTCAAGACGAAAGTCTTTGACCAGTGTGTGTTGCCAGTAATTACTTACGGTACTGAAACGTGGTCGCTCACAATGGGCCTGATAAGAAGGCTCAAAGTCACTCAAAGGGCAATGGAGAGGGCTATGCTCGGAGTGTCCCTGCGTGATCGAATCAGAAATGAGGAGATTCGCAGGAGAACGAAAGTAACCGACATAGCCCGAAGAAATGCCAAACTTAAGAGGCAGTGGGCGGGGCACATTGCTCGCAGAACGGAT
This sequence comes from Asteroscopus sphinx, assembly GCA_949699075.1. Classification (NCBI taxonomy): domain Eukaryota; kingdom Metazoa; phylum Arthropoda; class Insecta; order Lepidoptera; family Noctuidae; genus Asteroscopus; species Asteroscopus sphinx. The sequence continues at coordinate 2,540,748 of OX453023.1, read as the reverse complement.
GGCCGATGGGGCAGTAAAGTTCTGGAGTGGCGACCGCGTACTGGAAGGCGCAGCGTGGGTAGACCCCCCACAAGGTGGACCGACGACCTGGTGAAGGTCGCGGGAATCCGCTGGATGCGGAAGGCACAGGACCGGTCGTTGTGGCGATGCTTGGGAGAGGCTTATGTCCAGCAGTGGACGTCTTTCGGCTGAAATGATGATGAGGATCATCAAATATTAAACTTTTCTAAATAAAAAGGTATCTTCTTTGATCTTTGATGATCTTTGCAAAGTACAACAAATACAACTTTGATGATCTTTGCAAAGTACAACAAAGACAACAGCAAACTACATAGCAAATTCTAGAAATAAAGGATATTTATTTCAAAATACTTCATAATCTAATTAAAAGTAATTCATTGTATAAACTAGTTACCTCAAAATGGCAATAGATTGCGTTGTAAGCATCGATATTCGATATAGCATAGACATTAATTGGTCTGAGTCCGAGTATAAATTAATATTTTAATGTTATAAGCTATGGAAAGCTATATTACTCTCAAATAACACTAGAGAGCGCAATGTTCAACCAACGCCAGGAAGAAACATTCAATACTGACCAGTAATAAAGATTAATATATTAAGTTCTGTCAAAAAAGTGTAAACAAAATTGATGGCAACACTAGCGCGCCCATATACCAGGCCCCTCAGAAAGTATTGCGAAAAAAAGTTTTTATATATGGGAGACTGGCCAGTATAATGTTTTTCGAAAATATGATTATTTATAAGTAAAAATAAGTAAGTTCCAATTTCAAAATTTCCCTCCACATTTTTTGCGAGTTAATTCAAAGTATTGTGTCTCACTGAAATATGGATCTGCGCCGGGAACATTTTAGAGCTATGATTTTATACGATTTCAAGTGTCGCCTGAAACCGGATGAATCGTACGATAGACTTCAAATGGCATTCATGGATGAAGGCCCTTCCAAGGCAACCGTGTATCGTTGGTATAACGAATTCAAGCGCGGTCGACCAACTTTGGGGGATGACGAAAGAAGCGGTCGCCCTTTGACGGCTGTTACCGAAGAAAACGTGCTAGCAGTGAAAAATTTAATCCAAGACAATAGGCGAATTACATATCAGGAGATTCAACACATATTGAAGATTGGATCGGGAAGCGTTCACGAGATTCTACACAGCCATCTTCGCGTGAGGAGGATAGTATCACGCTGGGTGCCGCACAACCTCACCGATGCTCAGAAGCAGGCCCGGGTGGAATGGTGCCGTGATATGCTTAACAAATTTGAAGCAGGCTCGTCTCGGCGTGTTTACGACATCGTTACAGGTGATGAGTCCTGGATTTATCAATACGACCCAGAAACCAAGCGCCAGTCGACTGTTTGGGTGTTTCAAAATGAGCCAACGCCTACCAAAGTGAAGCGATCTAGAAGCGGGGGTAAGATTTTGATCGCTAGCTTTTTTAATTTGACTGGCCACTTGGTATCAATTCCCTTACGGGATCAAAGAAGCATTAATGCCGAATGGTATACTACCAAATGTTTGCCAGAAGTTTTCTCTGTTATAAGCAACAAGCGACCAAACACAGGGCTCCGCGGGCTACTGCTCCACCACGACAATGCACCTGCGCACACCGCACTCAAAACGAGGGACTTCCTGGACAGCACGCCAGTCAAACTCCTGGGTCACCCTCCTTACAGCCCTGATCTAGCACCGTGTGACTTCTTTTTATTCCCAAAAATAAAAAATCAGCTCAAAGGGATACAATTTTCGTCGCCGGAAGATGCGCTGGCTGCGTTCGAGCAGGCTGTAAACGAGGTGTCTGCGGCGGACTGGAAAAAGTGTTTTGAAAACTGGTTTAGGCGCATGAATCTTTGTATAGAGGCTGGTGGAAAGTACTTTGAAAAGATTTGATAAAAATATATGTACGTATAGAACAATTTTTTTTAGTTTCGCAAAACTTTCTGAGTGTCCCACGTACACATACACAATTTCAAAATGCCAATTTTTCCTCATCTGGCGAGTCTTCGTCGCGTCACCTGGGGTCTACTCGCGTTTTACGATATTCGAATAATCGTACCATTCATTGAACAATTTGCTACTCCGATCAGCCATCGTTTTCATATCACACGCGATGATCGTGTTTTGTCGTCTGTTTCTCTGATCTTCGGTCAGTTTCATATGACTGATTATGAATCGTAGTTTATCTTTATTGTGCCTTTTTTGTGTGTCTATCTTGTGTGGCTTTTCCTGGCTGGGCCACCATGACCGATTCCAATTCTGATTGAACAGAAAAATGGTCGCTAATTACTCGAAACTAGTCGTAAAATATGGGAATTAGTCGATCCGTGGTTTTAAAGTTATTGAGGTAGTCCAGTGGCCCAGCCAGAACGGGTCCGTCCTGGCTGGGCCACTGCTATATCTTGACAACCAAAGCACCTCGGGAAGAACTGTTTGCAGACAAAAAAAGTCGCCAATTACTCTAAAGTAATCGCAAAATTATAGAACTGGTCGGAGCTTGGTTAAAAATATATAAGGGTAATCTAGTGGCCCAGCCAGAACGGACTCCTTCTGGCTGGCCCACTGCTATATCTTGACAACCAAAGCACCTAGCGAAGAACTGTTTGCACGCAGAGTTGCTCGTAAATTAGTCTAAACTTGCCGCAAAATAACAGAACTAGTCGGACCTTGGTTAAAAAGATATTGGAGAATACATTTGTATCCTTATATTGGTACAGTTGAGTAGAAAAGTGTATTTATCTTGATTTTGATGTCTTAAATGTTAACACTGCCTACGGCTTCACAGTGCAGTAACCATTAGGTAACTCTTTACGAAAAACTACGTTTTGTTTTAGGTTTTTTTATAAAAAATCTGTACTCGGGTTTTAGTTTTTTTTTCTTTTATTTGATACTTTTTAGTGGCTTATCTCACAAAATATTATGAAAATTGGTATGTAAATACTTTAGGACAAAATGTTTCCTAAATTCGTAGATGAGTCAAATCGGTCAGTTAGATTCAAGACGGCGGCCAGCTAAAATTTTCAAATAATCTTAAAAAATCAGCAACACCGTTAACATTTAAAAACAATAAGTCGGCGTCGTTTAAAAGGGCTAATTAAACGCAACAAATCTTCTACAAATAGATTTGATCTAAAATACGTAGAATCTATGAAAATTAAGGATAATGACATGACGGTAACTTGAAATTATCAATTTATATAATTTTTTATTAAAAAAAAATATGACAACATGTATAGTATATTCATTTAGAAAACTTTCCATAAATTGTGAGAGTGTGTGCATTATTCAGGTTTCATACAAGTAGTAAGATGACTGTCTGGCGGTTTGGGTTTTTAAGGTCTACTTGAATAGTCCTGGTTGGTAGTAATGTTGTGCGTCGGGTCGTTGAGCTCTCTAAAATATGGCTGAGCTTCACGATGGCTGACGCATGTATGTACCATCAGTTGAGGCAGGATCACGCAAATTGACCTGGCACTTTCTTCAAAAGGCAAGTCAAGGCGTAGCCGTTGCCCTGCATTGTTCTCGCACAAATTCTTAATGCAAGATAAATGTCGGGACTCTATGAAAAAAGTAAAAACCTACTTCAAAAAGAATAAAATAATAAAATTTGTGTGAAACAGTTTAGGAAGTAGGTGCCTTTGATTCGGTTTGATTTAAGAAAATACTGGCACCGACTTCCTAAACTGTTTCACACAAATTTCATTATTTTATTCTTTTTGAAATCGGTTTTTACTTTTTTTTTTTCTATTTTGAGTGGCATTAACAATAGAAAGACAAGCGATTGCTACAATCCTGCATGATTTGCTCTCATCCATTGTAGAGTTCCCTTCTTGATCTCCGAAGATCTTCATCAGATCTTCATCAAATGATACTTTCTAAATGCAAATGCTTGACTTGCTGATGAATATACCAAAATCGCTATATGTATGCCTATAATATTTGAGGAGTTCCCTCAATTCCACATGGATCCCATCATCAAAACTGAATTTTGATAGAAATGGGAGTAATCAGGAAATATATCCTTTCAAATAAAAAAAAGAATTTTCGTAATCGGTTTATAAAAGACGGAGATCTGAGTTAATAAACATTAAAAAAAAACCGAATTTAAAACCTCCTCCTTTTTTCGAAGTCGGTTAAAAAGAGACTTTGATCGCTGAGTTTGTTACGGCGTTTCTTCTCAGAGGTAGTGACATAAGAATTGCTGACGTCACCTAGTTTTGGAAATAATTGAGTTGTAAAAGTAATTTTAGCATCCCATTAGAAAATAAATAATTTCATTTCGGTTAAGGAATTACATTAAACTTACTAAAACCAAGTTACTGATTTTTTATCCAAAACGAGGTCACCCAAATTATTAATTTCTGAAATTCTGATAAAAAAATGATTTGTGTATCAACACAATTGCACGCGACTGTACGCATCAAAAAGATGGCACCGGATAGTCTAGGAGTGGAACAGAAATTAATTTGCGACTAAATTTTCATCACTTTGCTGGACTTTAAATTCAATGGGAATGAATGTCAATCAACAGTCTATTTAAAGCTGATGTATACATTTTCGGTAATAATCCTATAAAACTGCAGTTATCGAATTAAGATATACATAATAATACATATTTTCGTCTGAACGTTTTCTTCGGGAAGGTTAGCTCTTAGAGTATCCCTTATGAAAATGAATGTCTTATATCTTTTTAATTACTCGCCGACTAATTCTGTAATTTTGCGACACGTTTCGACTAATTTACGAGCAACTCTGCGTGCAAACAGTTCTTTGCTAGGTGCTTTGGTTGTCAAGATATAGCAGTGGCCCAGCCAGAAGGAGTCCGTTCTGGCTGGGCCACTAGATTACCCTTATATCTTTTTAACCAAGATCCGACCAGTTCTATAATTTTGCGATTACTTTCGAGTAATTGGCGACTTTTTTTGTCTGCAAACAGTTTTTCCCGAGGTGCTTTGATTGTCAAGATATAGCAGTGGCCCAGCCAGGACGGACCCGTTCTGGCTGGGACACTGGACTACCTCAATAACTTTAAAACCACGGATCGACTAATTCCCATATTTTACGACTAGTTTCGAGTAATTAGCGACCATTTTTCTGTTCAATCAGAATTGGAATCGGTCATGGTGGCCCAGCCAGGAAAAGCCACACAAGATAGACACACAAAAAAGGCACAATAAAGATAAACTACGATTCATAATCAGTCATATGAAACTGACCGAAGATCAGAGAAACAGACGACAAAACACGATCATCGCGTGTAATATGAAAACGATGGTTGATCGGAGTAGTTCAATGAATGGTACGATTATTCGAATATCGTAAAACGCGAGTAGACCCCAGGTGACGCGACGAAGACTCGCCAGATGAGGAAAAATTGGCATTTTGAAATTGTGTATGTGTACATTTTATGACCTATGGCTGCCAGACATAGCCTCTAACTAAAGTTCATATTAAAAAACTAGAAATATGTCAACATAATATTTATAGAAAGAAGTATGTTAAGTATAAAGAGAAAAGACAAAATAAAAATAAAAAAAAACAATTAAATTTTTTTTTTTTTTAATATTTGTAAAGACGCTTGTCATCTTAGTCTACCTGCGGCCACGAAATGCTGCAAAGCTTTCGAAACGTCAGGGAAACCAATTTAAATAATATACGCGATTTAATCCGGTTAAACTTTGTTTTATTATAAAATAATGAGTCATAAGGAAAAAAAACTAATATCACATGTAACTTACATGTTACACACTTAATCAAAAAACTGTAATGGAAGTGGGCAGGTCACATCATCAGAAGTAAGAAAGATAAATGGACCAGAGATGTAACAGAATGGTATCCTAGAGAAGGAAAAAGGAAAAGAGGAAGACCAGTTAGAAGATGGAAGGACGACCTAAGAACAACAGCAGGTGTGAGGAGTGCGTGGAGGAGGAAAGCTCAGGATCGTGAGCTATGGAAGAATCTGGGGGAGGTCTATGCTGGAAAGTAAAACAATCATAAGAATAATAATATTACCGATGTCAGTGGAAGTTAAAATTAATATTATAATGTACATAAAACATACAAATGATTAAACTATATGTAAGGGTCGTTAAATAAGCGCCGAACATAAATAAACTGGGAAAAGGACTGGAGGATGATGATGATGATGTGGAATCAAACAAAGGCAGAACTGGATACTTTATTAGCGCAAGGAGTTGAAGAAGTAAGGTCAAACCTTTATCAGATTCTTGATACTAAATCCATGAACGGTGAAGTACAGAGGTGCAACAATTATTACATTAGTTAGGTAAATAGGAAAGGAACTATGGCGAACTTATTCCTTAGGAGAAACTATCACACTAGTCATGGGTAGACAAAAGCATATTTTTTTAAAGTATAGGATAATAGATCTCTTTGCCCATAACAACTGCAAATATCACCCGCAGACTTATAAATAGTACACACGGCTACACATCAAGCTGTACTAAACCAGTAAAGGCTGACCTCGCGTTGGAAGGAAACCTATATATATATATAATGCGGGGTCAGCTTATACTGGAAATTTACAGCTTGATGTGTAGCCGTGTGTACCAATGATATTTTAAAAAGTACAGATATGTTGTTGCGCGCGGAATCTGAAGACTCGAAAGCGTCCTAATTGGGACTTTTTGCTACTAGTCTGCGTCAAGCAAGGCACCGAGCGTGACGTGTGACAAAAAAAACAAAAATGCTATCATGTGTGTACAGAAAGTGTACTAATTATGACACGATACTAACTTAAAGTAGGTAACTAACTTACTTACTTTGCACTAGTTTATGTGTATTGTGCTGTTGTGCTGCCGCTGCGTACGGAACATAGTTTTCGCAATGATTTTCAAAGAGTAATATATAAGTCTATGAGTTTTCGTTAGTTTTGTTAGGGTATGACATATCTATAATTTTAAATATCATTGAATAGTACCTATTGCAATTTGCGTTCTCCAATCTGAGACTTTTTTATGAGATGTAGATTTGCTCTGGAATGCAATCTAGACAGCTTTGTCAAGATGTGGTCGACGAAGAGCTACGTAGTAAAGCTATTAGGTGCCGATTCACTCCAGCTTTTGTAAGTGCCCGGAAATAAATATCTAAAGATGTTGAAGGCCAGAATTAATATGCAATCTATCCACGATTTACCCTACTAGAGATAGAAATTCGACATATTTTGTATGGAGCTTATGTTCAATTCCAATCTCTAGTAGGGCAAATCGTGGATAGATTGGATATTAACTTTGGCCGTAAGTCTCATATGATAGAAATAATAACTTCTTAGGTTTTCGCGATCACTACACATTATAATAAAACAAAGTTTAACCGGATTAAATCGCGTATATTATTTAAATTGGTTTCCCTGACATTTCGAAAGCTTTGCAGCATTTCGTGGTCGCAGGTAGACTAAGATATATAAAATATAAGATATATATATTGAAATTAAAAAACATCCTAATTTTAATAGAGAAGATGGTTGGCAGCTACCACCTGTTTGGAACCCAGTCCTAAAAATAATCAAGTCCCAAACAGCACGCAACACTGTAAAAGATAATGATATTGTGAGTGATTACTGCGTGCATCGAAACGATTTTAATTAATAATATTTTACGGTAGATTAAAATATTTTTTTAGAAATATTTGTAAAGACGCTTGTCATCTTAGTCTACCTGCGACCACGAAATGCTGCAAAGCTTTCGAAACGTCAGGGAAACCAATTTAAATAATATTCGCGATTTTATCCGGTTAAACTTTGTTTTATTATAATGATAGAAATAATTCAATCGATCTGTCTGAAAACTAAATTACTGTAAGCATTATACTACGAAAACCTGGTTTCCCAAAATACTTAGGGGAAGTAAGCAAGTTAAAAGCACAAACAATGTAAATTAGGAATGAAACCTTTTTGTTTTCAGTGTCACCTAAGTGCACATGCTCCTAAGAATTGTCTCAAGTAAAAAGCTCTTATAGAAGCAATTGTAGGGTTGTAACTCTTCACTTTATCTCTAAAAGCTTCTTTACGATGTCGACACTGCTTAGAGGAATTTCGTCGCGCCGCGTCAGTACAGTAATCTTTCGACATGTTTGTCTTGTCACAGATTGGAATCAAAATTCTAAATTAGAGGTACAGTCCATCGCACGTCAGTGGTAACAATTTGACATTTACAGTGTATTTATTTTGTACGGGCAGTTTTTCCATATGCCTTAGAATATGTGTAATTATTCCAAGCTATATACCTACTGTCAAATTTCCATCTCTAGTAGAGTAAATCGTGGATAGATAGGATATAAATGGCTAAAATTAATAACCTATCTATCCACAATTTGCCCTACTAGAGATAGAAATTTGACATAAAATGTAAGGAGCTTATGTAAAATTCCTGTCTCTAGTAGGGTAAATCATGGATTATACTTCTATGGATAGTAGAATATTAATTTTGACCGTTAGCTAGTAATATATAAGTCTACGGCCGTTAGAAATGTACTTTGTCTTTGTGGCCGTTAGATCATGGATTATACTTCTATGGATAGTAGAATAGTAATTTTGGCCGTTAGCTAGTAATATATAAGTCTATGGCCGTTAGAAATGTACTTTGTCTTTGTGGCCGTTAGTCTTTCTGCTTTATTCGATGCCGGAGTTTCGAATTATGTCATGTTATGTGACACTGACGCCTAGGTAGGTATACTGGTATAATATCGTGTACTAAAAATAATTGTCTAGCCCTTCGCAAAATACAGACGTAATAATTATTCACGCAAAATCCAAATTAAAAATATTATTGTTCTCTATTTATGTCGGCAGAGAGACGTTTGTGTATAGCCCCAAATATGTCTATAGTCGGTGGCATTGTCTTTGGTCAGTCTGAGTGCATTGTGACCTCATTTTCCTTGCTACACTCTTATGGCTTCTGTAGGTATGGTCAGCCGCATACCAGTGGTATAAGCGTTACTACCATTCTAAAGGTGGTTTCAAATCGGCGAGGCGAGGATTGGATGGGATAGGCGTGAATTGAAATCTCGCTGACTCTTTCACACCGAAAGATAATATGTATTGCGACCTCGCGCTGTGCCGCCGACCAGCGCCGGCTCGCGCTGGCCGACGCCGGCTCGCGATGTGCAGTCAGCTGCATAAATTTGTTACTCCACTTACGAACAAACTCTTGAATAAGAGGGGTAACCAATTAATGACGCTGTTTGTACAGTTACGATCCTTCCCGGTGATACACTTTATCGACAAAGTCCCTTGAACAAATCCTGCTACATTCCACGCACCTACGGCTGCCGTCGAAGACTGAGTGCAAGCGATATTAGCCTTAGTGGTGATTCACCGGAAAGTTTGCTGATAGTACATCGCGGGTCGGCGCTTGTCAGCGCGAGACATCGCAATAATTGCGAGGCAGAGCGTGGCGGAGTGTGGCAGAGCGTGGCAGAGTGAGACCGCGCGGGACCTCGATGGCTGATGCGAGATTTGTGTATCCGTTTTGCAAAGTAATAAATACTCTATTCACCAAGCAATTCTTATTTTATTTTATTTGTTTTTATCCTTTTTAATTTAAATGTGTATGTTTTACCCACGGAATACTTGAATGGTTTTACCCGTTGTTTTTTTGGCACTGTGATTTGATACGGTGCCACTATAGTTTAATGTTGTACCAACAAATATTTCAATTCTCGCCTCGCACATCCTCGCGCATCCAGACCTTTCACACCAATGATGGGCGTGAGGGGTGAGGAGAATTAAAATTTCGTCATATAATTTTCAATTCTCACTCGGCCCATCCACTTCATCCATCGCCTCGCCGCCGCGCCGGCGCCGGTGTGAAACCACGCGTAACTGGCTTATTCTAAGGCTGTTCCATACATTTTGTCGAGCGAGATCGATGTGTTTGTAGGGAACAGCTGTTTTTTACGCGATTTAAGGGTTGCTCCCGTACTAAAAGTTGTTCGTTATGATCCCTTAAAAAAAATTATATAACGCATTCATGTCCTCTTTAATACCTAAGTTGCTTTTTATGCTGTCTTCAGAATTCCAACTGAGTTTCATGTCTAAAATATTTTCCTTTTATTTACTAGCCTAGCTCAATGTTAGTATACTAACTATGAAAACTCGTAACCCATTAAAGCCAGATAATTTTAAAGCAAACTGAGGAAGCTCAGCGTTCTGGCAGCGCGCCAATAGTGTCGTTGACTGGCCAGCCACTGGCGCCAGCGATCGCAAGAAACTAAACGCATTTTTTTATTCTTTATTTTGTACACACACCCGCAAAGAAGTTGTGTATTTTTAGTTAAGTTTGTTTAAGCAACTTTGAGAGTTGACTAAGGAAAGTTACATAGCTATTTTTTTTAATAATGTTTACAGTTCTATTTTGAAAGAGAAGTAAAGTTGTGCATTGAGTTATACAATGGAGTGGTGTGGTCTGTAATCAAATGGGGGGAAAACATCAAAGGGTAATTTAATATTGAATAGAAAATAAAAGGAATTGTTTCTAATAATAATAAGGGTTTAACCGCATTAGTCGCACGTAGAGTGAAGCTAATTCAAGTTGGCCCTAAAAGCCTATGTTCAGTACAGCTTACACATGCCCATGTGTGTTTCGGCAAACATTTTACGTGCCGCTTGCGGGCACACATCGATTGTTTTTGTGCTTTAACTTTGAGTGGAACTTTGAATGAAACTATCAATTTATGTCTTATTTTGTCACTGAGGTAATATGTACTACGTACATATATAGTACCTCAATGTATTTTATATACCTATGTACGGTGTCTTTGTGATTTGCCCACAGTTTTACTAAACTGTGGATTAGCCCATAACAACTGCGCCATCTAGGGTCCTAGTCCTAGGCGGTTGAATAAAATAATGATATTGCAATTCGCGTTCGCCAAACTGAGACATGAAGATGAAAAGTCTCATGTGATTGCAATTTCACCAGCTCCTTAGGCCCTAATTCAATTTTCATAATTCTGCTAATCGTTTTACCAGCCAGTATCAAAGATCAAAGACCGCATAAAATCCAGAAGTATGTACCCGCTAAATGTATATAATCATAACATAACACGAAAAAAGTTGCGCCATTGGCGATGGACGTTGCGCAGTATCTATGGCAAGTATGGCGGCTTTTAGTATGTTTATTTTATTTTTCTATCGCAAGCTATCTCCGCGGTCCGGCAGTGTTTACGGCCGGTAGGTCGTTACACTGTTCCGGGTTCCGTGTACGAATTAGTGTGTGTGTATTTTGGATTTTTACGAGTTTTTTAGCAATTATTTGGCTTTGCAATACGTCGATACACGAGTGCCAACGTATTAAGCGGAATTCCTCGAACTAAATCGACATAAATCGTTTTAGTATTCGAGGAATTATATATTCTACTATATGAGTAATTTGGTTAATTTTATTAAAAGTTTAAACCAAGTCAATTCAATAGAAACTTTCTGAAAAATCTCGTAATCTACTGCCAAACATTTTCTGTGGCCAAACTAGTTTGAGGCATCTCCGTTGACTTCAAAGGTCGTGGATCTGAGGTTTCATCCAATACGTCTCGTGGTACCAATTTCACAAACACCACACTTAACAGAGAGCCTAAATATTTTATGTGCACTAGGAGGATGCTGCTAGCTGCTATGTCTGCTACCCAATCAACCCCTTGAAACAAAGGATACAACAAAAAGCAATAGAATTTAAATCTTTAGATTTCGCTTCGCATGCGTAAATGCGTTAAAAATAATAAAATAAATAGTAAGGGTAGGCATATCTATACGACTTTGATCTAAGTGCAAAGTTAGTCGAGTCGGTTAAGAAACAATGTTTCTTAATAAGATATCGCTGACGTCACCCATAAGACGTATAGTGGAGGATAATTTCGATACCACGAGCAGTGTTCACGGTAGCTTAGTGGCTAAAGCACTGGCGTACTGAGCCAGGTGTCGCAGGTTCGAATCCTGCTCGTGAGGGATTTTTTCTTTCCACAATTTAAATCTTTAAAAAGCAATAGCCCAGTAAGCACAGTATGAATAAAGAACTTAATTGTCCCTCAGCAATGTACCTATTCCTTGCAAATAAAGCCATTCTGTCCTATCAGTGGCGGCGTAAGGAAGGGGTGATGGGGGTCCACCCCGGGTGCCTAGCACCCTGGGTTGACAAAAGGGTGCGACGCCGGCGCCACTTGGAAGCCGCCAGAGTATTTCTTCCCAAGTGGCGGTCCAGTGGACTACCTTGGACCTCCTGAGATTATTCTGTAAAATGGGACTCTGGGTTCTGAGTCTGTTCCGAGCATAAAGGTATTATACTTACGTCAGTATAGAAATGTCTTTGGTTCCGAGTCTAATGATGTGTCTAAGATTTGTCGTTTCGGTGGCTTCATGTGAAAACAGATTTTCAAAATTAAAGTTACTAACCTAACCTAACCTTGATATTGGTGTCGATTCACGAACTAAACTATAGCTCTCTTTTACTAATAATAGATACAAGAAAGGGATGGCAACAATTTTAGACCTGTCAAATTAGTTTACGTGTTACATTTCTTTGTATTTTAGTGGGCACGTTCCGAGATCACGACTAAACGTGTATGGAAATTTAAATTCTGACTAATGTGACAGTTCTAAAATTGTTGCCATCCCTTTCTTGTATAGACTATTAGTAAAAGAGAGCGATAGCTTAAAATAAGTTTAGTTCGTGAACAAGAGAATTGCCAATTCGTCACCAATTATTCACCAATATCATTGAATATTTTAGCAAAATAAAGTCATGTATGCACGTTTGGTTCTTGTTGTTTTATTTTGGGGGGTGCTCAATAGAACACCGCCCCGGGTGCCAACCCATGCTACGCCACCACTGCCTTCTGTTCAGTCCCATATTCGCTTTCCATGACAAAACCTGAGAAAACCTGACAGTTCAAACATGCTTTTGTCTTTAGACATAGCTATCTTCAGTATCTTCTTTGGATAAGATTAAGGCCACAGATAATATAATGATTAAGGCCAAAATTAATGCATACATACATATTATCACGCCTGTTTCCCATTGGGGTAGGCAGAGACTATGGATTTCCACCAGCTACGATCCTGACACACCTCTTTCGCTTCATCTACGTCCATTAACTTCGTCATGCATGCTCGTCGATTTAGAGAACTCTTAACCTGGCATTTTTTGAGAACATCCGCGATTTGATCGCGATACGTTCGCCGAGGTCGTCCCCTTCCAACTCTTCCATCCACACTCGCTTCGTATACTTGTTTCGTCAATCTCCTCTCGTCCATCCTCTCTATATGTCCAAACCATCTTAACATACCTTTCTCAATCTTTGTCACTACATCTTCTTTCACTCCACAACTCTCCCTTATCACGTTATTCCTTACTTTATCTCTCAAAGTTACACCACACATACTTCTCTAAGCTCTCATTTCTACTACTACTGCATTTATTCTGCTTTCATGTTTCTTCTGCCATACCCAACTTTCACTACCATACATAAGTGTAGGCACTAACACTACATAAGTGTAGGCCAAAATTAATATCCTATCTATCCACGATTTGCCCTACTAGAGATAGAAGTTTGACATATAACGGCCAAAATTAATATCCAATCTATCCACGATTTACCCTACGTAAATCTACTACTAATCTACGTAAATAAAGATTGGATATTAATTTTGGTATGGAGCTAATTTGGCCCGCTATATTTATGTTGGTTGATGTCCTGGATTATGAATTGGTTGACATCCTGGATAATGTCGACCCCAGCGAAGAATTAAGACGTGTCTTTGACGGACGTGTATCTCTGAGGTCAGAGCTTCTTTAAAAACCTGTCCACTAAAGTTTAAGCCACTTGAATACAGCAAATGCCTTGGTTTTTTTTCTATGGCAAAAGCAAAACCTATCTATCACTACACCATAGAACAAATAATAGTAGCTATCACTCGCAGAGCTTCGCAATTCGAAAATCAACAGGGGGCCTAGTACGAGTTTGACACTTCAATCAATCAACTCAGCCTATCGCAGTCCACTGCTGGACATAGGCCTTAGCGGATACAAGGAAGAACTACTGATTTATGAATGAAAGTCGACGAAAACTATGAAAGTATTCGTAAGTGTCAAACTAGGCCCCCAGTAATGTCAGTGAAAGTACTGCATTAGCGATGCTTACGACTTGCTCGTCGAAAGCCAATGATCTTTAACCTAACACGTTGTTTACTACACGTGTAAGGTGAAGGGAACGTTCGCTCTGCTCAGCCTCAAAAGGAAATAGGGCGTTATGATAAGTCTTTGACAGAATACTTACCTCCTTTTTCCGTTCGGACGAAGTGCTGTAGCAGATATATAGATGGCGCTGTTTTAAATTTTGCTATTTATTTCCACACACTCCTGATAATCTTCTAACCAATTCAAGGTAGACAGAGGTGTGCTGTAGCAGAAATATAGATGGCGCTGTTTTAAATTATTTTGCTATTTATTTCCACACACTCCTGATAATCTTCTAACCAATCCAAGGTAGACAGAGGTGTGCTGGTTGCACATCCAGGCAGCTCAGATCTTAGACCAAATAATCGGGTAAAACTACTTTTATTTTGACTGGTCGATTATAGTGCTAAAATTCGCAGTTAAAAATAAGTATCGATAGCAGTAAGCGCTCAGATTTTATTTTATAAATGCAGGACGTGGGTTTGAGCCTCAAGGATTGTGTTTCTCTTTTTAACCGACTTCAAAAAAAGGAGGAGGTTATGTATTCGGTATGTATGTATTAGCAGTTTTTTAACCAGCTTCAATAAATCAGTTTATTTTAGCTTCGCGTATCTAGATGATCTGCTCATTGGTTCGTTTTTCTGAGAATTTTTGGCCGATATGCGTGTTTTTAGGGTTCCGAAGTCCTACAAGGAACCCTTATAGTTTCGTCATGTCCGTCCGTCTGTCCGTCTGTCCGTCTGTCCGTCTGTCCGTCTGTCCGTCTGTCCGTCTGTCCTAATCCTTTACAGCTTAATAACTTCTACAGTTATAAACATAAGTAAATGAAATTTTGTTAAAAAATAGTCTGCATATAGATCTCAATTTTAAAAGAATAAAAAAATTGTTTTTACGTTCTTTAGGGGTGGCGCCCATACATGTGAAATGGGGAAAAAAATATTTTTTTTGCTGCACCCCATCGTGTGGGATATCATTGAATAGGTCTACTAAAATTAAGGTAATGTTTCATACACCACTTTTTTATCAGGTGTACCATCTGCGAAATATAGCCCGCCAAAGTGGCTTGCAATGTGTCCCCCCCCCTGCCATTTCTAAACTATGCAACGTAGAAACTTATAATCTTCCACATTGATAGACCTTTGTGAAAACTCTCTTTTAAAATTATTTCGAGTATAATGTGATTATAATTTTTTGAGTTATAGACAGAAAACTGAAAAATACTTAAAACGTCCTAGTTCAAAGGTCATTGACCTTAGAGAAAAATTATCATGGCAAATAATGCTCCTTTAGCTACTTTCTATTTGAAAAAATCACAAAAAGTAACTTTGACATCAATCAGACTTCTTAAATTTGGCTTCTTGAATTTATTATTATTATTATTATTTTATTTATTATTTATTTATTTATTTATTTTAAGTTTATTGTTAATATACTATTTTTAGTTTTTTTTTTCTCTCGCCTGTACCGAGACTGAAATAAATATTTTCTTTCTTTCTTTTTTCTTTATCGCTAGATGGCGCTACTAACAACACGCTCTGAGTCGCGAATGCTGCCGATTATTGCAAAAACTAAAATAGCCATGATTAATATTCGATTTGATTCGTTTGTACACCTACTTAAGGAACCCTATAATACTGAGCATGGCCCGACATGCTCTTGGCCGGTTTTTTTTTTCATGATAGTGATTGGATGTTTGAAAGAACATGAGCGAGGCTTTGCCCAGCAGTGGGATAACAAAGGTTAATAAAAAAAAAACTCATATTGGTTATATAAACATTTATGAATTAACCCTCGCAATTATCAACTAAAAAGTATGAAATGAAAACTTTTTTACAAAAAATAAAACCGACTTCAAAAACCTTAACTAAAAAGTAAAAAATAATCATTGTATGTATTTTAAAATCTTAACATAAACCTAGATTTTGAAGGCGGCGCGTGATTTTCATCTACATTCACATAAACTGTTTTTTACTATAGATATGCGCTCGACTGTACATTATATTTACATGACGCAAAGGGTCAATCACGCGCCGCCTTCAAAATCTTGGTTTATGTTAAGATTTTAAAATACATACAATGATTATTTTTTACTTTTTAGTTAAGGTTTTTGAAGTCGGTTTTATTTTTTGTTAAAAAGTTTTCATTGCATTCTTTTTTTAGTTCAGTTTCGTACTAAAAATATCAGATAGCGCTAGAGGCTGACGTGTAAGCGGTTACGTATTGAGGTTATAGATTGGTCTCATAGAATTACTTGGTCTCTATTTCAGTATATTACAATTTACTCTGTTTCTTATGTATTATAAGTTTGTATTTACAAAAAAAAAGTATATAAGTATTATATCCATTGTCTAGTACCCATAGTACAAGCTCTGCTTAGTTTGGGACTAGACAGGTGTTGTGTAAAAATGTCCCAAAAGTATTTATTTATTTATTTACTCTGTGTCCATCCATAACTTTTGATAACAATGACGTCCTACGTCCGAAGTTCTTAGTAATTTGCTCAAATAATATAACTCACTGTAATAAGTCTCACAATAATAATAATGTGTCACGATAATAAGGTTTAAATTACCAAAAACTGGAATATAACAAACAAAACAAAACAAGAGAGGTTTTTAAGTAAGAGGCAGTTTGTAAGTTTGCCTTTGCCTCGAAACTTAGGAATTCTATGTCTATTCTTATAGCGGATGACAAAATGAAAAGAAAATGAAGTATCTTAATTCTGTTTCGATTTTTGAGAAAGGAAATAGGTTCCATAGTCAAAGGTTACGATTTGAAAATTCTGAACTACATTTTTGAATTAATTTTTCCCGTTGCCACACGTAGGGTTAAATAGGTGTTCCGTTATGAACAGTACCACTTATTTCATATTGTTTAACTAATGAAAAATACTAGATATTTTCCAAAAATACTTTATTTAGGCTTGACAATTACGTATGGAATTAAATTAAATGGAATATAATATCTGCCAAATGACCAAAAAACTTGTTTGAAGATGCTACTGGTACTGCTGCTTTGCCTGTAACAGGGAATGGCGATCACTACCGTGAAATGGTTAACAATTTTTTGTTGCATCAAATGAATCAGTTGGGGTTGGAAAACATGGTGGTTCTAGGGCCACATGTCATACGGCATGAGACACAATGGAAACATTGCTTTTTAGGGTTCCGTACCCAAAGAGTGTCAAACGGGACCCTATTACTCTTACTACACTGTCCGGCCGTCCGTCTGTCACAGAACTGTATATTTTGAACGGTAATAAGTAGCCGTATGCAATTTTCTCAGAATATGTGTTGCTATAACCTATAACACCTATCACGATAAATACTAAAAATAAAAAAGTCTAAAACCAAAGGAGGTCCCCATAAAAGAAACCTCGAAAAACATGCATTTCTTTTAACGTTTTTGTTCCTGCTCTATCTTCAAAACGGTAATACATACCAGCGTCAAACTTGGTTTGATTATGGTGCATACTATGTAGTTTAGGAAATAATAAAAATAGGGTAAACATAGACATATATGTTGGTACCTGCGTAAGAGAGAGATGCTAAAATTCATATTTCGCTTACGGTGCGTTGATGTCTTTTGATGAACTGTCGTAAATTAAATCAGTTTCTAAGGTCGATTTTTCTAACTATTGTCTTTGTTTTCGTTTGGTGTAATGTACAATAAAAAATATAATAAATAAATAAATGGGTGGTACGGAACCCTTAGTGAGTGAGTTCGACTTGCACTTAGCCGGTTTTTATTTAATGCACTCTATTCTATTAAAACTGGTAAGAATTTAAATGAATTATGTAATCTGTTGCCAAAAACAGATACAGATCAGAGTATTTGCATATGGAGTCAAAGTCAAGGTCTTATCATGTCCATCTTGATAAGCAACTCCTAGCAACAGAACCAAAGATCAATACATTCTTGTATTCATACGTCCACGTACAAATGATCGCGATAGGAATGATAAGATCGATGTTGTTCGCGAATTGTGTTTTAGAAAACAGAGGGCACAGTGGAGGAGCAGAGGCGGGCCCGGTGTGCACTCACCCTGCCACTGGGCAGGCATTGGGGGGACTGTCCTTACCCCCCTGTAACCCCAGGAGTGCATACTGAGTAGTGTTCTCACACCTCTTGGGACCGAGGGTCTTGGCTTCACCGCCCGGAGCGCGAGGAAGAAAACCTCTATAAAAATTACAGGAGGTAGGGCCTGCGAGCAGCAGACTCGGGGTAGTCTGCTGCCCGACCAGCAGCCGGCGTAGCTGACGTAGCTGGCACGGCTGGCGTAACTGGCACAGTTGGCGTATAGCTGGCACAGCTGGCCTTGCTGACACAGTTGGCGTAGCTGGCATGCTGACCTGGCAGCATGCTGGCGTAGCTGGCGCATTTGGCGTAGCTGGCGTACCCGGGCGGAGTGCGTCCAGGAGGATTACCCCAGGGTAAAAAAAAATATTGACCATAATCCGGATTTAAAATATAGACTACTTTTTGTCTCGGGATATGAAACAGTTCTCGAGGGATTCGTGATAAGACTTTCTGTGATAAGCCGTATTACAAGCGGGCGAATCCGCGGGCATATAGACCAGTGACAAAAAAGGAAAGAAAAATAATGCTATTGACCGTGCATGCATAACATAAAAACCGGCCAAGAGCATGTCGGGCCATGCTCAGTATTATAGGGTTCCTAATTACAACAGAATCAAATCGAATATTAATCATTGTTATTTTAGTTTTTGCAAACAGCGCCACCTAGCGCTGAATTTAAGAAGTGTGTCATATCAATATAACACAAAGTAACTTTTTGTGATTGTTTTAAATAGGTAGTAACTAAAGGAGCATTATTTGCTAAGATGATTTTTCTCTAAGGTCAATGACCTATGAACTAGGACGTCTTAAATATTTTGCAGCTTTCTCACTATAACTCAAAAATTTATAATCACATTATACTAGAAATAATTTTAAAAGAGAGTTTTTATAAAGGTCTATCAATGTGGAAGATTATAAGTTTCTATGTTGCATAGCTTAGTTAGAGCTAGTTGCATCAAGTTGCATGCTACGTTCAGACGACGTCTGTGGTCTAGTGGTTCGAGCGTCAGACTGCTGATCACGAGGTCGTGGGTTCGATTCCCACAGGACACACATATTTGTGTGATGAACATAAGTGTTTGTGTTGGTCTGGGTGTTTCTTATGTATTATAAGTATCTATTTACAAAAAAAAAAAGTATATAAGTATTATATCCATTGTCTAGTACCCATATCACAAGCTCTGCTTAGTTTGGGACTAGATGGTGCTGTGTAAAAATGTCCCGAAGATTATATTTGTATTTATTTATAGCTTAGAAATGGCAGGGGGGGGACACATTGCAAGCCACTTTGGCGGGCTGTATTTCGCAGATGGTATACCTGATAAAAAAGTTGTATATGAAACATTACCTTCATTTTAGTAGACCTCTTCAATAATACCCCACACGAGGGGGTGAAGCGAAAAAAAAATTTTCATCCCCATTTCACATGTATGGGCGCCACCCCTAAAATACGTAATCAGAATTTTTTTATTCTTTTAAAATTGATATCTATACCTATAATATTTTTTTACAAAATTTCATTTACCTATGTTTATAACTGTAGAAGTTATGAAGCTGTAAAGGATTAGGACAGACGGACAGACGGACAGACGGACAGGCGGACAGACGGACAGCCGGACAGCCGGACAGCCGGACAGACGGACAGACGGAGAGACGGACGGACATGACGAAACTATAAGGGTTCCTTGTAGAAACTACGGAACCCTAAAAAGACAAGTTAACGTGTCTTATATAAGACATTGTTTGCCACAAGGCATGAAGAAAACCTCTATAGAAATTACGGGAGGGTAGCCTGCGGGCGGCGGACTCTGGGTAGTCTGTTCCCGACCAGCACCGACCAACCGTAGCTGGCGTCGTTGGTATTGTGGCGTAGCTGGCGTAGTTGGCGCAGTTGGTGGAGATGGCGCAGCTGATGTAGCTGGCCAAGGCCCGTGAGGTGGAGCGCAATGAGCGCGCGAAAAGGATGACAACTATGCAAATGTGACGCAGTACACCACACAAGAAGCCAGCACCTTGGAGGCCACGCCACAATAGATCTTTTAAGGTCGCAGTGGCTTCGGGGAGTCCAAGACCGCTACTCCTTCGTCAAAGTAATAGACAACATGTTATTGAAATAACTGAAAACCTCTTATGGGGTCATTGTACTCATCAGTTTGAACAACTTTTATTATAGGATCAATCCTGAAATCGCGAAAAAAAAACCACTTGTCAGCTAAATTTTTGTTCACATGAATCGACAAAATCAGGGATCAGCTGATTTTTTTTCGCGATTTCAGTGTTGGTCCCATAGTAAAAGTTGTTCATACTGATAAGTACAATGACCCCTTAAGAGGTTTTCAGTTATTTCAATAACATATTGTATAGTAGCAGTTGTTCTGAGGCTCAATCAGTAGGTAAAACTTTAAAAAGAAACTTTAAAAAGTCCCCCTCTGCAATCCTGTTGAGAATGAATGAGAGAAACGTAGTATATTTGATCGAAGAACGTAGGTAATCATATTATTAATTATAAGTAGATTAACAGAGGTTAATGCATGTTTTATTATTAATGATTGAACCGATTAACTTCTGAGAAAACTTTTCATGTCAACAAGAAATAACTGCTATGACTAATTACAATAATTAGGGGCTAATAACCTCGTTTAATTATACCTGTTATCTAGTATTTGATTTCATCATCATCACCATCAGCATCAGCCCATTAGCGTCCCACTGCTGGGCACGGGCCTCTTCTGAGAATGAGAAGGTTATGGCGTCTACGTAGTGCGGGTTGGCGGACTACACACACCATCGAGATCTGTATGGGATGGAGACTAAGGAGTATTTTATTTATTTCAAGTTTGTTTCTTTGCCGGTGTGGTCTTCCGTAGCGGTTGTAAAAGGTGACACTGACAAGACGGTCGTTGATGAACTCTTTAAGATACTTTAAGTTTTTTTTTTTTTTTTGTTATTGATAAAGCATCTGCTTTATTTATATTACAATCTAGCGGTTAAGGCTAATAAGTAATTTAATTTTAACTTCTAAACAATTAAATTCTAAGAATGCGTCCTATAACACTTTCCTTAGTTTCTAATTAAGGTGAAGACACTTTGTTCATGTGTTCTTTTTAGCACTTATTGTTTTTCACTCTCACTAACTACTCATAAACTAACTCAAAGGGTTTTTTCCTTTTGAGTCTTCTTGTTAAATCCGTGTTGTCGAGGAGCTGTATTGCCTCGATGTTCACGTGATGATGAAGCCTATGTTCATGAGCTTCTGCGTATTTTTTGATAATTGTGTTCACGAAGTCCATTTCTAGGTCCCGGTGGAGATCGCAATTTCTAATATACCAGGGCGCATTGACGATGCCCCTCAGTACTTTGTTATGGAATCGTTGGATGATTTGTCGATTACTCTGTTTGGTACAGCCCCACAACTGAATACCATATGTACCATATGTACTTTAAGATAAAGTAAATATATTGCTTTTTTTAATGTAAAAAAAAGTAAATCACAAAACACACATTATCATCTTCCCAACACTAAAAAATTACTAGCTTGCAACAGCAGCCTCACTGTCACAGACCGAAATGGAGCTGTTCTCAGCTACTGAGTCATTTGCTTATCGCTCCTATAAATTATTGTAAGTATTGTAACACTACAGTGGTTTGCTGGTTTGCCCCGAATGAAGTCAGTGACACGTGGAGCCCCTCCCGTGCCAGAATATTCGTCATGGACAATAAGGTCCCCCGAGGGATAAACATCACAAACTATGGAAAGACCATACTGAGTGCAGGCAGGCCAAAGAGGCACTTCCCATAATTGACGGCCGTTTCACAAAACAAGCCCTTCGACTGTCAAAACAACAGCTGCGTATAGTCACAGCTGCTATAACTGGCCACGGGTCCTTTAACAAACATATTTTTGTCATAGGTGTTACGGACCGCCCACTATGCAGAGCCTGCATGGTGGAAGACGAGACAGCAGCCCATGTGCTTCTAGACTGCCCTGAGGTCGCCACATACAAGGCCAGTACTTCGGCAACCCAGGTACCCTCAGAGAGATCACCAGTAACACCAAGGCGTTGCTGGCCTTTTTTGAGGAGTTGGGGTGGATCGAGTAAGTTCCCACCCGTACGCAAAAGACATTAGACGTGGAGTTGCACAAACCAGCCCGTTATACTATACTATAGTATAGTAACTATACTACCTATAAGGTCCCACGAAGAAGAGTTATTGCCCATGCCCAGGGTGCACCGGCCCAACAAACTGCTGTTCCTTCCAGACGTATCCTGAAGGACCAGCAGCCATCAGACACTTGAGGTTTTCTGGCCTAGCACCCCAAATCTTGCAACCTTAATGTAATGTATCATCATCAGCCTGTATCGACCCACTGCTGAATATCTTCTCTAAAATATTATTAGCATTATTTTATTTATTATTTATATATCGCAATTGATTGGTTCAGTTGAAAACCAGCGTCAGGCACTTGTTGCCTGGCATTTATGCTGAACTGGACCTTTTTGGCACAGTCGCTAGACACACAGCATCGATGATCCATTTTTTGTATATTTAATTGTGTTCCTGTTTAATTGTGTCTGTGTATCTATGTGCTTTGTGTCAAATAAATGTTTCTTTCTTTCATTCAATTACCACTACCAATGTATTGGTTTTGACTGTAGTCAAACCTGGATATGAGTGAGAGTTCAAGGGACCGGAATCTTTATCTCGCTCATTGAGGTTTTTCACTTAACCAAGTTTCTCACTTATAGAGGTGCAGGAGCGGTTTTTCTCACTTACAGAGGTAAATAAATAGCTAGTACTAATCTACATATACATACAGTATAGTTTTTATCGTGGGTTTGCAAAATGCAATTTTCTACGTTAGGGAATTCAGAAACTCTAATATCCCCTCGTCCCTCAGAGCACTAAGACTTTACAGAATCTTTAGATTTTATGATCTTAAAAAAGGTGAATTCTGGCTAACCGAAATCACTCTGTAGTTCAGTAGTTCATTTCACGATTTCCCGCTCTCGAACGCGTTCACAATTTTAAGTTTTACCACTTTGATTTTTCGTTTTCTAGAGAAAGAATGTGTCTAATATTTCTTTGCAATTGATAACATCTATAAGTATCAACTGTAATAAGTTTGACAAAAAGGTCGGTGCAGATGCACATTTGGCCAATCTAAAAGAATGCGGTGCAAAAACAATGCCACAAAACCCGGATTTTAGAGCCCAGAACCCGGACATGTCAACAGGGTTTTTTAAACATAGTGTAATAAAAACACAGTGCGGGCACAGTGTGTGTGTCACGGGCGGCCCAAGACTTTAAATTTTTAAACCCGGACTACAAACGAAGCCCCGCCCGGACGCTCCCCGGATGCCCACTAAACTAGGACAAATCCGGGAAAACCGGCGGACGGATTGCAACCCTACCAAGGAGGGACATAAAGACACTCGATTTGTTGTTTTTTTGTTAGTTAGGCGAAACATTTTTTTTTTCCAAAAAACTTAGTACACTTAACTTAGTAACTATTACAAATAATAGTTCGGTAATATATTTGCGTTAGTTCCACGAAATTTAGAAAGTGTCATAAATAACAGATACTAAATACCATAGACTTAACTTATATTACTAGCGTACTAAATACGCTCAACTCTCGCTTAAAGAGGTATAGGGCATGGCATGGCAGTCTCAGCTATAGAGGTCAAGACGTGAAAACGACTCTCTTATATAGAGGTTTCTGTTTCTCGCTGGTAGAGGTTTTCGAGGCTTGAAATGACGGGACCTGGCAATTACTCTCACTTGTAGAGTTTTTATGTTTTGTAGAGTTTTCTCGTTTATCCAGTTCTCACTCATCCAGGTTCGGTTAGTAACAAATTACAAAATCATAAAAAGTTTCATTCAAGACAAGACTACTTATACTGGTTTTGTTACCATCAATATACGCTTTTGACTCAAACCAAATATTTTGGTCTGAAGCATTGAGCTATCTATTAACTACCTCAATGGTCTGAGGCTTGCCGCTTGACTCATTGGGCTTGACTATACCAAACCAATCCCCCCTGCTTTGCGCCGATTGCTTCAATCTTCCCTGCGATCAGCCAACGGATCGTTTTCTCATCTGCCATCACATTTATTAAATGTTAACATGTTCATTAGAATATTATCATACAAATCAGTCCTTATCAATCTTAGACCAACAGGAAAAAGGTGTCTAAGTCGTCTAAGTTATCAATAAAATTCTTAAAATCAAAAAACAAAAAATTCAAGCAAACGACTCCGAATGCAAAAACTATATTGTTATTCAAGTTGTTAACTTATAACTTTATTTCTTAGTTAGCAGACTTGTTTATTTCATTATATCTCAACGATAGCCAGGGAATACATGTGTGTTTTAATAATTTATTATTTATTTTGCCATTTTCGATAAAAGGTGCAGAATAGAGATGTGTCATTTTAGTAATAATTCGTCGGTGATTTGAATTCCGAACATTAGACTATCGTGCTATCGATTTGAATAGAGAATTTGATATTAAAATATCAAAGAGGTTTTATTTGCGGATAATTTATTTAGAAAAAAAACCAAAGTGTGTTCATTTTAGATACAATTTTGTTAATTTTTGTGTGGTTTTATCAAGTGTGTGTAGTTGTATCACGGAAGTTGTTAGATTGAACAGGGGGAAATGATTGGTTGGTCAAAGACGTGGAGTCCAAAGTAACCGGTCACTAATGCACCATTGTGACTGCCAAACTAAGCACTTTATTTCGTTACTATTACGCGTGACTTCAAACTGTGCTGACGTCCCTAGTGCAACAGCTTCCAGTTTTACATAAGTTTTCGAAGTATTTCCTTGAAGATACGTAAGTATTTTATGTTTTTATAAAGTAAATAGTGAGTAATGCATATAGGTAATCAGTTGTTTATGCTCATTGAATGCGCAATTTATTTATTTTTATCGATTGAGATTGAGAGAAAGCAGTTTATTGCATGACATTCAGTTCTTGAGGACATTCTATCATTGAGGACATAAAAGTTCCCTAGTTAGTAAATATTTTGTTTTTTATAAAAATATTAAGAAACCCAAACAGTCGTCCACGGTACAGTCGACCATGCGTCAGTGGTAACAGTTTGACCTTGACAGATTCTTTATTTCGTAAGCGGTAAAGGAGGTTTTCGCAATTCAAGTGTTACCACTGATGTGCGGTCGACTGTAGGTACCATTAGGGTGAATGTTACAGGGTAGGCCACGAAATTCAAAATTTCTTGCGTTTTTTACAAATTGTAGCTCTATTTCGCGTTGTATATCGGTCGAAATACGATTCGCGACAGTAATAACAATATATCTACTGAACAATACTCATAAAAAATATTAACCTAGCTCTTTAAGCTGTACAAACTCGATAATATTAATTTTCGATCAAATTATCGATTTTCAAGCTTGTAGAGCTTATAGAGCTAGGTTTCAGTGGCGAAGGGTCCATATAACATGATTCCCACCGGCTTTCCTTTAGGAATTGCTTAAATACAGATTAACGACATTTCTATGCTAATTTATTGTTCTAAAGTACAAAAAAAATATGTAAAATTAAATTAAAAGTTGTTAAATTGTTTTATTATTTCATTATAGTGCGATCTTAGCTATTTTAAGATTTTTATTTTAGATACTTACCACAGTACCTACGGCTTCCCTTCTGAAAATATTCACCCTTCGCCACTGCTAGTTTTATATTTTTTTATGAGTTTATTCAGTAGATATGATTATTGTTATTACTACCGCGAAATATTTTCATTGATATACAATACAATACAACGCGAAATAGAGCTACAATTTGCAATTGCAATTTTCAGTAGCATTAAACTTAAAAAGAATGTTACCTAAACATCCACATCAAAATTGTTCTTTTTGAAATAATCGGCGTTTACATAATGAAGCAACATCATCGTTATGTTGCGGTCGACAAGTTGCTCAATACAGTTAAGTACTTCCATTGTTTAGGAAGTTGATAAAATGCATAAAAATAACTAGGTACCTAATTATGGCAATTAACTTATCGTCAAAGATAATTACGAAGACACCACACTGTCTTGTTTTAATTTTGGTCAGTTTTTTAGGGTTCTGTACAGTGGTGTTAGTCCTAAATGGGCCCTGTAAAAAAAAGGGGGCCCCAACAAATGCTGATACATTTGTTGGGGGCCCCTTTTTACCCGACTGCGGCGGACACGGAATAAAAAAAATCTAGTTCCATGGCGGCGAAGCCCAACAGGACGATTGGCTTTTTTACAAAATAAACAAAAATACCTACTAGCATTAACAAAATAAGTACCATTTAACTATAAGAAACTATTATAACCACCTACCTACATAAGCGTGAATTACTAAATCCTAGGATCCAAGTCAATCAATTAGACACAATAGCAATGTTCTTTATTAAAACATCCATAGCTGAATAGACATAATTTCAAATGATGTCTGCCACCAGGAAAGTCATCTCAAAAATGATTAATCTGTTCTAGTTGACTAGAAAATATTATTTTTGCCATTATTCATTCATCACGGGCCTCTTATCAATAAGAATTTAAGATTGTAGATAACATTTTACGAATTTTTGCTCAATTACTTTACACGCGTTAGGGCCCCTGTAGCTCGGGGGCCCCGTATCATTTCTACGGTTGATACGGCGGCGGCGGTAGCTACGCCGCTGGTTCTATACCTCAAAAGAAAAACGGAACCCTTACAGGATCACTTTATTGTCTGTCCGTCTGTCTGTCTGGCTGTCTGTATATCAATCCGACTAGTTATTCCCGTTTTTATCGACAATGGCTAAAGCTATCCGACTATAATAACTGAAAATTGTAATAACTATTGTATGTATCTATCATTATAATTATATTATATCCAATAAACCAATTAATGAACGTGTAAAGTAAATATTGTAATTTTTTCGTTATTTTATTATTATAAAATTAATTAAAATGAACTGTGCGGGCTTGGCCTATAGCAATAAAAATCGCGGGTTTCCCTGGACGCCCGGATCCGGGGAAAGCCGGACAGATGGTAGCCTTAGATATGGCAGAAGAAGGATAAAAGAGCATTGAGAAGTATGTGTGGTCAGTATTATATTATCTGTGGTGTGGTGTAACTTAGAGATAAAGTGAGGAATAGCGTGATAAGGGAGCGTTGTGGAGTGAACGAATATTTAGTGACGAAAATTGAGATGGTTTGGGCACATAGAGAGGATGGACGAGAGGAGAATAACGAAACAAGTACCTATACGAAGCGAGTGTGGATGGAAGAGTTAGAGGGGACGACCTCGGTGAAATTATCACAACGCGGAAGTTCTCAAAAAAGGCTAGGTGAAGAGCACTCTAAACTGACGAGCATGCATGACGAGGTTGGTAAACGTAGATGAAGCAAAAGAGATGTGTCAGGATCGTAGCAGGTGGAAATCCATAGTAACTGCCTACCCCAATGGGAAACAGGAGGGATAATATGTATGTGCAATTCAACTTTGCTATAGTTTCAATTGGTATATCGGTACCGCATAAATCTAAATCGACATTGTGGCAGTTGTGGTCTGTGGAAATGGAACGATAGGCGAAGGGTACATGTTGAAATATGATCCATATTGATCGCAAGAGCCACTGGACCATGCATACGATCAATCCCCGCAATCGCATTCAGTATTGGAGGAGTCTCGCGTAGCCACCTTTGCACAACGAAAAGGTCTTCATCCAAGGCCACATACCGATGAGCGCAATTATGTTTTTATGTGTTTAGATCAGGAGGAGCATAAAGCTATTATATCGATAGTTTAATTTGCAAACCAGCCAACTCCAATCTATACTATCAAATTACGTTTTTGTACGGACCTCTTCTAAAAACTATACGTGTGTGACATCCCTCAATATTTACTCCATAGAATTACTACATATAATCTAAAATTTACTCGGTACTCCACCAATAGGAAAAAAGTATACCTACATCCTACATCACTGCAATAATTTTTGTATGCATCGCTATTCGCTGTACGATAATAAAAAAATACACGGTTTTTAATGTATCGCTTAAAATTTACTCACAAGCAAAGAGGAATATAATGTAATTGGTTTATGTACCGTGTTAATTAACTATAAATAAATAAATATAACCACTATACTTTCCATCTTCATGTCTCAGTTTGGCGAACCGACTTACCATTTAGGCAACAGCCTAGGTGGTATTGAAATTGTAAATTGTGTAGAATCATAAAAGCTAAAAGCATTAATCCTATAATGGGAAACTTGCCTGCGTCGAGAGTCACTCCTAGTCTTCCGTTCCAGGTGAGCGGTGTCGATTTCGCCGGGCCATTTTACATTACCGATCGCAAAGGTCGTGGGTGTAAAATTACTAAATGTTACATGTGTCTTTTTGTCTGCTTCAGCACAAAAGCTGTGCATTTAGAAGTAACGAGTGACCTCACTACTGATATTTTCATTTTATGTTTGCGACGTTTTATATCCCGAAGGGGAAAGCCCTTAGAATTGTACTGCGATAATGGAACAAATTTTGTTGGCGCAAACAACGATATCACAAATTTTTTAAAGTCAAGCAATGAATTCGTGACCGGTTTTGCTGCCGACGAAGGCATTCAATTTAGATTCTCGCCAGCTTACTCCCCCCATTTTGGTGGGCTTTGGGAGGCGGGCGTTAAGTCCGCAAAATATCATACGACTAGGATATTAGGTGATAAACATCTGACGTTTGAGGAGTTATCAACGTTGTTTGTACAAATTGAGGCTATCCTAAATTCCCGTCCGTTGACCTCTCTTTCATCCGACCCTAATGACCTTAGTCCTTTAACTCCCGCGCACTTCCTGATCGGCAGGCCACTAACTGCACTACCTTCAGAAAGTCTAGTTAATGAGTCAACAAACAGACTCGATAGATACCGATGTCTCGACCAACTGCGGCAACATTTTTGGGAACGCTGGAGAAACGAGTATCTCCACGAACTGCAGCAGAGAAACAAATGGCGGTCTACTCAAAAGGGACTTCAGGAAGGCGAATTAGTGATAATTAAGGAGTCCAACGTGCCACCATTGAAATGGCGTATGGCACGTATTAGCAAGCTTTATCGTGGCACTGACGGAACAGCACGAGTAGCGGATGTCCATACTGCAAAGGGCACCGTCCGGCGAGCAGTCCATAATCTTTGCTCCCTGCCTGAACCAACTTCAGTAGCAGTACCTCGAAACCCTGAAGCTTTCGAGGGGGGGGAAGATGTTCAGGCCATTTCCGAACGTCTACATTAACGTCACCGGGACGCGGGGTGGCTGAGGGGCGCTCGGCAGATGTCAATTGCAACAAGCCATAAGACCGGTGACAAGCTTAATAACTTAAAATCATCAAACGAAATATTTCTGTACTAATTATCAAAATTAAAGTATCATTGTCAAGAATCGGCATTTCTTATTTACCTGGCCAACTAGAAGCGCATTCATATGCAAAGGGCAAAGGTAACCGCTTAACATCAGGTGGGCCTTTAGCTCGTTTCGCCATCCTATACTAAAAAAAAAAACTTTTTGTGACACGGTAAGTTTCAGATTATAAATTGACTTTAAAGTCACATTTATATTTGATTATCACTTGCTTTAACGGTGAAGGAAAACATCGTGAGGAAACCTGCACACCTGAGAGTGCTCCATACAGTTCTCAATGGTGTGTGTAATCCGCCAACCCGTACTAGGCCAGCGTGGTGGACTAAGGCCTAAGCCGTCTCGTACTGAGAAGAGGCCCGTGCCCAGCAGTGGGACATTAATGGGCTGGTTATGTGTAGGACACGCGGTCTATGAGTCCAACAGACAACGTACGCCTAGGTCTGATGGCGATTGAGATAATAATTCTTATGCAATAGGGATTCCTGAATGGAATCTTGTCCTATTGATATGACTCACAGCATTTCTTACCTTTTTGATAATATTGCCCAATATAAGGAGTAACATTATTAGCTGAGGCACAGCATACATTATAAGGGGGAGGTTAGGGGGTCCGGACCCCCTCCTTAGCTCACGCAAAAACTAATACCTATTCGCCGTTTATCCAGCCATTTCATAAACGGTTTGCAGGCTATCGAAAATATACGAAAATACGAAAATTACATGCGAATTTTTTCGTTTCATAATATATATTGTATTTAATGCGGACAGTACAAGAACCATTTTTTATATTTTAAAGAGTATCAATACATTAATGACGTAACCGGATAAAATTAAAATTGTATCATCTATGATATCTGTATATCATCCATATTTTTGTTTCGATACTCTATAGTCTATGATTCAATATTATAGACTCCACAATAGGCTCCTTTTCACACCAGAAATTCCAAAAAATTGCCATCGATTGATAACTTGACGACAATGTAGGTTGTTTGACATAACGAAAAAAGCAAAACATGACATCAAAATAGCATAGCACAGATATCTGTGATTATATGTGTCAAAGTAGTAAATATTTAATAAATCTAAAATTATATTTAGTACTGTCCGTGTTTATGAATGTATTGCAATACATTGGCTTCATTGAGTTGTATATGGTGAGCATCAACTTTAATTTGTACAGAAAAAGGCCGAGTCACTAAGGATCTTTAGCAATGTCCTTTTAAACATAATTTTGTATAAGCTGTGGGGTAATTGTGTAATGCATTCACTTTGACATTAGCTTCCATTTTGAAATAACAACAATATTCATTGCGTGGTACGTGGTTGCCGATAAGACGGATTGTCACAAGTAGTCACAACACAGGGAGCAATGAAAATTGAAATCCACATGATTGCGATCGCGAGTGAGTTACACAATTCGGCAGCTGATTTAAGAAACAATCTAGACAGTCGTCTAGAATGTATGCTAACTATGCTAGAGCAACACTTGCGCAACCGAAAGATCAGTGATATCGATGTCACCTCTGTTTACCTTGTCTGTCTGCTAAGACATAATTATAAAAATATGCGCATATAATAAAGCACCTAACTATGTCGATGAACTTAAAAATATTTCCGCTTACATTCTAGCATTATCGGATAAATAATCTTATCCTACGTATCCTTCCTACTAATATTATAAACGTGAAACTTTGTGAGGATGAATGGATGTATGGATGTTTGTTACTCTTTCACGCAAAAAACTACTGTATGGATTTTAATTAAATTTGGCATGACAGAATTAACATACGATATGTAACAAAAACCCTGTTGTTCCTATGAGCTACGTTATCGGAATCAATATTCATGCGAAAGGACACAACTCATTTGGAAAAACTCTTCAATAAAAATAATAAAATTATATTTATATTAAATCATTATTAATTGTGAATTGAAAGTGATTATATCACTGAAAACTCCCTCACTCCAACACTCAGTGATTACATCAATAAAAATGATTTAATTTAATGTTAAATCATTATTAATTGTAAATTAAAAGTGTTTTAATCACTTTTAATAATGATTTAATATTTAATTTTATTATTTTTATTGAAGAGTTTTTTCAAATGAGTTGTGTCCTTACGCATGAATATTGATTCCGATAACGTAGCTCATAGGAACAACAGGGTTTTTGTTACATATCGTATGTTAATTCTGGCGAAGTCGCGGGCATAGGCTAGTAGTAAATAAATAATTTAAATAAATATAAATGAATATTTTGGGACATTTTTACACAGCACCATCTAGTCCCAAACTAAGCAGAGCTTGTACTATGGGTACTAGACAATGAATATAATACTTATGTACTTTTTTGTAAATACATACTTATAATACATAAGCAACACCCAGACCAACACAAACACTTATGTTCATTACACAAACATTTGTGCCCTGTGGGAATCGAACCCACGACCTCGTGATCAGCAGTCCGACACTCGAACCACTAGACCACAGACGTCGTCACTCTAATTTGTAATTTGTTTCAATACCTACCAGTAGTTTCACAATTTACACAGTTCTTGGCAACTAGGAAACTAAACAACTAAACTAAACTGAAAATCAGCGCTGGACGTTTCAACGCCAGCACATGCTGAGTTGGTGACCCTTTTGGCATGGGCATACCCGACAGCAACTTCATGTTTTACTTATATATATTTTAGTACTTTATTTAATGTTATTTGTTGTGCTGTCACTGTCCTGTGCTAAATAAAATCTTTCTTTCTTTCTTTTCTTTCTTTTAGGTATATGTTTGTACCAAAGACTTAGGTAATAACTCTATGGTTTG
Source organism: Asteroscopus sphinx (assembly GCA_949699075.1). Taxonomy (NCBI): domain Eukaryota; kingdom Metazoa; phylum Arthropoda; class Insecta; order Lepidoptera; family Noctuidae; genus Asteroscopus; species Asteroscopus sphinx. The sequence goes on along the minus strand of OX453023.1, from coordinate 2,508,236 downwards.
TACAGACTGGAAATTAATGTCAGTAATTTGAAACCGCTGCAGCGCTGCCTCAAATTAAACCGTCAGTTCGGGGGCTCGTGACTAACGGCCAAAATTGATATCCAATCTATCCAGGATTTTGCCCTACTAGAGATAGAAATGTGACATATTTTGTATGGAGCTTATGTCAAATTTCTATCTCTAGTAGGGCAAATCGTGGATAGATCGGATATTAATTTAAGACCACGTAAGTAATGACCACGTGAATTATAAGATCTGAGAGATAAATCTGCGCCAGCTGCGGTCAATCCTTTGATGGGTGACCGTTTCGTTGCACATCGAGACCTCTCCGTGCCTCGGAGAGCACGCGGTCCTGGTTGCCATACACGAATATTTATGGCAGTCGTTACGGGTTGTCAGAAGAAAGTCTGACAACTTGTCTAACCTTAGGATGTCGGAAATACCCAGTAACTGTATTTGAGGAGGTCTGATGGCAGTCTCTCCGTGTAAAATACCTACTGATGTTCAGCCGCATCAGTACAAATGTACCAACAGATTTGTTTTTCGCGATTTCAGGGTTGGTCCTATGGAAAAAAAACTACTTAAAAATCAGGTGGTCCCTACATTTTATCGATGGTGATGGTTCGCGATTTCAGTGTTGGTCCCAAAGTAAAAGTTGTTCATAATGACGAGTACAATGACCCCTTTTCGGGAAAGAAGCGATTAAAATTTCAGCATTTATCTTTAGCCGATAGGTATTTGTAGTCAGATTGTGAAAGAAAAAAATATATTTTGTTGTGACCGTTTGCTTTCAGTTATTCTATTGATTTCTATTACGATAACTTGCTTTTCACGCCGGATTCCGAGTCTTCCCTTATCTCTCTTTCACAACGAGAAAGCGGTTACTCGATCGATGCTTGCGGCGTTGCCACTTTCTGCTTGGATAGGGCTTATCCGTATTGCTTTTAAGAAAAACTAATTGCACATTTGTGACCTACTTTTAATGCCCTACCAATCCATATATCAACTCAGCCTACCGCAGCCTACTGCTGGACATAGGCCTGTCCCAAGTTGCGCCACAACACTCGGTCCTCTGCCTTCCGCATCCAGTCCCCCCCAGCCACGTTCTTCAGGTCGTCGGTCCACCTGGCGGGGAAGCGCCCTACGCTGCGTTTGCTAATTCTTCGCGGTCTCCACTCAAGCACTCGTCTGCTCCAGCGGTCATCGGTCCTTCGACAGACATGGCCAGCCCACTGCCACTTCAGCTTACTGATCCTACAAGCTATGTCGGTCACTCCGGTTCTTCTCCGGATAATCTCGTTCCGGACTTTATGCTTCAAAGAAACTCCAAGCAAAGCTCGCTCCATAGCTCGCTGAGCGAATTTGAATTTGAATCCATATATAAATTTTTGCGCCATACATTTCGTTGCATTGTCCTTTACTATCAAGATTTTTAGCAGACGGACAAACAGAGTTGTAAGTTATAAAACCGCAACAAAATCGCAGACGTTCTCAAAAAAGGTCAGGTTAAGTGCACTCTGAGCCACAGAACAAATATACAGCTTGCGAGCATGCTTGACGAGGCTAATGAACGTAGATGACAAAGAGAATATAACTACTACGTTTAGTAGATGAAGCGAAAGACGTGTGTCAGGTAGTGAAGCGACTCGAGTCCGATTTTACCACTCGAGTCATTCGAGTCATTTTACAATTTTACTCGAGTACTATACGGATGGTACTCGAGTGGTTCACGAGTCACTCGAACACTCGCCTCGAGGTCGCAATCCTTGAATTAATTATTTTTTATTTTGTCAAACGACAAGCTTGAAGTTTTATTTCAAAATATAGGCAGTCTTACAAAATCAACATTTATATAACGAAATTAATATAATTTATGGTCTATTCATAAAACCAAATAACAGACATAAAATGGAAAAGCGTTCTTAAGAATAAAAACACACCGTTTCGCATGTCTCGGTGAGTGATTGGCGAGTGACTCGAGTTCGAGTGAACTCGAGTCCGAGTGAACTCGAGTCGATATTTTTTTGACTCGAGTAGGTACGTTTTTTTTCGATGTCACTCGAGTCACTCGAGTAAAAGTGGACTCGAGTCGCATCACTAGTGTCAGGATTGTAGCAGGTTGGGGTGCTGGCCAGGAAACCTCCACGTGTGTCTGACAGCTGCTTGTCCTTCTGGACACGTCTAGTGGGAACGGCAGTTGTTGGGCCGGTGCACCCTGGGCACGGGCAATAAGTCTCCTTTGGACCGGGGGACCTTATTGCCTGTGGCGAATATTCTGGCACGGGAGGAGCCCGATGTGGGCCAATGGGAAGTTGCTCCGCGTGTCCCTCTGAGAAAGCAGAGGGCACTGTGGAGGTGCAGGGGCGCGCCCGGTGTGCACTCACCCTGCCACTGGGCAGGCAGCGGGGGGACTGTCCTTCCCTGCCCCCGTCGGTCTCGTAATCCCAGGAGTGCCTGCTGAGTAGTGTTCTCGCGCTTCTTGGGACCGAGGGTCTTGGCTTCACCGCCCGGACCGCGAGGAAGAAAACCTCTATAAAAAATTACGGGAGGTAGGGCCTGCGAGCAGCAGACTCGGGGTAGTCTGCTGCCCGACTAGCAGCTGGCGTAGCTGGCACAGCCGGCGTAGTTGGCGCAGCTGGTAAAGGCCCATAAGGTGAGGTGGCGTGCAGTGTTCCGTGTGCGCCACTGAGGAGGGTGCGGCCAACGTTAGGCCGCACGGGGAGAAAGGGCTCGTCTGCTTGAGGCGGGCCGGGACCTTTCGGCGGTGGTTGTATGAATACTCACGGGTTCCCACGCCCCCGGCTAAGGTAGTTGAAGGAACACCGTGGTGGTTTTAGTCGGTAAGAGGCCGACACTGGCTTTAAAAAGGGATATAAAAAAAGGATTGTAGCAGGTGGAAATCCGTAGTCTGCCTACCCTAATGAGAAACAGGCGTGATAATAACGATGATGATAATAAGGTTGTATGGTAAAAAGACAGGCTGGGATTCACAAGGACATTCGAATGCGACACTTTCTCGAAATTTATTTTGCGATTTCAATTCAATCTAATATAATTATGACAGACGGTATAAAAACACGTTAAAAAGCCTTGAACTTCTGTCGAGATAAAAAAAATAGACTTTACTAGTCACGTAATGAATCATGGAGAGGAATATTCAAAAAAAGAATACGTTGGAATTTTCTTATTATTTGTGTCAAAATAGAATATGAATATTGTATAAATTGTATTGTATAAAATTCTATAACTGGTTTAATTTTTTGTACTAACATCATCGATAGATGTGAAGACTAGATCTAGTATAGTATTATATTATCTGTGACTAGATCAATTTTATTATTAATTAACTAGCTGCTGCCCGCTGCTTCGCACGCGTGTATTTCGGTTTATCACAGAAAGACATTAGCGCAGCCCTCGGGAACTTTGGTAGACTTCTGGATTTTCTCCAGTCCACTCCACTCCACCCTTTCATTCGTCCATCTATCAATCCATCGTACATTACTATCCGCTCGTGCAAATGCGTAGAAGATTCGTAAGGGTTGCCAATACACCCCGGAATGTTTTAATTTAATTTGGTAATTTATTCGGAATGCGGTGGATTCCGAATAAAAGACCAAATTCAAAGTTGTCCGGAATTTCTTCACTGCAACTTCACCAGTCGTATCCAAAGAGTATATAATCACTACGTTCTGTCGTATCAAAAATACATCGCTTCTCGCGAGAAATCGATAGTTTGCCGAGAAATTATAATTTTTAAAGATGGCTGGATTTTTCTCTGGATTTTCTTTTTTAGAATAGAATAGAACTTTTATTCGCAGGAACAGTTGTTTTACAAGGTCTTCCCCACTAGCCAAGTTGACAATCTACAATCGTCAACACCATAGAAAACAATCAAAATGTATGGGAATGACATATCTCAACGAATGACTTTTTCGTTTTCGTGGGGTCCTGGGTTCGATTCCCGGGTCGGGCAAAGTGTTATTGGGTTTTTTCATTAGGAAATTCCCAGTAGCAGCCCGGAGTCTGGATTTGTGCCCGGTCAATGGCAATAGGCTCGCTCCCTATTACATGGGACTATAACATAACTGGCGAAATGTGGGTGTACTATTACACCTCTGCCTACCCCTTCGGGGAAAGACAGGCGTGATGTCATTTTATGTTATGTTATGTTATGTCATTCCCACACATTTTGATTGTTTTCTATTAGCGTTGACGATTGTAGATTGTCAACTTGCCTAGTCGATAGGATCATATGTTCCATCTTATAAAAAGGCAGGAAAATATTTTATTACAATGCATGCAAATCTTGATTATACTAATATGTCACATTTTCATTACCATTTACATAATCAGGTCAATTGTCAACTCAAACTTAAATTTAATAGATGCATTTTACGAATTAAACCAATTCTATTTTATTTTATTAAGTAGGTAAATAAATTCCATTGTTAAAATAATAACATAACATAACATAACATCACGCCTGTATTTCCCCGAAGGGGTAGGCAGAGGTGTAATAGTACACCCACATTTCGCCAGTTATGTAATAGGGGGCGAGCCTATTGCCATTAACCGGGCACAAATCCATACTCCGGGCTGCTACTGAGAATTTCCTAATGAAAAAAACCCAATAACACTTTGCCCGACCCGGGAATCGAACCCAGGACCCCACGCTCAGCAGTCGCGCTTGCAACCACTAGACCAGCGAGGCAGTAAAAAATAATAATCATAATACATTTTAGTTAGTCTTATCTCTTCTCATGGGTGTCGTAAAAGGCGACTAAGGGATTCACCAGAGGATGGGCAGCAGCGTTCTCTGAGTATTTAACCAACCAACTGCGATCGCCAACCCGCCTGCCAAGCGTGGCGATTATGGCATATCCCCCCCTTAATTGGGGGAGGCCCATGCCCAGTAGTGGACGTCTTTCGGCTGAAATGATTCTAGTTAGTTCTTAAAATTCATAAATTCGATTATCGTATGATGTTGAAGTATGATTTTATGATCTGGCAATGAAAAATACTGAAAATGGATCTCATCTCATCTAACATTCTCAAGACCACAGATAATATAATACTATACTCAAGACTCAAGAGACAAACGGGCTCGTAGTTGCAACAAGATGTCAGAGCAAATACCGCTAAACTCATCAAAGTATAGTTTTAACTTAGATTAATAGTTTTATTGTACCTAATTAAGGAATTACATTATGCCTTACGCAAAAATGAATGTAAAATAAAACTGAAGAAATGGCTCTTGACATTAGATTACACAGCAACTGAAAATCTCATAAATCAACAATTTAACACGAATAATTGACTACAAAATAAAAATATAATTAAAATAAGGCAAACATCCCGAAACTGCACCCTATAGTCTTACGCACATCTATCGCTCACATTAACACAAATACACCTTACACACATAAAACATCCACACAAGAACTCATAACACAACAAACCCATTCAACACACACACTTTCACCTGATGTGAATGTGGCATATAATTAGTTAGTTTTTTACCACTTTTTAGGAAGACCTGTTTAACAGTAGGTCTTTGCGTTTCTGTGTAATTTGTGAACTGATTCCCTATATACAGGCATGCCTACATTGGGAATCCAGTGATTCAACTGCAACTTTTTGCTACGATTGATGTAAACAAGTTATTAGTGCGGCGACGGAGCAATCACCTAGCACCCGTAACACAGGTTGACTCCTAGCTCGGGACTGGGTCTTGCTCTGTCTCCCACGTAAAATTCCAGATGTATCTGTCGCTCAATCTTGTACTTAAGTTGACCTGTACTCATACGTTTATAAATAAAAATTATGATTATGATTATTATGAATTGCACCTAAACCGATTGCATGGAAGGAATTGCACCTAAGATCCTAGGCTACATCTAAGATAGCATTATCAAAAAAAAAAGCATTAAAATGTTGGCAAAGTTGCGTCCAAAATCTGACATCACAGCTTAAACAGGATTTAATTAAATCACCGTTGTTTGTCTTTCACTTCTAATATTTCCATTTCCTATTAATGGAAATATTAACCAAATTCCAAATAAACAAAGTGATAACTAATTATTAATTATCAACCAACCGGTTATAGGAGCACGAAAATTCTTGGTGGCCATAACATGTTTAAGTTTATTACACATATTAACTAACCTTAGTCAAGGATTTCTTCATAGTTCCTCGTAAAAAAAAACCGGCCAAGTGCGAGTCACGCAGTAAGGATTCCGTAATTCCGTACCACCCATCGACCTGATACCCCATAGTATAGTATAGTATAACGGGCTGGTTTCCGCAACTCTACGTCCAAGCGTGTATTTTGCGTACGGGTGGGAACTTACTCGATCCACCCCAACTCCTCGAAAAAGGCCAGCAACGCCTTGGTGTTGCTGGTGATCTCTCTGAAGGGTACCTGGGTTACCGAAGTACTTGACCCTGGACGTGGCGACCTCAGGGCAGTCTAGAAGCACATGGGCTGCTGTCTCGTCTTCCACCATGCAGGCTCTGCACAGTGGGCTGTCCGTAACACCTATGACAAAAAGATGTTTGTTAAAGGAAGGACCCGTGGCCAGTTATAGCAGCTGTGACTGTACGCAGCTGTTGTTTTGACATTCGGAGGGCCTGTTTCGTGAACCGGCCGTCGATTGTGGGAAGTGCCTCCTTGGCCTGCCTGCACTCACCATGCATGGTCTTTCCATAGTTTGTAGTGTTTGTCCTTGGTGCGTTTCCTTACCAAGTTGCGTAAGTAACCAAAGGGGAGTGGCACTACGGGTTCAGGTCCCACGACTACCATACTCGATCCCCTTCTGGCCAGTTCATCCGCTGCATCATTGCCTCTGGAACTGCTGTGTCCTTTGATCCATTGAATGGTTATGTTATTGAGATTACATACCTGGTTGAGGTTTTGTTGGCACTGGTGTATCAGCCCAGAGTTTACCGTGTGGCTGCTTAGTGCTTGTAGTACGGACATGTCCGAGAGTATGTGAATTGAGTGGTCTTTAACCTCCCTGGCTATAATCGCCGAAGCTGCCAGGGAAATGCCCATGCACTCGGCCTGGAACACCGTGTTATGGACCCCCAATGCTGTGGCTATGTGTATATTGAGGTCTTCCGAGAAGATCCCGGCACCCGTACCTGTGCCTGTTTTGGATCCATCCGTGAAGATTCGCACCTCTGCGGGGCACAGCCCTTCGTATCGGTGATCCTCATACAGCTGGATTTCGTACTTCTTGTCAAAAATAAATTGCTTGGGAATCCGGTCGTTAATGGATTTCAACAGAGGGAATTCATTGCTGAGTTCCTCTATCAACGCGGTGTGTTGTGTACTACTCTTATTCCTGATACCCCATAGAAACTGATTTAATTTAAGAGAGTTCATCAAAAGACATCAACGCACCGTGCGCGAAATATGAATTTTTGCAACTCTTTCATAAACAGCTATCACCACATATGTCTATGTTTGCCCTATTGCTATTGCTGTATTTGTTGCTAAACTACATAGTAGGTATGCACTATAATCAGACCAAGTTTGACGTTGGTATGTAAGTATTACAGTTTTCAAGATAGAGCAGGAACAAAAACGTTTAAAAAATTTATGTTTTTCGAGGTTTCTTGTATGTATAGATAAAAAAAGTATAAAACCAAAGGGGGTTTTATACTTTTTTACTTATAGTATTTGTCGTGATAGGGGTCATAGCAACACTTATTCTGAGAATTTCAATAGGCTACCTATTACTGTTCAAAAGATACAGCCCTGTGTCAGATAGACGGACGGACGGACAGCTAGCGGGAGTAGTAAGGTCCTGTTTGACACCCTTTGGGTACGGAACCCTAAGAACTCAGCTGCTGCTGTCATTATCACGTCACCTACTAAAAAGAACTAACTATTAAAAAGTTAACAGAAATTATGTTGTCTATGGAACTCGCAAAAAAGTTCTAGACGTGTTCTGTAGGTATGTTGTGCAATATCAATTAAATTTTTAGAACAACATTTTACTTATTTACATCCTTGTTTATAATACCGGAATGCTCACTCTAGGCACCTCTAGGTACCTACTGACATTCTGCTGAATCTGGTTTGACTGGAAACCGACCCCAATTACCTATTTGAAAAAAGTCCAAGATGATATTTATTTATTTTTATTGCCACAAACATAGAATAGGTAAGTAGGTCTGTGGTAATAATACTCTTTTCTTATGCCACAAATCAAAAATTAATAACCAACCATAAATAAACATTGTGCAATATTATGCCAGTCTGGTTCTACGGGTTCTACGATAAAAGAACCTACTTTGGTAGTAAGTAGGTTTTCATCGAAGGTCTGGTTTGATTCATGGCAGAGACCACAGAAATAGATAGAATGGCCATGTGGGCAGGGCGCGCGTGGCAGCACCATGCACCATAGTGCAGGTTATTTCAAAGCGTTTCTCAGCACGCCTTATGACTTGTTTCTATAAAAACTGTAAAAAAAAACCCGCAAAAATGCCTTATTGTGTGCTGTTTCTAACTGCAGAAACAAAACCTGTAAAGTACTTTTTTTTTAATTATGACGTCAAATTGTAAGGCATAAGTACTACTATAGTATTATATTATCTGTGGCATAAGGCATAGTATTATATTATCTGTGGTAAGGCGAAGTTTGCTCGGAAAGTTTCCACGCATGAATCGCAAGTAAAATTGTGATTAAAATTGGATTAAAACCATTCTATCTATTTCTGTGGCAGAGACACTGCCAATAGGTAGGTACATCTCACAATGAGTCTGAGACCCGACCCGTATTATGAACGTTCTTCAAGTACCTACAGCTGTTTAAACTTCAATCTCCTTCCCGTAAATATGTCAATCCCGTATTCTAGAAGAACGTTCCCACTCTTACAGCCTACAATGAAGAAAGACCTAACCTTATCTTCATGTATTTTCCAGACCATGATATCCCTGGAGGAGCTAGCAGTGCGGCTTTTCGACGCGGGAGCAGTACGTCTGGGGGACATCGAAGCTAAGATTGGTAGGCGTACGCCCATCTACTTCGATCTGAGAGTCATCGTGTCACACCCACAGATTATGGTAAACTACATAGCTTCTGCCCGCTGCCACAGAATATCTAATACAACGACTATACAATACAATACAATACAAATCCTCTTTATTGCACAACAAGATTATATTAATTTCTTAAATAACTACTTATGCGCTAGTGTACAACTGGCGGTCTTATCGCTCCACGGCGATCTCTTCCAGACAACCGTTGAATGGACTGGAATGTCATGGAAGAGACAAAGGGTAGTTACCGGTGCACTTAAATGATATCGGAAATTTAAACTAAACTAACTTAACTAGTAAAAAAATATAAAAAAAATATCCCAAAATATACATACATGTATTATCCTTTATAACATCATAAACTTACACACGATTACAATAAATAAATATAGCTATATATATATATATATACCAAATGAATATAGGACGACAACATACTCATGTCATTACTGGGACAGATAATGCTCCTTAACTAACCGCTTAAAAATAGGTAGTGATTGTGCACGTCTAACAGGTAACTCATTCCACAAACGAATAGCCTGCACAGTAAAGGACTTATCGAGGAAGTTTGTGGAATGAGTTGGCATTTTCAACCTTAAGTTCTCTGATGATCTAAGGGACCTCGTATGCGTATCACTTAGGAACTCGAATCGTTCTTTGAGGTAAAAGGGATTAGAGGGATTGAACAGCACATTATACAGAAGAGATAGTAAATGAGCATGACCATACAGCCCAATAGACGCCTAATGTTGAATATAATGCGTACAATAAATTCAGATGCCACTAGCCGAGGCGGGGTACTGCAATCCGATTGGCCCTACCAAGGCGGCTATTGGCTAATCACTTACGCGGCAGTTATGACGGCTCATGTAAGTGGTCGAAACTGATTTGAAGATTTCAATTGGCGAATAGTGGTGACCTACATTAGTGAAATTTCATACATGTGTTACAGACATCGGTCGCCTGTTAAGAGGCGTCTATGGGCTGTATGATCGTTGATCTAATAGTACCGCTTCTTCGCACGCGTGTAATTCGGTTTATCATAAAAGAAGAAAGAAAGAATGAAAGAAAAAAAAAAATTTGACACAAAGCACATAGATAAAAGCATGTTATCACGCATCCTTCGGGAACTGTTTGTGTTTATCTTCCCGAGATAAAAAGTAGCCAACAAAGGCTACTCCAGACTATCTCGGAAAGAAAAGAAAGAAAGATTTTTTTATTTACTTCAGTCAGAGGCACACAACAACGACAATATACAATTTTATTATAACACAGTAACACTAATATAAAATACAGCTTACTCCTAAAGTATCGTCAAAAACCACCAGCAAGTTTGCGACCTCTGCTCTGCACCAAGTTCTATTAAAATCGGTTCAGCGGTTTCGTGAAAAGGTACCTAACAAACAAACAGAGAGAGTTACTTTCGCATTTATAATATTACCATGCGTAATGATGCTCGCGTCATGCTCGTGAACGGGTGCCGTCTGTCGGGACAGGTCAGCTTCTACATACTATGGCAACTCTTCTTACGTTTATTTCTAAAGGCAATATACCTACTCACTTTTAAACTCTTGTTTATTTCTGACATTAACCTACATTATACTCACATTATTTGAATAAATTTGATGTAATAAACAATAACCTATTTTAAAAAGAGTTTATCCATGGAGTTTCTTGCCGGTTCTTCTCCATAGGACCCACAATTTGGAACCGTGCAACTAGAGCCTGACCTTTCAAAAGTGCCTGTAATTAGGTTTATTTGAAATAAAAAACATTGAAATTGAAATTGAAATTGAAAAATTGAATAAATTAATAATTACTATGGACGGGTTCAGTTGCTAGGGTTGCCAACTGTTTTTCGGGAAAACATATTATTTTTCAGGCCAAGACATGAAAAATACAGTATATTGGAAGAAAATATAGTAATTAAATTTTTTCTTGATTTCTTCATGTTTTTTGCGAAAACAGGTGATCCATTTTAAAAGCGTTTTAGAATATAATAGAATAGATCTGGTGAATGCGCGTGCAACGCATTCGCCACATCTGTACACACCCTTACTTACCATGTGTATAAATTACCTAATTAATCTTGTTTGACTAAAATTAGGTTGTAAAAGCCAATTAGGTACGGACAAAATTATAAATTCCTGAGGTAATTACCTAATAAACTACTCTCTAATAAATTGCTCGTTGCAGAATAAATGTGTCAATTAAGCAACCAACTGCAACCAACCCATACGTGTTTATTCAGACTCTTCTGCACGGACATAGTAGAAAATATAGACGAAATGCTGCAAACAATCATAGTGAAGCCAAAAAGCTATGCTCCTTCGTATCACACCATGCACCTGAAGGATATTTGCTTTCGCGATGCTTACTGGACGATGCCGCGAGATGTGTACTGAGAGAGGTGAGCACGGTTTGAGGTGCATGTGTATGCATGAGCGCTGGTTGTACACGAATGAGCATAGTTTTTTTTTGGCTTCACTAGATTGTTCGCAACACTTCGTCTATTATTTTACTGTGTCTGTGCTTTTCTGTAAACAAATTGAAAATGTCTCCCCAAAAAAAGTACCTACACTTTGCCCAAAAAGTAATTTATGCCGTAATTTTACAGCATTCAGTGGCGCAGCACTTACAGAAGCTAGCGAAAGAAATACATCACGACTTGCTGTGTGGGGTGCCCTACGCTGCGTTGCCGTTGGCGGCAGTCATGTCAGTCAACACCAACACCCCCATGATTATGAAGAGGAAGGAAACCAAGATGTACGCCACGAAAAAAATCCTAGAAGGAATCTTCGAGAAAAACCAAAAATGTCTAGTCGTCGAGGACGTAGTGACATCTGGTGGTAGCTTAATGGAAACTGTTGACACTCTACGTTCCGAAGGTTTGAACGTATCGCACGCTGTAGTAGTTCTCGACCGCGACCAAGGTGGCGCTAGTGTATTAAAAAATAATGGTATCGTAGTAAAATCAATATTCACTTTAACCGGTTTGCTAAGAATATTGAATGCAGCTGGGAAGATAAATAACGATACTGTCAAAATAATATTAGAACACATAAAGGAATGTCAGTTCAGTAATTTGGATTTTATGAAAGATAATTTGGAGCTTCTTAACGAATAGGTAGAACCACAGACAATGGTGCCGATTCTCTTGTACACCCACCTAAACCTAACTATAACTAAAATTTACAAATTTTAGTTTAGAAAATCATAAAACTTATTCTGTGTTTATCTTTTTCTTATTTTAGAAAACTTGTTGACAGCTCTAATAATTGAGTTTGACGCATCTAATTTTTTTTTTTTTTTTTAATTTTTGTGGCCTGGTTGCTAAGACCTTTAAGCCATGACGCATCTAAGTTGAATTGGCGGTGTTACCAGTACATCTTGAAAAAAAATATTAAAGAGTGAATGGAATGACCGAAAGTTCACAAAAACAGAAGGAAATTAAATAATAATTATATTTGGAATTTTTTTTTTTTTGTTTATAATTAAAATTAAGAAAAAAAAAAAATCATGTCACGAAATAAAGTACATTTTTGTTTTATATTTTCAATAAAATATATAAATTGGAATAATGTGATCAGATTAAAGAGTTAGGTTATTATTTTCTACGGCCCGTACAGAACGATACTCAAGCGTTGATCACTGTTTAAAACTAGTTTTGAGTTGAGCTTTGATTTTAGAACGATCCTCAAGCAGAGATTTATTGATCACAGATTTGATCTGTAATCAATCACTCTGGTGTGGTCCAGACTACGCTTGAGTAGAGATTTCTATTTTAATTCAGGTCAAATTCGTGTGTTATGTTGTTGAGTTAAAGTTTATAATAATTACCGTTCTGGAATAAGACCGATACTCATGTAGCGATTCTATCCTTAAGTAGTGATCAGGGGATTGGAGTTAAAACTGTACTCGAGGAACCTTCTGTAATACGGGCCTAAGAGTACCTATCAAAGGAGATATATTGTTATTATTGCAGCGTATCATATGTATATCTTAAACAACGAGAAATAGAGCTATTTGCAAAAAATGCAAGGACCTTTGAATTCCATGGGCAATCACAATAATAAACTATTTCTTTAATTTAAAAAGCTGGAATTTCCATTTTTAAAGACGTGGTTAAAAAGTTCTAGCACCCAGGCCACGAAATTTTTCAAAAAATTTGAATAAATTAGAATATAAGCTAAAAAGTACCACGCAGGATTACAAACTTGGAGATTTTCTCCCCAAAAGAGGGAAAATTTGTGAATTCAGGCTTTTTAGGGACACATATTAGCATAAAATGATAGAATTGAATGTCACATAGTTTTTTTTTTCCCATTGTATGGATTTATGTACTTCTTATCCTTTATTATATAGGTACCTCTTCTTATCGAAATTATAAATTTCATTGTATGTTTCTATGAACAATTTACCTTTCTGCTGAATCTACAACAGCTGCAACCACATAGGCATCCATTATTTATTTTAAACTACCTAAAAACTATAAAAATGAATAAAATAAGCTTTGCAATTTTAGTTGTTGATAACTAATTATAGTCGACATGTATTTTGATGCCTTCTAAAAATAGTCGGATTTAGGTTGTCATTTCTAATATTAGGTGAAAAACGTCAATTACAGAATAGCAAAATGTCAATTTTTACTAAGTTGAATAACTAAACTAATTTTGGTCCTGTCAAACCAAAAATTAGTTTTAAAGTGAATTTCAGAATAGAAAACGTCGTTTGACAGGACTAAACTAAATTTAGGTGATTTTTAGTCTAGTTTAGAGAATTTTGTGACAAGAGAATCGGCACCATTACCTAATACCTGTAATACTATACCTAGAAATCCTAGAACTTATATTTTCGTGCCTACCTACCTAGGTAAAACTTGTTTCTATAACATATTTTTCAATTTCAATTTCAATGTTTTTTATTTCAAATAAACCTAATTACAGGCACTTTTGAAAGGTCAGGCTCTAGTTGCACGGTTCCAAATTGTGGGTCCTATGGAGAAGAACCGGCAAGAAACTCCATGGATAAACTCTTTTTAAAATAGGTTATTGTTTATTACATCAAATTTATTCAAATAATGTGAGTATAATGTAGGTTAATGTCAGAAATAAACAAGAGTTTAAAAGTGAGTATATTGCCTTTAGAAATAAACGTAAGAAGAGTTGCCATAGTATGTAGAAGCTGACCTGTCCCGACAGACGGCACCCGTTCACGAGCATGACGCGAGCATCAGCCATCGCTTAACTCAACCATATTGAAGGGAACTTAACGACCCGACACTAACGCCACCATCAGCATGACATTTAAGTGAGCATGACAGACTCATACTGCTAGACAACAAATAGGCAGGAATATATAGAATTACTGTAAAAAACATTAATGGCCACATGATACTTACATTTTACATTTTAATCACCTATTAAAAATTGTAAGCAGTTCATATACGTTGCAGTTCTATGTCAGAAATGCAATATTAGAAAAAAAGTGTAAATAAATTGTATAATTCCGAAACAGTAAAGTTAATAAAGTGTAAATAAATTTAATAATAAACAGTTAATAATAACTGAAAAAATATCAAAATAACATGACTTGGTAGAAAAATTACCAACAGATCGATACAAAAAATAAAATGTGTCAAAAAAAAAAACAAAATGTCAAAGGAAATAATAAAAATAGATCCAATGTCAAAAGTAAAAGATAGAAAATAAAACTAATGGTCCAATAGGAATAAAATTAACAATTATAAATGATCCAATAGGAAATAATTACATGTCAAATGCCAAGAGATATCAAATACCTAGTTGAGGAGAACCAGTGGGTCGCAGTGTGCAGGTGGGAATCGTATTCCAGACATTTTTATCAGCAATGTATTGGTTTATATCATAATAAGCTCTTGACATTAACACACGTTTTGTTACTAACTTGAATTTTATCAATGGTAGTTCAGTAATACAAGTTGGAAGTTTATTATAGAACCTAATACTGTTTCCCATAAACGACTTAGTACTAGTTTTTATAAGTCTAAAACCGGGTACAACAAGCTCATGCTTATATCGTGTATTGAAGCTGTGGGTATCACTTCTTTTATTGTAATTTAAGATATTTTTACGCACATACAAAATATTTTGATAAATATACAAGGACGGTAAGGTAAGAATATTTATCTCTTTGAATAACTCACGCAAAGACTCACGGCAACCTAGATTATAAATAGCTCGGACTGCTCTTTTTTGTAATATGAAAATAGTCTCTACATCAGCAGATGAACCCCACAGTAAGATGCCATAAGACATAATACTGTGGAAGTATGCAAAATATACTAATCTAGCCGTAGCCACATCAGTCATCTGCCTTATTTTTCTAATGGCAAAAGCAGCAGAACTCAGTTTGCCAGCAAGTGCCTCTATATGAGGTCCCCATTGCAGTTTAGAGTCTACTGAGATACCCAGGAAGACAGTTGAGGGAACCAGATCCAAAACTTTTCCATCTAGTCTTACATTAGTAACAATATGGTGTACATTAGGTGTCGAAAATTTTATACATTTGGTTTTTCCTGCATTAAGAAGAAGATTGTTAGCAGAGAACCAATTGGAAAGAATATTAAGAGTATTATTGGGTTCCACAAGGTCACTATCTTTCCTATTCACTTTAAATATAAGTGAAGTGTCGTCAGCAAATAAGACTATGTTAGTCTTTGTATCTTTTATTATATATGGGAGGTCATTAATATATACAAGAAACAGAAATGGGCCTAAAATTGATCCCTGAGGTACACCCATTTTAACAAGTGAGCCTACAGAAGTGACATTACCTATAGCTACCTTTTGTTCCCGATTCGACAAATATGAACTTACGAGATCAATAGATCTACCTCGGATTCCGTAGTGTTTTAATTTCAGAATGAGCGTTCGGTGATCCACGCAGTCGAACGCCTTAGAAAGATCACAGAACACTCCTACCGCATCCTGAGCCTGCTCCCAAGCCTCCAATACTGTTTTGATTAGGGTGGATCCAGCATCTCCCGTTGAACGTCCCTTCGTAAATCCAAACTGTTTATCATGAAGTATCCCATTTAAGTTAAAATATACTAACATTTGATTTAGTATTAGTTTTTCAAAAATTTTGCTTAAAGCTGGTAGAACAGATATTGGCCTATAATTAGATGCATTATCAAGGCTACCTGATTTGAAAATGGGCACAATTTTGCTATATTTCATTAGATCGGGAAAAATGCCATCTACGATGCAAGTATTGAAGATTGTCGCTAAAATTGGCGCGATATTGACTATTATTGCTTCGACAGCTTTTATGGACAATCCCCATAAGTCCTCTGTTTTTTTACTGGCTATTGTTTTAAATGTTTTTATTATATCAATGGGAGTAATAAAACTAAACTCAAAGTAAGCTGTAGTAGATATAGGCAAAGTAACATTTTCCTTTAAGAGTGTCTCAGCTGCTACGGGGGACGATGGAAGAAATTTAGTAGTCTCGAGTGGGATATTTGTAAAAAATCGTTCAAAGAAGTTAGAGACTACATTTTTATCTGAAACTAGTTTGTCATCTATTTTTATGCTCATTGTACTATCTGTAAGCCTACGATTACCAGTTTCAGTATTTATTATTTTCCAAGTCGTTTTTATTTTATTATTTGACTTCTTTATTTGATCACTAATATAAGCAGCCTTCGCTTGCACGCAAATCTTTTTAAAGATTTTTGAGTATCTTCTAACGTAAATATGAAAATTGATATTAGGTGAGTAGTATAATATTGGGCACGCTGGACCACCTGTCGCGTACCGCTCCGGTGTTCCAGTGCGCCCAATAATAAGTATACGGATTCGGATAAATATGCAGATTAATTAAATCAGTTCGATGTTGTAGAACGCCCAACGGTATCCGAATGGAACTCGTTGACGTTGAACGTTCATGAGATGTTCGTTTGGACGTTTGGCGATCGACACATAACATGATGGCATGATGCACACAATGTGGTAAAACGCTTAATGGTAACCGACGGTGTACCAGAATATATCTAATACTGAACGTTCTACTTGATCGATCAAAAATGTATTAATTTAATTTAGCAACAGCGTTGAGTGTTTGAGGAAAAAAGTGTTATGTTTGTTGTGTATGTGTCTATAGGTTACTTACTGTTATCATTATAATTTATGGATTAACTGATTCCTAAGGAAGATTTTGGACGCTTACCTCATTTTATTAAATAAAACAAAACAATGATCTTATAATGATTTTATTTTATTTACCAGTGTACATTCTTGGTGGTTCTTCAAACAATTTGTCTGCCGAACGCACGAAATCCTGTAATCGGCTCCACTGCGATGTATCCGTATTGGTTTGGAATTTTACACGGACAAGCGCTTTCTTCCACAACGCTATGGACTCCGTCTCACGCGCATCGGACGTCTTGTAAACTTTGCAGTCTATATAATATTCTCCGTCGGTGTTCGCATCTCGCCGCTCGTTACCATTAGCCACACGGTTGACAAAAAAGGATGATAAAACTGTTTGGTTGCTAGATGAGCCTTCGTTGAGTTCCGTGTCAGTTTCATTGCGACTGATACCGAATACATCGATATTATCATTCTGTATTTTTTTACTGAAACAACAAAGAAATAAAGATTTGGTTAATCATATACTTTCTTATTCGAATCGTTGCTTGGAAAATGATTTTAATTCAATTCTAAAATGAATTTAATACTCGTCTTCGTTATCTATCCGGATATCAAAGTGAAGTATTTTACTCAACTTTGCTTTAAAACAAAATTTTGATTACCTTGGACGAGACGATCCTGACTTGCGCTTCCCGTTGTTGTTGTTGGTAGGGAGCTTGCGCGTGGATTTAGCTTTCTGTCCGATGACCGCAGTTGGCTGATAGAACTCGCACTCTGATTCTGACCTGAAATAAAAACGTTAAAACAATTAATAAAAAATAATGATACAAATAGATCAGTGATTTGAATATACTCTTAAAATGTTTCGTGCAATACAAAATATATGTGGTGTTATAAATTTGTTTGAACGCAACTGATGAATGAACGGGAAGTATGTGTGTGACGGATGGAATGAATGGCTGGGAGCGCTGAGGTACTTGTATCAACTGCTGCGCAGCCAGATTAAAAGACAGTTAAAACCAAAGATAATATAATCATGATTAAAACGTAGTGATAGTGATTACATTATCTTTGAAGACAGTATAAGACGATCAATGTACCTAACTACTACGACGTATTATTTAAATAAAAACGTGCATTAAAAGTATAGTAATTCTTATCTTCAAAATAACTCCCACATATATTCTGTATTGTATACAAAAAATGTAACTGTCCCGGAAAGCCGGAAGCCATTATACAGATGTGAAACAATATATACGTGCCACGTATCGAGTCAGTCTTGCCTCCTAGACACACCATTAGGTGTTTCACCCCAAAAATACGCAACATACATAAAAGATATAAGGCAATAGGCGGTGTTATCGCGGTCTAGACAATTTTTTTCAGACAACCTTAGAATGGAAAATATATAGAT
This sequence comes from Asteroscopus sphinx, assembly GCA_949699075.1. Taxonomy (NCBI): domain Eukaryota; kingdom Metazoa; phylum Arthropoda; class Insecta; order Lepidoptera; family Noctuidae; genus Asteroscopus; species Asteroscopus sphinx. The sequence goes on along the minus strand of OX453023.1, from coordinate 2,489,638 downwards.
AAGTAAAGAGAGGGATAATACCACAGACATAGTAAAAAATATAGACGAAGTGTTGCGAACAATCACAGTGAAGCCAAAAAAAAGCCTTTGCTTCTTCGTGTACAACCAGCGCTCACGCTCACACTTGAAGGATTTTTGTACACGAAGGAGCATAGTTTTTTTGGCTTCACTAGATTGTTCGCAGAACTTCGTCTATATTTTTTACTATGTCTGTGGATAATACACAACAACTTATTATACTTACATTACTTATTAAACTTACATGTTTTTACCAGTAGCTTGATGAGTTGGTGACGACACTCGGAGCGGTGGATAGCAGCAGGTCAGCAATCAACACGGAAAGTATCGACAATTCGTATGAATAAATGAGCGTTCGCAGCGTAGGTACTTCTTGCCCTTCTTGGAGATTGTATCCGCACTTGAATACTTAATTTCGTCTGTGTCTTGGTTTTCGAAAACATGTTGTTTATAAGTCGAAATCATATGATAATTCACTTTATTAGAAATGATTGCAAACATCCTAAGTAACAACGATTAAATCAACTCTTTTTTTTGTACGTATTATATCAACGTAAAAATGAAGAGTAAGGAATTAGAGCACACAATTTGTATGGTTTGTCGATACAGCAAAAAGACTTAGGGCTGACAAATTATCCTATATTACTAATTAACAAAAGACGATATTTACGTGAATAAAGTAAATGTGTATGCGTGCCATCCTTACCTAAAATAGCGGTTTATGCGAATGTTACAGCTGAATAGATAAATTATTTAGGTTGATCAAAGTGCAATAAAACTAACAACTGTGTTGAAATATGAAATGCTTTACTGGTAAAAGATCTTATGATTATCGTTAATATCGGGTTCATATGATTATATTTATTTTAATAATGAATAAATTGTACTTTGTTTAAAAAGCCGGACATTTTAAAACATAATAATAATTAACTTTAAGCAACAATGGTTGACTGACGAATTAATTGGTTATCTTGTTTAATTGTCAAGTTTTTAGAGCATTATTTTTTGAAGCAAAATAATAAGTACACGATCCTAGCATCTTCTGATATCCAAGTGATCTGCAGCAGCTGAAGTTAGATATTTTGGATCTGAGAAATACGCATCTGATTTAGCTTCTTAAAATCGAATTTCTAAAATCTTTTCTTAGCAAATGCTAACATCCTGTAAATAATCTACATATCAAATTTCAAGTTTTTAGGTTTCGTAGTTCCGGAGATTTCGTGATATACGTGATAAGTCAGTGCTTAAGTAGCATTTTGCTTTTATTATTATGGAGATAAGATTTATTTTCAAGTGATCAATGTTTGTACATTACTATGATACCTATAATATTGCAACACAATCATAATGTGCTTTGTCAATATAATTAAAAACATCTAAAAGTTCAATGCTCACACAAATGCTAAGTTATCATTTTTAGAGTTAACTTAAAAACTTAGTGCTCATTCACACAGACCAGCGAATGAATCAGATCAGATAATGTTTGAATAAAAATCTTAAATTAATGTACGATCACGGAAACAGATTGCTTAGCAAATTGACTGTCTACTTTAATTGTTCATATAACTCGCAGTTGTTAACAGATCTATGAAAGAAGAATATAACTCAGCAAATTTATGTTTTATATCAATTCGCTAAACAGTTTGCTTCCCTATCCGTACTAAACTTTTATCAAATGCGAACAAAATTGACTCAGCAATTAGTCTATGTGAACGGGCACTAACTTATAATGTCGTAATGTTTAATTACCTAATGTGCAAACGTGTTATGTATGTTACTTATAAAATATTACTCGCTTCGAGTACTTGTTAATTATTATTGATATCTGATATATTAGTGTGCGTCACAATCATGTCATCGGTAAGTAAAATATTTTAAATCTATTTTATTATTATAACATAGATAACGATTGTTTTCATCGAATATAAAATAAACTTTAATAAAAGTAAAAACCGACTACAAAAATAATAAAATAATTTATGTGAAACAGTTTAGAAAGTAGATGTCTTTGATTTGGTTTGATTTAACAAAAAAATCCACTGACTTCCTAAACAGTTTTACACAAATTATTTCATTATTTTTTAAGGTTTTTACTTTTATAAAGTTTAGGTATTTTATTTTTCTATTTTGAGTAAAATATACAATACATAGCCAAACGATTTCTCTAATTGCGGGTGAGTGACTGTTATTCACTAAAGAGTCCTCTTCGTTATCTCTGAAGATCATCATCAGTCTTAACCGAATTTAAATAGGACCACCTCGAGAGTGACACTACAAAAACATACAGTCGAATTGAGAACCTCCTCCTTTTTTGATTTGATGTCTGTTAAAAATACTAACAATTATTTTTATAATTTTGTTTCAGATTTCCGATTCAGAAATTGTGTTTAGCCAGTACGCTCAGGATCCTTACGAAGGGCTTTCCGAGATGCTTCGCAACGAGCCCCAGCACTGCAGTCAAATTACAAAAGAAAAGAAATCCAGACGACGACGTCAGGAAAAGCCATCTCAAATGAAGAAACAACCTACAAAATCTTTCGTAATGAGCAAACTGCACCGACGTGGGTTGAAGTTAATAAAAATATCAGTTATAGACCTCTGCAATAACAATACCAGTGACAGTGATAGTGATAGTGATAATGTGATAATAAATGCACAATATATTGTAAAAGACGCAATTGATAATGTAATGGATGATACTGAATCATTAGTTAAAAAAATATCGAAATCTTTGATAGACAATGACTTTTAATTATTATTTTTTCATTTTTTTAACAGAAATATTTATCTAAATGATGTATTTTTGATAGATAACAATACTTATTAAAGTTAGTTGTGTTATATTTTTTAAATTTCATGCATTTTATTCGAAATCTTTGATAGACAATGATTTTTAATTTTTTAAATGGAATTTTTTATCTAAATGCTGTGTTTTATGTTAGATTACAATACTTCTTAGGTTAGTTGTGTCATACTTTTTAAATTTAATACATTTTTATTATTATGGAAAGGGTAACAGTAGAGTATTAGGTAGGCAAACTTTTGAAATAAACACATTTTTACGATTTAATGATTTTTTATTTATTAAAACCTTAAATACACAATTCATTAGAAATTCAAATATTTTTTAATACATAACACATTTTTTAAGGCACAGTACTTTACATGTTTAGTACAATTAAAATTTTGTTTTCCATCACAGTACATGTTATACAACACAGAGAAATTAGGACAGTTTTTTTCACCGAGGTCAAAGACACTACAATTCTCACAAAGTTCCTTAACCCATTTCACCTTTTCGAAACCTTTTACAATGATTTCCTTATTTTCTAGATATGGGACGATTATTCGTCTAAATTCCCGATAGTCGATATAACCTTCGTTCCAATAAATTCCTCTATTTCTTTCCAACAACATAACTTGTTTCTTTTCTGAACTTGATAAATATTTAAACAAATATGGTGGTTTAATTAAAAACGATTGTGTAAACTCTTGAGTAGCAAAAGCCAATTCCTTAACTATGAATTGGTTTTGAGAATCTTTAAATCCTTGTATGTCTAAAATAACTACATTAGAACTCATAATTAAGATATTTTTCTTACAATATTAGTTAATGGTTTATATTCAATTATGCAATCGTTCAATATCAAACAGTAGGCTGAAGTTTGATCAGGTATTTCAACATCACTTTCCAGCTCTACTCGTACGTCGACTACTGGACCTGATATGAGGTTATCAACTTGTCTAGAACAGTCTATGACAAATAAAGGAGCGACTTCCTTAAACTCCTTGGCGTTTAACAACGGCTCTGATCGACGTCCATAGTATGACTGTTGAAAACGAACATATTGCTCATAAAGTAATGCACAATTGTTATTAGTGAAATTGCTGTTTAGATTCTCATATGGATAATAAGTTGAATTGAGATATACTCTTACACCACGCAAAGTACAGTGATCAAATCTAGACATATCAGCAACTGCATTATGTTTTTTATTAGTCTGTAGACCTATAATTACATATCTCGGTTTTTCAATTTGGGATGAAGTTTTAATAGACCACGTATGTTTTGTGGTTTTAGGCAACAACGGATATTCGTATAAATCCCAATTCCTAAATACTAATTGCAGCGCTCGATCTTTTTCCAAAATCTTTAAAAGATGAATTTTTTCTTTGTCCGACACTTTTACATGTGGTACTCTCCATACAATTTTATTAATTTCAACATCGTGTATGACTTCTCCGGCATCAAGCTTCACAGCATTTGAGTTTGTATTACTCCGCAATAATATTAATTCATGTTTGCAATTCATGATCACTTTTTTGTAATCTTCAGCGAATCCAAGAATGTTACTAAGTGGTATAGATACAGAAAAAGAACCATTGGGACTTTTAAAGCCATGGATGTCCCAACCCCAAGCACGACATGATTTTGATTCACTTTCATTCATTGATAATAATGACTTCATAGTAGTTGTTATGCCAGCGTTTTTTATTTTATCGATCTCGACACCATTTAGTTCATATCGAATGTCTTGAAAGAGATACAGCATGGGATTATTCGTAAATGATACACTACTTCTTTCTTGGGAATCTTTTTTAGTAACTTTTACTGATCCTTCTAAATACAATGTACTAGCGGATGGTAAAACATATAAGTCTTTTTCATTAATAGGTATGCGAATTTCATCGTTTCTATTGAAACTTGTTATGTATGGCTTATATGAATGGTATTCGATACCAACTATAGTATTATCGTGCAGTGGAGAAGATAAAACGTCTAACATACTCATTTTAAAAGTCCTATAGCTTTGAGAAATTGTCGATTTTCTTGATTAAGTTGCAGTTTTTTTTTTGGGTTAGATGTTGTCTTGTGGATAACTCGAGAAGCACTGTTTTTTTTTATTGGGGTACAAGGGTATTTATTTATTTTACTGTAATCAATCATTTTCTTCTGAGGTGTAAATATAACTGCACTTCCTCCCCACGTAGATTAAGCAAATTATTATTTATATCTAAAAGTCTCACGTTCACACTGTTAATGTTGTTTTGATTTACTGGAAAGTAAATGACGTTTTTAGGAACTTCTATAATTCTGTAACCAGGAGGCACATTTGGAGCAAATTCATGAATGATATGACTCGGTTGGCCATTAATATATGATCCAGTCACTATGTCACATTCGACCCTCACCACGGTTGTTGATAAAATGTTCGCTGGATACGGTGATTCATGTAATATATTTGCTTCAAGTTTTTTCTTACCAAAACCTAACAATCTACCAATAGAATCTTCTTTTATAAAATCAATTTTTTTTGTGCAGAATATATTAGTTTTTAAAGTATTGTTATTGCATTGTAATTTAAAACTTGCGCCTTGTAATTTTAAATTTATATAATCGTTGATGTCTTGCAGTTCATATGCGCCTTCAGGTATTTCAATAACATCACGACCATAATAAAATTTACAATTTGTTTTATCAATATTTGGTATAGAATTAAATGTAGATAAATATAATAATGCACATTCATACTGTCCCTCAAATTGTAGAGTAGGTGAATAATAAGTAGATAATGCTGATGAGTTACCCGTTATAGATAGTGAGAGAGACATCATGCAAATGATACAAATAAAAAAGTTATTCAATTTATATATTTATTCCAGAAAGTATACAAAAATGACAAACATAAATGTCCACAATTTACAGAGTTATTTTTTTGAAATCGCGTATAGTTATAAAAAACATTACAATTTTTAAAGTAATTTAATAATTCTAAAGGTGGTTTCAAATTACCATAGCTATCAAAATATTCACAATAATTCTTTATTTTTATGTAGGCTACCCAATGTGTTCCTTCACTGTTAGAATTATCCAAATTAACAACACCACTTTCAATAAGTTTCGGTTTGTTAGGTAATTGATCTTTCATATATACACCTCTAAAATAAGGTACGTTATACGCGTGATTCTGGATATCTATATTACTAAGAGCACTATTAGGTAACCTCTTAATTAGTTTTTTGAACATTTAACAAACAAGCCATTTCCTTTCTTGTACGGTTTGATATACAATCCTTTACCCAACGCAATCGATTCAATGACTTTATTATGACGTTGTGATTCTTGTAAATTTTGTTTAGCACTTTTGTAATCGTTAACCGTCTTTGCAATACCCGCTGCACCGCCAGCTAATGTACCTAATGCAGACAGCCCAGCAAAAATTGGAATCAGCGGTAGAAACCCTCCTGTTTTAGGTAGCGATATGACTCTGGGTATAGGGATCCTGGAATTATTTGAGTACAACTTTTTTGCAGCAAGGTATGCATGTTTAATTGCATCTTCTTTGTTTTTAGGTTTTAACTTTTTGAGGTGTGAGCGAATTTTCGTTACTAAAGATCCAAATGTTTTTAAACCAGATCCCATTTTAAGTTTTGTCTTCATTGCTTTGCTAACTAACCAAGAAGCGATTTTTTCTCTTTTTCCAACATCTGCTGCTTTTAACCGTTTTTTTGCCATATTAAGTAACTGAGAGTCAGCTTGATGTCTATTATTCAAGTCTGAATAATTTGTATAAGCTATATCATGTACTTTACAAGCTTCATCCAATTGATTTATGCCTTTGTCTCCTCGTAATAAACGTTTTTTTAATTTAGTACCGGGTCCACAGTAATTGTAACCTGGTAAATGGAGTTCGAACGGTAAATTATTTATTATATTATTAAGAAGTCCACTTCCTTGCATTGTTCGTGTCACAATGTTATGATAAATAATAGATTGAATTATAAATACCCTTGTATCAATTTACAATAGTTTTCTTATCGATCCAACTATTTTCACTATCATTCAAACCTAACCATTTGACAAATAGTTTACTACCTTTTCTCCTTAAAACTTTTTCTATGAGGTAAACATCAGGATAAAATGTTTTTTGAATTTCTTGATCATAAAAAGTACCCAATATAGGTTGGTTACGAAGATCTTCAATGTTATATGTCACTGGGATTGTCTCATTAATGTTTATGACTTTAAAGATTTCTGTTGACCAATTTGGGGTATAGCCTTTTTGAAAACAATTTTTATACTTACTTATTCGAACGTAATCCCCAACTTTAAATTTAATTTTCTTAGTCAACGTTTTTCTATGTGATTTTAAAATATTTTTTCGTATAAGATTCTCATTTTCATTAATAACATCAACCGGCTTACAATTAATAGTACGGTGTTTAGAATTATTGTAAGCATGTACAGTATTTTCTAAAGGTTTTCCTATCCATTTGTAATTTCCATTTAAATTAAAAGTTTTGAATAATGTATTTTTTAAAGTTTTATTTAATCTTTCCACAATCGAAGCTTTCTTAATCGAAAATGATGAGTAGTGATTAATGTTATAATTTTTCATTAATTTTGAGAATGTATCGTTGTAAAATTCTGTTCCCAAATCTGTTTGTAAATGATTAGGTGAACGATTACTTGTCTTTATCACTTCTTGAAATGCGTTTGACACTTCTACTTTTGATTTAGACTTCAAAGGCATAGTCCATGCATATTTTGAAAAGCAGTCAATCACCACTAATATATAACTGAAACCCTTATTATTATTATTTTTTATGTTTCTTAAATCAATAAGATCAGCTTGCCACAGGTCATCGATTCCTTTTAAAATAACATGACGACGAACAAAGTTTCTTCTGGCTGATTTGTGTAATTCATTCACGATTTGTTGCTTTATCATTATGAGATGGATTGTTCGTCTTACTCGTAGCAGTGTTCGTTATTTTATGATCAATATATGATACCATACTTGATTTTAAATGATCTAATGAGACTTGAATATCTTTTAAAATCTCTTTTTTTGTTTTGTCCAATAATGTTTGAACATCGCTTTTAGCGCACAGGTAATTAATTTTTTCATCTACATATTCCTTGTTAGCAACGTCATCTGCTTCAACAGGATTAATAACACCTCGTAGTCTGTTCATTTGCAAATTAAACTCACCACTTGTAGTTTTTAAAATAGTTTTATCTGAGATATCAAATATATCTGATAATCGCATTCTTTTATGAATATGATGACCGAATTTGTCTATATTCATTATGTATGTTCTTCTAGAAAGATCAAAGGAAAATGAAAAGAATACTATTTTATCTAGATATTTATTTACTTATAAATTTACCCTCTCGTAGTTCTTCTATGATGGATAATATTTCGTTATCTAGTCCTGTATTTCCAGCTTCCCGAGAGGCCATGAGTAATTTTAATCTTTCTACTAATTCGTTAGGGTCATCCCAATATACATATTCAATATCTTTATTCATTTTTTTCAGTATTAACAACCCTTTTCCTTTGGGCAAAGTCATTTGAGCATCGTTATAGTCGTTACGTAATTTAAAAAGTGGTTTTATAAGACACATATATTTTTTTCCTTTATTGCTTTTTATAGGTTTATTTGGATCATAGTCACGTCTATGAGCATTTGTAGCTAACAGCATTAATTTGTAACTGTGTTTATCTTTTTCAGTCACCAAACTAAGATCCGGATCTTTTTGAAATAAAAGTTCCTTTAGCCCTTGACTGGATGGATATATATGATTGTCTATAGTAATATGTTTATCATTGACGATTACTTTGGCTGAACCAAGCATAAGTTTTCCTTTTTCAACCCTAACTCCAAAAGGAATATCATCAATTACCTCAGACGATTGAGACCATGATGAAACGTTTTCTTTCATAGTATTATTGAAGTCAACAGATTTGAATGAGTCATCACTTTTTTCTAAACAATTATCAGAATCATCATCCACGGAATTTCGACGACTATCACTATGTCCTTGATCCATAGTAGACGCTTTAGGTTTATCAGTATTTTCCGAATCGTTCTCAATATTAGCATACACATCGTTAGTAGGTAATTTTTCGTCGTGGTAATGGTTGTTCTCATATTTACTAAACTTAAATTCCTCATTATTTATACTTTTTCTAGAAGTATTTTTGTTGTTAGATACAATTTGATTAAGTGGATTAATCAAAGGCTTAAATACAGTTTGCAAAGCTTTTTCATTATCCTCTTCAATATTTCGCATTTTTCGTACTTTTCTTCTTACCGCTTCAGCAGCATTAACGACTTGTCTTTTTATAGATGTTTCCATTATAATAATATTTAGATGTTTCTTCTATTACTGTTTAATTAAGATTAATATTTTCTTTGCAGTGATATATATTTATACAATGTAACATCAATCAAAAACTACAAAGCTATCAAATTTTTTGCGATAGCAACCTTCATTTTTACGGCATTCCTTATTTATAACTAAATAATTATAAGGATGAGTCCATATTTTAGAGCATAATTCACGGAACTCATTCCATTTCATATCTGTGTTAACATGTTCATCATATACATGTCTCATATTAATATCGTCTTGCTTGAAAAGAATTATAACATTTGCATTGTCTCTGACAAGTTGTTTGGGTACCTTACTGTATGTTTGATTTAAATAAAAGCAGTCTATATTTCTATGCCTACCCATTGCAAAATAATCTCGCATGTTATTTTGGTTCTCACACGCTACATCATCAAATATCATTACCGATTCGCATCTAGCTTCTTGTGGACTAATTACTTCCTCATTGTCTTTAAATTTTGAAAACGAAACATCTGGTACACACGCTAGCACTTTTTCTAAAAACATGTACTTTGGTTGTTGTAGAGTTTTTGAGTAAAGGTATACATTGCGAAACTTCAAACCATTTTTATGCAAAAGCAAACCAATTACAAGATTGGTTTTACCACAGTTAGATGGACCGCAGATAATACATCTTATAGTATTGGGTAAAAGTTTCCCGTGTCGAAAAGTACGACTTTGGGCTTCAACACAAACTGCATCAACAACAAGCGAATGTGGTTGTTTGACAAACTTCATTTTTTGGAGGCGTCTAATACTTTACACGATTTAAATAAGAATAATCAGTAACACTGATAAATTTTATTAATATAATGTTCAACTTTAATCAATTTCAGAAACGCCTTAGGTAATTAAATGAGCAGTATGAAGTTAGTAGGCAACGTTTGCTGTAGGTACTGAACAAATATAATTGATTACAACATTTGATTAATGAACGATCAAAAATATTGAGTGGGTACCTATCACTTTATAGGTATCGTATCGATGATGAGATGGTATTACTAATAATTGTGATGAAATACTTTTGTGATGTTAGTTTACTACTATTATCACAGTTGTAACCAGACCAGAGTCACCTTTGAAAATTATGTTTTCTCAGTCATTTGCTCTGTGGGAATCGAACCCACAACCTTCAGCACGGCAGTCTGTTAGAGATACCACCATACTAAACCCGGTTGTCGTATTGCAAACGAAACAACAGTTGACTACCAATCGATCAATGAAATCAAAACCAAAACGACTAATCTAATTAAATGAGTTGTATTAAGGAATGTGTTAGTATGCAATGATTGTACGAAACGAAACAACGACACCGAGTTCCGTTCTGTTACCGTTGGCGTTGTGCGTTCTACAACATCGAACTGATTTAATTAATCTGCAAATTATCCGAATCAGTATACTTATTATTGGGCGCACTGGAACACCGGAGCGGTACGCGACAGGTGGTCCAGCGTGCCCAATATTATACTACTTAGGTGTATAAGACTTTTTGTCATATAACCCATACAAAACATCTCGACTGCGTCTTATACCCTTTGTAGCCCAGGAGCTAAACATGATTTTTGGTTTTATAGTAATTTTTTTTACTTTGCATGCTTTTTCAAACTCATTACATATAACATTAAATAGTTTACTATACATATAATTAGGGTTGCCATTTTGCGATTGTAATGTAAGTAATTGGGATTCTAGATTTTTATTAAATTTTTGTAGACAATTTTTCGTTAATGACCTACATTGTATAATTTGGTGACTTATGATTTTCTTATAATTCAATTTAATAATCTGACACTTATGATCTGAACGAACGCCACTAATTAAATTCTTTTCAAATATTTTAAAGTTTGTCATAATATTATCTATGCAAGTAGCTGTGGTAGGTGTCACTCTAGTCGGCTCAAAGAACATATGTTTTAGGTTAAATGATTTAAATAATGACAAGAAGTTACGTTTATCTTTGGTATTTATCAGAATGTCAATATTGAAATCCCCACAAACTATCAACTTTTTATTTACATTTATTTTTCTAAGAGCATCCTCCATTGTTAAAAGAAATAGGGGCTTATTGGAGTCAGGAGGGCTATAAACACACAAAATCACATGCTCCTCCACTTCTGCACACGCGAGCTCACATACTCGTTCAACAGAGAGATTGCAAATATCTAGTCGCTCCTTACACTTCAGGTGTTGTCTAACCATGATTAAGGTTCCCCCACCTTCTGCTGACGCTCTCTGGAACGAACTGGCTATCTTAAAATTATCCACGTTAAATAACATTTTATCTGCTCTCAGAAAAGTTTCTGTGAAGCATAGAATATCTACATTATATCTCTCAGCAAATAATTCTACATCTAAAATTTTGCCAGAGAAGCGATTTATGTTTTGATGTGACATTATTAAACAATGACTCTGCTTCTCTGTTGTCGCTGTGGTTAGTTTAAATTATTTTGGTTAACCACCTTAATATTAGCATGACTATTATTAAAAACATAAGTAGTGGATGGAGACTTTGTCATGCTACTAATGACAGAGTTTATATTATAAGCCAATAGTGTTGTTATTTGACGTTTGAATTTAGTTGGTAGGTACACGGAATTCCTAGTCAGTTTTAATTTACCAACAAACTTGTTTGTGTCAAAGAACATGAACTTGTCGCTATAATGACTTACCAAGAAATGAATGTGCTTATTTAGCATATGTATACAGTCGTTTTGACTATCTGACAAGTGGTTGAGGTATGGGAAAGCACATAATATTATTTTGTGACAGTTTAGTGATAACAGCTGGGCAACACTATCAGTGATGTCTTTTTTACGAACATTAGTACTATTACCTATAAACACAGTTAGGTCGGTATGCTTGTTAAATTTATTATTAAGGAGTGATTTTATAATTTGATTGTATGTTAACCCAGGCATACAATTATTTAAAAAAGAATGATTCAGGCTGTTACCTAGTAAGTCTCCCAAACCCTTACCTAGGTCATCCGAATACATAATTGAGTTATAACATACTTGATCATTTGAAGCATTGGTACTTATATTTATAACAGAAGACAAGTCATGGTCAGTTGAAGCTGGTTCCTCTGTGTTAAAGTTACAGTCATATGATTCCTCAACTTCGGACAGGCCCTTTGTTAACTCGGTTGGGAAATCATTACTACTTGATTTATTTATGTAAGTACAATGAGTGTTGTTGAATGAGATTGAGTCCACTCTGTCTACATTACATGTACACACATACATAAATGTAATAATAAAATATTAAAACCTGATGGTGATCATTAATTATAAGTCAATTAAATACATTCAAAGAGTATATCTAGATACCTACCTACTCAGTTGTCGTAATTTTAATATGATGTGTGTACCTAACACCTTTACCTGTAACACCTATCATGCAATTGATGCAATACATACAATACAAATAAAATCATTTGATTTGCCACCTCTGATAATACTTGGTTATCTCAGTCACAGATACCTAATATAATACTATAGTCTCAGTTATCTATTGGTTCAGCTGCTTATTTATACATATACACGTGTTTTTAATATAACTCAAAACGTCAGACACCCCAACTAGTTTTTATTATAATAAATTGATATGGAAAGTAATTATTAATTTTCATTTATTATTGTAGAAGATATTTGTAATTTTTGGTATCATGGTTACTCTAATCGATTCATAGCGCTAGATTCATTCACGAACGTGCGACGCTCTCGACGCTACTGTGTCAGGAGGGGAATGACCTCCTAAAATTAAGTTAAGTTTTATTAGTTTTAGGAAACAAATGTTACCCAAAAGTTTACATCACACTTTTTACTGGGTCTCGCTCGCCTTTGCGCTCAGCGCCGCGTCGTGGTATGAAACTTTTAGACTCGGCTTAGTATGAAAATAATTTTTAGTAACAATTAACCTATGTTAAAAAGTAGTGTAATGTATTCTACTCTCGATTCTGAACAAACAAGTTTCAGGTTTTGAGTTAATTCAATAACACGTTGTGGATAAACTTAAATATATAATACCAACGTATTTAACATGTATTTAACCCACTGAGCTTATACAGGAAACATTTTTAACGAGTGCGCAATTTTTTTTTTTGTTGGTTCAGTATGAGTAATAGAACACATTTCCATTAATTGTTCAATACTTTTTTTTTTTAGACTTAAAATCAGCTAAATATGGACATAATCTGTTCGTAATAATAATAACATAATTGAAAGCGCGCGATGGCTGGCTCATGCGGCTGCGGGTTTCCATCGGGGGTACAACCCCCTCCCGGACGGCCGCGTGAGCCAGCCGTCACGCGCTTTCATTGATGTTATTACGAACAGGGGGCCTAGTACGAGTTTGACACTTTATAATACTTTCATAGTTTTCGTCGATTTTCATTCATAAACTACTAGTTCCTCCTCGTATCCGCCAGGGGCGCGACTGATTAATGAATGAAAGTCGTCGAATTCGATGGAAGTATCGGTAAGTTTCAAACTCGTACTAGGCCTACAGATTGTGTCTATATTTTGCTGATTTTAAGACGGATAAAAAAAAAGAAAAAAAAAGTATTATTATATTACTCATAGTGAACCACAAAAAAAAAATTGCGCACTCGCTAAAAAAAAACCTGTATCTATAGCACAATAAATAGGTGCCATCATTATTAGATATTAATAACTAAATATAATTGATTTTATGTGTATTTTCTGAGTAAATAACAGAGTTGACAGTGGGTTTTCCACTATTTGACAATAATGTTACCTAACTAGTTAGTTTAAATAACCACTTGAGATTTTATCCCTATTATAAATGTTCAAATTATTATTTAAGGCTAATAAATAACTTTACACAATTTAATTGCATCATTTAGCACTACTGTGAGTACTGTGGTACACACGGCTACACATCAAGCTGTACAAAACCAGTAAAGGCTGACCTCGCGTTTGAAGGAAAACCTATACAATGCGAGGTCAGCTTATACTGGAAATGTACAGCTTGATGTGTAGCCGTGTGTACTACTCAGGCATACTATTAGATATTCTGTGACTCAGGGCAGGGGTTGTAGGGTGAGATGGTTCACTTGTAACCTTCGGTCGGTGAAACGTAGTGCTCCCATACCTATCTAGGTACCTACATTTTGTTTTTCTATCGAATTTAATTTCAAAAACTCAGTTCCTACTTGGTGTATTTAAGGGCCTATCTGGTCGCCAAACTCCAAAAAAGTACATTGTTTCTTTCCATTTTTCGTCATCATTTCTTGAAGTAGAGAGAATGGAAAAAATATATGGTGGAGTTGAGTAGTTTATGTATCCATTTTGAAAGATCGATACACGATTTAAATAACTTCGCTTGCTGCCTCGTTAGTCTAGTGGTTGCAAGCGCGACTGCTAAGCAAGAGGTCCTCGGTTCGATTCTCGGGTCGGCAACCGAGACATCCCGTGCCATGCCTTCGCGTCCCTAAGCAGGCCGTTGCAACGTGCCGTTGCACTAGTCGCATGCCGTGGTGTTCCTCAGCATGCCTTCGCGTCCCTAAGCATGTCATTGCAACGTGCCGTTACCTCCTGTTGCGTCCCCGTCACATGCCCTCAGCAAGCCTTCGCGTCCCTAAGCATGCCAATGCAACGACGTTACCTCCCGTCATACTATTAAATATTCTGTGCTCCCGTCGTGTCTTCTAGCGCGTTCTTCAATTCCGCGAAGAGAATCCCTTTTGATGCCTTGGGGGTCGATCTCTGAACATTGGAATCTGTATCGTGTTACCACTAGATACGTATGAATTTACGTTGGGTAAAGATAAACTGCTCGGCCCTGCCGTCCCGGTTTATGCTGGACCCTTAGGTACGTACACAGTGCGAGCTAGCGTGCGATTTACTTCAGTTTAGCGACTTGCACCATGGGATACTGTCATGTACAGTCGACCGCACGTCAGTGGTGGTAACAGTTTGACGTTGACAGCGTCTTTATTTTGCAAGTCAAGTTACTGGCATGGTTACTGGCATGAGCTAGCTGTTTGCTGTTCAGCAGCCGTGTAACCTCGTGTAACCAAGCCATTATGCATAAGCTTTTTCAACTCAGCCTATCGCAGTCCACTGCTGGACATAGGCCTCTCCCAAGTTGCACCACAACACTCGGTCCTCCGTCCACTGCCTGAGCTTACTGCCAATAAACTTTATAAATTATGTTCATACCTAAGTAGGTATCTATATTATATAGGTACATAAATACAGGCTATTTACAATAATTATTTACGTGAATCCCTGACCAATTTTCCTGTTTTTAACATAGATAGGTGGGTGCCTATTATTATTATGATAAATGCACTAATGACAATGTGTGGAGCACCGTTATCCCGTTGATGAGGAAACGGCAACGTCCGGCGAATGGAAAGGTCAAAGAGAATATAACCGCAAAGGCTAGCTTGATTTATTGTTGAGCAGACCTCAATTTACTGCGTATACGCTTTCTATTTAGGGCTGTCATTACCTAAGCCAACGCCGGACAGACTTCCAAAACTCCGGACATTTGGACGAAATAAGGGGTTTCCCCCGGACATCCATAAAAAACTAATAACGCGGCGATAGTCTGGATTTCCCCGGACACTTCCCAAGAACCTTGCCCGGACTCCCCACAAGCTAAGGACAAATCCGGGACGAATGGCAGAACTTTTTTTTTTTTCGATAGTATTATACCTATAAGTGACGTATCTTTTGGCACCGCGATTAGATATTGGTGTCGATTCTCTTTTTCACGAACTAAACTTATTTTAAACTATCGCTCTCTTTTACTAAAAGTAGATACAAGAAAGGGATGGCAACCATTTTAGAACTGTCAAATTAGTTTACGTGTTACATTTCTTTGTATTTTAGTGGGCACGTTCCGAGATCACGTCTAAACTTGTATGGACATTTTAATTCCGTCTAATTTGACAGCTCTAAAATGATTGCCATCCCTTTCTTGTATCTACTATTAGTAAAAGAGAGCGATAGTTTAAAATAAGTTTAGTTCGTGAACAAGAGAATCGACACTTAGGACTTGTAAGTACTTTCCTCTGATTATTGCTAGCAGTGAATCAATTTTCTAATGGGTGTCAAAGTCAAAATTCTCATGGGTGTCGTAAAAGGCGACTAACGGATTCACCAGAGGATGGGCAGCAGCGTTCTCGCGATCGCCAACCCGCCTGCCACGCGTGGCGATTATGGCATATCCCTCCCTTAATGGGACGCCAACGCCTATGTCCGGAAGCCGACGTCTTTCGGCTGAAATGATGATAGCTGGTAGCAATGATTTTGGAAGGAAGGCTGGTAGGTTGGATCACTAGGTAAAGAAGCCTTTGGCAGGATATGTAGGTACTCTTTGATCTATCAATCTGACGTGCACTAACCTAATAATTACGTTAAGCCGATTTTCTGCAGGTACTGGTTATATACACTAGGTACCTACTTCTTTATTCTGAGCCTACCATGTATCTTATTCAATAAGTCAGTAACATTACATCCCCCATAAAGGCAGGATCTGATCTGCAGCATTATACACACGAATATATCTTGGTGTGCAAGTGTATAGGTAAGCATCATATGCCAGAGATATACCACCTACGAGACCAATTTTTCTCCAAGCTAAAAAAAATAGAACTTCACTTTCCTAACTTCGAGACGCTAGCTTACAAGCTTTCTAATCCAATAGCAGCAAAATCAAACTACCTGAAAACCTCTTAAGGGGTCATTGTACCAATCAGTATGAACAACTATAATGACGCCTTAAAAGGTTTTCAGACATTTCAATAACACGTATACGAAGCCAGTTACTAGTCTGCTAGCTTATTAGCACCAGCTCGTAAAACTAGCCTAGTGTATTCCAAGCACCTTTGTACTTATTTCAAATTTATAAGCAAGTGGTTTGGACAATATTAAATTTTATAATAATCAACCCAGACATAGTAAAACATAGACGAAGTCACAGATAATATAATACTATACACGAAGTGCTACGAACAATCATAGTGAAGCCAACAAAGCCGTGCTCCTGTACAAACCAGCACTCACGCAGTCGCGGCATCGTCAAAAATAAACTTTCAGGTGCATGTATATGCGTGAGAGCGTTGGTTTGTACACGGAGCAGTTTTGTTGGCTTCACTATGATTGTTCGCAGCACTTATTTATATTGCTTAACCCTGATTAATAAATAGATTCTATTAATTCTATCATCGGTTAAGTTGGAATGAGTGTTTGCATTTTGCAACTATTACAAAATAATTGTAATTATTACAAAGGTAGCTGTACATACAGTACGCGCAACATAACTTGGCCAGAGTGAAGTTGGGCACTTTACGTTTCCCCGCCTCCAACTGACATCCATAAAATGGTTATTGTGACAACTTCACTCCAGCAGAGTTAGATTGCGCGTATATCAAGATGTCAAATAAAACGATTGAAATAAAATCATTGTTGTTTTATTACATGCTCATTGGAATATAATAATTAAAAATCTTTGATCGATATCGAAATGTTGTACTAGCTTTTAGTAAAAAAGCCAATTAATAAAACATTATCTGAACAGTATCAAACGAAGTATTAAAATTAAACTTGGGCATTAAAAATAGTTCAGCCTTATAAAAAAAGATCTTTTCCTTTGTGTTATCAGTGTCGACAGCACTGTTCATGTGATCAGGCGAAGGGCCCACGTCGCTGGGGGGAACCTGTTTACAGCCATAAACATCCGAGAGTCACCCTTCGGTCAAGGAAAACACACAGGAATGTAGACGCGACGTCACCGTACGGTACGTCCTACGTAACATAAATAAGTTAACGACGGTACAGTTACACGGAAATACTAATGCAAATCAAAAGACGTCCCGTGCGACGCGCCGGACGCTCGGACCGGGAGCAGGGGGGGCTGGGTGTTGGGGGCGGAAGGGGTGTTGGGTGTGAGTGCTTAGTTGTCCTCGATCTCCTGCTCCTGCTCCTCGTCAAACTCGGCGTCCTCGTCGGCGGTGGCCTCCTGGTACTGCTGGTATTCGGACACCAGGTCATTCATGTTGCTCTCCGCCTCAGTGAACTCCATCTCGTCCATGCCCTCGCCGGTGTACCAATGCAAGAAAGCCTTGCGCCTGAACATAGCTGTGAACTGTTCCGAGATGCGTTTGAACAACTCCTGGATCGCGGTCGAGTTGCCGATGAACGTGGCCGCCATCTTGAGTCCACGAGGTGGGATGTCGCACACAGCGGTCTTCACGTTGTTCGGGATCCATTCCACGAAGTACGACGAGTTCTTGTTCTGGATGTTGAGCATCTGCTCGTCCACCTCCTTCATGGACATGCGTCCTCGGAAGATGGCGGCTACGGTGAGGTAGCGTCCGTGGCGCGGGTCGCACGCCGCCATCATGTTCTTGGCGTCGAACATCTGTTGCGTGAGTTCGGGCACGGTGAGCGCGCGGTACTGCTGGCTGCCGCGAGATGTGAGGGGAGCGAAACCGGGCATGAAGAAGTGGAGACGCGGGAATGGAACCATGTTGACGGCCAGCTTACGGAGATCCGCATTCAGCTGACCAGGGAACCGCAGACACGTCGTCACGCCGGACATGGTGAGCGACACCAGGTGGTTGAGGTCGCCGTACGTGGGTGTGGAAAGTTTGAGCGTGCGGAAGCAGATGTCGTATAACGCCTCGTTGTCGATACAGTAGGTTTCGTCTGTGTTTTCTACGAGCTGGTGGACTGATAGTGTGGCATTGTAAGGTTCTACTACTGTGTCTGACACTTTGGGCGAAGGTACTACTGAGTATGTGTTCATAATTCTGTCGGGATATTCTTCTCTGATTTTGGAGATGAGCAGTGTGCCCATACCGGAACCTGTGCCGCCGCCGAGCGAGTGTGTGAGTTGGAATCCTTGAAGGCAGTCACATGACTCTGCTTCTTTGCGTACGACGTCTAATACTGAATCGACTAGCTCCGCGCCCTCGGTGTAGTGTCCCTTGGCCCAGTTGTTGCCGGCTCCGGACTGTCCGAACACGAAGTTGTCCGGTCGGAATATCTGTCCGAAGGGTCCCGAGCGCACCGAGTCCATGGTGCCGGGCTCGAGGTCGACGAGGATGGCGCGCGGCACGTACTTGCCACCGGAAGCCTCATTGTAGTAAACGTTGATGCGCTCCAGCTGCAGGTCCGAGTCGCCATGGTAGGCGCCGGTGGGGTCGATGCCGTGCTCGTCGGAGATGATCTCCCAGAACTGAAACAAACATACAAATACTTATTACAATGAACAAATTCAAGTTAAATAGACGGCTATGCGATACAGTCTATGAGCACAAGGCGGGGCAGCTGTATGCGTAGGATGAGTCACAGTTGCTCCGGCAACAGGGTTCGCAACAAACGGCGGCTCCAGAGGCGTCGCCTCGACATTAACATATTTACGAGGTCAACATTATTGATCCAACACTACCATAAAGGTACATGAACGATTTAAATCACGTCTTAAACCGATGAATAAGCATAATTGCAGCAAAAACATTATGGCCGCCCACTTTCGTGTTTATGTCATGTTGCCATAAAAGAGGAGAGCGCGAAACAAGTTTCTCATTTGGTCAGACAGCCTGTCGAACAATAAATCAGACGGATCGGCGTTGCTGTGCACACGATGTTTGCCTGGCATTTTTAGGACGAATTGAGCGTTTTAATTCTCGCTACAAAACACAAGTCATCCACTAACATTGCGGCGAGATTTTATCGAGAATCAATCGAGAGGCTTTCTAAGTAAATGAAACTGCGAATAGAGACCGGCCGATAAGATCGGTTGTCGACTCATTCGTGGCGAGATTATAAAAGAAATATTTTTAAACAGTGCAGTCACGTAACATGTTTTAGTCATGACTATACTTTTCAGAAGTTTCCAATGAGAACAATAGGCAGTATTTTCGTCTGAAAATGGACAAGCTTTATAGGTAACTGGGATTGACACGCAGACCAACGCCCCGCCATGCCATGCGCTGTTTTGGATCGAGCAGAGTTTTTTCGATATCACGTCGTGTAGTTATTGATCGAATTTTACCAGCGCCACTGTGTTCGTATTTGAAACTAAACAATCTTCGTATTTGGAACAAAAAAATACTTAGCAAACATATGTACTTTAGAACTATTTGTAAAAAAATACTGTGCGTTATATTGGTGGACGTGTTGCGATAGTCCACACCACGTCTTCATCATAACAAAATAATCTAGCGCTTTGTTGGTAGGTACACATGTAGGATACATCATGAACCTTCATTGAAGCGCATAACAACTAACATGCCTTAAAAGTATGGTCTTAATCTGATCATAAATTGACTTTAATACAGATTCCGAACATTTTATCACCGGAAAGTCTGTCAATCAATACGTGGATCACACTACGAAAAGCGGGTCAACGCGGAAGACGTTGCGGGTTCGGCTTAGCTCGTAAAATCAGACTGGCACGGAGACCGTCGCGTGTCGCCGGCAATTGCCATCAGAGACATGCAAATAGCTAAGAAAGTTTTAAAAGTACGTCTTATTAGCGTCTAGGTACAGCGGAGACGAATGTTTGTGATTTTCTGTGAGCGGCAAGTTTATAATATCTATTACTCATTGTGAACGCATTCTCATTCAATGACTGGGACTTACAGTCGGAAATCTTTCACCACTATGGCTAAAATTGCTTGCACTGACTAAATGTTCAATGGCAGGAGGTATAATAATCAAAGTAGCGGCCGTAGGTACAGTCGACTGTATGACAGTGGTAACACTTCAATTCGAAAACCGCCCTTACTGCTTACGAAATAAAGATGCTGCTAATGTCAAAGTGTTACCACCGACGTGCGGTCGACCGTACGTGTAATACATACTGGATGTCAGGGAAACACTTCCGAAAACGAATATAGGTGAAAGTGCTGGTGATTACTGATACGAAACCACAAAAAAAATGCGATTCTGTTTTTAGATTTTTTCATTTTTTTATTTCTCATACATAACCAGCTTTGGGCAGTTATTGATCCCGAATTTTGTACGCTTTACATTGCGGGTTTGCAAAATACCAAATCGCTAAAACAATGAGTATAAGGCGAATGGTTATTGGTAATCGATTGTTTGGGTAGTATAATAATAGCCTTTCAGTTTCGGGAGCGTTTCCCTGACACCCAGTATAGCAGGTTTCGTTCAAGGGATTTTGTCGACAAAATGTACCACCGTGAAGTATCATCATCATCATTTCAGCCGAAAGACGTCCACTGCTGGACATAGGCCTCCCCCAAGTATCGCCACAACGACCGGTCCTGTGCCTTACGCATCCAGCGGATTCCCGCGACCTTCACCAGGTCGTCGGTCCACCTTGTGGGGGGCCTACCCACGCTGCGCCGTGAAGTATAATGGACCGTAAATTAAATACCTACCCATTTTCGAATTATAAACACGTGTACACCATGTGTCAATTTGCCAAGATGTACTACATGTGAATAATAATAGGACTCCCAAGTACCTACCTACTTCTGAATGTTAAAATCCCATTTCTCAAAAAGTTCAAATCCGTATCGTTGCATTTCTCAAGAGAGCTTCAAATTTCTCGAAAGTGAACGAAATAAAAGCTTTCTGTTGCAAGATTCTATTCGAAGAGTTCGGGCATTCTGCCAACAACTGGAAAAAATACTTCCGACATCTCGCGCGCGTTAAGCCGGGATGTATCATGTACCTATGTACCTAGGTAGGTTGGTTACATGCCGATATTCTACTTCGTAGTACCAATAATAATATTATAAGTGCGAAAGTTTGGATGTTTTTTTTGTCCCTCAATCACGCTGAAACGGCTCAATGGATTCGAATGAAAATTACACAAATAGATCATATAGGCTACTTTTTATCTTAGGAAAAACAGTTCCCGAGGGATACCGATTGCCTTTGTGATTAAATCAAAATAAACGCGGGCGAAGACGCGACGCGAATATGCTAGTTTCACAATGGTGTCGATTCTCTTGTTCACGAACTAAACTTATTTTAAACTATCGCTCTCTTTTACTAAAAGTAGATACAAGAAAGGGATAGCAACCATTTTAGAACTGTCAAATTAGTTTACGTGTTACATTTCTTTGTATTTTAGTGGGCACGTTCCGAGATCACGACTAAACTTGTATGGAAATTTTAATTCCGTCTAATTTGACAGCTCTAAAATGATTGCCATCCCTTTCTTGTATCTACTATTTGTAAAAGAGAGCGATAGTTTAAAATAAGTTTAGTTCGTGAACAAGAGAATCGACACCATTGTCTTTGTTTTCGTTTGGTGTAATGTACAATAAAGAATAAATAAATAAATAACTTTTGGGACATTTTTACACAGCACCAAAGTCCCAAACTAAGCAGAGCTGTTGCTATGGGTACTAATGGATATAATACTTATATACTTTTTTTTTTGTAAATACATACTTTTATAATACAGATCACGAGGTCGTGGGTTCGATTCTCACAGGACAAAATATTTGTGTGATGAACATGAGTGTTTGTATTGGTCTGGTTGTTTCTTATGTATTATAAGTATGTATTTACAACCAAAAAAAGCATATAAGTATTATATCCATTGTCTAGTACCCATACCACAAGCTCTGCTTAGTTTGGGACCAGATGGTGATGTGTAAAAATGTTCCAAAAATATTTATTTATTATTTATTTAAAAAAATAATTATAAGCAACACCCAGACCAACACAAACACTTATGTTCATCACACAAATATTTGTGTACTGTGGGAATCGAACCCACGAGACCTCATTATCAGCAGAAAAGAATATAATAAATAAATAAATAAACTATTGAGTTCATTCAGTTCATTAAATGTTTTGATTAAAAAATGTGCTAGATAATGTGTCGAAAATATTTCTTTTATCTAAACAATTTACAGAGAATTGTTATATTGACTTCAGTATGTTTCGAATTAATCTTTTTCAAGATTTCTTATCATAATGGAAATTCAGTTTTCTGAAATGTACAGTCGATCGCACGTTAGTGGCAACAGTATGACCTTGACAGCACCTGTTTCGTAAGCAGTAAGGGCGGTTTTCGTAATTCAAGTGTTATATCAGTTATCACTGACGTGCGGTTGACTGTACTAGCAGGAACACCTGAAAATACTTTTAAGCAGTAATATTCGAGTCATTTGAGTCATATCTACATGCGTCACATCAAGTTTATATATAATAAATAAGATAAGCAGACTACAACATGATAAATTGATATTGCACTAATTTATCAACAATCTTGAACTGTTCTTTTGAACAGAAAGAAATTTTTACAATACTTGAAATAAATACTTGATTAAAGACTAATTGCTTGCTAGGAATTAGATAGATTGCCTATAAATGAATTGATTAAATTTTAAATGCCATCTGACTTTGATGCCAGATGAATACAAGCAATTTACAAATCCTATCCCATACCTACATAATCATTCAATTTACTTTATTAATTAAATAATTGGATAAGTCACATGGTTAATCCAATTTATCCTATTAAATTGAATGCTATTTTAGCTTTGGCGGGTTAAATAATGAACGTATTTATGTGAGATTAAGGTTTTATTTATTTGACCAGAGATCTTTGTATTTAGGTCAATTTTGTTCCCCTTTCTGGGTTTAAGTGATTACAGTAAAATTTGTAGTGTTTGTTATACGACTAATACTAGTAAAAACAGCGCTATGAAACAGGTACGGGGGAGGGGGTTAGCAGTCATTTAGTTGAAAAATAAAAACACCGAACACCAAGGCGGTGTGTAAAACGCCTTACATAATCGGCATAGGTAATCCTATGTCTAAAATAACCTCCTCCTTTTTTTGAAGTCAGTTAAAAAAAGAAAAGAGGCATTTTTTTACCAAAGGTGTCGCGCTATGGAAAACATTGACAAACATAAGAGTTATAAAACAAAAGAGACATGTAAGCTCAAATAGGTCGAATTACGAAAACCGAGGATTACCGATTCCTATCCTATCATACTAATAATAATATGTATATTTTATTATATGTAATTATAAGTCCGTAGTACCTAGAAACATATTTTACTACTTTACTGGTGCATCTACCTTATTCTTTGTCTCTGCATTACCCTAAGGTTGTCTGGTAGAGAACGCCTATGGCGTTAAGACCGCCTTTGTACCCAGTTGTGCATAAAGAATTAAATAAATAAATAATATCTTAACGTGAAAGTTTGTGAGATTGTATGGATGTTTGTTAGGTACTCTTTCACGCAAAAACTACTGTATGGATTTTAATGAAAATTGGCTTACAGATAGAACATAACCCGGATTAACATATAGGCTACTTTTTATCCCGGGAAGATGAACAGTTCCCGAGGGATGCTCGATAAACGACATTCAAGCGGGCGAAGTCGCGGGCACAAAATAAAGACTCTGTCAAGGTCTGTTACCACTGACGTGTTGTCGATTGTAGGTACCTTACTACTTAATCCATTTATTAGCTAGTTATAAAGCAACATTCTTTGCCATTTTTTGCCTAACTTTCATTCATGTGTTTACAAGGAAATGGACAAAAATATTTAAAATCCTAATCTATTGTCATTGATTGTCACTCGGCCTTTACAGGCGCTCAATTTTGTTCTTTATGACATCAAAGAGACTATAGAGCAAACGTCACAGGATTGAGGAGTCGACTTCTCGTCGTAAACTTGCTTCTACAAACATGTGCTTAGCCGTGCGCTATTTTGGCTACCGCGGAAGAGCGCCCGGTCATCGAACCATGTCTATACCGCGGTAACTGTCTACCTTAGTATTTACATAATTAACTTTTTGCTAGTATACGCGCATGAAATTAAAAACTCTAATTATTATGGGCGAGCTTTCTTTTATTAGTTACCTACTTACTGTATTTTTCGTGTGATGATGATGATGTAAAGTAAAAATTAATTACGCGTAAAGGAGTAAGTATCCCCAGGGGATGAGGCCCATTGTACGGACGACCGCACGTCAGTGGTAACAGTTTGACATTGACAGCGCCTTTATTTCGAAAGCAGTAAGGGCGGTTTCTAATCCCCAAGTGTTATCACTGTCATGCAGTGTACTGTACATGATACCTATCTTTTATGTGGTCAGTGTCGACTCAGGGGTGTTGCTTGTTTTGTGTACAATAAAGAGTAGGTATTTTTATTCTATTGTATCCGAGTAAACATTCCTTTATCGATGTTTATTATTTTGACATTGATAAAAGTAGAAGGTAGGTACCTATCTTAATTACAACTAGGTACAATTCTATAGGTATTCAATTCAATCACTTATTTTTTAGCTTGATAAAATATTTGGGCCAACAGTAATTAAGAAAAATTATAGGCGTGGCTATTGAAAACCACGGTTCCAAGGCCTGTAATTATTTTTTAACAAAAATTTCGCGGCATCTGGACAACATTTGGCACACCGCGGATCGAACGTTTGAGGATAGACTCGAACGGACTCGGGACTCGAATTTCGAACGTTACGAACGAAGCCCTTCGATTGGCTGGCCCTTATCATAGGACGCGGCACTGGTAACCTTGAGCGGGGAATCCATGGATTTAACTTTTTTTTTTTTATAAATTCCTTTGCTCAAAACAAAAATGTGACATACCGAAATCCAATTAGAATTTCTGAATTCAGTGAAATCTAATAAGAGCTCAAAGTTAGTGTTTCGAATCTATAATTTTATCGAAAACATGAAATGAAGCGTGTAAATCGTTAATCTTAATCATTAAATAAATCCGCTAACAGAAAATTTACACGTGGAAGGCGACAGACTACTTCAGAGGTTCCTGCCCACGTATCGATCGATAGCTGCCCGAATACGTTGGGTGCGGCTTTCTCCAAAGATTGTCTTTTACATAATATTTACACGACAAAGATGACGTGACAGTATGAATGCGAGAATCACGAATTCACGATAAATAAGACGCTATAGGTTGATGAATAAAGTCGGAAAGTCCATCCGAGACCACACCCACTATCACAAAATTATGACAAACACTTGAACACCGTTAATTGAACACAATTCGGTCACAATATTTGTGCAAATTAATAAAGGAAACAGTCGTCAATTGTTTCATTTTTCGAGTCGTGGCGTGAGGCCGGCGTTACAAAATGCCGGCTGCTATGGGTAGAAATAGATGATTATAGAAACAAAAGAATATCTTACCTTGGCTCCAATTTGGTTACCGCATTGTCCGGCCTGGATATGCACGATTTCCCTCATTTTGTTTTATATGAACTTATTTTACTTATTAACTATAAAAATGTTTGTCTGCTCCGCACGCACCACGTACTTCTGTGGTCGCTTGAAGAATAATTTTGTTCCGTTTCGTCTGATCGACATAAACTACGGATGCAATAGTGTTGTAGTTACACCGGTAGTGTGTCATATCGATAATGTTTGTCGCATTGCGACATACTTTAAGATTTTAAAATATGTTTATGAAAATGCCAAGCAAATAATGAATATATATGAACACACACACAGACTCCACACACACGCTTATGTAACTCCTAGCAAAAACTTAAAAGCACTACAAAAATTTGGACTCTCACTCATTTAACGCACATACACACACACGATCCACCCCCTCATACCTACACACTCACACTAACACACAATGCCTACCAATTTTAGAAATGTTTGTACTTACCTTTTGTATGCTTGTTTTTATTTTTATTATTATTTATAAATTCGGAATGTACAACATGTGCTATATGTATATAATCCTTCCATATTGTTATTATTATATCTTTATTTGCATAAAATGTGGTATATACAATAGATGGTTACATTTAAATTTATAGAACAGGCACATTTTTCTATAGAAAAATAGCATGCAAACTGGAAAGTTGAGGAAGTTACTTATTAATATACAATCAAAATATTACGGTGTGTGTCAAGGTTACAAATCAAATACAAATGGCATAACATTAAGTATAAAAGTCAAATTTTGCCCCAATAAAATAGAATACAATTAATTAATATGCAGTAAAAGTCAAGAATTTTAAGGTGAATGTCAATGTTACAAATTAAAAGGTAAATAATATTTTTTAAATTAGGAATCTATTGACATAATAATATTAACTTCGCAAACAATAATAATACACAATCATCTTAAATTATATATCTTAACACACAAACACTCACAAAAGCAAAATTTATAATGCATTTGCAAAGTGAAATGATTCGGAAGAGAATTTTAAAAAAAATTCGTTGATGGAATAAAAACTCTCTCATATCGGTAGGGGATCGAAATTGTCTCTCCTAAACACAGGTTACTTTGTTGCCTATCTAGGTGAACAGTACTCTACCCTTTAACTAGTTAAATAAGTACTTAAATTGTAAGCCTGTGCTAAAATCCTTCCATGTATCAAGTATGTATGTCCAAGTTTAACAAATAAATAACTATAACTATATAAACATACCAAAAAACAAATATTCTAACAGCCAACATTGTTATATAATAATTTCTTAGGTTTTCGCGATCACTACACATTATAATAAAACAAAGTTTAACAGGATTAAATCGCGTATATTATTTAAATTGGTTTTCCTGACGTTTCGAAAGCTTTGCAGCATTTCGTGGTCGCAGGTAGACTAAGATAACAAGCGTCTTTACTTACTTTAGATATTTCTAAAAAATATATTTTAATCTACCGTACAATATTATTAATTAAAATCGTTTCGATGCACGCAGTAATCACTCACAATATCATTATCTTTTACAGTGTTGCGTGCTGTTTGGGACTTGATTATTTTCAGGACTGGGTTCCAAACAGGTGGTAGCTGCCAACCATCTTCTCTATTAAAATTAGGATAATTTTTAATTTCACGGAGCATTCTAGGTACAGTCGACAAATCGGAATCATGACCCACTCAGCTGATAATTCGTTTGAAATCGTCAAAACAGTAAGGTTTTCTTCTATGCTGCACTTAGAACATTTTGAAAATTTATTGGTAAACTGTCACTGTCACTTGCTAATGAAATTTATAACAAGTCTGTTTCCAGGGAAATAGCTGTTTAAGCTAAATTCAACCTAATTGTATTAAATGTCTGTAGGATATTAAGCTTATCGTGGGTCATGATTCCGATTTGTTGACTGTACATATCGGTTTAACATTGTTATGTTTTCCACCTGAAGTAAATTCGAGTCGAACCTGAAAGATTTTGATGATCTGATATTATGTTCGATAATAAAAGATATCATCATTTCAGCCGAAAGACGTCCACTGCTGGAGATAGGCCTATTAAATTGGTTTTTTGGACTCTTTTTTATTATTTTTGGTCTTCTTCTATCGTGTCGACATGAGCTACATAATGATAACAGCTCATGCCGTGGGGAAAAGATTAGCCAGTCAGCAGGTTGGTTTATTTTTGGTAAATTTCATAATTTAAAAGATTAAAAGTTTGTGAATTTGAGTTTTTGTTTTTAGATTTGCCAAGCCCGCACAGCAATTTTTAATCGCGTGTTTTTATTTGCGCACTGAGATGTTTTTCCACCGCGATTTTTCATAGCCAGTGCGCCTGCATTTGATTCCATGTGTAATATGTTACAGGTTTTGCGGTAAAAAATCGCGCGAGTAAAACTCGCGGTGCGGGCTTAGCCATAAATATGAAAATATTCTGTCAAGTCGTATTCCTATAAAATCCTGCAACGGATTTGAGACAAAATCAGTACCATTTCTGTCACACTTCTGAGTCGAATCAATACAAACGAACGCTATTATGATGAGAAGTGTCTTGAGTCGAGAAAAAAGTATCAGAGCTGTAGGAATTTTGGAAGCTGGCTCTCGGCAACTTGCTGGGGCCATCACTTTGGGCACTAATAAGCTTTAGGGTTAATAAGTGATCAACTCATTAGTAATCGTTTGCACAAAGTCAATCTTCGTTCCCGACCCTGAAGGTTGTTACGAGTATCATCTATTGAGACCCGCATTCGTAGGGCGCGCTTACAATGGGCTCGTGAATACAGAAATTGGGCAGAAGAAGAGTGGCGTCATGTGTCATTTTCTAATGAATTTCGCTTTGGCATGCGACCAGATACTAGGCGTATTAGTATTGGAGGGCCTCTGGATGCCAAGAACATTGAAGATCATGCCAGGAATTCCATGCATATAGTGGTGGAACAATCGTGATATGGGCGAGTATTTGGATTAGTGGAAAAACCGAACTGATTTGGATCAGAGGCAATCTCAATGCAAAGGTTTACGCTAAAATGGTTAAGTCAGATGTTGTCATTCATGCAGACGCTATTGTGTGCTTCATTACAGCTTATGCATGACAATGCACGCCCACTCACCGCTAGAGTCGTGACAAATACACTTGCCGAAGCTAACGTCACGTCCTGCCTGCCTCAATCACAAAACATATATCCCATTGATCACGCATGGGATATATTTGAAAGCAGAGCTGAGCCATGTGTGGATACCATACGTATACCAGAAAATATTTTTCATCTGTTACAACAGACGTGGGTGGCCTTTCTGCAAAGGCTTCGGATGAACTCATATTGAGCATGCCGAATCGGAGCAATCACGGTATCACACAATACTAGTTAACAACTTTACTGTAGAAAATCTGATTACCGGTTGTTCATTTTATCACTTTTTAAATGTCAGCCTTAACTAAAATCAAATTTATCACAATATGCAAAAATGATAAAAGTCTTTATTAATGAAAAAGCAGTGGTACTTCTTAAATCTAGGCATAGAAAAACATTTAACTATATGATATTTCTTAATAATGAACATAGCTTAACTAAAAGCCCTCTTCCTTCGCTCCTACATTTGCTGTACCCGATAGGGTCCATAATGATCTCATAATTATAAGAAACCACCCTTGGCGTAGCCAGTAGGGCATGGAGGGACACGATCTACCCTAGAAGCCTTCGGGCCTACCCCAGAAAAAAAGTAAAAAACTTACTAAAAACAAAATACATCTGCAATTTTTTTTCTATCAATTTTAGCTCATCGGAACTTCGTGTGTTAAACACTCTGTTTGGATGACGGGAACTAGTTCAATAACGACTTGCAAGATTTTTAGCATTCGGAGAGACAGAGCGACAATAAAGCAGGTTAAATAAAAGCATTACACACACGACAGTCTAAAATAATGAAAGTAAAACACCAAATATCGATAGCGCTTATCGATACGTGAACAGCTCAATTTTTGTAGCTGCTTTCCTATTGGTTGGATGACGCCATACTGCGGCCATGGCAGCCAACGTAACAAAAATAATCCGCGTCCTATTTTAGTGTTGTTTAACATATTTCTATACATATTTAAGTTATTGATTATTCAAAATATATAACGAAATAAATTATATGTTATTGCATTTGATAGACGTTTTTATTTTGTTTGATATCTTTAAAAAAATGCGATATTTTCGCTTCTGAGTCACAGATGGATCTTTGTCTTTTCTTTATGTTGGTATAATATTGTGCATGGCGCATGGCATGTCATGTCATGGTGCCGGCCGGCGAAAAAAAGCAATAACAAAAAAAAACAATTAAATTAACATTACAGGTATTTATTTTAATAAACGTAAAACGTTTACACTTAGCGAAACATGATTTTTTGATATTTGTTAGGTAGGTAGGTACCTATATAGTGACGTTTGTATGACCTGTCTGACATAAATAAGAAATAAATAGGTAGATAGGTAGGTACCTACCTTCATGTTTTCCTCTTATTTTACTAATAAACATGTACCTACCTACCTATCTAATTATAACTTCCTTCCTGTCAATTAAAATTTGTATGAGTACCTACATACTTTTATTTAATAAAAAAAAATCGTAGGTAGGTAGGTACCTAAATTAAATCGTTTTCGATATACCTTTTCAGCTTTTTACCTACTTAACCCTAAACTATCTTCCTATAATACCTACCTACATCATAGACATATAATATGACCTACATAATTATCAGGTGAAAAGTATAAAAATGTCCCACCCGTGTCCAGTACATGCCCGCAATTTCGCGGGTGTGTTCCCCAGAGGCACAGACTCGTCGATACCCGGGTGCCGCCATGCCATGCCGCAGTGACGTCATACGGCGCACCCGGTCAACGACATGCACTTTTAAATTTTAAAATAAGAATGGACAATGTTTTTATAGGTGTTCGTGTTGTAAATCACAATAGACTAAGGAAGGAGTAGGTACGTAGGTACCTACATAAGTACCTAGTCTTGTTTTTTTAAGAATTGACGACTGGTAGGTAGGTAGGTACGCACGGCTACACATCAAGCTGTACATTTCCAGTATAAGCTGATCTCGCATTGTACAGAGAGCCTATACAATGCGAGGTCAGCTTATACTGGAATTGTACAGCTTGATGTGTAGCCGTGTGTACCTAATAAAATTAAAATTTATTTATTTATTTTGGCGTTTAGGCTTCTTTAATCTGTGGTTTAGGGTTTTAATCAAAATAATTAGATGTCGATTACTTACTGAGTGGGCGGGAAAATTTGGAAAGAGCGTGTTGTGGATATTGTATTCATTTCTAAAACTTGTTTCTTCGAGTGTTAATGATACCATGATGATCATCGTAGCATCTCTAGTAAGTCTGTGTGATCATGATATGTGTTGATGATGTGTGAGTGTTACCATGATACAAATTCTCGAGCTTAGGGCCTTTACAGACGGTGTGCATTTTGGACCACGCTAGCTCAAATTACTTATTAATTTGACGCTAGCAACAAAACAGCAGTTTGCATGCGGTTTTTGAGCGGTTTAGACATAACCACAGAACAAATAATAGTACTGCCATAACTGCAATGAAACTGTCGACGATTGTGCAGTCCGCTTGTAGTCGGCGTGTAGTTCAAACTTTCAGTATATTAAAAAGTACTCTGTGGTTCGAACGACTAGCAGGACCTGCCTACCTACCATCCCTCTGTAAGTATACAGAGGGTCAAGATCACCAGTTCTGCTCAATCGATTGAGATGACACAACCATAGGTGTAGTAATTCTATGCTGACACACCCGTAGGCCTACCGCATGTTGCATCCCAATTACCGTCCAGCCCAACAGTGTGCTAGGTCGCGCGTTTATGTCTTTTGTTCGCAAAATCTTTATTGCACTGGCATTTGGCGTGTTTTGTTTTATCTCCTAAACTATACAACCAAAGAAAGATGCTTTACTTACTACCCTTTACTTAAAAGGGCAAACTATATATCTATTAAATACTGATGACTAAACAATACTTTGATGAGGATTAATAGTTTATAAATTAAAATTTACTTATACCTACGGTTATAAATGAAAGTAGGTATATGTTATTTAATTATTTTGCTCAAAAAAGGTTAAATATTAAAAATAATAAAAAAACCGGCCAAGTGTGAGTCGGACTTACGTAGTAAGGGTTCCGTACCACCCATCGACCTGATAGAAACTGATTCAATTTACGAGAGTTCATCAAAAGACATACTTACTACGTACCGTGAGCGAAATATGAATTTTTGTATCTCTTTCTTACGCAGTTACCACCACATGTGTCTATGTTTTTACCTTTTTATAATTTTTTGCTAAACTACATAGTTATGCACTATAATCAGACCAAGTTTGACGCTGGTATGTATTACGACAAAAACGTTGAAAAAAAAAATGCATTTTTTTTTCTAGGTTTCTTGTATTTTTTTTTTTTTTTTTTTTTTTTTCAATTTATTTAACTTAAAAACATACACAAAAATGATTATAAGAACATCACAAAAACCTTACACAGGTTTGTCTGGATGTTGAGACACTGAGCTTTAAAAATAGGTAATTCATACAAGTATCAGTAATTTGCAATAATAAGTAATGCGTAGGTAGACACAAAAACATTGAAGGAACATTAACATTTAGGAACAAAAACATTGTATGGGGTCCCCCTTTGGTTTAAGACTGTTTTTATGTTTAGTATTTGTCGTGATACGTGATAGCAACACATATTCTGAGAAAATTTCAACCTATTACCGTTTAAAATATACAGCCTTGTGGCAGACATACGGACGGATGGACGGACAGCGTAGCGCGAGTAATAGGGTCCCGTTTGGCACCCTTGGGGCACGGTACCCTAAAAACGTAATGTGTAATAACTTCTTAGGTTTTCGTGATAATATACGCGATTTAATCCGGTTAAACTTTGTTTTATTATAACGTAATGTGTGTTTAGGGGTGGCGCTCATACATGTGAAATGGAGACGAAAATAGTTTTTTTCGCTGCACCGCCTAATGTTGTCATTTAATAGGTCAGGAATAGGTCTATTGAAATGAAGGTAATGTTTCATACATCACTTTTTTATTAGGTAGGTGTCACGTTTACGATATAATAATATAGCCTGCCGAAGTGGTTTGCAATATGTTCCCCATGTGCCATTTCTAAACTATGCAACGTAGAATCATCACAAATAGTCTCAGACCAACAAAAAACTATTGTTGGTCTGAGCAGATAGTAAAAACTATAGACGAAGTGCTGCGAACAATCATAATGAAGCCAAAAAAACTGTGCTTCTTCGTGTAAACCAGCGCTAACGCACACAGCACACACACCATGCACCTGTATTTGCTTTCGCGATGCCGCGACATGTGTACTGAGAGTGGTGAGCACGGTTTGAGGTACATGTGTGTGCGTGAGCGCTGGTTGCACAATAAGGAGCACGGTTTTCTAGGCTTCACTGTTATTAATGATTAATATAAACGGTTTCACTCACGTTATTTCATCGGGTGTGCCCGACCGGTTTCACTGTTATTGTTCGCAGCACTTCGTCTATATTTAAAAAAACCCCAAACATAAACCCCCTTATTACAATCAACTCAGCCTATCGCAGTCCACTGCTGGACATAGGCCTCTCCCAAGTTGCGCCACAACGCTAGGTCCTCTGCCTTCCGCATCCAGTCCCCCCCAGCCACGTTCTTTAGGTCGTCGGTCCACCTGGCAGGGGGGCGCCCTACGCTGCGTTTGCCGATTCGCGGTCTTCACTCAAGGACTCGTCTGCTCCAACGGCCATCGGTCCTTCGACAGACATGGCCAGCCCACTGCCACTTCAGTGGCCTGATTCACAAACGTTCGAAAAGTTTCCGTTTCCGAAGTAATATTTGACCGGCAAATAAAACAAAACGACCACTTCCTGCGACCATGAACGCTGCAAAGCATTCGAAACGTCAGGAAAACCAATTTTAATAATAATACACGATGTAATTCGGTTAAACTTGTTTTATTAAGAAACAAAACGATTTGAGAACCGAACGGATTCGGAAACGCAACGCGAAATTCATGGAAACTCTCCCGTGAGCCATTTGCTGTCGGAAGGCACTCGATGTAAAATTAAAGAACTATGAATAGCGTTTCCGAATGCGTTCGATTCTCAAATCTTTTTTTTTGTAATATAACAAGTTTGTCCGGTCTACATCGTGTATGATTATTAACATTGCTTTTCCTGATGTTTCGAATGCTTTTCATTATTCGTAGTCGCAGGAAGTGGTCGTTTTGATTCGTTTGCCGGTCAAATTTCACTTCGGAAACGGAAACTTTTCGAACGGTTGTGAATCAGGCCCCAGCTTACTGATCCTACAAGCTATGTCGGTCACTCCGGTTCTTCTCCGGATAATCTCGTTACGGATTTTATCCTTCAAAGAAACTCCAAGCATAGCTCGCTCCATAGCTCGCTGAGCGACTTTGAACTTGTGGACTAGCCCAGCTGTCAGTGTCCACGTCTCGGCACCGTAAGTCATGACTGGCAGGACGCACTGGTTGAAGACCTGGCTTATTACAAAATCGGGTTTAATAGTAGTCTCCTGTCCTGTGTAGTCATACATCAAACAATTTTATTTTTAATCCTCTCCGTTAAAATTTTGATTTGTCTTATTTGTTTTGAAAGAAAGAAAGAAAGAAAGAATCATTTATTTGCGTAGAATACAGGTGGTACCAGATATAAAAATTGGTGGTTTAGGAACAGTGCTATATTCTGCTTGTATTAAGCATGCAAAAATCCAGTATAGATGAAACCAATTGAACTTTTTTTTTTAATAAAGATTTTTGTTAAGGTATCGAGGCCGTCGTCATGAATGTTAACTCACTGATTAAACGGCTGATTACTCGAAAATATTACTGGAATTGTGGGTAGGTACGTAAACGGTTGTTTGGCCAGACAAGTATCGTTGGTGAAATCAAGCTTGCGGAACTCGGCGATAACGCTGGGGTTCCGAGAAAACTAGGTGTGTCGTAATCGCAACCTGCCAACATAAAGTCGCCATAAATCCATAATATACAATAGTAGGCAAAGCAAGAGGGCATAAAGATCATCTGCGTACTTGCGTACTCTTATGCAACAATGCTATACAATGTACACACGACACTTACATGGTTTCAATGTTTAGCAGAAGACGATGGGTTGTTATTGTTCTTAGGCGATTTCTTCTGGACACGCGCCTCTTCTGAGAAACAGAAGGGTTTAGACTTCATCCACACACCATCGTGAACTTTTTGGCTAATAATATGTTCCTATTTATTTTTATCCTGAACAGGTTTATGTTTGACCGCCTGATGCGGTACGATGGTGCACGCTTGGCCAACAAAAACTTATTCACTCGTGCTTTGATGACGACCAAATTATACATACCTGTTATCATAATGTATTGCCACCTTGAGCCTTGGTCTAAGCCTTGAGCGATCATGTTGTTGGTCAAGTCGGCACAGAAAATCTCGGCCAAGTGGCCGAGTTGACACGACTGAATTTTGATAATTCTTGTATTGGTTTACCCGACCGAGTATCTAAAGTACAGTCGGTTACAGAATGCTTAAGACGCTGACAACAGCCAAATAGGTACCCCAAATAGGCTTTTTTTTAAATCATTTTTAGCTGTATCTATTCAGTTTGTGGCAGTGAAAAATAAAAGTAAAAAATATATGTTAATCTTGATCGTATTTTCTGAAACTGTATTGTGCCCAAAACACGTTTTCTTGAAGTTTTCTCGATAGAAAAGAATTGTAAACTAACCTCTTAAAACATGCTTTAAAGCAAACAATCTCTATTAATTACTAAATATTATAAATAAAATTAAGAAAAAATTTGAGAAAGACAATAATCTAAACATTTGTTGTTTCTGTTTTTCAAATAAGATTTTAGTTTTTATTAAAAAAAAATATTGTTAATTTTCATTGAAGTTGAGCGGCGTATCCGACGTCCCTCGGCTCGTTGCCTCTCTTTCAGTTCTGTACGAAACGACAGTGACCGCAGAGGTCTGATTTTTTAGGTGTTGTCAGCCTCTTAAGGCATTTTATGTCAATATTCCTCAGCGCTGCCGCTGCCACTGATAACGCCGTAGAAGTTACAAAGTTCTGGGCTTGCGAAGTCAGACAAAAAATGAGTTGTACCACTGACACGAAGAAAGAAGAAGAGGAAGTTCATAATAATATAATAGGTAGATAGAGTATACTTTATTGTTTGCACACCATAAAATAAAATTAAAGTTGTAACAAACATGAGCACAGTAATAACAATTGGGGGTCTTATTACCCTAAAAGCAATTTCTTACAGACAACCATTGGATGGACATATAATTATGCTTCTCCATGGTTAGAAACGAGATTGCTGAGGTATAACTTCGATGAACAATAGATCGAAGGTATATAACTATTTGACGATTGTACCATTAGCATTGTACCAAAATGATAATAACTCATGCCGTGGGGAAAAGATAAGCCAGTCAGCAGTTTGGTAGCAGGGCTGTGATTGTCCAAGGTGCGTCGGACGATCAATTAAATACCGTCACTCGTAGACTCGCTCTTTCAATGCACCCATAATCATCACGCCACACTTGGCAGACAGGTGGGCGCCAAGCCAAGTGTAGGAAAAAGTCTTCTTCAAATCTTTTAACATAAAATTATCATACTTATACAAAAAACCAAAATACCATCTCCAAAAACTACGCCATAAACCAGTTTTTATTTCAGACAATATTGTAGACATATTTTTTGGGTGTGCCTGTCAAGCTAAGTAAATAGGTTAGTATCGATTGTTGGCTGGTAGACTGGTAGTGCGCCATTTTGAGAACAATACTGACCATATGTTCGGTTCGCACTGGAGATGTACGAATTTCTCCATTCTGTGGCGCCGAGAGGTGTCTGGCGATTTTTATGAATTGGATGTTGTACATTGATTGTGTTCTTTTAATAGAAAAAAACATTGATTGTGTTCTTTTAATAGAAAAAAACCTATTTCTAGCAGATCTTGGACCGTGGGGTCAGTTGCCGATCGCAGTAATTGTTATTTTGTTTGTATAGAACACAGAAATTGTATAAATAATACTTTACTATGTCTGTATGTGTGCAGTGGCGTAGCTATGAAACCACAGAAATAGATAGAATGGCCAAGTGGGCAGGGCGCGCGTCCTAACACTGTGCAGTGCATTTCAAAGCCTTTCTCAGTACGCCTTATGACTTGTTTCTGTAAATACTGTAACAAAAACCCGCAAAAATGCCTTATTGTGCTGTTTCTAACTGCAGAAACAAAAACTGTAAAGTACATTTGATTGAAGTTAATTTTAAAAAATTAATGACGTTAAGGTGAATGCTACAGGGTAGCCCGCGAAATTCAAAATTTTCGGCGTTTTTTGCTAATTGTTGCTTTATTTTGCGTTGTATATCAGTCAAAATATAATTTGCGGAAATTGTAACAATATATCTAAGGAATAATACTCATAAAAAATATTAACCTAGCTCTATAAGCTCTACAAGCTCGAAAATCGATAATTTGATCGTAAATTAATATTATCGAGCTAGTACAGCTAATAGAGCTAAGTTAATATTTTTTATGAGTATTATTCAGTAGATATATTCTTATTATTTCCGCCAATCATATTTTGACCGATATACAACGCGAAATAAAGATACAATTTGCCAAAAACGCCAAATATTTCGAATTTCGCGGGCTACCCTGTAGCATTCACCTTAATATGGGAGGCGTAGTTTGTTCGGAAAGTTGCCACGCATGCATCGCAAGTAAAATTGTGATTACAACCATTCTTATCTATTTCTGTGTACGAAACCAAGGGCCCCAGGGCAAAAAGTTAGAAGTCGAAAATTCTTTATTCTACTAGGATATTATAAAACTTTTTCGAACGTCTTTCATGGAGGCCGAGGGGCCGCTTCAGCTTGGGGGCCCCGGGGCACTGCCCCGCCTAGCCCTACGGTAGCTACGCCACTAATGTGTATGTTTTTTACTGTCTGTGGCATAGAACGAAATAAAAGAATGCTTACGAAAATAACTGCTGTAATTAGAACTAATTATGAGTACGGGCGTAATTAGAACGAATTTACATACATACATAAACATCACGCCTGTATTACCCGAAGGGGAAGGCAGAAGTGTACAGCACACCCACATTTCGCCAGTTATGTTATAAGTCCCATGTAATAGGGGGCGAGCTTTTTGCAACGAACCGGGCATAAATCCAAACTCCGGGCTGCTACTTCCTAATAAAATAAACCAATACACTGCCCGACCTGGGAATCGAACCCAGGACCCCACGCTCAGCAGTCGCGCTTGCGACCGCTAGACCAACCAGGCAGTAGAGGCAACTAATTTATTGAACAAAGTCTCTCGCACTATTAATTATTCTTTGTTACAGAGATAAAGTTTTATCTTGTTCTATTAAGGAGGCAAAGAAAATTTTATGCGTCTGCCATAAAATATTGTAATTTTGACAGTTTTTATAACATGTCAAAAGTTTCAAAGACAATATGTCAGTGTTTATAAATAGGTATTCCATAAGAATACTTCCGCCGATACCTGCTGACTGACTAGACTAACTATCTTTACTGGTATGTTTAACAAATAACTCTGCATTGGAACGAACAATAAGATCATTACAGACATGGTATAATAACACCAGGTAGTCTCTTCCCGTGACAGCTAGGTCACGTGATTGCCTCCGTACTACGTCATCGGCCGTGGAGCCAATAGCGGGCTGTTAGCGTGACACTTGTCAGTTTGATGTGCTGCCACTTTGTGAAAATAAATTACCCGAGCAAAATGCATTTTTTCATTTACTTTCTTCTATAAAGAATCACTTTTTAACTAGTAATTTAATATAGTTTCCTTTATTAACTAATTAGATGAATAACACGAGATAACAAATAGCTAGGCTAGTTAGGAATTTATTTTATATTCATTATGAACAAAAATCTCCTTAAGTATATTGAAGATATCAATCAATGGCAGTACTGATCGTGACGTAGCTTGGAGGCATTGCGCTGTCATTGCGGGAAGAGAATACCTGGTGAAACATCTTATTATACCATGATTACAGAGATTTTGATAGTTATTGCTTACGGTGCTGCCATTTTCTTATGCAGAGTTAGCGCAGATTTTAATTTTTTTCTTGGCATATAATGCTGTTATAATTATGTAGCAACTAGTGATGTTCCGGATATCCGTATCCGTATCCGCGGATATCCGAGGTAAAGTTAAGATCTGTATCCGTATCCGCGGATTTTGACACTAATTATCCGTATCCGTATCCGCGGATATACATTTTAAACATCAATAGTAGCAACGCGATTGAAAAAGAATGAGAATACGTAGTTATTTCAATTAGTTTATTAAAAAACTTTAAATTCATCATGTACTTGGAAAAGGTCATGTCCCACCCACACCCACAGGGCCTTTAATAGGCTGAATTGATTGATTGATTAAACCCGTTATGAACCACACACATTTGCACGTGAATGCCAAGCCAGCAATGTACACCGTCACATCTCCATCTTACGTCGACATCACAATACGTATGTGTGTACAATTTCGTAAATCTGTGACTCATAGCTTTCTACATCCATCGATCATCCAACATGGCGACTATGTACGGTTGGCAATACACCGTGTATGGCAAACAAGTCGTATTCTTACAAGTTGATAATGAGTGGCTTATATTTCATTTCGATTTAGCAAGGAAATAAAACGAAAATTTTATGGATTTTATCTTATTTCAAGAATAAATAAAATATGCTGGTGCAGTTAGCACCTGGTATGCTCCAAGGTACCTATACCTATATCTTCTCATGGGTGTCGTAAAAGGCGACTAACCAGAGGATGGGCAGCAGCGTTCTCTGAGTATTTAACCAATCAACTGCGATCGGAACCGGGCCTGCCAAGCGTGGCGATTATGGCATATCTCCACTTTTTTGGGGAGGCCTATGTCCAGCAGTGGACGTCTTTCGGCTGAAATGATGATGATGGTACAAGGTTTGATTCGCATTAAGATATTTATAGTAGTGCATTTGAATTTTTTTGAAACCTTTGTCTGTGAAGGTTAACACAATGCAAAAGACCTATTGTGGGGCCACATTTAAAATAAAACTAAGGAACAAGTTAGAAAGATGCTCAAGCACGAATTTAGATTCAAGAATTGTCATTCCATACCACTGAGGAATTATAACTCAGTGTTCCATACATACATCTTTCTCATTTCGTTTGATGTACTTGAATGTATTGAAAACACAGTTCTTAAATCTAGATTTATACTTGAGCATGGTTCTGGAATACAGACCTAGTATGCTACTACCATAGAAGTATGTCTATGGCTACTACTATGCTTTAGCCAGGAATCAGGCAATCAGTAGTTCGCAATCAGTAGAAGAAAGAAATTACATCCCATTTGGTTAACAATTAAACATTCCATTTCATCAACTTTTTTACTCCATAAAAGAAATCCCATTTCAAAAACTTCAAATTCATTTTAGTAGGCAAAAGTGAAGTTGACGAAATGGGATGTGTACCAAATGGAATGCAAAAAGAAAGTAAGTTTCCTAAGGTAGGTACTTAAAGTACGGTCGACCGCACGTCGGTGGTAACACTTTGACATTAGCAGCATAGCATCTTTATTTCGTAAGCAGTAAGGGCGGTTTTCAAATTGAAGTGTTACCACTGTCATGCAGTCGACTGTACCTAACCTGAGCCCAGGGAAGTCCATAACCATTCTGTATAATTTTAATAGGTTTTTTCAGCAGCTGAATGACTCAAAGCTCCTATAAGGCGTAAGTGCATATTTATTCAAGTACAGGTAGTGAACGCATGAGGTCTACTTCCTCGTCAAATGGAGGATGCTCCGACCAGTGGGGCAATTCTTTGACATTGACATAAGCTTTCATTTTGATATTAAAGCAATATTAATTACGTGGTACGTAGTTGCCGATAACACGGATTGTCAAAACACACGGAGCAATGAACATTGACATGTTTTTGTTAGAAATAGGGTTTTATTCTGTCACGGATTTCTTAAAAAACCGGCCAAGTGCGAGTCGGACTCGCGCAGTAAGGGTTCCGTACCTCTCAACCACCTGATACCTCATTAAAACTGATTTAATTTACGAGAGTTTATCAAAAGACATCAACGCACAGTGCGCGAAATATGATTTTTTGCATGTCTTTCTTACGCAGGTACCACCACATATGTCTATGTTTGTCTTATTTTTAGTATTTGTTGCTAAACTGCATAGTATGCACTATAATCTGACCAAGATTGACGCTGGTATATATTACGGTTTTGAAGATAGAGCAAAAACAAAAACGTTGAAAAAAATGCATGTTTTTTGAGGTTTCTTGTATGGGGACCCCCTTTGGTTTTAGACTTTTTTTTTGTTTTTAGTATTTATCGTGATACACCTCATAGCAACACATATTCTGAGAAAATTTCAACTGGTTACCTATTACCGTTCAAAAGATAAAGCCCTGTGACAGACAGACGGACGGACAGACGGACGGACGGACGGACGGACGGACAGCGTAGCGAGAGTAATAGGGTCCCGTTTCCCCTTCGGGTAAGGAACCCTAAAAATGGGTAAACAATTTGTGACTTTTTAAATTATATTATCAAACTATATAAACAATTGAGATTTCATTTATACCGTAAACATGTAATTAGAAATAATGTGATATGACATGAATTATTATAAAATGGATGTAGATAACCTAATGTTAAAAATGAATTGTTAGATTTGAAAATATATGAAACGTATGTATACTGCTGTGTTAGACTACCCAACAATGTTTGCATGGCCTATTTTAGGCTGAATATTATGTACCAATACAATATATTTTTTTACCATCTCATCATCATCCTCGGAGCCTTTTCCCAATTATATTGGGGTCGGCTTCCAGTCTAGCCAGATGCGGCTGAACATCAGTATTTTACACGGAGCGACTGCCATCAGACCCCCGCAACCCAGTTACTGGGTAATACCGACATTCGGAGGTTAGACCAGTTGTCAGACTTTCAAGCTTCTGACTACCCGTAACGACTGCCATAGATATTCGTATGACAACCGGGACCGACAGCTTAACGTGCTCTCCGAGGCACGGAGGGGTCTCGCTGTGTAACGAAACGGTCACCCATCCACAGACTGACCGCGGCAATCCGCGCAGTCGTTGCTTCGCTACGAGTTATGTAACAATATTCACGCAAATAAAGAATTGAATTGAATTGAAATCCAGATGATTGCGATCGCGAGTGAGTTACGCAATTCGTCAGCAGGCTGAGTTTTTTTTTGCCTGCGGGCGCATCCACATTGTGACGTCATCCAGTGATCCAGTACATCAGTACATCAGTGGTAGTTCGCTTGCAGCGCGATAGATGTCGCTACACGGCTGCTTCCAGCGTAGCTCTGCTTACCTCAAAATCCTGCTAATATTATAAAAGCGAAAGTAATATGGATGTTATGTTTGTTTGTCCTTCAATCATGCTGAAACGGCTGAACGGATTTGGATGAAATTTGGCACACAGATAGACCATGTCCTGGATTAACACATAGTATATTTTTATCGATATATCACGGGAGCATCGACCATATACCCCATAGACGCCTCATGATATAGCAGTGATGTAGGTCGCCACTATTCGCAACTTGAAAAGTTCAAATCAGTATTGACCACATAAGCGAGCCGTCAATCTTAAGTGGAATCTGAAGTTCGAATGATTTTCCATCTATCCCTACCAGTGGGGATACTTTGGTAGGGATAGATGGAACAGCCGAAAACTTCCACGTTAGAGATAATTGTGATTAGCCGAAGCCGCCTCGGTAGGACCAATCGGATTGCAATACGCCCCCCTTTTTTTTTGAGACGGAGAAAATGCCTACCCCATGCCACACCACCCGGGGAGGCAGCGTGGCTATGTGGGGCTCGCACCCACTAAAAACTTCGCTGTATGCCTACTCTCGCCTTGGTTGGATGGCCACCAGAACTGCAATGCATGGCATTCGTGAACCAGCAGCACCCCTGTGCCTCAGCTAGTTGTCAGAATGTATTATACGCATTATATTCAACATTACGCGTCTATTGGGCTGTATATGTGGAAACTAACTGTGACTCTTTATCTATCTGTCTGGACCCGTATTTTTTGCGAAATAAATTATTCTTATTCTTATTCTTTTGTTTATAATTCCTCAGTGGTTTATGGTCGATGTACGGGAGTGAAGCGTTAGTTGTAAAGTGCGACTTATCCACAAATCACACAATTACCTACAGCTTTGATGGACAGCTAAGGTCGACTACACACGAGCGTGGCAGTCAAGTAAAGGTTGTTCAGCCTTACATATCGTGATGTCATTCACAAGTTGGCTGTTATTTATTACCAAAGGTGTAATGACACGTAAGATTTTTTTTACGCATTTACCAGTACGCCAGAGCTTTAGCCACCAACGTTGATAATAAACGTGAAAGTTTGTGAGGATGTATGGATGTTTGTTAGGTAATCTTTCACGCAAAAACTACTGTATGGATTTTAATAAAATTTGTCATGCAGATAGAACATAACCCGGATTAACATATAGGCTACTTTTTATCCCGGTAAGATGAACAGTTCCCGGGGGATAAACGATATCCACGTAGGTGAAGCCGCGGGCATAGGCTTGTGTAGATATAAACCACACACATAGTAAAAAATATACACGTAGTGCTGCAAACAATCATAGTGAAGCCAAAAAAAACTATGCTCCTTCGTGTACACACGGCTACACATCAAGCTGTACATTTCCAGTATAAGATGACCTCGCATTGTATAGGTTTACAACGCGAGGTCAGCCTTTACTGGTTTTGTACAGCTTGATGTGTAGCCGTGTGTACAACCAGCGCACATACATACACATGCACAACAAACCGTGCTTACCCCAGTCAGTACACATGTCGCGGCATCGGCCAGTAAGAATTGCGAAAGCAAATATCCTTCAGGTGCATGGTGGGTGCGTGAGCGCTGGTTGTACACGAAGGAGCATAGTTTTTTTTGCCTTCACTTTGATTGTTCGCAGCACTTCGTCTATATTTTTACTATGTTTGTGGTATAAACAGACATGACAATGATCTTTGATCGTTCCTTGATCTTTATAGCTACGTAATAGTTTCGTGGTCAGGATAAAGGACAGAGCAGACGAATGATTTCTTCATAAAGTCTACCCACATACATGGCAAGCTTATGCATGCCATGTATCATGTTTAACATAAGCAACTAGTTGTAAAAGTGAGGTTGTTTGCCTCGTTACATCATGC
The DNA here is from genome assembly GCA_949699075.1 of Asteroscopus sphinx. Lineage (NCBI taxonomy): Eukaryota > Metazoa > Arthropoda > Insecta > Lepidoptera > Noctuidae > Asteroscopus > Asteroscopus sphinx. The sequence continues at coordinate 2,444,924 of OX453023.1, read as the reverse complement.
TTTAGTCTTTATTTTGACTGAACAATACAAGTGAAAACGAGTGTAATTGTGAGCTAAAAATGTTGTTCGTGAATGGTTCGGGTCGGCGCAAGCGCAGCGTAGGTGTCTTCGTGTCGCCTTGGCAGCAAGTTAGCTAGCCTTGGTCGGTTTTGATAGACTTTTTAGGACATTCAGACACGTGTTTGCTAGACTTTAGCAAGATTTACAGACTTCATTCATTACTTCTGTAAATATAAAAAATGTTTACAGAATCTATAGAAAATGTTCCGTGTGGTGCCGGACGAAAAGAATTGCACCACCCTAGGTATATCTTCTCATGAGTGTCGTAAAAGGTGACTAAGGGATTCACCAGAGTATGGGCAGCAGCGTTCTCAGAGCATTTAACCAACCAACTGCTGCAAATCGCCAACCCGCCTGCCAAGCGTGGCGATTATGACATATCCCCTCTTTTTGAAGGAGGCCTATGTCCAGCAGTGGACGTCTTCTGGCTGAAATGATGATGATGATGAAATGGGCTTATTTCAAATGATAGATCTTTTATAACAGAGCAAAACGTTCTTACGTAGGTAGGTACCATGTCGTAGAATAATCGGAAAAATCGTATCATTGCGAAAATCTTAGGACGGTTGCAAAAAACCGATAGTTGGAATCTAACAAAACCCTTTGTTCCTTCGAAGCTGGTGACAGAATTTGGAACGAAACCGGCCAAGTGCGATTCGGACTCGCGCAGTAAGGGTTCCGTACCAGCCATCGATCTGATACCCCATAGAAACTGATTTACTAGAGTTCATCAATAGACGTCAACGCAACGTGCGCGAAATGTGAATTTTTGCATCTCTTTCTTACGCAGATACCATTTTTTTTAGGGCATTTTGCCCTATTTTTAGTATTTGTTGCTAAGCTATATAGTATGCACTATAATCATACCAAGTTTGACGCTGGTATGAATCAACGTTTTGAAGATAAAGCAGGAACAAAAACGTTGAAAAAAATGCATGTTTTCGAGGTTTCTTGTATGGTTTCTCTTTGGTTTTAGACTTTTTTATTTATAGTAATTATCGTGATAGGCACAATAGATATACATATTCTGTGAAAATTTCAACTGGTTATCTATTACCGTTACCTGTGACAGACAGACAGACGGACGGACGGACGGACGGACAGCGTAGCGACAGTAATAGGGTCCCGTTTGGCACCCTTTGGGTACGGAACTAATAAATAGTATTGCACATCGTAGGCGCGACTGTCAGTCACAGTCAGTCTTCGTCAACAGCCTTGGACTGACGCCTGGAATTGACAGTGTCACGACAACGCCCACGTTCAATTGGACAATTGGGCAAGCAAGGCTAGCAGCTAACATTACTGTAGAATATATTTTTGCTGTCTATTAATTTAAAAAAACTGAAACAACTCTCTCAACCTAAATTACCGAGGCGCAGCATCCACTGAATTCGTAAGTAAAAAAAATCCTACGAGCATACGGTTGCAAGGGGATTGTTTCCATATGGCCAAATGTTTTCTGGTAGCAGTCTGTTATAAGAATGCAGTTTGCTAGTCTGCTTGCTTAGCATGGTAAGTAATAAATAAATAAATTACAGCTGTTTACTCGGACGAATCAAAAATGGCGGACAGAATCTCGATCACAAAAGATTGAAACACCAACGGCCAAAATTAATATCCAATCTATCCACGATTTACCCTACTAGAGATAGAAATTTGACATATTTTGTATGGAGCTTATGTCAAATTCCTATCTCTAGTAGGGCAAATCGTGGATAGATTGGATATTAATTTTGGCCGTTATTTTTTTTCCTAAAACCACTATATTTTCGACGTAATTTTAACACACCAGATATATATTGTTATTTCATTTGTGACACTACGGCGATGACTACCGTCACACGAGATTTGTTGCGTAATCGCGGCTTTTTGTCTTACTATGGTAATTACTATGGTATGGTATTGGTATGGTATGGTATGGTATTAGTATGGTATGGTATGGTATGGTATGGTATGGTATGGTATGGTATGGTATTGGTATGGTATGGTATGGTATTAGTATGGTATGGTATTGGTATGGTATGGTATGGTATGGTATTGTAAATTTAAGCGAGCCGTCTTACTATGAGTGCTTCACTTTTTGTTTAGCGAGATTCCGTCCGCCTTTTTTTATTCGTCTAATGATGTTTATATTGTAGCAGTAGATAAACTTATGACATACCATTATTTAATCGTATGGCATCTTTATAGGCTATCTATACATCTATATTATTTTATTCACAATGACAAATTGAGATTCTTTAACCATATGGTGGCGTCAGGTGTAACGCGGTGTGTGTGTGGTGTGTGTGTGTATGTGACATACCATGAACCCTTGCTACTTGTCCAGGTAGCAGATTAGCAGCGTTGTCAATCGTCAAAAGAATCAAAAAGATATGATTTAAAATTCCTCATATCATCTTTTCTAATTAAATTCAATTATATTTGCAGATAACACAGCTTTGGATATATCCATGGGGATTTTACATTTCTAGTATTGGATGGAATTTAGAAATTGCCCAGCTCTTGACTTTTGATTATTCACTAACCAAAGCTCTTGACCTAGCAATGTCTGAATTCTGAAATTCCATTACCTACCTACCATCTCGCGAATACAGCCAGTTACAATCAAATCGTAATGGTAGAAGTAATTGATTCGTTTCAAGACCAGTTTCTAAAAGCAACCATAAACAAAAGATTTCTTTCAAACACAATGCAAAAAAATCATATAGAAACGTCAAAATTTAAATTTCGAATAGATGACGGTCGAAGCTAGGATGTACACCATGACTAATGAGTTAATAAACATTATCTATTAATATCTGTTTAATTATACGTTAATTATCGTCAGTGTTTAAGTTAAGATAATTATAGTAAAATTGTCAGTCAAAACAAGACAAAGTTCATAATTAATTGGAAGTTGCGTGATGAGAAAGAGAGTCTGCAATTGAAAACACAAACAAATTTTGCTTTTATAATCTTTCAACTGCTTTCTTTATAGTTTTTACATTCGCTGCAGCTTTCTGGTTATCATCAGCTTACTGCGAGAATTCATAATTCCACACAAACATAAACAAAACGATTTGAGAACCGAACGGATTCGGAAACGCAGAGCGAAATTTACGGAAACTCTTCCGAGAGCCATTTGTTGTAGGAAAACACTTAGATGTAAAACTAAAGAACTATGAATAGCTTTTCCGAATCCGTTCGAATCTCAAATCGTTTTGTTTAATAATGAAACAAGTTTAACCGGATTACATCGTGTATTATTATTAAAATTAGTTTTCTCGAGGTTTTGAATGCTTTGCAGCGTTCGTGGTCGTAGGAAGTGGTCGCTTTGTTCCGTTTGCCGGTCAAATTTCACATCGGGAACGGAAACTTTTCGATCGTTTGTGAATAGTACCGCTGGATACTGATGGGACTTCCATTCCATGGCGTTGTTCCCTCCATGTGGCATATCCGTGGGACGCCCTGTATACCATAAAAATCTATGAAAGTGAATCAAGTGACTTCTAGCATTAACCAAACTTAATAAATAACAATATATTAGTGGCTATAATCATACTAAAGATGTTTTGTCTCACAAGTATTTCTTCCCTTGACAGCCTTCTTATCTTATTAGGACATCTTTATGAAAAGCTTATTATGCACACACGGCCATATTAGGTAGGTACGTAGGTACATACATTTACGTCACCGGCCATTTTAATTCCAATCAACATAAATATCATGTACATTATCAATTTCTCGTGAAAGTTTATATAATAGCAATAAAGTAATTCTTGTAAATAAAATTTTGCGCGGTAAATATAAAGAGAAAGTATATTACAGTAGATACTTAGTATCTGATACTACGTGCAAAATTCGTTACTTTGCTCAAGAGACGAGAATGATATCTAGAAGAGATAAGTTTTATTTTTATTGAATGGAATACATATTTTGATAATAGGATTTGCTAAGATAGAATTTAATCAATGAAGAAAACAATCTAACAGGTTAGCCAGCCTCAGATATTGTGTCATCAATGAAAAATATATCTTTTGTTTTCGTGGGGAAATCCTCATGGACGCACTCCGCCCGCGAAAGGCAGGCCAGTGTCGGACTGTTACCGGCTGTTACCACCGCTGTTTCTCCAGCTACCTTTGGGCTACAGCTACCTACCCACAATGGGAAGTAGTGTTGAACAGTTTGGTTGTTTTTTCTCCTTTTTGCCCAACTACATCACGATTGGTTTCTTTTGTCCGATGTCCTGCTCCACTTTACTCGTCTTATACAATCGTATTATAGACCATTTGACGTAGTTTCTGTTAACAAAAGCCATCAGTTATGTAAGATGTAGGTAATTGACTTGACAGTCAGTGACGCGTGCGACGTGTTTATTTAAATTACTGTGCATTGTCAAACTTAGCTAATGCATAGTAATGAGATAATTACTTGTAATGGTTTACTGTGTTATCTTCATCGCCAAGATTGCGTATTTTAAGTATGGGCCGTGAATAGGACCCAGTATAGCTCCCTGGGGGACGCCCTTTTTACTTAAGCGTGGATAAAAAACTTATAATGTCTTACTCAATTGTTACAATGCGTGTTTAGTATTTACCTATGTATGCTGTGTAATTTCAGTCTTCATGTCTCAGTTTGGCGAACCGACTTGCTGTACCATTTAGGCAACAGTCTAGGTGGTATTGAAGTTGTTATGGGCAAAGGTAACCGCTTAACATCAGGTGGGCCTATAGCTCGTTTCGCCATCCTATACTATAAAAAAAACATTTATATCTACACTTAATGGTATGTATTGTAATTAGTTAATTTTTTTTTAGAATGAACATGGTTCTTAATAATTGGGCAATCATAATTAATTTTAATTAAAAAAAAAACGTTAAATAAGTAGAACAGTGCTGTGTTTGTTCTAAAACTGACTGCTGGGGTTTACGCCAGTGCTGCAGTGATATAAATAGTGGTTTCTATTGCCTCCACCAACTCCGCTATAACTGCTATGAATAACAGCCTAAAAGCGCCCACCTTGCTCCCACAAGTCCTACTCATATAATAAGCTAGTGGTTTTTAATAGCCAGCTGTCGTATGATTCTTCTCTCCTGTCAGCCCGAGTTAATTACGAGAATAGCTCATGATGTGGTGAAAGCATCCAGTCAGCGGGACTGACTGCTACATAGTTCAGTGTCGTCATTCGTGACTCTACGAAGGTTCTTAGCTCGAGCTGACAGGAGAGAAGAATCATGCAACAACCTTGCTGAATCTGAGAACCTGCATTATGTATGAAGAAACTTAGCGCGTATCAGCAGTAACATGTCCGGACTTTAGAGACGGAACAGGTTTAAGAAAAAAGAAGGAAAGTGGAAACCATAAAAGCTGACAATGGTGTTTCTTGATTCTCTTGTTCAAAACTAAACTTATTTTAAATTATCGCTCTCTTTTACTAATAGTAGATAGATATAAGAAAGGGATGGAAACGATTTTAGTGCTGTCAAATTTGACGGAGTTTTAATTTCCATACAATTTTAGTCGTGATCTCGGAACTAACACTAAAAATACGAAGAACTCGATGAAGTGGAAAACGTAAACTAATTTGACAGCTCACTAAATTTGTTGCCATCCCTTTCTTGCATCTACTATTACTAAAAGAGAGCGAGAGCGATAGTTTAAAATAAGTTTAGTTTGTGATTATGAGAATCGACATTTTTTTTTTTATTGTCAACAAAATAACTTGCATCGCATTTTATAAAAAGAGCTGATATTAAAGTTACCTCAATAAGTAACTCCTTGTCCTACGCATGTACGAACGCACCGATACGTGTGAAAACCTCAATTTAATTACTATTCAATAATTTCAAGATCAACATTATTATCTAGTGCATTATTGCATGTTTTAAGACCGAGAACTATGACCTAATTGCCACAGAATGTCGCGCTTATCTAAAATGGAGTCATTCTGTCAATAATGTTAGTACTTTATTATGAAAACATTGAGCCATACTTATTTTTGGAACAGTGCCAATAGTTTTTTAACCAGCATACTTTTTTTTTCTTTTTGAGTGAAACCTCTTTGGACTCTTTTGACTGTTACTCGGATTGACAAAGTGGATCTTATCCTGTTTTCCCAAACTTAAACCACCTTACACAAACCAGCAATTCAACTTTCCCTTTTATTTAACCATTCGACTTGACAGCTAAAATACTCCGGCCTGTAATGTGTAGTCTGTGCAACAGTATATCCTTAAATGGAAACTTTAGTCATCCACAATAATAGTGGACTGAGATCGGATATTGATGACTGATGATTCTAGGAAAATTCAAAAGCAAGAGATTAATAGACATTTTGTTTATAAATGATTACTTGGATGTATCATTGTGCCTTAAAGTCTTTTGTCTATAACCTCCTTTGTGAAGCCAGCTTTAGTTTTTAATTTACGCAAATCTATACCTCAAAATTCTTTACATTCGAAGTTTCAAATTTGGAACTTGTCAAAATGTTGACAGGAACAAGAAGCGTGTTAAATCTGTGGATAGGACTTCATTTATTTTGATTGCGTTACGAACGAGAGTGAACTGTAGACAATAAGACAAAGTCCAAGTAATATTCCGACTATAAAATGAAGTCATCATTAATCAAATGTTTAGAATAAGCATTTGTCACAGGTATCTATTAATATACTTTTAGTCTAATATCTTATTTCCTTTCAAAGCTCATCCAAATATGCTTACGCTATGGTACCTACTTAATTAGAATTTAAAATTTATAACATAGCAACAATAATTTCAAGATTTATTTTATTAAGAACAATTGAATTCCAACTAGAATGATATAAGTTTCGCAGGACCGAAAACACTAATAAAAATTGTTCATTTCAATGCAACAACAGTTATATATTCCGAATGTATTGTCACTGTCACACAAACCTAAATGACATAAGTTGTTTGTTTGTGACGAATGAAATGACATCATGTCGTTATCACCTGACCAATTTAAATTGATATCTCTCGGCCCCCTCCAATTCGTTTATCATTTCAAATAGAATCTTTAACGGGAATTGATAGGGTCCACTTAAAATGGCCGCAGTATGTGCATTTCTAAATTTAGACCAAGGCGATGATGTCAGGTGCATAGTGCCTACTTTTTTGTTGTTGTTGCCAAGTTGTTAAATAAATCGTTGTCTGTCTTTAATAGGTATTTAAGATAATTGAAAATAACAATGGGTCCTTTTTGCAGTACCTACCTAATTTGTGTTACCTACGTGTCAGCGTGTTTTGGGTCATGTCATTGTTCCGAGGTCTTAATAGAACTCATAGATAATAGAATATCTTATCTATGGATTATGTCAAGATTAATGGCTTCCATGTCTGTTGTTTATTTGTCGTCGTCTATTATAATGTTGTTGATAACATCAGCGAATATACCTACTTGGAACTCGAATCATAATAATTTTATTATTAATCATGCATGACGTAAGTCTTGTCCACCTTGACTAATTGATCTGATATAAAGAAAACAACCAAATAAATAAAAGTCTTTATTATATACATTAAATTATCGTTGAAAACAATTTTAATCATAAAAAAACTTCGGTTATTGAAGCACTCTAATTTTTTTTTTGTTGAAGGTATGCTCATTTTTAGAGACATGCTAACTTTATCATAAATACATAAAGAGTGTCTATCAGCCTTAGAAATGTTCAGATCTTGCTCTCAACGAGGCCAGGCATGGAATCACTAGGAATGTATATGTATACAATTACATATTATATGCCCACGAGTCACATAACGTCATATCCGGGGTTTAGTCGTGCATTCTGTTAAGAGTTAGAAAGCTTGTCTTTTCATTCAACACACATCATAGGAATCATTAATGTTACTTAAAAAAAAGTAACGAGTAGATACAATGGCAATGTACTATGTGTGGCTCGGCAGCCGGCGCAGCGCCTAGTGGTGCTCGTCCAGCTCCTGCTCCTGCTCCTCATCGAACTCGGCGTCCTCGTCGGCGGTGGCCTCCTGGTACTGCTGGTACTCGGACACCAGATCGTTCATGTTGCTCTCAGCCTCGGTGAACTCCATCTCGTCCATGCCCTCGCCGGTGTACCAATGCAAGAAAGCCTTGCGCCTGAACATAGCCGTGAACTGTTCTGAGATACGCTTGAACAGCTCCTGGATCGCGGTCGAGTTGCCGATGAACGTGGCCGCCATCTTGAGTCCACGAGGTGGGATGTCGCACACAGCGGTCTTCACGTTGTTCGGGATCCATTCCACGAAGTACGATGAGTTCTTATTCTGGATGTTGAGCATCTGCTCGTCCACCTCCTTCATGGACATACGTCCTCGGAAGATGGCGGCTACGGTGAGGTAGCGTCCGTGGCGCGGGTCGCACGCCGCCATCATGTTCTTGGCGTCGAACATCTGTTGCGTCAGCTCGGGTACTGTAAGGGCACGGTATTGTCTGCTTCCGCGGGATGTGAGGGGTGCGAAACCGGGCATGAAGAAGTGGAGACGTGGGAAGGGAACCATGTTGACGGCCAATTTGCGGAGATCAGCGTTCAACTGACCAGGGAACCTAAGGCAAGTGGTGACACCAGACATTGTGAGGGAGACCAAATGGTTGAGATCACCGTAGGTGGGTGTGGACAGTTTGAGTGTGCGGAAGCAGATGTCATATAGGGCCTCGTTGTCGATACAGTAGGTTTCGTCTGTGTTTTCTACGAGCTGATGGACTGAGAGAGTCGCATTGTAGGGTTCGACGACGGTGTCTGATACTTTGGGCGAGGGGACGACTGAGTATGTGTTCATAATTCTGTCGGGATATTCTTCTCTGATTTTGGAGATAAGCAGTGTGCCCATACCGGAACCTGTGCCGCCACCGAGCGAGTGTGTGAGTTGGAATCCTTGAAGGCAGTCACATGACTCTGCTTCTTTGCGTACGACGTCTAATACTGAATCGACTAGCTCTGCGCCCTCGGTGTAGTGTCCCTTGGCCCAGTTGTTGCCGGCTCCGGACTGTCCGAACACGAAGTTGTCCGGTCGGAATATCTGTCCGAAGGGTCCCGAGCGCACCGAGTCCATGGTGCCGGGCTCGAGGTCGACGAGGATGGCGCGCGGCACGTACTTGCCACCGGAGGCCTCATTGTAGTAAACGTTGATGCGCTCCAGCTGCAGGTCCGAGTCGCCATGGTAGGCGCCGGTGGGGTCGATGCCGTGCTCGTCGGAGATGATCTCCCAGAACTGAAACAAAAGTATTACCGTTAGCGGAACGAAAGCAGTGGTGTAGTGAACGCTGTAGAGAATGCAGTCAATTAAGATGCCTACACGAAAGCTCTTGGCAGACTATTTGTAAGTGCGCCGACGCTACTTTCCAACCGGTTCTGTGTCGTGTTAAAATATCACGGGAGAGTCGTCCCTAGCGACTTGGCGAGTGCCGTTCGAGTTTCAATGGGCACTTTCTTGATTCTATTCAAATGCAGTTTTCTAAAGGTTATAAAGTTCAATGAACCGTTGTAAAAGGTAGACAGGATACATAATACATCATTAATGAACGCTCAGCTTCGGGAAGGGTTACGCAAGACAATGGCCTGAGTTATTACAGCGGCATAATACCTCGCCCCGGCGACGGCCGACGCCCACGTCCTCCCGTATTTGGTTTATCTCGCCGTATAAGCGGAGAATGTCTTGAACGACTTGGCTTTCAATTTTTCGATGCCCCTTGAAATTTGCGTCCTGATTTATTCAGGGCTGACAACCATATGGTCACCGTCGTCACCGAAATTTTGCAATAAAACGTTTACCATGTATTTATTTTCGAAAATTAAATTAAGTAATATGACCGTACTTGCGGATGAGGTGCCATTACCTGACGTAATCGCCACGCCTACCAATTTGGTGTTCGCAAGTCGGAACAAACTTTTGGGAGCTGACAGAACTTGTTTTGTCTCGCAGATCAAACTAATCTTTACGAGGACTGACTAAAAAGCTTACAGCAAAGTAAATCAATTTTTTTACGCTTACGTAATTGGTTAAAATGGTGGTGAAAACATACTTAGCAACACAAGGCTTTATGAAGCAGTCGCTGTCGTGTCGCCAGTACATTAAAATTCAGCGGTGCGCACACGCCGATCCTAGTGATGTCATCCGCATGTGGGCACAACTCGACATGTACATATATGGTAATATGACTAAGATGGCCGCCTTTTTGGTTCAGGGTTTAACTTCGAATCTTGTGTATTTAGTGTAGATGTTTAAATTAACTCGTGTCCTTTTGAGGCGGTGAATATTTTTAGAATGAATCGATTTTCAGTTTGAATTCCGAGTTGTTGGTATCGCCAAAAAGGAATCGGTGAATCCATTTAACGAATTTTATGACTTCTAGCTGAATAAAATAATTTAAGTGCCCATTTAAGGGACCATAAAACAGTTTATTACTTTAATTTATTACTCAGGTCACGCTTTGGCCAATTTTTTGGAAAGCTGCCTAATAATTTACGATGCAGGAAAAAATGGATTGATAGTCTAGTCTTGCTAAATTAAATTAGATATTTCTGTACATATAGGTACTTAATAATGTCTACAGATAATTGCAAAAAAATCTCGATAAAGATCCAATCTGTAATACACGTCAATTCATCAAGACTTTCATAGATGACATTGTAATGATTTTTAATAACAGCTAAAAGTGAAAGGTAGACTGTTCGAAAGGCATGCTTTCTTAGTAACTAGATAGAGCAGTAAGTTGAAAGTATCGTGTGAACAGACGAAGGGAAACTATGGCGTCTGTGTAATGGTTTCATGGTCGTAATACTATTACCATTGTGTTAAATTTCACCTTACACTGTCCGTTCTCGATATGTCTGACTTTCCAAGTTTGGTATACGTAGAAAGGGAGTTTATGTTTCGTTTTTTTTGCTACTGAAACATTATCTAATAGTGTGTCAATGTTCTTTCGCTTTTGGAAAGTGACATTAACCAAAGATAAATGCGATTTTAAATTCCAAGACCTATTGTTCAATTCCTTTTTGGTCAGACCTAAAATTGGAATCATCAAAAATTCAATCAATTCAGACTTTGCATGTTCTAGAGTTCAATGCTCCAGAATGTGCCACAGTTTAGGTGTTGTCTTCTAAATCGTTGGCTTCCTGCAGTTAATCTACCAGAGCTATGCATACTGCTATAATATTTATATGTTAACGGTACTGCGATGCAGCTCTATGGCGAACCAAGGCGGCTATGGCAGCTATTTATAAATGGGCATCGAGCATCGACCGGCAGCCGTCGGGCCGTTGAACTCTGTAATCTAGAGCTCCTATTGCCAAACGTTTGATAAGATAAGCTTGGTTATATACTTTTATACTTATGAGCTCAATTAGGAATGAGTAAAGCCAGATCCAAATGGTCATCTTTAAACGTTTGAGTTCGAATCGTTCTTGGGACGTAGCGTAGCCTTTTGATTGGATTTTATCGTTTCCATTTAACTTTATAGTTCGTTGTCTGATGAATTGTAAATTGATCGTGTAATCGCTTTATGATTATTCACTTTCAGAATTCAGAATTTACCAAATTCAATTCTGGTTTTCTTACTAACTATTTTTGGCTGAAATGTGTTTTTCGTTTCAGCTTATCCTGTTACATTTCCTGCTTCCAAATAATAATAGTTCAGTCAAATCGAGGTCAACCTCGCAATGAAGACAGAAAACTAATTTTTTGCATGTTTTAAGAATTGCTGGACGTATGCGTAGAGAATTACATGATCTAAAAATGCTCCTTAGACTCTAACGTCGTATGATGCACAGAAAATGCAATCTAGACTGCTTTGTCAAGATGTGGTCGACGATGGAGCGAGCAAACCTATTAGGTGCCGATTCACTGATATTTGTAAAAAACTATTCTATAACCTTGAATATTTCCAGTCGCAGATAGAGATTGTTTAAGATTTTTCAGCGAGTCTTTAGAACAACAAAACGAAGTTTCGTGTAAGAAATCTGCTTTTTTATTTTTCATTCCGAGGTTAAATCCTAATTTGACTGAACTATAACTGTTCTATCCCTTTTCAATATCATAAATGTGACTACACTTGTAACCATTCGTCTCGATTTGACTATAGGCCATATCAATCTATATTAATATTACTTTAAACTTTAAATGAATCACGGCACAATGATCCTAATAAAAAGTAGCTGTCCATTGGCAATTTTTTGCAACAATTTTCTCGGGCAGTCAACAGATGAAATTGCTCGTAACCATCTGATTTTAAACAAAGGCTTACAGTATCTACTTACCTAGTCGTTTGACTACTACTAAGGGATGAGTAATACGTTGTACTCATTTGTTTTTTAATCATATGTTTCTTTTTGTTGCTTAGTAAGCATTTTTCAAGGTTTGCTTACGCATCAAGGTGGCAAAGTTTATAGCTAATGATGTCATTTATTACGAGGATATTTATTAGAATACCGTAAAGTTATTGACAGAATTCAACCTACCTACCATGGAACCACGGGAAGTTGCCATATTTTCTAAAACGTATCACAACCTACATTATAAAACACTTTTTCAAAATGGCCACGTAGTTCTTCATTAAATGTTAACACAGCTGTTATTAGTATGCATATAAGTATCCGACTCGCATTCAAATACCAGGACTGCATGAATCATTATTTATTCTGACTAACAAATGACTTACAGACTTAAATAGCCATGAGAGAGCTCAATCAATAACAATCTGAGTACCAATTTGATGGGAACTCTTTGGTGTTATTTCATTTTCTTGTAAAGTTTTTTTTTTTTTTTATTCTTAACGGGCTTGCGTTTGACCGCCACCTCACCTGATGTTAAGCGATGGTGCGGTCGACGATGGTACACGCTTGCCCAGCAAAAACCTATTCACTCGAGTCTTGTTCTCAGTTCTTGTCTAAATTTAATTGTTGGTAGCTCTTTGTATTGATGTTCTCTTTATTTTAGGGCGTTAGAAGATTTATGTGATCTGGTTTTGGTTTCAAAATAAAGGACTGCGCACGCGCTTCTTTTGGAATTTAGAACTTCTGATTGTTTTTAGAATAACTAAAGCAGCAAATGCCGGGAATTGGAGATGTTTTGAACTGTTTGGAACTTCGTATGGATTTCAGTTAAGTAAATAATAGATGTTGCAAGTTGGCTGCTTGCCATATCTGTAGGACACTCTTCACAAGCGAAACTTTAGCCTCTTTTTCCACTATAAATTCATTTAGTTCCAAAAATAACAGTCACGAAAACTTAGAAAACGCTTACTGGAGCGTAAACAATAACATTTACTGTTAAATCCAATCCGGAATCGTTTCATATTTCATTGTCTCAATTGAATTAAAAACACGAGAGATTGATGACTTATAATCGACCTCAATTCGTTACAATCGAACAATTCGCTGAAGCGTATTGATGACAGCTAAAATATCAATCCGAATTGGAACAAATCGAATCGGGGTGGAAAAAATATGTGAGAAATAAACTTCTTCTAGTATGAAGGTGTTAGACTATCGGAGCATGTTATTAATGCATCAACTGTGAACGGTGGTATGTACCTAGTTTCACTTGGATTTTATAGGAAAGTATTTCATTCATGCTGGTTTGCAAAGTAGTTAGGTTCTTATCTAGGTCAGAAAGTCAGAACTTTATCGGGTTATCAGCAATCTAAGTTCGAACAAATACACTAGTTGTCATGGCAACAAGGCCATGTTATATTTATTTTTGCGACTATCTTATATGCATATTCATCGGTCAAGAGTAAAACAACATGGATGACGTCTAGAATATCTCTACCTTCTTCTGAATCAAAAGTACCTATCAACTCAGCCTATCGCAGTCCACTGCTGGACATCTGTACACTGGCCTCTCCCAAGTTGCACCACAACTCTCAGTCATCTGCCTACCTATTCTGAATTTATTAGTGCAAACCTCGCCAGCAATTTTACTGTGATTATGATTTCGACTTCAGAAGATTATAATCAAAACTTGAATCATATTTGACTATAAAATGGCAAGAAATGGAGAAAGGAGGTTCTAAATCTTTATTTTGATGGAACATCTGGCAAATTGTAATGGAAATCCTTTTTTATTGCTATACCAATTAACATGAAGATTAAAACAAATTTATGACGGCAAAACAAGTCCCATAATAGTCCAAACGAGTATTTTATTTAGATGAATCCATGGACGATTAGATTCCAAACCTGTTTTACTTATATGCCTTTTAATTCTTCCATATTCGTCAGAAGCTCGACCAATGAAATTGTACCACATAACGTTGAGTACCGACGAGAATGTCATTGCCTATTTTTAGTAAGTTATGTGATCAAATATTTACCCATGTTCCATAATCATAGAAGAACTTTCCAGAAACGATTCAAAAAGTCAAGTAAAGTTCACCAAGATCTGCTTATTGTATCAGTCATTTTATAAAAAAAAATGTCTGCGAAATTCGTCGCGTGTGAGATGTTTTTTTGCATTCCAAAGAGATTCCAGTCTCATGACATTGTCTGCCGTTGACCTTCTGATATGAAAAATTGATTACCTATCTATGGCTACTTATCATTCTATATTTAAATAATTGCAATAATAATAATTTCAGAGCATGCGTGCTAGGGGTGCTAGCCCTCCTTCCTCGTTCAAGCGTGAAAAATAACCGATTTCTCACTATTCCTGAATTATGAACGAAGCTATGCGAGAACACAACAACGCGGGCGGCAACGTACCGTTCGTTCGACCTAGTTTCTATGTAAAAACTTAATTAACAAAAAGCATTTCACTACATTATAAGTATTATAAACCTTTAGAAACTTTAAACAGTATTTAAACTAACATTCCACTAAGTAAAAATCTCAAAGAATTTCTTTGTTAATTCTATAGTAGGTACAGAATACAGATAAACCGTTAGTGACCGTTAATATAATCTAACAATAGTAACAATCCATAAGAAAAACAATACGTAAAATACACACCTTAGCTCCAATCTGGTTACCGCACTGGCCGGCCTGGAGATGCACGATTTCCCTCATATTTGATTATTAAAAAATATATTTCAATAAATAACTTAACCACTATACGCGACTCTCGCACTACACAACTCGTAGATTTGATCAGTCGAACGGGCCGGTGGGGATTTTTGAGGCACGCTTCGCCTCCGCGCTGCGACCGGATCGCGGGCTCTGATTGGTCGATCGTGACGGCGGCGCAGTACCAACTTCACGGCACTAAACAGTAAAGACGCTTATCAATTCCAAAATGGAAGCATCCCACATTGCTATACATGGATGTTGTCGCGTTTGTATTCATAGGTCATTTAAAAACGTCTTTTTTTGTTCGATTTAAAAAGTTAGGATATCTATTACTATTAAGTTTTTATCTTCTATTGTTTTTTGGTTCAGTTTAACATACATTCGGGTCAGGGTGCGTGTGATCATGCGTGTATTATGATTCGAACTAGATAGGTAGTTTTCCGCGAACATTATTTACATTGCGTGTCGGACTCGGCACCCCTATTCACAACCCCTAGACACGTAAAATCATTGTTTATTCGATAATAACATTAATAGCAGTCTGTCATGTAACTAAACGTGAACCAGACGTATAATAATTAATTTATTAATTATGGCAAAACTTCGTGTTTATTGCATATTTTCGCGTTTGAAAGTAGAATACAAAATAACAGATAAAATAAACATAAATGCACCTACAGATAACGAAAACAGTTTTATTTATTTAACATCGTTAATAATATTGCCATCTAATCAATAAAAATAGGTCATTATCATAGACTTATATATTACTGGCGTAAATCATAGGTCATCATCCTCTAAAATTTGGTATAACATCCTATTTAAAAATAATGTTGTTGTTTTTTCTGGTGAATCGTTGAATCCATTTTTATGATAAAACATTAAGTACCTCATTTACTTAATTGATTTTAGTGACATCTGTCTGTGTAAGTATTTGAGAAGCTAATAGGTACCAATTGTTATGAGATAACTTTCAAAAGTTTAGTAAGTCGATCTTTACCTGCCATTGTCATCTCATCCAAAATTGCTCCGGAATGTGGGCGAGGGGAGTGAATGATGAAAACAATAGAGCAGTAGTTAGAAAGGTCGGATGCCTGTTGTTTTTTTATCAAAGGTTGTTTCTCTACATAAGTATTCTCCTGTGAGTTGATCTACAAAATAACAAACTGCCAAACTGCATACATATTTTTTACGGATGCTCAGAACGATAAAAAAGTTACCGATGGTAGAATTCAAGTATTCATGAAATTAAAATTAAATATTTCTTCTGGGAATTGTTTTGTTAGCATTTTCTATCTACCTGAGATATCCCATAAACTCTGAGTAGAAATATCAAAACAAACTCGGGGGTCTCTTTTGAAGTCCAGACATTTATCTCAGAGTTCAGACCAACAATAGTTTTCAGTTGGTCCACAGATTACTACAGATGGAACGTACGGAACAAACAATGTGCGGCCGGAATTTAGTTATGTGTGCGTGACAGCACTGTAGATACACGTGCGTCAATGTGCGTTTAAGGTTGCCAGGGTAGTGAAAAACACACCACTGTTTTAGATGGAATAATAGGATTATTCTTATTAAATATCATTTATCATCGATCGGTGTGAGTAAAGAGTTAATTTAAAACGTTTTAGTTGACACCGACCGATGATAAAATGATAATTAATTATGTCAAATTTAAATTAAATCAAGCTTATTATTTTAACAAAATTTCTTAGCTCCAACTAGCTCCACCCAGTTTTACTCGTGGTAAATACCTATCAACCCTCTTACTGGTGGCGGGAATCGAACCTGCCACCCGATAATCTTAAGGAGCTGATATCTCGGGAACGGGCAGAGATAACCGAATTCTGACCACATTTTTGCCCCCCTCTGCTACCCATAAGCCTTGTCCCTCTAGGTCACCCATACATAAAAAATCCCCCATTCCATTCCTCCCCTCCCCAAACCCAAAACACTATCTAGTTCAACCGCGGGAAACACGCCCCCCCCCCCCTTCTACTTCAAATTCGTCCATCCGTCAACCCCTCCCAAACCCACCCGAACTCCAGCCCTTGTCCCTCCCTAACACCCCTCTTACTATTGTCAAGAATCGAACCTGCCACCCGAGAACCTTAAGGAGCTGATATCTCGGGAACGGGCAGAGATAACTAAATTCTGACCAAATTTTTGCCCCCCTCTGCCACCCATAAGCCTTGTCCCTCTAGGTCACCCATACATAAAAAATCCCCCACTCTATTCCTCCCCTCCCCAAACCCAAAACACTATCTAGTTCAACCGCGGGAAACACGCCCCCCCCCCCCTTCTACTTCAAATTCGTCCATCCGTCAACCCCTCCCAAACCCACCCGAACTCCAGCCCTTGTCCCTCCCTATCACCCCTCTTACTATTGGCAAGAATCGAACCTGCCACCCGAGAACCTTAAGGAGCTGATATCTCGGGAACGGGCAGAGATAACTAAATTCTGACCAAATTTTTGCCCCCCTCTGCCATCCGTAAGCCTTGTCCCTCTAGGTCACCCATACATAAAAAATCCCCCATTCCATTCCTCCCCTCCCCAAACCCAAAGCACTATCTAGTTCCACCCACGGGAAACACGTCGGCCCCGCTTCCCCGTCGAATTCGTCCATCCTTCAACCCCTCCCAAACCTACCCGACCTCCAACCGTGTCACTCCTCCTCCTGTCCCCCCACCCCCGCTCCCCTCTCTTCTACATCAACTCCCTCACCACACCTCCATGCCATCCCCTATTAATCCCTCCTCATCCACCAACTCCATCCCCACTCCCCCAAAAGTTTCAAAGTTAAAGTTTTGAAATATCTTTTAAAATTAAACATACAACTCGTTTCCACCCTGTTTACCCTTACTGTATGGAAAATATTTCAATCTAACTTGGTAATACCAACGGATTTTTGTAAACGTTTTGTGTTCCTAGTCATGAGTAACAAATAAAATGGAAAAATAATATTAAAACGATCTAAATATCCAAACTTACCTATGAAACGATACACCGTCTACCTTCTTTTGTTTTTGGGAACAATTATTACAATGTTTAAACACACAAGACGGCATAATTAGCAAGAAAACTCGCAACATATTTGATGTACCAACAGTACGACGCTTTATTTCGTACTGACGCCAGTTTGTATTTGCTTTCGAATTTGTATTTTCTTTGTTGGCTGAACACCCGTGTTCCGTGCGTTCCATCTGTAGTAATCTGAGAGTTGGTCTGAGACCTGAGTTTATTCTATACTAGCCTATGCCCGCGGCTTCGCCCCTGTGTAATTCGGCTTATCACATCAATTTTTTATCGTGCATCCCTCGGGAACTGATTAATTTCAGGGACAGGGCAGGGAAGGACAGTCCCTCCGCTGCCTGCCCAGTGGCAGGGTGAGTGCACACCGGGCCCGCCCCTGCTCCTCCACTGCAGTGGCGTGCAGTGGTTTACTTCACTTGAATTTATTTTTGGTGTAAGTTATTGATTTTTTTATGTAGGAAGATTTATTCAGCATTAATAGGTTTAATAAAGGATAAAGAATCATCGTACTATGAAAAAAATATAATAACTTACACCACTGTTGAGTTTGAATGAGGAAGGCACTGGGTATTGCCTAACTGCCTATATGCAATGCACGCCACTGACTCCACTGTGCCCTCTGCTGATATCAGAGGGACACGTGGAGCAACTCCCTAATGGCCCAGAACGGACCCCTCCCGCGCCAGAATATTCGCCACAGGCAATAAAATCCCCCGAAGGTTAATCCCTCGGCAGGATTTTATTGCCCGTGCCCAGGATGCACCGGCCAAACAACTGCCGATCTCTCCAGACGTGTCCAGAAGGACAAGCAGCCGTCAGGCACACGTGGAGGTTTTCTGCCAGCACCCCACGATTTACCCTACTAGAGAATAGAAATTTGACATATTTTGTATGGAGCTTATGTCAAATTCCTATCTCTAGTAGGGCAAATCGTGGATAGATTGGATATTAATTTGGCCGTAAGCCATCGGTCGATGAAATTCAATTAATTCAATTCAATTCTTTATTTGCGTGAATATTGTTACATAGATGGTAAAAAAATATATTGTATTGGTACATAATATTCCGCCTAAATTTATAATCTCTACGTATTGGAGTAGAAAATTATTCTTGATTTCAAAATTGAAACACTGACGTAATACATGTCTGTGTACTTGGAGCTGATGAATAATCAACTTTTATTAATTGATTCGTCAATGGTGGTTTCAGAACTTATGTGTGATTAAGATGTTTTTCTAATTGTTGACCTCAAATTAAGCGCATGTTGTTTTCTTGCAGTATTTTCCTCCATTTACAAGCTATGTCGCAATGTGTAATGACTAAATCAAATACACATTAATGATAGGAAGATTGTGTTTAAGCTATTTGCTATGTGTAGGTACCTACTACCTAATGATAATTGTATTGGCCCCAAGATGCCTCCTTGTGAGTCCACCGGTCTAAGTAGTCTTGTAATTAGTGCTAGAAAATCACTTTTTGACATGAGACAGCTCTTTGATATCGTTGAAGCAATTCCCGATTTAATACAGTCGATCGACAAGAAAAGTTCCTAAAAATGTTGAACTGTGATGTGTATTTATTTGGCAAAGACTTCGTTTAAATAAATAAAGTAAATACTTATTGGGACATTTTTACACAACACCATCTAGTCCCACACTAAGCAGAGCTTGTACGCACGGCTACACATCAATCTGTACATTTCCAGTATAAGCTGATCTCGCATTGAACGAAAGCCTATACAATGCGAGGTCAACTTTTACTGAAAATGTACAGCTTGATGTGTAGCCGTGTGCTATGGGTACTAGACAATGGATATAATACTTATACACTTTTTGTTTGTAAATACATACTTATAATACATAAGAACACCCAGACCAACACAAACACTTATGTTCATCACACAAATATTTGTGTCCTGTGGGAATCGAACCCACGACCTCGTGATCAGCAGTCCGACACTCGAACCACTAGACCACAGAGGTCGTTTACTCCTGTCAAAGGATTCTCTGTTGTCCATTTTCCTGACGAGTGACTTTAATCTTGGGTAAAAGTGATTTATTTCTTCCCGGAAACCATATGGGGCTCAGATATGGGGTAATCATAGATTAATAACACAAAGTAATTCTATGGGGGTAATTTAACTTTACTTGTAGATAAAACAAAACATGATTGTGATGTTCACAACACCAACACCAATCAATATATTTTATAGGCTTTGTAATATGAAGTGATTCAACGGGACCTAAAGAGCTCGGTCTTACAAGGAGAGATTGAAAGATTATGATTAACGATACTGCCTTGACTCTCGAGGAAGCAACGTGGGCGACTTGCGCGATCGGATCAAATCAAATGTTAGATTTATTTAGATTGACAACAATGAATTAATTTACTTGTAATATTGTGTAAAGTGATATTGTAAAGGTACTGCCCACGCTGTATTACTCGCTTGTGAAGTGCAGTTAATAGTTAATACCAAATAAGTACCTACAACAGCCGAAGGTTATTGAAGATTATAGCGTAGATCACAGAAATAGATAGAATGGCCCAGTGGGCAGGGTGCGCGTGCCAACACTCTGCACCATAGTGCAGGACATTTTAAAGCCTTTCTCAGTACGCCTTATCATCATCATCCTCCGAGCCTTTTCCCAATTATATTGGGGTCGGCTTCCAGTCTAGCCAGATGCGGCTGAACATCAGTATTTTACACGGAGCGACTGCCATCAGACCCCCGCAACTAACTGGGTTGCGGGGGTCTGATGGCAGTCGCTCCGTGTAAAATACTGATGTTCAGCCGCATCTGGCTAGACTGGAAGCCGACCCCAATATAATTGGGAAAAGGCTCGGAGGATGATGATGATTTCTGATACACGTTATATCTGCCTATAGTTTGCAATTCCGCTCACCTGTCCAAGGGAAAACGAGGTGACATCATACATCCTGCGAATGATTTCCTTGACCGCTATGCTAGTTGAACTAACATTTTAAACTTTCGAGCGTCTTTTTTAGGGTTCAGTAGTCCTACAAGGTACCCTTATAGTTTCGTCATGTCCGTCCGTCTGTCCGTCTGTCCTAATCCTTTAAGGCTTAATAACTTCTACAGTTATAAACATAAGTAAATGAAATTTTGTTAAAAAATGGTTTAGATATAGATCTCAATTTTAAAAGAATAAAAAAATCTTGATAACGTATTTTAGGGGTGGCGCTCATACATGTGAAATGGGGATGCGACTGCCATCAGACCTCCGCAACCCAGTTACTGGGTAATACTGACATTCGGAGGTTAGACCAGTTGTCAGACTTTCAGGCTTCTGACTACCCGTAACGACTGCCATAGATATTCGTATGACAACCGGGACCGACAGCTTAACGTGCTCTCCGAGGCACGGAGGGGTCTCGATGTGTAACGAAACGGTCACCCATCCACGGACTGACCGCGGCAAGTGCAGTTTAACCTTGCAGATCGTACAATCCGCGCAGTCGTTGCATCGCTACGAGCCCCTCTCAGTACGCCTTATGACTTGTGTAAATACTGTAACAAAAACCCTTAAAAATGCTTTATAGTGCTGTTTCTAACTGAAGAAACAAAAGCTGTAAAGTACATTTGATTAAAGTTAATTTAAAAAAATTAATGACGACAATATTGGAGGCGTAGTTTGTTCGAAAAGTTGCCACGCATGAATCGCAAGTAAAATTGGGATTACAACCATTCTATCTATTTCTGTTGTTTCTGATGTAATATGTATATTTTGTGTATGTGTGGCAAAATAAATGATTTAAATGGTTTAGATGTGAGTTTCCTATATACCTATATCTTACTGAGTGTTATGTTCCTCTGTGGTGTTATTGCGAGCTGCAAATCGTGCATCAGACCATTATTTAAAAGTCTAGTCTCCGTTACCTTTATAAGTGTTAATTTAAGTAGCATCTACTGATCAAAATGGTAGTTAAGGTAAAGTAAAATTAATAGTTTTTTTATAGGAACCGAGCAACAAAGCCAATATTACTTCATCGACCTACAGGCACTATTTCTTGCTATGAACAATTTTGTAATTCTAGGTTTCGATTCCCTAAACAAGCAAAAAGTGTCACTGAGTTTCTCCATAATTATAGAAATCAGCAGGGCAATTGCGTAACTCATTCGACAGTTTAATTTTGATGTAAAATTGAAGACGACGTTGATAACATCGCAATCAAACATTGGAATTGTGTAACGACAAGACTCCGCATAAACAAAGTTTTGTATTCAAACGCAGTCGTAAAACGTTGGTGGGGTCAGGGGGGCGGACGGCGCGTTATGATTGGCCGACTCAAAAGTTCGGTGGTATGATTCCTTATGATTGGTGCCGCTCGCTGACTGAGTGACGTTCCGATTGGCGCAGTGACGTATGATATGCAGTGGTAGAGCATATGCGTTGTGACCGGGGGTGTCCAGCTAACCGGCGTCTAGAGGCTTACTGGTCTATGGTAACGACATAGAGGGACTTCATTATATGATCATCATTAGGGAAATCCATTGCGAAGTAAATGACGTCATGTATGTTAGATCATGTTTCTTTATGCATGTAAGCTGCTGCAAGTATGCGTTTTAAGCTTTATCATTCATTAAATTTCATGATGAATCCCTCCGACATCGTAATCAACAGTTATGTAGTTACGCAATTCGAATTGTATCATTTTTCCGGATTCAAACGTCATTATTGACATTTCGTTAATTGCGATGCAATTACACAATTGCCCTGATGCTCACTGTAGGATAAGAAGTCATAAATAAAATGTAGACACAGAAACACCCCTTGGACACAGACAGCGAATATTACGCCAATGCTTTAGATCTTCGTCAGTCACGTTAGGTCATCAACGTGGTCAATATTTTGGGGTATTGGAATCTAGGACTTTTTAACTACCTATATTACAACTAAAGAGTATATTTCTTTTGTTTTCGGGTGGAAATCCTCATGGATATCTTCCGTCTGGGGATGGCGGAGGGGTATGTCGGATTCCTACTGTAACTGACTAAAACCACATGGTGGCCATCCATCCTCAGCACAAAATAGAGGAGCTCCGGGAACTCCATTGGACCGCACCGGTGCCACTCTTGTTTTACGCCTTTGGCACTAATTGGCACGTCCCGGGAAAACAATTTCTCCCACAGCAGTACGCGACTACCACGGAGTGCTGTTGTCCTCCCCAGGGTCGCTTAATAGACGCCTAGAGTCCCCCCACTCTTAGCGTGCACGATCCCAAAGGTGCCCTGCCAGTTGTGGCGGCAGGGCATGCGGCTTTTCGCCCTATCTGGGCATTACGCCAAGGCGGTTGCCTCCCCGGCGCCTCCTTCTCCGAACGGGCATCAATGTATCACAATCAACTCAGCCTATCGCAGTACACTGCTGGACATAGGCTTCTCCCAAATCGCACCACAACACTCGGTCCTCTGCCTTCCGTATCCAGCTACTTTCATCAGTTCGTCGGTCCACCTGGCTGAGGGGCACACACTGCGTTTGTCGATTCGCGGTCTCCACTCAAGGACTTGTCTGCTCCAGCGGCCATCGATCCTTTGACAGACATGGCCAGCCCACTGCCACAATAAACAAAAAATTTAAATATTAAATGTATCACATTAAACTTGCCCAAAAATCTAGGAGGATCAAAGCATTCTTGTAAAGGAAAAACCCGTATTTACAACAAAATGTTGTCAAGTTCTAGCTAGTGTGCCAAGGACAGTAGAAAATCATTTGTGGCTCATCAAGTTTCCCAGAAATCCTCCAATATTGTCACGTGCGGTCAGATGATGAACACCAAAATAGCTTGCTTCATAATAAGTAATAACTTATTTAGGTCACAAACAGCTGATATAAAATATTATTGTATTAAAACAGGAAAATTTTGGATGTACTAAATAACGTACATGGAATCATTTCACGTGTCAAATTCAAATAATTTATTTTAAGGTCCTAGTATATTAAAGATGTTGTATTGTCTACTTTGGTTTTATAAAGTATTATAATAGTCTATCAATCTATCTACATTAGAAAGTTAAGCACTGACTAATTAATTTGTTTGTTATATTTTTGATGGTTGATTAATTAATTATTTTAATTATATCTTGTTAGCCGAATTTATTAGTAATTAAATAGTTTGTCAATGTATTTCAGTAGATCAATTGACTTTTTACTAGCTACTGATTTGATTGAGGCCTCCCCACTTAAATGGTGGGATGGTTTGACACATGACGACATCTTCCACATATAATGGCGGGGATGCCTCGAGCGGGGGCAGTCGCGCTGGATCACTGTATGAAGTAACAAGTGTTATTATAACATGTGTATTAAAAGAATAAAAGGTAGTAATTGTGAAAACGTTACTTGTTTAATTTCCTGACCCAATAGGTCAGAAGTGGGAACACAAAGAAAATTCCACATTTTCTTGCTACGTCCACTGCTCGGAAAACGTAAGTAACGTGATTAAATATCTTTCTTTCCCCGTTTTAAGTAAATTACCGTGTTTTTTTTAAATTATTATTTCCGTAACTTAAAATATTTGTAACAAAATATTTTTCTTGGAAGGTGTGAAACTGTAGTTATTCTGATCAACATGTGTTGTTTTTGTAATTAAATTCCAATATTTACTGTACAACAGTTAAAGAGTTAATAAGTACCTTTTTTTTTTTTCCTTTTCTTATTTTCTGGTTACGTATATCGTTATAATTTATCATGTGAATCATTAATTGAAATGATACAATGATTAAAGTCAATACTTTCATTAATTTTTAAAGATAAATAACTATATCTAATTTTATAAATATGGGTACATGGTACATTACATGGTGGTAAAAATAATAAATAAAGTTCAACCATATTTTACTAGTTGGCATGCAAAAAAAAAAAAAAAATGGTTAAATGTGTAAGCACGACGAAAATTTTATGTATTTTGAATATTATTAAGTATACTATATATTTCATTATCAAAAGACATTATGTTGTAATTAGAAAAATATGCAAAGTCCGTAGTTAATTAAAAATTAAAATCAATAAATCAGAAGTCAAATAAATACATTATTAGGTATCATCATTTTAATAGTTGACAAAATCTTTTTCGTTCGAAAACCATTAATTTTGTAATACGCTCTAGTTAAAAATGAAAAAAAATCGTAACCTTTTTTTTAAACAGCGTTGTATTCAAGTCCTTCTAACACTGGTACACTGGCGCCGTACAGCAGACACTTTTGTGCATCAGTGTTGTCTTCGCTATGTGGAGACATAGTTTACTATTCTCAAATAAATAAAAATATATTAAATATTTCTCTTAAAACCTGTTCAAAGGAATAACGTAAAATGCTCAATGCTTAATGTTGTTACTTAATTTTATTTTCGTCGGTGTACCTACTCTTAAAATGTTATTTACAATTAAGGTAAGGATGTATGACTGTAGTAATAAAATAATAATTATTGATCGAAGTAGAGTACAGAGACTGAGATTGTGAAATAAAAAGAAAAGCTAAAGAAAAGTAACATAAGTAATTTGCTATAAGTCATGATTAATAATGTATATTGGTACAGAATCGTAATAAGAAACATGAATAACATAATTCCATAAACCAATTATCTACTACTATCTAGTTATTATTTGTTTGGGACTAGATGGTGCTGTGTAGAAGTGTCCCAAAAACATTTATTTGTTTTATTTATTTATCTATTCATCAGAAGTAACATTATAAAAACAACAGGATAAATGAATATTGATTTAGTTAGTAAACATTAACACATTCTAAAATGAATACAATATAAATAGTAAAATAATCACAATATATCGCAATAAAATATCAATGCACAACTTGCGCATCAATTTTCAACATGAACTAACTCTGCAAACTACAAGGCTTAAGGCTGAATAACAGATAAAACTATTTTGTTGATCCTGCAGCTTAGAATCAGCAACACAAGTGACAATTTCTTGCTTAGCAAAACTCTACAGAGATCTCTTCAGAGTAGAGAGAGAGTAAGTAGAGTAGAGTAGTACTGATAACATCCGTGTTTTTATTTGTGTAATTACCAGGGTTCGTAAAATTCGATATTTATATTGAATACTCGGCTATCGATAGTTGATTTTAATTACCTTTACAGATAAATAAAGGAATTTTGTTTTTAAATTTGATAAATAGGATACAAACTTGACAAAGTATGTACCTAAAAAAATGATTAAGATTGTGCTGTTTTTGTATTAAAATATATCTATATATAAGCAAGTGGCAAGGCAAGCACAAAAAAATAACATAAAAATCAGATTTTTTGCCTATCACGGTTAAGCTGCGTCAACTAGATACGTTATGGAATATTTTTTTGGGGCAACTCTGTAGAAAAAGAACGTGCATTTAGAGCCCAAAAACGTTGCAACAACAAAATAACATAACATCACGCCTGTATTTCACCGAGGGGGAGGGCAGAGGTGTACAGTACGCCCACATTTCGCCAGTTATGTTAAAAACGTTGCATTAGATCTATTTGCGATCTACAACAAACTGATTCATGTAAGCCACATTTTATGAACATATACGAAACAGCAATATTCATAAAATTAAATTCAGTAAAACGCAACTATTTCCTAAATGAGAGCATTTTTTTGTATGGGTCCGCGTATTGTAAATAATCTTCCACTTTCATTGCGAAATATTACTGCTATAAAAAAAGATTTAAAAATAAACTTTACGAGAAGCTTGTTGAAATAGATCAATAGATATTTTATTTATTGATGGTAAATCAATTGGACATGCTTAAGAATGAAATTAAAAAAATTGTTGTTTATTTATTAATGTATATTATGTTATGTTATTTAATTAATTATGATTATATGCCTCAATGGCGGGACATGGCTGATCCTTATATATTAATTTGTATACATCTTATGAACCTGTGATCCACAATAAATGTATTTAAATTTGAAAGATTATTATGATGATTATGTAAGTACACCGATTGTAGGTGTTGCGAACTACATTAGATTTTAACGAAAGTTAATTTTAAAATCTAAATTAAAAGATTTAAAAAAAAACAATGATTTATTTGGCAAGATTAACGGGATCGATTGAGAGGAGATTGAGATTAATGTATATTGCATCTGTTATTTTATGTTTTGCGTCGTAAATCACCACCATCATCACCACCATCACCTCCCTACTTTCCAAAGTAATGGAAAGTATAATTAACCGCCAGATACTAAATTACCTAGAGGACCACCAGTTGATAAGCGACCGCCAATATGGTTTTCGTAGTGGTCGTTCAGCTGGTGACCTTCTTGTGTATCTAACACACCGATGGGCAGAGGCGGTGGAGGGCAAGGGAGAGGCCTTAGTAGTTAGTTTGGATATAGCGAAGGCTTTTGATCGGGTCTGACACAAAGCTCTTCTGTCTAAGCTTCCTGCGTACGGACTTCCCGAGAGATTATGTTCATGGATAGCCACCTTCCTTACGGACCGGAGCATTAAGGTCGTGGCTGACGGTTCATGCTCTGAATTGATGCCCGTGGATGCTGTCCCACAAGGCTGTGTGCTATCCCCAACTTTGTTTATTCTGCATATCTGCCCGAGGTAAAGGGCCTAATAGAAAGGCAACCTGATGTAAGGGACCTGACTAAAATGAAACCCGAGGCAAAGGGTCTAATGGAAAGGCAACCCGAGGTAAAGGGCCCGATGGAAGTGAAACCCGAGGTAAAGGGTAGATTGGAAAGGGGTCCCAAGGTAAGGGACCCAATATAAAAGAAACCCAAGGTAAAGGGTTGAGGAATATCGGTAATATGACCAATCAAGGGGGAGAAGAATTCAAAGAAATGGGTCAGAATCAGATTATGGAGTATCAAGGAGTAAGGATATAGCAGGCCTTCGGTATGAAAAAGAGGATCGTGCTGTGAAGGTTGGCGCTCAGGCAGCTAAGTTGGATGAACCTGAACAGGTACATAAGTATTTTAGGACTGTTAAAAGTGATCAGAGCAGAGACCTTCAAGACTACGCGGAAACCATACGACCAACGATTTGGAAGTAATCTGATTCGACCAGACCCATCTAAAACCAGAAACACGACACTTGGATCTGATAATATACTGACACAAAACACCAGGTAATGATCAGACACCAAAACGAGTATAGAAAGTAACTGCTGAAGACACACGGTTATGTTATGTATATATGGGCGCGCTAGTGCTGCCATCAATTTGTTTACACTTTTTTTGACAAAACTTATATATAATATATTAATCTTTATTACTGGTCAGTATTGAATGTTTCTTCCTGGCGTTGGTTGAACATTGCGCCCTCTAGTGTAATTTGAGAGTAATATAGCTTTCCATAGCTTATAACATTAAAATATTAATTTATACTCGGACTCAGACTAATTAATGTCTATGCTATATCGAATATCGATGCTTACAACGCAATCTATTGCCATTTTGAGGTAACTAGTTTATACGATGAATTAAGTATTTAGATTATGAAGTATTTTGAAATAAATATCCATTATTTCTAGAATTTGCTTGCTATGTAGTTTGCTGTTGTATTTGTTGTACTTTGCAAAGATCATCAAAGTTGTATTTGTTGTACTTTGCAAAGATCATCAAAGATCAAAGAAGATACCTTTTTGTTTAGCAAAGTTTAATATTTGATGATCCGTATTAATTAAATTAATGTTGTAAATAATGTTAATATTATGATAATTATAATTCGAATATTCTAATTAGATTAATGAAATTATTAATTTAAATGTTGTTAATTTAATTTTGTGGTTCTGATAATTCCGCTTTATATTGTTTCATATTTTAATATCTGGCATGATTTGTTGGTTTATATAATGTTTAGAGATTATTTTAGTGTTCATTTATAAATTAAAATGTATTTAGTGACTCCGTTGGGTCTATTTGATTGTAGTAATATAAAGATGGAGACACTGTGCTTTGCGCGGGCTGTCATTCTTGTTGTAGAACTTCTTCTTCTGGTCAGTTCATGTAATAATCGGAAAATAAATAATTTGTAGTAAAGAGAAATTTATTTCGTGATGAATCCTGATGAAACCTTGAGCTACGCGCGGACATATACGTAGTAGAGGATTGTTAGTACATCCCATTTTGTTGGGACATTCATTCACAGAGGCCTGATACATTAATAACTAGCTGGGCCAGCAGCTTCACCCGAGTACTGAAATAAATGTAGCCTATGTTACTTATGAATAAAGCAAATCAGTTTTTAGTAGTTTCAGCCTTTATCGTTTACAAATAAACAAATATTTCCTCTTCATAATATTGGTTAACTAGATTTTGCCCGTGGCTTCGCGTGCGTGAAATTCAGAAATCTACATTATGTTGTTAAAAAAAAACATGCAATAATGATCTGCGCTTTGATTAGGAAGTGTAGTAGTTAAGAGAGGTCTTGAGCCCCGTATTTAACCCCATAGGGCGTGAATTTTCAAAACCCCTTTCTTAGTGCTCACCTCGGCAATAAGGAACTCCTGTGTAAAATTTCATGATTCTAGAGTAGACCCACCGGCTTAGTGTGCTTTTTCTGTTAAAATATAAAAGTTAGAAGTACGGTGTTGCGGACTTATTTTTTTTGTAGGACTATTTTAGTGTATTAGAGACCTATATAACCTGCTGACGGCATTAGCTTTTAACTTTATGTAGCTCATGTTGACACTATAAAAGAAGGCTCCATAGTATTAAGTTATGTACAATATTTGATTATGATTACAAGCAATAATTTATTATGTATGTTTTGAATAATTTGTAGTAAAAGTAAAAACAGTAGTAGTAATAAAGTAAGTATTGATGATTAATTGTGAGCTAAGCGTGCTAGTTCTAAATGTTATTAATGTATGTATGTTGTAGTTGTTATTGTAATGTTTGATGACAGAATTGTTGTTATAAAAAAAGCAATGCGATGGGACTCGCTTGAAAAAGCAATGCGATGGGACTCGCATGAAGTAGGATGGCCGAGCTGTAAGGTCCTAGTATATTAAAGATGTTGTATTGTCTACTTTGGTTTTATAAAGTATTATAATAGTCTATCAATCTATCTACATTAGAAAGTTAAGCACTGACTAATTAATTTGTTTGTTATATTTTTGATGGTTGATTAATTAATTATTTTAATTATATCTTGTTAGCCGAATTTATTAGTAATTAAATAGTTTGTCAATGTATTTCAGTAGATCAATTGACTTTTTACTAGCTACTGATTTGATTGAGGCCTCCCCACTTAAATGGTGGGATGGTTTGACACATGACGACATCTTCCACATATAATGGCGGGGATGCCTCGAGCGGGGGCAGTCGCGCTGGATCACTGTATGAAGTAACAAGTGTTATTATAACATGTGTATTAAAAGAATAAAAGGTAGTAATTGTGAAAACGTTACTTGTTTAATTTCCTGACCCAATATTATTCAGCGAATCGGGTCTTAAAAAACTTTTTTACGAGTCGGTTATTTAAAAAAATAATGGCATCGGCATTTCCTATATGAATGAATGATATATTTATTTGCAAGAAAATAGGTAACATTGACTACCTTTGAGGAGAAATACTAGGTTTCCCATCGGTTTTTCTGGAAAATATAGTATTTTACCAGCTAGGTAAGTCCAACTTCGAAAAAGATGTCAATCGTCGAATCCGACTCGGTTGGGCAGCGTTCGGGAAGCTACGCAATATCTTCTCGTCCGAAATACCGCAGTGTCTCAAGACTAAAGTCTTTGACCAGTGTGTGTTGCCAGTAATTACTTACGGCACTGAAATTGGTTACTCACAATGGGCCTGATAAGAAGGCTCAAAGTCACTCAAAGGTCAATGGAGAGGGCTATGCTCGGAGTGTCCCTGCGTGATCGAATCAGAAATGAGGAGATTCGCAGGAGAACGAAAGTGACCGACATAGCCCGAAGAACTGCCAAGCTTAAGTGGGCGGGGCACATTGCTCGCAGAAATGATGGCCGATGGGGCAGTAAAGTTCTGGAGTGGCGACCGCGTACTGGAAGGCGCAGCGTGGCGTGGGTAGGCCACAAGGTGGACCGACGACCTGGTGAAGGTCGCGGGAATCCGCTGGATGCGGAAGGCGCAGGACCGGTCGTTGTGGCGATACTTGGGGGAGGCCTATGTCCAGCAGTGGACGTCTTTCGGCTGAAATGATGATGATGATGATGATAGTATTTTTCAAGTTAAGACCACAGACATAGTAAAGCTAAGACATGAAAAATTTAGTACCTGTACTGAAAGAAAATACAGTATTTTTTGAAAAAAGTGCAATGCTTTCGTCGCCTTTTACGCGACCTACGAAAATAGGTTGAAGCTTTTTAATCTTTACTGTGCGTGTGCGGAACGACAGGGTGTGGCTTTTTTTCAATACCGAGGTGTAGCTTTTTAGCATATGACTAGAAGAAACTGGATGTGGCTTTGCAGACTACATAAACTCATACTAACCACTCGGTAACTTTTTTGGTCGTCTGGCGTTCTAGCCTGACCTGAGCCAAAACTCAGTATTGATTTCGTTGCAGCGCGAAGCTCCCGGCAGGCATCGTCCGCATAAATGATGTTTACATGTTTACCTATGTATGCATGTGTGTGTAGCTGTGTTTTGCGCATGTCCGGCTTGCAATTAAGCTGGGGGCGATGACCTGTGTCTGAACTTTTATATGACATAAATAGCACAGCGCCAGAATTGGAATCCCACAGGGATAATAATATTTTTGTTTTCAGGTTGCCGATAAATTTTTTCGAAGCAGGTAAGGAGTCTACTATTATTTGTTCACTCATTTTCCACCCATGGGTAAGACACAACTTTTGGAATGACAAAGAGAAGATTTAGAGCACCAGTATTCTCTATTTTGGTCAACATATTTCTCAACAATTTATCTGTCAAATCAATGGTAATAGACAACTACTTAAAAGACAACATCTACTTAAGAAGCATTATTTAACTTTGTGTCCATGACAATTTTAATTCACTCCTCTAAAGTTAATTGTTAATAAAAATAAAAGTTACAAGTCTGTATGTTGACTATACTGTACCAAACTGTGTTAAAGCTGTGTTAAAAACTGTGGCTTTGCAAAGCAGTTTGTAAAAAATAAAAGTAGCATAATGAGATATAATAATTTAGATATCAGACTTGTGAAACGAGAACAACTGCCGACAAACTTTTACAGTTTGGCAGAAACACACATTTGATACAGACACAACTTTATACAGATAATGAATTTTTAAAAAAAGAACGAAAATTCACGTAACTATAGAAGTGCAGTTGCAGTGCAGTTGCAGTTAAGTTTAGATCAAAATGTACGGCGATCGCTGTCCGAAACGAACTGCAGCGTCACTGCAACTCGATCGGCGCGTCACGCGTCATAAAATTACGTGAATTAGGGCCCAGGACAATGATATTTATTGTAGAAATTCTCCGATCAAATATTTGTTCGGAGTAGAAAGTACTCAATCCCGCAATCCAGTCGGTACAGTCTAACAAAGCAATTACTATACAGGGTCACCAGATATAGATGAAGATTTCTCAGGAAATTATTATGGAACGGTTTGATTAGGGTTTTGTATAAATACAGTTTAACTTTGTCCGTTATTGAAATGATATTTCACTCGAAAACATCCATAATCTTCTGAGAAAACTTCATTTTTATCTGGCGACCCTGGATACTAATTGCTTTCTTACGGACAAAATTAATATCCAATCCATCCACGATTTGCCCTACTAGAGATAGGAATTTGACATAAGCTCCATACAAAATATGTCAATATCCTATCTCTAGTAGGGTAAATCATAGATAAATCGGATATTAATTTTGGGCGTTAGACTGTACTATCGGTATCGATAATAATAAAATAATAATACTATTTATCAGCTCCTATAGGCGATAGCTATTAACTCGCCTTCACACCATAGCCAATTATTAACTATCAACACACATAAGCTAAAATTGCTAAATATCGGTAATTAGAAAATGACACGTTTAAACAGAATTTCATCATAAACTTTTTTGTCTCTTTACTTAATTAAGGAGACTTTATCAATATTTATTTATTTATTTATGTACACACAACACATTTTATTAAAGAAAAGATACAGAACAAACACTTGAGCACAGAGGTACTGCTTATCTCTAAAAGAACCTGCGACAGGAAAGAAGGATAAAAGAAACACGTATACGAAGTGGCATAATATTGATTATGTCACTTCGTAACAATGTTAAAATTTAATAAAAACAAAAAAAAACTTAAACTGCATATGTATCTCTTATTTGAAAACACTGATCAACGCAAACGAACTAATTGACTGTCGATCTCAAGTCAAGTGATACGATTGGCTGTTCGTATTATAGTCAACCAATTAACCAATCAAATTACTCGTCATGAGATTTGTCAACAGATTAGAAAAGTTGATCAGCCAGTTTAGAAACAAAGATTACTTATTGCGTGTATTCCATGTTTTTTTTTCGAATATGACTAAGATAGCCTAAGGATTGTTTAATACCTAAAAAATTGGGTCATGTAAGCCGCGGTAGTATCGATCTAGCTGCGTCAGTCTGGGTCTAAAGGGGAACACTAGCCCAGACAAGCAACATAATGCGCCAAAATGGAGGAAATGCAGAGAAAAAGCTTTATATCAGTGTATACAACAGCCTGCAGTGCCGTAACAAGTGTTCAGATGGAAGCATACAAAATGCGTTTTTAACTGTTGGAAAATTCAAAGAAAATCAATAATAATCCTTGGTATGACGAGACGCAAAATACCAGCTTCCCGCTCTTGACTCGATTCAACGCAGAGCTGAGAGGCTAATTGGTGATGAACTGCTTGTAAAATCTAAGCTACAAAGCTTAGCCCATAGACGCACAAATGCTTGTTTCTCGGTGTTCTACAGGCTGTACTTTGGAGAGTGTGAACACTCATGCACACTCGCAAGAGCTCCATGAGCTTCTTCCGTCATCTCCTTTCTTTCATCGGACTACACGACGCACTGCAGGATATCATCCACATTTGGTAGAAATCCCTACTATCAGGACCAAGCGCTTTGAGAACTCTTTCATAATGCGCACAGCCAAGTTGTGAAATTCACTGCCAGCATCTGTATTTCCGGGCACATACAACCATAGCTGGAGAGAATCGGCACCTAATAGGTTTTCTCACTCCATCGTCGATCACATCTTGACAAAACTGTCTAGATTGCGGTCAAGAGCAGATCTATACCTCATTAAAAAAAACCGGCCAAGAGCATGTCGGGCCATGCTCAGTATTATAGGGTTTCTTAAGTAGGTCTAATTACAAACGAATCAAATCGAATATTAATCATTGCTATTTTAGTTTTTGCAAACAGCGCTACCTAGCGCTAAATTTAAGAAGCTAAATTTAAGAAGTGTGTCATATCAATATAACATAAAGTTTCTTTTGTGATTTTTTTAAATAGAAAGTAACTATAGAAGCATTATTTGCTAATACCATTTTTTTCTAAGACCAATGACCTATGAACTAGGACGTGTTAAGTATTTTTCAGTTTTCTCACTATAACTCAAAAACTTATAATCACATTATACTCGAAATAATTTTAAAAGAGATTTTTTATAAAGGTCTATCAATGTGGAAGACTATAAGTTTCTACGTTGCATAGTTTAGAAATGGCAGGGGGGGGGGACACATTGCAAGCCACTTTGGCAAACTGTATTTCGCAGATGGTACACCTGATAAAAAAGTTATGTATTTTTTTATTCTTTTAAAATTGAGATCTATAGGTATCTAAACAATTTTTTAACAAAATTTCATTTACTTATATTTATAACTGTAGAAGTTATTAAGCTGTAAAGGATTAGGACAGACGGACGGACATGACGAAACTATAAGGGTTCCTTGTAGGGGCTGTGTTGTCGCTGCTTGTAGGACTACGGAACCCTAAAAAACAGACCGTAAACTGAAGTGTATAGAAGTGTAGTATACATGAGTAACAAAGCGAGCAGTCATTAACAGCCATGCGTCATGTGTCTCAAAATTGTGACAGATAATGCGTGTAGGACTACGGAACCCTAAAAAAAGACGCTCGAGCATTTTGAAACACAACTAAATAATATTATTAAAATTTAAAATGTTAGTTCTACTAGCATAGCGGTCAAGGAAATCATTCGGTCAAGCCAGTCGCAGGATGTATGATGTCACCTCGTTTTCCCTTGGACAGGTGAGCGGAATTGCAAACTACAGGTAGATACAACGTGTATCAGAAATGCGTGGTCATACATATTTGAAGAGCTCATTCAAGGAATGGTATCGAACAACTTTTACTACGGAGTCAACCCTGAAATCGGGATAAATTAATCAGCCCTTCCGAACACAGACGATCGACAATACGCGCAATTTAACTTTTTTTTTATAGTATAGGATGGCGAAACGAGCTAAAGGCCCATCTGATGTTAAGCCATAACAACTGCAATACCACCTAGGCGGTTGCCTAAATGGTACCGCAAGTCGGTTAGCCAAACTGAGACATGAAGATGGAAAGCCTCATGTGATTGTAATTTCACCGGCACCCGTACCCTTCACACCGAAACACAGCAATGCAAGCGTCACTATTTGGCGGAGAAGTAGGTACGATGGTAGTACTTCCCCGGACGAGCTCTTTCACAAAGGAGCTCTACTACTAAACTTGGCCGGAGTGAAGTTTCCCCGCCTCTCGCCTTCAACAAGCCTTCAACTGACATCCATAAAATTATTACTGCGGCGGTTTTGTGACAACTTCACTCCGGCCAAGTTAGATTGCGCGTACTGTATTGTAGTTTTCTATAAAACAGTAGATTTTTTCACGATATCAGGGTCGTCGTCGCCATATCAAAAGTTGTTCTATGCTATGCCTTGTCTCCAAATATGTCCACGCTAATTCTTGTAATTAAAAACGTTCAAATTAGAGATCCAAACTAAAGTGTTAAAATATCAATCTTCTGACAGTATCCCCCAGTTTCTGGAAGGCTGATCAATTTGATCTATTGTCAAATCTAATGTCAGCTCCTGTGATTGGTCGGCAAAAATACTAACAACTAATCACACTGCTTGACCTGAGATTTGACAGTCGACATTAGATTAATATCCAATCTATCCACGATTTGGCCTACTAGAGATAGGAATTTGACATAAGCTCCATACAAAATATGTCAAATTTCTATATCCAGTAGGCAGTAGGGTAAATCGTGGATAGATTGGATATTAATTTTGCCCGTTATTAGGTATGGAATAATCCAGAATCCAAGCTAAGCTCCTTACAAACGAATAATAACTGAAAACAAAAGTAAAGCAAAATTTCACGGCCCTAAAACCATAAAATTTTCAGCGTCTATGGTTTTTGTTTACGACTGGCTTAAGCATAATGCCCAAGTAACGAAATAATATACCTAATGTCTACGGTAATATACGGTGTTTTGTTGACAAAAACAAGCCATTTATTATTCATGTATTCAATAATAAAGACCAGTGTATAGTTCTTGCTTTATGTAGAACATAATGACTAATGTGATATTGGGGCGACAAAAAAATGTGAATTCGTCTATTTTATATGAACACCTAGACAGGATAAAAAGCGGTAGGTATACCTAAGTAAAATAATTGAAAGTTTTTCAGTAAAACCATTTTACAATTTTGTAAGACGCATAATTTTTCTTTTTCAGTCTTGTAAAATTGTAGATGAGACAATAAGTAGATCCGATCATGGTATAATAAGATGTTTCACCAGGTATTCTCTTCCCGCGATGACAGCGCGATGCCTCCAAGCTACGTCACGATCAGTGTTGCCATTGATTGATATCTTCAATATATTTAAGGAGATTTTTGTTCATAATGAATATAAAATAAATTCCCAACTAGCCTAACTATTTGTTATCTCGTGATATTCATCTAATTAGTTGTTAAAGGAAACTGTATAAAATTACTAGTTCAAAAGTGATTCTTTATAGAAGCAAGTAAATTAAAAAATGCATTTTGCTCGGGTAATTTATTTTCACAAAGTGGCAGCACATCAAACTGACAAGTGTCACGCCAACAGCCCGCTATTGGCTCCACATCCGATGACGTAGTACGGAGGCAATCACGTGACCTAGCTGTCACGGGAAGAGACTACCTGGTGAAACATCTTATTATACCATGGATCCGAAAAAAAGATTTGGGCCGCTTCTTCCGAATATTGGCATTACTAGAGATTGCCTTTACATTAATCCTGAAAATAATCTGAAGCTTCGTTAGTCACTTCTAGAGTTGCGGGAAGAGATGATACATCTGCTTTACAAAGCGTAAACTACAGCACTGTTGAAAAATCACTTATTAATAATTGAGTAATCCTTAAAAATAGCACAACAATAGACCACAGATAGCCTACACTTAACATAACAAAAACAAACAATTATTCATTATTTGTCTCATTCATTTGGCGGGAAAATGAGTCACGGACAATAAAAACATAATGGCGTATTTTACCACAGATATACAATAAGCTCAATATTTATACAGCCAATAATATCTGTGTATGAAAAGAATATTTTCTATGCCGTGAAATTTTATTTAAAGTGACCTTCAGTCTTGTTTTGGACAGAATTACCTACCTACTTATGACGTAATTTGGATGATGTCAAATAAGTATTGATAGTTGGTAAGTGGGTAATCATTTTATCGTAAATATTCGTAGAAAAAATGCTCAGGTGAATTATAGAATGGTAATAATAATGAGTGACCACTATTTTCGTGAAGTCAAAATACTTTTTAATTGAAGTAAAAAAAACAAAGGTCTATGCTTTCTAGCAAAATAAAACGTTCCTCTTTCAAAGCTGGTCAAATAATTTATTTCAATTTAATTAAATAACTGCTACTGCCGCGTTCCAATATTCATTTCTGGATGTGGATCTTCATGTAGTCATCTAGTATTTGCCATTTTCTAGTTTTACAGACACGTTATTTGATCTCACTCAGTAACAGATTTTCACAAATGGGTTTATCAGCCTTTATTACCTCGTCCACCTAAGAAACTGTTTGAATACAACGGTAAAGGTGATCGGTAAAGGAAAGCATCGTGAGGAAACCTGAGAGTGTTCCATTATACAGTACCGTAAAACCAAAGACTTTGTATATGTATAATACCTTTATGCGTAAAACGGGGTGAATACGAACGCAGAGGTGAATAGGGACAAAAGTGGCATTGAAATAAGTCATAAGTCATTTATTCATTTGTGTAACATAGGTACATAAAATAATATAAAGTTCTTAAATACAATAAAGAGTCCGCTATGTATCTAAATAAGATAGTTTCTTGCCCATAAATACTTCAAAAATGTTCTGCCATAATTTGGTAAACATTCTAAAGTATTTGTGGGCAACTGTCGAGGCCTGAAGCAATTGACGGTCGAGTAGTATTGGAAATTTGGATTGGTATTCCCATTTGATTTTTAACTAACCGAGGCCGACCGAGACTTGTATAGTACTTTTCTCTCATTTGCGAGGAAACAGTACACAAATTATTTCAACAGTATCTAATTTCCATTCGTGCCAATTCGTCCGCGAGCGGTTCTTGTTCTATTTTCAAAGTTTTGACGAATATAATGCGCATTCAGCCTTTATAAATGATAAATATTTTGTAGGTAGCTAAAAACATCTAATTTATGTAAATGTGTACTTAAAAACCTCGGTAGCATAATTTGAAAAATAAAAACTGTCCAGAAATGTATATTGGATATTATAATAAAACAAAGTTTAACCGGATTAAATCGCGTATATTATTTATATTTTTATTTTATTTTGTATTTGTAAAGACGCTTGTCATCTTAGTCTACCTGCGACCACGAAATGCTGCAAAGCTTTCAAAACGTCAGGGAAACCAATTTAAATAATATACGCGATTTAATCCGGTTAAACTTTGTTAAATTATAATGTGTAGTGATCGCGAAAACCTAAGAAGTTATTATGTATATTGGTTTTTTTTTTTTTTATATTGAGTTGGATATTACTGGCCTGTTATTTCGTTGCATACAGAAAAGAGCCGATTGATGTATTCTTTTTTTTAAATACTGAACCAATGTCCGAAAAATTGGGAGACCACTTTTGTCCCTATTCACCCCGTTTTACCTGGTACTCGATGGTGTGGCTAGTCTGCCGTGCACAACGCCAGCGTGGTGGGCTATAGGTAAGTACTGAAACTGTCTCATTTTGAGAGGAGGCCCGTGTCCAGCAGTGGGACAGTAATATTATTCTGATGATCATAACCCCATTTTCTTGGCCAGCGTCATCATCATCGTCATTTCAGCCAAAAGACGTCCACTGCTGGACATAGGCCTCCCCCAAGCATCGTCGCAACGACCGGTCATGTGCTTCCCGCATCCAGTGGATTCCCGCGAGTTTCACCAGGTCGTCGGTCAACCTTGTGGGGGAGCTTACCCACGTTGCGCCTCCCAGTACGCAGTCGCCACTCCAATTTCGCCCCAACGACCATCGGTGCTATGTCGGTTACTTTCGTTCTCCTGCGAATCTCCTCATTGCCAGCGTAACATGGCCTAATACTCAAATCTCTCGTTTAAAAGCTTCCAATTCGGCTTTTTTAGGGTTCCGTACCCGAAGGGTGGCAAACGGGACCCTATTACTCTCGCTACGCTGTCCGTCCGTCCGTCCGTCCGTCCGTCTGTCTGTCACAGGGCTGTATCTTTTGAACGGTAATAGGTAACCGGTTGAAATATTTTCAGAAATTGTGTTACTATGAGTAGTATCACGACAAATACTAAAAACAAAAAAAAGTCTAAAACCAAAGGGGGTCCCCATACAAGAAACCTCAAAAAACATGCATTTTTTTCAACGTTTTTGTTCCTGCTCTATCTTCAAAACTGTAATATATACCAGCGTCAAACTTGGTCAGATTATAGTGCATATTATGTAGTTTAGCAACAAATACTAAAAATAAGACAAACATAGACATATGTGGTGGTACCTGCGTAAGAAAGACATGCAAAAATTCATATTTCGCGCACCGTGCGTTGATATCTTTTGATAAACTCTCGTAAATTAAATCAGTTTTTATGGGATATCAGGTCGTTAATAGGTACGGAACCCTTACTGCGCGAGTCCGACTAGCACTTGGCCGGTTTTTTTTTAGTCTTCTGTTAAACAAAGGTCTTTATCAAACTTATATTCATTCATAATTTATTATTCAAGTTCACAACTAATGCATCATCAAAACCGGTTCCGGTATTACCGTAAGTGGTAATACCTGCTTAAACCGGTGCCCAAATCATCACCTCACGGTTCGCGGTAACACCCACATCATAAGATTTTCATACAGCTGTCTTACCGTAAATGGAAATACAAATACATATAACTGTTGTGTTGATTTCCAATTCATTTGTTGCCATCACAGAAATAAATTAATTTCTGTGGTTGCCATCGAATCAAAAAGTAGTTATTTGCGAATATTCCAATTTAGAAAAACATAGAGAAAATGCGATGTGAAAAGTTTTCTGTGTTTCTAGATAAAAGCATTGATTACTTAGATTCGTTTTCTGGCAAGTAACTAGACATTATAAATACATTCATAAGATCTAAGACAGGAGTTACTGCACACACTGGAATCCTAGCTAGATATGGCAAAAGAAAAAACCAGCCAAGTGTGAGTCGGACTCACGCAGTAAGGGTTCCGTACCACCCATCGACCTGATACCCCATAGAAACTGATTTAATTTACGAGATTTTATCAAAAGACATCAACGACGTCCGCGAAATGTGCATTTTTGCATCTCTTTCTTCCGTAGGTACCACCACATATGTCTATGTTTGTCCTGTTTTTAGTATTTGTTGCTAAACTACATAGTATGCACTATAATCAGACCAAGTTTGACGATGGTATAAATTACCGTTTCGAAGATAGAACAGGAACAAAAACGTTGAAAAAAATGCATGTTTTTCGAGGTTTCTTGTATGGGGGTCCCCATTTGGTTTAAGACTTTTTTTTGTTTTTAGTATTTGTCGTGATACACCTCATAGCAACACATATTCTGTGAACATTTCTTTTTAATGATAAGTTTCTGAATGTATGCAACTCTAGATTTAAGAGTAATTGATGTTTAAATTAATAAAAAAAAAAAAAAAAAAAACAACTTGTTATCTATTACCGTTACAAAGATACAGCCCTGTGACAGACAGACGGACGGACGGACAGCGCGGCAGCGTAGCGAGAGTAATAGGGTCCCGTTTGCCCCCTTTGGGTACGGAACCCTAAAAAACCGGCCATGTGCGAGTCGGACTCGCGGACAGACAGATGGACGGACGGATGGACGGACGGACAGCGTAGCGAGAGTAATAGGGACCCGTTTGCCCCCTTTGGGTACGGAACCCTAAAAAAAGGGGTAGGCAACGTAAAAGATGGGAAGACGAACTCGTACACACGGCTACACATCAAGCTGTACAAAACCAGTATAGGCTGACCTCGCGTTGTAAGGAAAACCTACACAATGCGAGGTCAGCTTATACTGGAACTGTACAGCTTGATGCGTAGCCGTGTGTACAACTACGTGCAACTAGAGCCTGACGTTTCAAAAGTGCCTGTAATTAGGTTTATTTGAAATAAAAAACATTTTACTTTGAATTTGAATTTTTTGAACTTACAGCAGATCCTTACTGGAGAAGAGTTGCAAGAGACAGCAAACAATGGAAATTGTTAGAGGAGGCATTTGTCAAGAGGCACACTGAACTCACACATTTTGTAATAAGGAAACAACTGACTATAGAGAGTTCAGGATAGGGAGGGCTTATTAAGGATGACGAAACGACCTAAAGACCCACCTGATATTAAGCGGTTACCTTTGCCCATAACAACTGCAATACCACCTAGGCTGTTGCCTAAATGATATCACAAGCCGGTT
Source organism: Asteroscopus sphinx (assembly GCA_949699075.1). Taxonomy (NCBI): domain Eukaryota; kingdom Metazoa; phylum Arthropoda; class Insecta; order Lepidoptera; family Noctuidae; genus Asteroscopus; species Asteroscopus sphinx. The sequence continues at coordinate 2,402,943 of OX453023.1, read as the reverse complement.
TCGGTAACGTCACCGGAACCCGTAGGTACCCTTCGCACCGGATCCATAGAATATATTGTTTTCTCTTTTCTATGCCGGAATACAGCAATGCAAGCATTACTGCATGCATAGCGGTAGAAATAGGTACGGTGGTGATACTACTTTCACGGACAAGCTCCTTCGCAAGTAGCTTTACACTGCAACAACAAAAGAATACTAAATAAATTTGCCATTTAAAAATCTGCCATGTAAGCTCTTTAAATTGATTTAAAATTAATTTACACACGTCAATAACTCATAGAAACTAGCAGGTTTTAAATAAATCCATTCTACGATGAACGATCCTTGTTCCTCACACACTTTCTCCTTTTGCTTTTCAAGGCATTGCAGCAGCCTGAACTTCTAATCACACTATTATCTGCATCTGTGCTTTCTCACTGCATTTCGATTCGATAATACCTAAGTGGCAATGGGGATGAAATTGGTGAGGTGTTTTTTTGACTGTTTGACGTTTCATCAGTTTTTCCACGAATAAATAATATAAAGTACTACGATGTAGTATTATTAATTCCACGGTTTACAAAATATCAAACTTATTGCTCAGATAAATGGCTATTGAAAAACCAGCCCTAATTTGAATAGATTAATTTTGCTTTTTATTTTGATTGTTTTGCATCAATATTATATCCAGGCGTACCTACATTACAATAATGCATTCAAGGTGTTGATGGGGCTTCCGCGCTACTGCAGTGCTTCCGGCATGTTCGCAGAGGCGGGAATAGATGGTTTCCACGCTATCATGCGCAAGCGATGCGCTTCCATCATGCGGAGGGTACGCGCCAGCCCCAACAGCATCCTGAAAACTATAGCAGACAGGATGGCACAGCCATACACTTACACTGGGACCACAGAGTACATTGTAAACTGGGACATTGGATACACCTACATGCCCCTGTGGCGTAATTCTTAAATAATTAATTTTGTTCACTGGTAGATGTAATACATACTAACATTAGTTTCTAAGTTGTTTGTATACCTACTAACCAAATGGACTTACAGTCTGAAATTAACCTAACTTGACCTTAACCTTATTATTAGATTTGACCTAACTTGACATAAATAATATTAACTATCCTAAAAATTATTGTATGCCCAAAATGGGCTGATTGATGTATCTAACTAACACTATCAAGATGTATCATAACAACTGTAACCACTCAATCAGAAACAATAAAGTTTACTTACTTACTTACTTACTTAAAGTTTTTTATATTTTTTATATTGCTCATAACTTTTTCAACTGCATCAGAGCTAAACCGCATATTTTTTGCATGTATATCATCTGTAAATTTTCCTCGTGTGACAAGCTCTTTATAAGGTTGTGTGCTCAATAGCAGCACCACATACGGTAGGTTGTCGCTACCAATTTGTAGGGCTGGAAGTGGGACGCCTGATTCATTTGTGTAATCGTCTTTTTAACTGACTTCAAAAAAAAAGGAGGAGGTTCTCAATTCAACTGTATTTTTTTTAAACCTCGAACTCTGTCATTTGTAAACCGATTTGGAATTTTTTTTTTTTTTTAAAGGATATACTTCTACATTGGTCCCATTTTCATCAAAATCCAGTTGTGATATTTGGATCCATGTGGAACTGAGGGAACTTTTCAAATGTATATAGCAATTTTGCTATTTTCATCAACAAATCAAGCATTTGCATTCAGAAAGTATCATTTGGTGAAGATTTGATGAATATCTTCGGAGATAAAGAAGGGAACTCTTCAATGGATGACGGCAAATCATCGGGGATTGCAGCAATCGCTTGTCTTTCTTTTGTTAAAGCCACTAAATAATAGAAAAATTAAATAAACTTTAAAGAAAGTAAAAACCGACTTCAAAAAGAATAAAATCATATGTGTGAAACATTTTAGGAAGTCGGTGCCAATTTTTTCTTAAATCAAACCGAATCAAAATCACCTACTTCCTAAACTGTTTCACACAAATTATTTTATTCTTTTTGAAGTCGGGTTAAGGTCGGTTTTTATGTAATATAATTTTATTTTTTTACATTTACAGACCTCCTACGACACCGACACCTAAGTAAGGTTAAATCCTAAGGGATTTCGCGGACAGAAGGGGCCACGCGTCCAAGCATACCGCGTTCGGGTTCTGCGTTCTTTGTTTTGTATTACGTCACATCACTACCACACTACAACCAGTAAGTGAGCAACGTGAGCAACTGCTCGACCGTGACCGCCTTCTTTCTGCGAAATCCCTAATACCAGTGGGCCAAGGCACAGAACCGAGATTTTTTCTTCTTCTTCCTTTCCTTATATGCCATTATCTGTGGTCGGCTCTCCTTGTCCGCGTTCTCCATTTATTTCGCCTGTTTCATCTATCCCTACAGTATCCCCACTGGTAGAGATACAATAAAAATAACTAAAGGTAATAGGGATATTTGAAATATTCTTCCACTTATCCTTACCAGTAGAGATAGGTGGAATTGTTTTGTCCGAATAGCTCCTGGTTTCTATCCCACGTGGTCGCGTCTTCAATCTCGCTTTTTTTTCGAGTCCCTCTGAACTGTCGACAGCCAGGAATCGAGAATTTTTACCACACAAAAAATAATTATATATAAATAAATCTTTGGGACATTTTTACACAACACCATCTAGCTTGTAACTAGACAATGGACATAATACTTTTATACTTTTTTTTTGTAAATTCATACCTATAATACATAAGAAACACCCAGACCAACACAAACACTTATGTTCATCACACAAATATTTGTCCTGTGGGAATCGAAAACGACCTCGTGATCAGCAGTCCGACACTCGAACCACTAGACCACAGACGTCGAAAAATTTAAATAAGACCTTTTACTTGCTCACCTTTTTGTAAGCGAAGCGTCTTCACAATGCATTTAAATGCTGTATGTAACTTTTCGAGAGGCAACATTGCAATGAAAGTGATACGCGTAGGGTGAAACAACCATTTATCAGCTTCTTCAATATTTTATTCGTAACTTTGTCAAAAATAAATTATTTTACTTATTACCTATTCCAGATCATAAACATAGGTGTTAATAGTCCAAAATATTTTTTTTTCATCAAACCTTTCTGCAGCTACTTCTCATTTCCTTTGCAAGTCGTTATAGGTAATAAATAAAAGGAAACAGTTACAATAAAGTTAGCTACTCGTAACGTAACAGTAGTTTAGGAAATCAATATGGCGGATGTCGTTTAAGGTCGGATTATTATTTCATGTGGTGACGATTTGAAGGTCAAGGAAGCGTAGGATTGTACATTTGAAAATAGTAGCGTTATTTATTGATCGGTTTTATCGTCCACAGAGTAAGTATTTGCCGTGATTGAGCTCGTGGCCGTTTTGGCAAATGTCTGAATTGAGTGAACCACATATCGCGCTATAGCTTCATTCGCATGTGAGTGACAAATTTTTGGATTTTGGCTATGAGTTTTGACAATTTGTGTCTAAGTGTCCGTTTTGATCATATCATTGAAAAAAAAAAAATCACTCGATCCAGACGCACGTATTTAAGTAGCATAATTTTCAGGGCTTTCATTTTGAAAAGACAATCTTATCCGACAAAGTATTAATAATGTTAATAGAGTCACAATATTTAAGTTCTAAAAGATTTCATCACTATCATCATCATCAATAGGGAAGGTGACAATTTTTTTTTTAAATCGATTTTTATTAGAAAACGAATAAATTTCAAGCAAAATAAGCAACAGTGAAAAAACCAATAAAATGTCCAAGTTATAAGCAACTTAAATTGGTTCACTAGACAGAGACAGCACTATTGAAGAATGACGTCATTGTTCAAAACCAGCGACAAAACCTTCATAGAAACTTGACATCTCTCTGTACAATGTCCGTTTAGCACGACAAGGAAAGAAATTGCCCCCTCCAAAAACTTAAAAAGCGTGTATCTCTTTCATTTTTTTATGGATTTTATTATTATTTACACAAATGTTGTCGTTTCTGTAGGTACCTTCTTTTAAATAACATAACAATTTTGGTAAATTTTAACAGTAGTCTACTCCCGGATTCAGCCGAAAGACGTCCACTGCTAGACAGGCCTCCTCCAAGCATGTTGGAGGGATATGCCATAATCGCCACGCTTGGCAGGCGGGTTGGCGATCGCAGTTGGTTGGTTAAATGCTCAGAGAACGCTGCTGCCCATCCTCTGGTGAATCCCTTAGTCGCCTTTTACGACACCCATTAAGTGATAGGGTGGTGCAATTCTTTATGTCCGGCACCACACGGAACCTAAAAGATTTATTCTTTTAATATTATAAATGAGGAAGTACGATGTTTGCTTGTCTTCAAATACGCTGAAACGAATAAACGGATTTTGCACACAGATAGACAATGTTCCGCACAATCCTAGAACAGGCTAGGATTCACAATACACTACCAAGCAACATACGTGAGGAGAAAAACTCTCAAATACTATCACTGGTAACTTTCAGGGGGTTGGACCAATGATGATATAAAAACAAATGGCCACCGACAGGAGCCTCTACCTTATAAATATTTTATTCAAAACTCGCCATATGCTCAATTCAAGGGAAGCTGGTTCGTGTGTTGAAATACTGCAACTTGCAGGACCGTGTTACACGTTCCGAGGTGGATCTGTACTGTATATTTGGAAGGAAGGGCCGATACATACATGCCGCTGATTTTAATTGCTGATAAGCTAAATTTTACAATAAATAAGGATTTCTCGGGAGTTTCGTTATACATACATACATATATATTATCATGCCTGTTTCCCATTGGGGTAGGCAGAGACTATGGATTTCCACCTGCTACGATCCTGACACACCTCTTTCGCTTCATCTACGTCCATTAACCTCGTCATGCATGCTCGTCGGTTTAGAGAACTCTTAACTCTTAGTTTCGTTATAATATGGTTGAAGTGTATGCAATATAGGTACTACTCTGTCAAGAAAGTACCGGGAAAATATCAATATTACACAAATTGTTATTCATCCAAATTTATTTTATCGCCTTCAAAGTATGCTCCTTCAGAAACGATACACTTACGCCAACGAATAATCCAATAATCAAAACATTTTTGAAACGCTTTTTCAGGAATCAAGTTCGGTTCTCGCCGCGAATCCTCCTTTATGTCTTCTACCGAATGAAAACGGGTGCCACGATGTGGTAATTTGAGTTTAGGAAAATGGTCAAAAATTCGTTCACAATGGTGGCCTAGTGCGAAGGCGAAATTCAGGTCTTTTGGAGCTAGCCGAGAGGCAACATGTTTCATACCCAAGTAAGTGGTACGGATCAACTCGTGAGACACAGAAAGTTCAGCGGCTATCTCTCTAAAACTTGAATGAGGATTTTCAGTCACTATTTCCTTCACTTTTGTGATGTTAACTTCAGTTGAAGTCGTTGATGGCCTACCAGAGCGACGCAAATCTTCCATCACATCTCAACCGTTTTTGAAAGCTTTGAACCACTCATAATTACGTGTTTTTGTTACGTTTTCGATTCACCGTAAGCCTTCTGTAACATTTTCAGTGACTCCGAACACGAAATTCCATTGGCGATGCAAAATTCAAGACAAACTCTTTGTTCGATGTTTTTGTCCATTTGTCAATACACACTAGATATGATGTAACTAATAAATTAATACTTTAAAAACACTAGAAAAACACGCTTCAAAGTCCATTACGTGGCCTTTCTCACAAGTGTAAACACGACTATGATACGATATTCCATCATGGAATGCCAGTGCCTATCTTCCGGCTTCATCATCAGACCTTGAAACCTAATCGTGGTCAAAGTTCATAACAAGACTTTTCTAAGAAATCCAAAACAGCTATGATACGATTTTCCATCATGAAGTTCCAGTTCATATCTTCCGGCTCCATCATCAGATCAGTTCGACAGTACCATATTATTGTATTGTCATCAGAACTACATACAGCTGCCAATTTTCATTACGCTACGACCCTTGGAAGATGGTTAAATTAGTTACCTTAGATTCCATTACACAGTTACATACAGGTCGACCTAATAAAAGCGTGTTAAAAACAGCACTGTATTTATTCTAAATAACAAATGCAACTCAAAATACTCAAACTACGCGCCAAAATGGAAAACAGTTGTGTCAATCTAACACCAAAAAAAAAACAAAATTGAATTTGGAACCATAAAAAAATCATCCATTCCCGCTACTTTCTTGACAGATGGACATGTTCCTTTATATTATTATCATTCAGTAAGACGTACACTTTGATGTCTCATGTAATTGATGACTAAGCGCTATGGTTTAATTATCTTAGTTAATTCATAATTATGTCATTTTAATTCATTATATTTTTGAAACCCAAGGGTGAAGTATTGTTTATTTCATATACCCGAACCTCGACAAATCGAAATCTGATCTGCCTTTGGCTGTCAGTACAGGCAGAGTTAGAAGTGAGTACCAAGTTAAGATCTGAAGGAACAATTTAAATAAAAGATGTGTCAATCTACGGTTGAAAAGAGTGATGTGTACATCACCCAAAATTCAGGCGGCAATAACGAGGCATTCTTGAAGGGTGTTTCTGATAAAATACAGAGTATGAATACCGCCATTCTCGCCATGCTGGTCATCTTCGCCATTGCAGCATGCTTTTCTGCGATATGTCTTTGCAAAAGGTGCTATCGTTGGTGGATCAAGGAGGAGAAGGGCCTCCAGACCGTACAGCGAATCTGTGCTTCACTAAAAGGACGTGAAAACACAGAAACAACAACAGTTTAAACAGTGAGTTACCATAGAAAAGTGAAGTGTCTATGCTATGTATAATACAATGGACAATTTAAATTATTTCGCGAGTGAATTCTTGCAATAAAAAGACATTTATTTATATTAGTTAAGTCTAAAACCGAATTGTACTTTCGCAAAAACGTTCCAATCCACACAGTTTTTATGGGGACCGTTTTTTGAAAATAAAATAAAAAATTTGCTTCGTTGATTAGCCATCTGTTTGTGTGTTTGCTACAAATCTTGCAAGTTAGTTTTGAGCCAGTCCTTGTTATTCAAAGTGGTAAAACTAAAATTTAGTTTTTTCGATTTTGTGGGTCGGAAGTAGTCGGAACCATAGAAATCTTAATTATTTTATTTATTTATTCAGAACGTTTGTGCTGAACTTTGTCCAATTATTATCAATAATATTGATTGTTATTAAGAAGATACTACTTTGTCAAGAATCAAGCATAAGCACTTGAACTGAACACTTTTGATGCTGAAAATAATATTAATCTGTAATTACTTTTATCAAAAAAAAATGTAAAAAAGTTCAAAGTGTTATTGGGTTTTCTCTTTAGGAAATTCTCAGTAGCAGCCCGGAGTCTGGATTTGTGCCCGGTTAGTGGCAACAGGCTCGCCCCCTATTACATGGAACTATAACATAACTGGCGAAATGTGGGTGTACTATACACCTCTGCCTACCCCTTCGGGGAAATACAGGCGTGATGTTATATGTTGTTATGTTACTTTTATCTATCTCGAAATGTTATACTAATAAACTGATATTCTCCAAAATTGTCTTTACAGCATTGCATTGTGAAAGCCCATAATTATGATATTACATCAATTTAATAATAATATAGTTAGTTAGTTACTCTATATATCAATCATCATAAACAGAAATAAACATCTACATTTAAACCAATCAAGCGAATCACCATTTTTTTTTACAAATTAAAAACAAAATGGCGTCTAACTATTCCCACACCTAGGGTTATTACTGGCGAAAAAACAAGATATTTTCGTATTTTCCACCCTATTCGTGTACATTACCGATATTAACGTAGCGCGTCGTGTTGGGTTTCAGGCTTCAACCCTCGGGTGACGTCATAGGCTGAGTCACCGGCCACCCCTATAATCGATACGACTAACCGGGTTTCTTTTGTATTTACTTACCTGTTTTGTTTAGTTTAGTTACCTAGATAATCGGCTTGTTTAACAATGCACAGAGTAATTAGACATGGGACAGGTAATGATTTTTTCGGGTACCTCGGCAACCGATTATACGGCATAATGGAGGGCTACCACCTGTGGGCTTGCCTGAGGGTTTGAGGATTAATCCCGAACGACTTCGAAAATAAGTCACTAACGGCCAAAATTTAATATTGAAGACTCTGAATGTAATTTTAGCTCTGCACATCATAGTTTTATAATTATTAAAAAAAAAATGTATGCCATAATGTGAAATGGTTAATGTGTCGAACTAATCTTAGTACCCTACCACCTGTATTTACCACATTTTTACAAAATAAATAAATGAATGAATGAATTAATTAATATCCAATCTATCCACGATTTACCCTACTCGAGATAGAAATTTGACATATTTTGTATGGAGCTTATGTCAAATTCCTATCTATAGTAGGGCAAATCGTGGATAGATTGGATATTAATTTTGGCCGTAAGGCATTGTCAATATATATTTATATATTGACGTCTGTGGTTTAGTTGGTTCGAGTGTCGGACTGCTGATCACGAGGTCGTGGGTTCGATTCCAACAGGACAAAAATATTCGTGTGATGAACATAAGTGTTCGTGTTGGTTTGGGTGTTTCTCCTTTTGGTGTTTTTTTTTGTAAAAAATTACTAAAAAAATGTATATAAGTATTACATCCATTGTCTAGAACCCATAGCACAAGCTCTGCTTAGTAGTGCTTAGTTTGGGACTAGATGGTGCTGTGTAAAAATGTCCCAAAAATATTTATTATTATTATTAACAGGCGGAAAATTCTGGTTTTTTTTTTGGTTGCTTCGCACGCATTGTTTTTGTGTCGCGTGCGACACATGGGGCAAATTTGTTTGTTTACAAATAGGTTTTTATCAAAATAATAAATTGTTTAAATAAAATAAAATAATTGGTATCAATGTTTTTATTGATTCATGTTCAGTATCAGACTTATCAGTGGTATAGTTATCTCTTTAAATATGGCACGGATACAGAGCAACACGTTGTATTTTATTTCAGTGCACGGGCGAAGCTGCGTGTAATGTCTAGTGTTATGTAATTTGGTAAATCCTAGGCTTTCTTCTCATTTGACAAGGAGGACAATGGGGTCTGCTCCTATCCATCCGGATGCCGCAGAAAATCTATATTTCATACAGGGTCGTTGCCCGATAGCTGCATAAAAACTGTATCATATTAGGAAACTTATAGGATAGGTACAAATATTGTAGCTATAAGGGTAAAGCAGATTTTTTTTTATAGTATAGAATGGCGAAACGGGCCCACCTGATGTTAAGCGGTTACCTTTGCCCATAACACCTGCAATACCACCTAGGCTGTTGCCTAAATGGTACCGCAAGTCGGTTCGCCAAACTAAGGCCCGTATTCCAGAAGGATACTCAAGCGTTGATCTCTGTTTAAAACTAGTTTTAAGTTGAGCTTTGATTTTAGAACGTCCCTCAAGTAGAGATTTGTTGATCACAGTTCAGCTGAGTTTAGTTTCGTTTTATATTGTCAGCTGTTTCGGTATTTGGGCAGATATTTGATCTGTAATCACTCAAGCGTGGACCAGACTAAGCTTGAGTAGAGATTTCTATTATATTTCAGGTCAAATTCGTGTGTTTTGTTGTTGAATTAAAGTTTATAATTACCGTTCTGGAATAAGACCGATATACTCAAGTAACGATTCTGTCCTTAAGTAGTGATCAGGTGATTGGAGTTTAAACTGTACTTGAGGAAGCTTCTGTAATACGAGCATAAGACATGAAGATATAAAGTCTCATGTGATTGTAATTTCACTGGCACCCGCACCCTTCAGACCGAAACACAACAATGCAAGTATCACTATTTGGCGGAGAAGTAGGTACGGTGGTAGTACTTCCCCGGACGAGCTCTTCACTAAAGCATAAATAGTAAATGCACTTCATTTCATTTTTCATTTCATTTATTTACTCAGAACATAGACATATAACGCCTGAATAAATAAATGGAATGAAAAATTAAATGAAGTGTATTTTATTTCTGCTTTACCCTTATAGCTACTATATTTGTACCCATAAGTTTCCGAATATGATACAGTTTTTATGCAGCAATCGGCAACGACCCTGTTATGTATAAAATATTGATTTTCTGCAATTCTATAATTCAGATACAATTTACGTTGTGTTTGAAATTATAAAAAGTAAAGATAAGATAAAAAGAACAAAAAAAACAAATGAATAATAATAAACAATTCACATTATCAATTTAACATACAGTTCACATACCAGGCCCCTCAGAAAGTATTGCGAAAAAAAGTTTTTATATATGGGAGACTGGCCAGTTATAATGTTTTTCGAAAATATGATTATTTATAAGTAAAAATAAGTAAGTTCCAATTTCAAAATTTCCCTCCACATTTTTTGCGAGTTAATTCAAAGTATTGTGTCTCACTGAAATATGGATCTGCGCCGGGAACATTTTAGAGCTATGATTTTATACGATTTCAAGTGTCGCCTGAAACCGGATGAATCGTACGATAGACTTCAAATGGCATTCATGGATGAAGGCCCTTCCAAGGCAACCGTGTATCGTTGGTATAACGAATTCAAGCGCGGTCGACCAACTTTGGGGGATGACGAAAGAAGCGGTCGCCCTTTGACGGCTGTTACCGAAGAAAACGTGCTAGCAGTGAAAAATTTAATCCAAGACAATAGGCGAATTACATATCAGGAGATTCAACACATATTGAAGATTGGATCGGGAAGCGTTCACGAGATTCTACACAGCCATCTTCGCGTGAGGAGGATAGTATCACGCTGGGTGCCGCACAACCTCACCGATGCTCAGAAGCAGGCCCGGGTGGAATGGTGCCGTGATATGCTTAACAAATTTGAAGCAGGCTCGTCTCGGCGTGTTTACGACATCGTTACAGGTGATGAGTCCTGGATTTATCAATACGACCCAGAAACCAAGCGCCAGTCGACTGTTTGGGTGTTTCAAAATGAGCCAACGCCTACCAAAGTGAAGCGATCTAGAAGCGGGGGTAAGATTTTGATCGCTAGCTTTTTTAATTTGACTGGCCACTTGGTATCAATTCCCTTACGGGATCAAAGAAGCATTAATGCCGAATGGTATACTACCAAATGTTTGCCAGAAGTTTTCTCTGTTATAAGCAACAAGCGACCAAACACAGGGCTCCGCGGGCTACTGCTCCACCACGACAATGCACCTGCGCACACCGCACTCAAAACGAGGGACTTCCTGGACAGCACGCCAGTCAAACTCCAGGGTCACCCTCCTTACAGCCCTGATCTAGCACCGTGTGACTTCTTTTTATTCCCAAAAATAAAAAATCAGCTCAAAGGGATACAATTTTCGTCGCCGGAAGATGCGCTGGCTGCGTTCGAGCAGGCTGTAAACGAGGTGTCTGCGGCGGACTGGAAAAAGTGTTTTGAAAACTGGTTTAGGCGCATGAATCTTTGTATAGAGGCTTGTGGAAAGTACTTTGAAAAGATTTGATAAAAATATATGTACGTATAGAACAATTTTTTTTAGTTTCGCAAAACTTTCTGAGTGTCCCACGTAGTTACCTAAATCTCTAAAATAAAATTACATTCTATACATTTAATTTCATTATTACAATTTCCCAATAGCCTTGAGCTATTTTTAGGGTTCCGTACCCAAAGGGTGCTATCGGGACCCTATTACTCTCGCTACGCTGTCCGTCCATCCGTCTGTCTGTCACAGGGCTGTATCTTTGTAACGGTAATAGATAACCAGTTGAAATTTTCACAGAATATGTGTTACTGTGTGGGGTATCACGACAAATACTAAAAACAAAACAAAAGTCTAAAACCAAAGGGGGTCCCATACAACAAACCTCAAAAAACATTTCATCGTTTTTGATCCTGCTCTATCTTCAAAACGGTAATACATACCAACGTCAAAATTGGTCTGATTATACTGCATACTATGTAGTTTAGTAACAAATACAAAAACAGGGCAAACGTAGACATATGTGGTGGTACTTAGGTACTTACGTAAGAAAGAGAAGTAAAAATTCACATTTCCCGTACAATCGTTGATGTCTTTTGATAAACTCTCGTAAATAAACCAGTTTCTATGGGGTATCAGTTTTATCAGTCTGTTAAATATCTATGCACTTTACACCTCTAAATAATACCTATCTATGGGGTACAATAACATCATTATCTATTGTATAAAACAGGTTTTCCTATACATAGTTGTACCTATTATAAAAATAGCGACAGGTTTGCCCCTAACAGCTATAAATAAGATTAATTTACAAAATAAATGAAATCATTATACAATCAGTGGTGTATGTACCTACCACAGAAATAGATAGAATGGAAATGTGGGCAGGGCGCGCGTGCCAACACTCTGCACCATAGTGCAGGGCATTCCAAAGCCTTTCTCAGTACGCCTTATGACTTGTTTCTGTAAATACTGTAACAAAAACCCGCAAAAATGCCTTATTGTGCTGTTTCTTACTGCAGAAACAAAAGCTGTAAAGTACATTTGATAAAGTTAATTTTTAAAAATTAATAACGTCAATATGTAAGGCGTTGCCACGCATGAATCGCAAGTAAAATTGTGATTACAACCATTCTATCTCTATTTATTTCTGTGGTACCTACATATATTATATGTATTATACAATAATACCTCAGCATCGTATTATCAAAACCAAAGACATTCAAATAATCTTTGATGAAAACAAATCTTAAGAGGTAGCTCTCAAACAAGACTTGTTAAACGATTTAATTCAGCTTCACTGCTGTTTATTTATTTATTAATTTGTCTTCATGTACAAAGTATATGCATGCATTACATTTTAATGGCACAATTAAATACTATTAGTACATGAACCCTGCAAGGGCACTGCAAATTTAAGTAGGTAATGAGTCTAAAAATAGGTTTGTTATTAATTCATTATACATAATTATTATCTCAAATTATCATATATTAAAATTATCATAAATTAAAAAAATTACAGTTTATACAGCTCCTTTTTAGGGTTCCGTACCCAAAGGGTGCCAAACGGGACCCTTTTACTCTCGCTACGCTGTTTTTCCGTCCGTCTGTCTGTCACAGGGCTGTATCTATTGAACGGTAACTAACGGTAATTAACGGTAGCTGGTTGAAATTTACACAGAATAAGTATGTGTTGTGTATCACGACAAACTATTCATCATCATTTCAGCCGAAAGAAGTCCACTGCTGGACAAAGGCCTCCCCCAAATGGGGGGATATGCCATAATCGCCACGCTAGGCAGGCAGGTTGGTGATCGCAGTTGGTTGGTAAAATACTCGGAGAACGCTGCTGCCCATCCTCTGGTGAATCCCTTAGTAGCCTTTTACAACACCCATGAGAAGATATAGGATGGTGCAATTCTTTATGTCCGGCACCAAACGGAACACACACACACATCACGACAAAAACTAAACATATAAAAGTCTAAAACCAAAGGGGTCCCATCTATACAAGAACCCTCGAAAAACATGCACTTTTTCAATGTGTTTGTAGTTTGTACCTGCTCAATCTTCAAGACGATAATACATACCAGCATCAAACTTGGTCTGATTATAGTACATACTATGTGGTTTAACAACAATGCTAAAAAAAAATAAAAAAAAATAAAAAACCCGCGGAATACATAACCTCCTCCTTTTTTTGAAGTCGGTTAAAATAGGGCAAACATAGATGCAAACGTACCTGCGTAAGAAAGAGATGCCAAAATTCATATTTCGAGCACGGTGCGTTGATGTCTTTTGATGAACTCTCGTAAATTAAATCAGTTTCTATAAAAAAAACACACAGTGGTTTCTATGAGGTATCAGGTCGATGGGTGGTACGGAACCTTTAATGCGTGAGTCTGACCCACACTTGGCCGGTTTTTGACTATACTGTACGGGGACTGACGCAGCCTCCCCCCTAACCCCCCCCCCACCCCTATTATCTTGCTGACGGCTGATGAGCCATCATCAGACGACTCGAGAAGAACAAGGGAGAGAGCAGAGGCTGTCTAGCTGACTGATAGACAGACTTAATTGAATGTGCGCTTCCAGTTTTCCAATCTTCGGTTTTCTCCTTATTGGCAATGACTACAAAACTAGGATTTAAAATGATTCTTAAAATAAGTCGGTAAAATCAGAACATCTCTCATCGCCTCTCTTTATGGAGAATCAATCATTACCTACACCGTATTAGGGTCTGGTCGTTAACCTTTCGCCTACGAATACCATAAATATAAAAGGCAATTATAGAAAACCTCTATAAATATATGACTCTCCTCTATGACTGCCTCATTGGTCTAGTGGTTCCAAGCGCGACTGCTGAGCGTGGGGTCCTGGGTTCAATTCCCGGGTCGGGCAAAGTGATATTGGGTTTTTTCATTAGGAAATTCTCAGTAGCAGCCCGGAGTCTGGATTTGTGCCCGGTCAATGGCAATAGGCTCGCCCCCTATTACAGGGACTATAACATAACTGGCGAAATGTGGGTGTACTATTACACCTCTGCCTACCCCTTCGGGGAAATACAGGCGTGATGTTATGTTATGTTATGTCTATAAATATATCAGATGATGGAGACTGTATAAAATTGTTCACGTTGGTCACATTTCTACGCCTCTCCGCTGGCGTCACATTCTCACACATTTTGAAAGGGTCCATCCACAGAAATAAATGTATGTGGCGCCATCTGCAAGCTGAATCATCGCGTGTAATATGTGAATAATAAGTATATAATTTATTTGTTGACTGTCCAGTGAACTTCAGTGCAGCTTGTATTTTTTTAAATTTATTGGTAGTGGGAACATGATTGGCCATTGTTGAGAAAACAAACATGGTTACCTAGTTACATAATAAGGCACCCAAGTTTTCTTGAGACCCGTGGAGATTTCGTAATTCGTAAGTGATCAGCAAGTGTTAAATTATTAACTCAGGCCCTTATAAGGGTTGAATGTAGGTACTCATTGAAACAACTTTTACTGTTTAGGTAATATTGTCTGTAGCAATATTGATTGTGGTAATTTGAATATTTATTCCATAATGTGACCACAAAACTGTTCGAATCCCTTCCACATTTATTCATGGTCCTTCGAGCCGAGCAGAAATAGATAGAATGACCAAGTGGGCAGGGCGCGCGGGCCAACACTCTTCCTGCACATTTATTTCTGTGAGCTGATGCCATATCTCTTCTGATATGGCATCAGCTCACAGAAATAAATAGATAGAATGGAAAAATCTGCGGGGCGCACGTGGCAACACTCTGCACCATTATGCAGTACATTTCAAAGCCTTTCTCAGTACGCCTTATGACTTGTTTCTATAAATACTGTAACAAAAACCCGCAAAAATGCCTTATTGTGCTGTTTCTAACTGCAAAAACAAAAGCTGTAATGTACACACGGCTACACATCAAGCTGTACCTTTCCAGTATAAGCTGACCTCGCATTGCTTTCCGTACAATGCGAGATCAGCTTATACTGGAAATGTACAGCTTGATGTGTAGCCGTGCGTACTTACATTTGATTAAAGATTAAAGTTAATTTTTAAAAATTAATGACGTCAATATGGGAGGCGTAGTTTGTTCGAAAGTTGCCACACATGAATCGCAAGTAAAATTGTGATTACAACCATTATATCTATTTCTGTGGGAGCAACCCTGAAATCGCGAAAAAGAAACATCTGTTCCATTGCCAAACTTCGTTTGAACCACAGAAATACTTTCTACGAATAAACCCAACAAAATCTACCGCAGACCGATCTCCAACCGCACATTTACCCCACGAACCGTCCCTGAACGTGATTAAGGCTAATACCAGCCGCTGCAAGGTCACCCTGGGGTGACTGTACTACACGTACACGCACGGGTGTGTGGGGTGACACGCCTAGGGTTGAAACACTTGAAACTACAGGCTACTAGCAAGGGCGATGACGTCAGTGTAATTAAAGTTACGGATTAAGGGTTGTATGATTTCAATCAATAGCTTCTTATGTATTAATTTAAAGTGTACATTATTATTATTACTATCAGGCCCAGACGGAGATGGCGGGACGAGCTGGACGTCTTCCAAAAGGACTGGACTCTTCTAGCAATAGACAGGGAGAAGTGGAAGGAGAGTAGGGAGGCCTTTGCCCTGCAGTGGGACACTTCAAACATAAAATAATAATCACATACATCACACAAGCCTCAAGACATTCATCCACTCACATTCAAAATTCTACAAAAAGCAGTCATACTAAACCAACCGCATATTCGCCGCATATAACCGCATCTGCATTTTTTATTATTATTATTTTCTGGTTTTTCAGACTCGGGTGTTGCCACTGTCATGCGGTCAACTATACTTTTCTTATATTTTGTATCGACTGTCCTTTCTTAATTTTTTACCTATGTGTTTTTTTTGTTTTACTTTCTATGTAACCCCACCTATAAGTTGCCTGCTTGTGTTTATCACTGTGTTTTAGTTAAATGTTGCGCGTCGTTAACTGTGACAATAAACTATTTTTCTTTCTTCTTTCTTTCATATTGTGTTTAGTATGACTGATTCTGCAATCGTCAGGAAACTTTTATCCACAGATACACAACTACCCCAGCTCTGGTGCTTGGCTAAGGCCCGCACGAAAGTGTAGAATTGTACCCAATTTGGAGAAACGCAAGTTTTTAAAATAAATAATAATAAAAATACGTTTTTAATTAAATGAAATATGAAAAGAATGAAAAAAAAATACCAGCTAAATCTTGGTTTGACATTTGATAACGTCAAGCTTGCCAACTGCGCCCTACGGTCATCGGCGTGAAGGCCAATACTTGTAATAAAATGTTTGGAATATAGTTCCGATCCGGTGTCAATATCCTTAATGTCACAAAACAACAGCAAACATGAACATCTACTGTCATGAGATTGACACTAAACAAGATTGAAATTAAATCGAAACTATATTTTGATCATTTTAAATTACGAGAATCGGCCTTCAGATTGCAAAGTTGCTAGGCTTTGGTAGGTATTTGCTCCGTGGGGGTGACTACGAATTAGTATAATTTAATACAGGTCTTTGTCCACCCACTCCTAGACTCAAACCAAGGTTCATCAACATTATCATTTCAGCCGAAAGACGTCCACTGTTGGACATAGGCCTCCCTCAAGCACGTTGGGGGGAAACCAAGGTTAAAAAGGTTGAATTTTGGCGGACTGGTATACATAAGCTGTGTTTATCCTTTCTCAGTTATGTTTCCTTGGTTGCCATAAAGCAAACAAACTCCTATCACTCAAAGGAATATACCATAGGGGTTGTGTGGAGCACACTCAGGTGTGTAGGTTTCCTCACGATGTTTTCCTTCACCGTTAAAGCAAGTGATAATCAAATTCGAGACGGGATTGAACTCAGACCTTCCTGCATAGAAAGGCATGCGTTAAACCGCTAGGCTTTCACTGCTCTTAAATTCTTTGAAATAGCGATGGCTTTAATTCGAAAGTAGTGACATATTATGGCAATTAATCAGAGCCAAATTGCTTAATAAACGAATTTTTGATATTATAGTAACGTATGGAGCCCAGCCCTTTCTTTTTAACAGTATCAAAATCAATACGACCCACGTTACATAACATTCATTCACTTCGCCTTGAGTGCGCTCGCGCAGGCGCCCACTCCGATGACTTCAGCCGGCTTCGAACCCGCTACTGAGTCATACTCGTCCGCCTACTGCTAAGAGTGCACCATATGGATGAACTTTCGTGTGTTTTGACTATTTTCTTCGTAAGAGTGTGCTAAGAGTAGTAGCATCGAATTTAGGGGGCAAAAAGGAAGGGGTGGAGGTAAATTACAGGACAAAGTTACTAAAATTATTAGGTAAATCTGATTTACTGAATACTTAATATATCTTAGACATCTGTGGTCTAGTGGTTAGTGTCGAACTGCTGTACACGAGGTCGTGGGTTCGATTCCCACAAGACACAAATATTTATATGATGAACATAAGTGTTTGTGATGGGCTGGCTGTTTCTTATTTATTACAAGTATGTATTTACAAAAATGGTATAGGTAATAGTATATGCGCTTTCGAGTGTTCTTGGCCTGGGGATTTTTCCCAAAGGCTAACACTTTAATCAGCTCCCCTTTCGAGTGTTCTTGGCCTGGGGATTTTTCCCAAAGGCTAACACTTTAATCAGCTCCCCTTTCGAGTGTTCTTGGCCTGGGGATTTTTCCCAAAGGCTAACACTTTAATCAGCTCCCCTTTCGAGTGTTCTTGGCCTGGGGATTTTTCCCAAAGGCTAACACTTTAATCAGCTCCCCTTTCGAGTGTTCTTGGCCTGGGGATTTTTCCCAAAGGCTAACATTTTAATCAGCTCCCCTTTCGAGTGTTCTTGGCCTGGGGATTTTTCCCAAAGGCTAACACTTTGGTCAGCTACCCAATTTTTAAGAGTGGTGCATTTAGGAATGCCAGATTGGCTCCAGGCCTACAGCGTTGCTTTCAGCTCTAGCCAGTACATCAGCCGTTTCGTTGCCCCTAATGCCACAGTGTCCAGGTACCCATCCTAGTGCAACCGAGCTTGCCACTCCTTTTTTTTTGTTTCTGATGGACTTCCTCATGGATACCCTCCGTCTGGGGATGGCGAAGGGCTATGTCGGACTCTTACCGACTAAACCCACACGGTGGTCATCCTGTGCACAAAATAGAGGAGCTCCGGGAACTTCACTGGACCGCGCCGTTGCCCCTCTAGTGCTATGCCTTTGGCACGTCCCGGGGAAACAATATTTTTCCCCCACAGTAGCACGTGACCACCAAGTACTGCTGTCCTCCCCAGGGTCGCTTAATAGATGCCTCGAGTCCCCCAACTCTTAGCATCCACGCCCCCGAAGGTCCCCTGCCAGATGTGGTGGGATGCAGCCCTTCGCCTTGCACCAGGGCGGTTGCCTCCCCGGCGCCTCCTTCTCCGAGCGGGATCGGCCCTCTCTCGATCTCGCTCTGCAGCCTACTTCTGAAGCATAACGGTCTCGCAGAAGGAAGCGAGTTTGCCACTCCTAGTGAGTTCAGTAGCTAAGACCCAGACAAGTTTGGAATCAATTTCCTGTGAGAGGCTTTAATTGTAATGTTACCTGGCTGTCAGAGAAGATGAAACTTCGTCTATTAGTTAAAGTCAAAGTCAAAAGTTTTTATTTCGAATAAGCATTTACGAGTACATGCTTTTTATTTTAGTTTAGTTGCACGGTTCCATAGGGATGTATGCCCATAGTCACCACGCTGGGCAGGCGGGTTGGTGACCGCAGTGGGTGATGTTGCACGATGTTGGTGCACAGAAGGACGCTGCTGCCCATCCTCCTGATTTCAAACCTTAGTCGCCTTTTACGACACCCATGGGTAGAAGGGGTGGTCTATTCTTTTTATTTGCCGAATACCACACGACGACCTAAAGAGCGTGGCCGGGGGGGACTGGATGCGGAAGGCAGAGGATCGAGCGTTGTGGCGCAACTTGGGAGAAGCCTATGTCCAGCAGTGGACTGCGATAGGCTGAGTTGAGCACGGTTCCAAAAAGTTGGTCCTATTGAGAAGATCCGGCAAGGAACTCCATAATATCCTTCATAATAAACAATATGACTGCCCCGTTGGTCTAGTGGTTACAAGCGCGACTGCTGAGCGTGGGGTCCTGGGTTCGATTCCCGGGTCGAGCAAAGTGTTATTGGGTTTTTTCAGTAGGAAATTCTCAGTAGCAGTCCGGAGTCTGGATTTGTGCCCGGTCAATGGCAATAGGCTCGCCCCCTATTACATGGGTCTATAACATAACTGGCGAAATGTGGGTGTACTATACACCTCTGCCTACCCCTTCGGGGAATTACAGGCGTGATGTTATGTTATGTTGTGTTAATAAACAATAATAGTATAGCTTATGGTCTATCCATAGAAATCAAAATAATACAAGACAGAAGTGGCAAAGGCGTGTGAACTTGTCGCCGCGTACAGGTGTCTTTTAGGACATCAGAGCGCGAATCATTTGCTTGATCATCAGTGCCGTTTTGGTCGCAGAGTCAAAATGTTGTATTTTGCAGCATATCTAATCTAACAAGTTCCGTGTGGTGCCAGACGTAAAGAATTTGCAATCTTAAGTAACGACGAAGAAGTAGCAATCTTAATTGTGGGTTATCTATTTTAGTCTTGGCTCTCAGGTGGATATCTTCTCATGGGTGTCGTAAAAGGCGACTAAGGGATTCAACAGAGGATGGGCAGCAGCGTTCTCTTGAGTATTTAACCAACCAACTGCGATCGCCAACCCGCCTGCCAAGCGTGGCGACTATGGCATATCCCCCCTTTTTGGGGGAGGGCTATGTCCAGCAGTGGACGTCTTTTGGCTGAAATGATGAAGATAAAGATAAAGATAAATTATTTGTAAAACATGAGTATACAGAACAAAATATATATTGTAATGTAGGCGTATGGGCTTGAACATATTTTTATCATGTAACAACATTCAATGTACCCTATTTATTGCAAATAAAGATATTGTATTGTATTGTATTGCACGGTGTTATTAATAAAATAATTATGACCTGCATGTTTTGCTGTAAGTTACGGCGTATAATTTTTTATTAGAGAGTACCTCTTAAAGAATAATAATCTAACATCGAAATTGTTTTTAGGCTTAATTTATTTTGCATTGAATGCTGGAAACATGGTGGGCGTATAATTGAGTATTTATTTGTTGGTAACGGAAAACCGGCGAGATGCGTTCCGGTTTTCTATTACCTTATATTATTTTGTTTTCTAGGGGTCTATCTGTGTGACTTTCATTCAAATCCGTTCAGCCGTTTCAGCGTAATTGAGTAACCAACATCCAAACATCTCCAAAAAGCAGGCAAAGTCTAGTCTAGTTCCCTATTTTAGTAACCTGGTAGTTAACAGACCATTGGTGGGTTGCAGGTAATTCTAGTAATTTTGTTTACCCCGAATAATTACCGTAACACGCAATAGGCAACAGAGATCCACCAAAACGTGTTTTAATGGAATCAAGGCTGTCACCGACGACTGTAGGCGTCCAGTAGGCGATCCTTTCCTATTCCTCCTACCAACTTACTTAGACATACGATAAAACCTCTATTCTGATAGCTGTAAAGGTCATATTTGTGTGGCAGGGTTCTAGGGTAAAGTTCGTGGTCATAAAACTCACTTGTGTCGTGATGTGTCTCAATTTACGCGGTTGAAAGCTATCAGGAACAGTCTGTCTGTCAAGTCAAAGTGGCGCAGAGGACAAATTAGATTTATAGACTGATTGCATCGTCTTTGAAGTGTGTGGCTAAAAATAGAGATGCATAGGAGATTACGTAACTTTACTCAGGTCTTCCGAAACATAAACGGTTGTCGTGAAGTTTCCGGCGAGTAATAAGTAATAATAATCATACTTTGCTTTGCTTAGCTTTGTCCCGGTTGTCATACGAATATCTATCAGTCGTTACGGGTAGTCAGAAGCCCTGTCTGACAACTGGTCTAACCTTAGAATGTCGGTATTACAGTAACTGGGTTGCGGGGGTCTGATGGCAGTGGCTCCGTGTAAAATACTGATGTTCAGCCGAATCTGGTTAGACTGGAAGTCAACCCCAAAATTATTGGGAAAGGGCTCGGAGAAAGATACCTAGATGAATCTTCACAGCAATTTTAGTTTCTTTCTGTCATCCTTTCAATTAGCCAAACTGGTCATATTTGACAGTGTATCGTGTATCATGAGTGGTATTTACAACACCAAAAAGTATATAAGTATTATATCCATTGTCTAGTACCCAACCCATAGTACAAGCTCTGCTTAGTTGGACTAGATATGGTGCTGTGTATAAATTTCCAAAAAATATTAATTTATTTATTTATTTTTAGTACTTATGGTTCGAATACAAAATGACAGGACAGTCATAAATATTATCATATATCAAAATATCTATTTTCGCTTTATTCTTTATTGATGTTTATTTTCAGTATGATTGGCACACGAAATGGCGAAACGACTTTATTGTTCCTCAAAATGTTTTTGTCCATGGTTTCGTTTCTTACAACACCCTAGGGGAGCGAGGGCTATATTTGTTACAGGGGAAACCATACTTATGTCCAGTTTATTGTTCTTATATAATAGTAATTAAATTGCGAAACTCCATATTCGTAACCGTTCTTAATTATAATCTTGCTTAAGACTGGCTTCGTGGAGTTTTAATTAGTGTCAAAACCTACTTGATATCACGTTTATTCAGGTAGGTACACCTATTAGGACTCCTGAAAACTTACATAATTTCAATTTATCGTCACAGATTTCTTAATAATAGTCATGACGATAGTTGCTGTCGTCGTTAGAATGTTAGTTGTATCATATTTCATCTATGATAACTTCTTAGGTTTTCGCGATCACTACACATTATAATAAAACAAAGTTTAACCGGATTAAATCGCGTATATTATTTAAATTGGTTTCCCTGACGTTTCGAAAACTTTGCAGCATTTCGTGGTCGCAGGTAGACTAAGATGACAAGCGTCTTTACAAATATTTCTAAAAAAGTATTTTAATCTACCGTACAATATTATTAATTAAAATCGTTTCGATGCATGCAGTAATCACTCACAATATCATTATCTTTTACAGTGTTGTGTGCTGTTTGGGACTTGATTATTTTTAGGACTGGGTTCCAAACAGGTGGTAGCTGCCAACCATCTTCTCTATTAAAATTAGGATGTTTTTTAATTTCAATAGGCTCACGGAGCATTCTAGGTACATATCGGTTTTCCTTCGCCAGAACTTGTGGTTGATCAAATCGAAGAAAATGGTTGGGTTTGTCTAGGGAATGTTCACACACTGCAGACTTTGTGGAGCGTCTGTTCTTGATGTCAGCTATATGTTCTTTAATTCTAGTGGCTATACTACGCTTTGTTTGCCCTGTGTATGATAACCCACAATCACAATCAATCTTGTAGACCCCTGCATCTTGTAAGGGAATGTGACACTTCACCGGTCTGAGGAGTTGGCTGATCTTTCTTTGGGGCCCCAAACAACGACAACAGCCAAATACCCCAAATAGGCTTCTTTAAAAAATATTTTTAGCTGTATCTATTCGGTTTGTGGCCGTGAAAAAAATATATGTTAATCTTGATCGTATTTTATAACACTCTTTTGTTTCCAAAACACGTTTTCTTGAAATTTTCTCGATAGAAAACAATTGTAAACTAACCTCTTAAAACATGCTTTAAAGCAAACAATCTCTATTATTTACCAAATATAAAAAATTCAATTAAGAAAACATTCAAGAAGGACAATAATCTAAAACATGGTTGTTTCTGTTTTTGAAATAAGCTTTTAAGTTTTTATTTTTTCTCGATTTCAGGGTTGGTCCCATAATAAAAGTTGTTCATACTGATCATGGTATAATAAGATGTTTCACCAGGTATTCTCTTCCCGCAATGACAGCGCGATGCCTCCAAGCTACGTCACGATCAGTGCTGCCATTGATTGATATCTTCAATATACTTAAGGAGATTTTTGTTCATAATTAATATAAAATAAATTCCTAACTAGCCTAACTATTTGTTATCTCGTGTTATTCATCTAATTAGTTAATAAAGGAAACTATATTAAATTACTAGTTAAAAAGTGATTTTTTATAGAAGAAAGTAAATGAAAAAATGCATTTTGCTCGGGTAATTTATTTTCACAAAGTGGCAGCACCTCAAACTGACAAGTGTCACGCTAACAGCCCGCTATTGGCTCCACGGCCAATGACGTAATACGGAGGCAATCACGTGACCTAGCTGTCACGGGAAGAGACTACCTGGTGTTATTATACCATGATACTGATGAAGTGATGACCATTACATTAACAGTAGAGGTTTTCAGTTATTTCAATAACACGTTGTATATAAAATCGTCGACTACACTATCGTGCCCTAATGCGGGCTGAATTTACTAGGCTCCTATCTTAGTCCGTTGGTCCAATATGGTTTTCTTTACATTATATATAACTTCTAACTCAAACCCTGCCTTATTTGAATCCGTATTCTAAACATGTGCCAAAGTTACCCTGCATATCGATCCAATAACATGGAAAACAAAAAGAACAGACAATTCCTGCTCAGATCTGAGGAATGTAGCCTGATTTATTATCTAACTTATGTTCCTACGTTAGAATCAATTGTCTGAATAGGTCACTATTCCACTCTGCTAACCTTTTACAGACTGTTATGTAACGTGATAAAATATGTCGCATTGCTTCGGTGTAGAAGTCTCTAGTCCTCTCCCGTTGCCATGACAACCGAACCCGAGTACTTGCGCCGATAACATCAGAAGTGGGAGTGGGACGGATGTATCCCTATCCTTGTCTGGCGTAGGGCTAAGTCACCCACCCAGTGCCTAGCCTAGCTCGGAGAATTGGGCCTAAGTTGTGTATAGTCTGGATAGGTAGGTAAGTCGGGCTGATTGCACCGTGTAACTTAACTGGAGTTTAAGCAGCGGTTATGATTTCAGAACATGGTATTATAAATTTCCTATTACTTATTTAAAAATGTGGCTGTTCTTTCGCTAAATGCAATTAATGATAAAGGGTTAAACTTGTGTAGGTAAGTATTCATCCGATTGTAAAATAAATTGTAACCACTACGTTCTGTACAGGGTGTAATGGGCCATGGCGAGCGTAATACTTCCCCTAGTTTTAATCACACCTGCCCGGCACCCTACCTTAATCAACGTTGACCTTGACAAAAGACAGACGATAGGGCACCATTCAAATTGCAACCCCAAATGTTTCCGCCGCGCCGGGGACCGGGTGGCAATGTAACTAGCAGCAGCGTCAATATTCTTTGCCGTGTAACTAGATGACAGACGTTTAAATGAAGTTACGTGTTGCATTAAAATAGCCTCTACGAATATCTATGGCAGTCGTTACGGGTAGTCAGAAGCCCGAAAGTTTGAAAATTGGTCTAACTTTACGATGTCGGTATTACCCAGTAACTGGGTGGTGGGAGTGATGGTAGTCGCTTCGTGTAAAATACTTATGTTCGCATCTGGTTGAACTGGAAGCTGAACCCAACATAATTTGTGTTTCCCGTTAAGCATATAATCTGGTGGTCTTCAAAGCTCAAGTGAATGAGTTTTAGAGCTGAGCGAGCGTTTACCATCATCATCAGTTGAGGTAGCGGTCAAACACAAGCCCATTAAGTATTTTAAAAAATGGGTCTTTACCCTCTTTTGTTTTTTTTGTCTTTGTCTTGCCTTTGCTTGGAGAAAGTGTCTGAAAATCCCTGGTCAGCTAGCCCCCTACCAATCTGCTGACTGGTGAATCTTTTCACGAGCATGATTCATATCGACGTGACCGAAGAAGATATACATGCCTTTTTTAGGGTTCCGTAGTCCTACAAGGAACCCTTATAGTTTCGTCATGTCCTACCGTCCGTCCGTCTGTCGGTCTGTCCGTCTGTCCTAATCCTTTACCGCTTAATAACTTCTACAGTTATAAACATAAGTAAATAAAATTTTGTCAAAAATGGAATAGATATAGAACTCAATTTTAAAAGAATAAAAAAATCTTGATTACGTATTTTAGGGGTGGCGCCCATACATGTGAAATGGGGATGAAAATATTTTTTTCACTGCACCCCCTCGTGTGGGGTATCGTTGAATAGGTCTACTAAAATGAAGGTAATGTTTCATACACAACTTTTTTATCAGGTATACCATCTGCGAAATACAGTTCGCCAAAGTGGCTTGCAATGTGTCCCCCTCCCCCTGCCATTTCTAAACTATGCAACGTAGAAACTTATAGTCTTCAAAATGTTATAAAAACCTGACCTGTTATGACCTTTATAAAAACTCTCTTTTAAAATTATTTCGAGTATAATGTGATTATAAATTTTTGAGTTATAGTGAGAAAACTGAAAAATACTTAAGACGTCCTAGTTCATAGGTAATTGACCTTAGAGAAAAATGATCCTAGCAAATAATGCTCCTTTAGTTACTTTATATTTGAAAAAATCACAAAAAGAAACACACTTCTTAAATTTAGCGCTAGGTGGCGCTGTTTGCAAAAACTAAAATAGCAATGATTAATATTCGATTTGATTCGTTTGTAATTACTTAGACCTACTTAAGGTACCCTATAATACTGAGCATGGCCCGACATGCTCTTGGCTGGTTTTTTAATCAGCGTATTTTATTGATTGGTTACTTGCAGATAAACATACATTTAAACCTATATACCCTACTCATTAAAGTCGCTTAAAAATACTTTTGCAAAGAACGTCACCATAGAAAGTTTAAAATTTTGAAAGGATATCTGTAATATTGTTGCGTCAGAAATCTGAAACTTAAATTAATGACCGGCTGAATCACTCCTCAAGGTACTTTTACATAAGTAATTAGTATACGGCCTCTAATATGTAACTTGTCAGTATTTCAAGAGGTACACCCACACACTGTGACTGTTACAATCTGTCTTGATGTAGATAAACTAGGTAATTGAACTAAGAAATAATAGTCGTTTAATTGCACAGGCAATTTTGAAAGTAATTCGTTTAGTCCACCCACTGACGTGCGTGTTTGTTAGGAAGACCTAGTTCAAACTGTCGTTAAGTTTTTTGAAGTAAAACTTCTTAAGGCACGCTTGACTTGGGGAGTTAGCTGGTGAATGCGTTACGGAGTTACTAAAAGAGAGGCGAACGGAGGGGTTAGTGCATGACGCGGGGAACGAGGCGCGCGTGACAGCCGGCCATGCGACTCAGCGCTGGCAGAGCAGACGCGCGCCGCGCCGCCATTCCTTTGTTCTCATTGAAATATAGTATTGAGGGAGATATAAGTTAGTGAAGTTTTACTTCAGTCGTGTGGTCTAAAGCACAATCGTTGTTTTCATTTATTTTTAATGAAAACAACACTTTCCTCTTAATTGGATAAACAGTTTTGGTGTACTTATTTATTTATGTCTTTTTGAAACGGTAAAATAAACTTGGGATCTATAAAATGAAATTTGGAACTGACAATATTTACACACTCTCACTACACACACACCCCACACACATACAGTTATTTATTATTATTGTATTAAAATACGCAACTAATTGTGGTAAAACTAATGTCATTTCCGACGTGTCGAAAGAGACTGGATCCTGCAACACAGGGTATCCTAGTGTGGGATCCAGTGTTACATTTAAAATGAAAAAGCATGTTTTCTTGAAAATAATTGAAATTTCAAATTTCAAATTTGTTGACACTTTAGTGTATTGAAATAAAATGAAATAATTTATTCAACGAATCGGATGTTAGAATCACTTTTTAAAACTAGATGGCGTCAGAATAGAATAGAATAGAAGCAGCATCATCATCATCATCAGCATTTCCTATGTGTCTACCTCTGAGAAGAAACGGCGAAACAAACTCGTGTATCAGTCTCTTTTAAAGTCCAGACATTTATCTCGTATTAAGAATTTGTGCGAGAACAATACAGGGCAACGGCACCACCTGGACTGGCCTTTTGAAGAAAGTGCCAGTTCAATTTCAGTGGATCTGTCTCGTCCCATCTGATGGCACGCATACATCAGCCATCATGTAGCTCAACCATATTTTAGGGACCTCTATTTTTTGTTCTCTTTACGTAAAAATAAACCTTGACAATAAGCCATGAGGAAGCAATATTTTAGGTTAACATAAAGAATAAATAAGATTTACAAGCAAAACAATAACCCATTTTACGACTAGCGTGTACCGACTTTATATTCCCATCGACTCAGATTACCATCACGCGAACATCCGCCATTTTATTCATGTCAAAACGCCCTAATAACATGGAACCACGAAGTGGAGTTTAAAGTACCGTTAGCGTTGTTTCACTCAGCCTGGAACAGACCCTGACTTGTATTGATTTCGTGGTATGTCGACCCGACGCACGCACACATACGAAGACTCGCAAACCTTGGTTGTGTTTGTATTGTACATCTATGTCTGGGAGTGCATGAGCCCTGGATTTTCAGTAAATAGGTTTTATGTAGCTATTCAATTTTTATTTCTGTTTTTATCAGCCTTCTACGCAGGTTTGCTGGTATTGATTTTTCTGAGGCTGTGTAGTTGTGCTGTAATATGAGATGTTTGAGCCTATCCAAGCCTATCTCAGTTTAGCCAAGTTGACAATCTGCAATCGTCAACGCTAATAGAAAACCACAGATATGACATCTACCTGCGGTAGTGGTAAATGTCATGTCTCTGTAGAAAACAATCAAAATGTATGGGAATGACATATCTCAACGAATGACTTTTTCGTTGAGATATGTCATTCCCATAAATTTTGATAATTTTCCATAGCGTTGACGATTGTAGATTGTCAACTTGGCTAGGGGGGCTGAAAGTGCTATGGTTTTCATACCGTGTTACATTTTACGCGTTTTTTTTCAAACTCCTTTTAGTTATTACAAAAAAAAAGTATAACATAACACCATAACATCACGCCTGTATTTCCCCGAAGGGATAGGCAGAGGTGTAATAGTACACCCACATTTCGCCAGTTATGTTGTTGTTAAAAAAAGTATATAAGTATTATATCCATTGTCTAGTAGACATGCGATAAATGTATCACTGAACTGAAAAGAGAGATACGTATCTTTTTGATCAAAAGATACGTATCACTCATTTGTATCAATAGTTCATTTAATTCAGTAGGTTAGTGATAGTTCTAGCTCTGCTGTTGATTTAGCTCAGTGTTCATACAGTTCACCGTTATCTTCTTATCCGTAGTTCAGTAAGACAGTATAAATTACATTCATAAAAAGACTGAACGTATCATAAATATCGTCCATGTTTCTCTTACTAATTTATGTAGTTTATTATTACAAAAAAAGCTTAATTATTGTTTCCTATGGAATTAGAAGAGTAGGTACCTACATTATTTTGTAAGTTTTTATTGCATACATGACTCGTATTACGAAGATACATTCGGATACAGTGATACACTGATACGATTTGTGAGCGGGTGAACGAGAAATAGATTGATGCATAGCAAGTGAACTGGTAGTTCATTTGATCTTTCGTTCGCGAACTACCCATGTCTATTGTCTAGTACCATAGTACAAGCTCTGCTTAGTTTGGGACTAGATGGTACTGTGTAAAAATGTCCTAAATATTTATTTTATTTATTTGTACGTCAGAAGACCAATTCTCGTAATTAAAAACATTCAAAATATAGTTCCAAACTAATCTCAATGCTTTAAATCTCAATCTCCTGACAGTAATTAATTTAATTAATTTAATTTTAAGTTAGCTCAGTCATTAAATTTGTGCATGCTGTGGCCTCCTGTAAGTGAAGGAGTACACCAGATACGTGGGACACTCAGAAAGTTTTGCGAAACTAAAAAAAATTGTTCTATACGTACATATATTTTTATCAAATCTTTTCAAAGTACTTTCCACCAGCCTCTATACAAAGATTCATGCGCCTAAACCAGTTTTCAAAACACTTTTTCCAGTCCGCCGCAGACACCTCGTTTACAGCCTGCTCGAACGCAGCCAGCGCATCTTCCGGCGACGAAAATTGTATCCCTTTGAGCTGATTTTTTATTTTTGGGAATAAAAAGAAGTCACACGGTGCTAGATCAGGGCTGTAAGGAGGGTGACCCAGGAGTTTGACTGGCGTGCTGTCCAGGAAGTCCCTCGTTTTGAGTGCGGTGTGCGCAGGTGCATTGTCGTGGTGGAGCAGTAGCCCGCGGAGCCCTGTGTTTGGTCGCTTGTTGCTTATAACAGAGAAAACTTCTGGCAAACATTTGGTAGTATACCATTCGGCATTAATGCTTCTTTGATCCCGTAAGGGAATTGATACCAAGTGGCCAGTCAAATTAAAAAAGCTAGCGATCAAAATCTTACCCCCGCTTCTAGATCGCTTCACTTTGGTAGGCGTTGGCTCATTTTGAAACACCCAAACAGTCGACTGGCGCTTGGTTTCTGGGTCGTATTGATAAATCCAGGACTCATCACCTGTAACGATGTCGTAAACACGCCGAGACGAGCCTGCTTCAAATTTGTTAAGCATATCACGGCACCATTCCACCCGGGCCTGCTTCTGAGCATCGGTGAGGTTGTGCGGCACCCAGCGTGATACTATCCTCCTCACGCGAAGATGGCTGTGTAGAATCTCGTGAACGCTTCCCGATCCAATCTTCAATATGTGTTGAATCTCCTGATATGTAATTCGCCTATTGTCTTGGATTAAATTTTTCACTGCTAGCACGTTTTCTTCGGTAACAGCCGTCAAAGGGCGACCGCTTCTTTCGTCATCCCCCAAAGTTGGTCGACCGCGCTTGAATTCGTTATACCAACGATACACGGTTGCCTTGGAAGGGCCTTCATCCATGAATGCCATTTGAAGTCTATCGTACGATTCATCCGGTTTCAGGCGACACTTGAAATCGTATAAAATCATAGCTCTAAAATGTTCCCGGCGCAGATCCATATTTCAGTGAGACACAATACTTTGAATTAACTCGCAAAAAATGTGGAGGGAAATTTTGAAATTGGAACTTACTTATTTTTACTTATAAATAATCATATTTTCGAAAAACATTATAACTGGCCAGTCTCCCATATATAAAAACTTTTTTTCGCAATACTTTCTGAGGGGCCTGGTATAATCCTGTATCTGTCACTTGTGATTTTTTGTGTATATCTTTTGTTGGATGTCCTTAATAATATAAATAAAATAAAATAAACTACATGTTTCTGATTGCCGTTTATTTGTGACACTTAGGCCGTATTACACAACGATACTCAAGCGTTGATCTCTGTTTAAAACTAGTTTTAAGTTGAGCTTTGATTTTAGAACGTTCCTCAAGCATAGATTCATTGATCACAGTTCAGCTGAGTTTAGTTTTGTTTTATACCGTCACCTGTTTCGGTATTTGGGCAGAGATTTGATCTGTAATTACTAATTACTCTAGTGTGGTCCAGACTACGCTTGAATAGAGATTTCTATTCTATTTCAGGTCAAATTCGTGTGTTATGTTGTTGAATTAAAGTTTATAATTACCGTACTGGAATAAGACCGATTCACGATTCTATCCTTAAGTAGTGATCAGGTGATTGAAGTTTAAACTGTACTTGAGGAACCTTCTGTAATACGGGCCTTAGGAAATTACTGTATTTTTATTGATTAGTTTGGAACAATGTTTGAACGTTTTTAATTACGAGAACTGACCTTCAGATTCACTTGTCTTGGAGAATTTCTAATGCCTTGTCTTGCCTTGTTTTGTTGTTTTACGAGTTTGGATCAAAAAACCATTGACCATACCTTCACCTTGCCGTGAGCTTGTAAACGTCCCCTGAACATGGTACACGCAATGACCACAACAGTATAAGTCTTGTATGGTGAACGACCGTGCGTGGTTTGGTCATAGGGCGATGGGACGGTGATATTTGACAAGATAACCATATCTCAGTCAAATTAGAAATCATTATAAAAGTTAGCATTCTTTGGACAGCTAAACAAACCAAGAAGTCCATTCCTGACCTACTGTCTATCAAAACGAGACTATCGACAACTTGCTTTCAGTGAATACTCGGTTACTTCAGGCACATAGCGCGGACAGAGCCAGACAACCTCAAGAAGCTTGTTATAGTTGGGAAGGTAGAGGGAAAGTGACCACGTGGACGATCACCTAGCCGCTGGTCAGACCAGGTAAAAGCTCTGACTGGTCTGCCGGTCAATGAAGCAATGAGGCAAGCCGATACCCGAAATGTGTGGAGGAGCATAGTATCGGCCCTTCTGAATGAACAGAAGACAGAAAATACTCAAAGAATTATTAATTGGATGGTACATGGTGATAATTCTCGATGATAAATGATGTCCTTCAACCTGCATTGAAAATGAATAAACGCATCAATAAATTACAACAAAAAGCACGCACACATATAAAACACGAACACTTGTATCCTTACGGCATTCTGGGAATAAAATAAAGTTTTCTCTCAAACTAGCGTGCATACTCACTCGGGACCGGGAGCAACTGACAGTGAACAACTAGCGGCAGTGTATATGCCAGCTGTGCATACAACGGTCAGCCTTTACGCGGCGGCTTGTCCTCTCTCTAGTATTCTGTTAATCTGAGATATTTAGGTATCTTTCCAGAGATAAAAGAATATAAAATCATAAGATTTCAATCAATAATCAATCGCAACTGTTTCGTTGGTTTAGTGGTCGTGAATGCTGAGCGTGGGTCCCTGGTTTTGATTCCCGGGTCGGGCAAAGTGTCATTAGTTTTTTTCATTGTCTAGTACCCATAGCACAAGCTCTGCTTAGTTTGGGATTAGATGGTGATGTGTAAAAAAATGACCCAAAAATATTTATATTTATTTATTATTTATTGGAAAATTCTCAGTAGCAGCCCGGAGTCTGGATTTGTGCCTAGTTTGGGGCAATATTAGGACCCCCTATTACATGGGACTGATAACATAACTGGCGAAATGTGGGTGTACTAAACACCTCTGCATACCCTTCCGGAGAATACAGGCGTGATGTTATTTATGTTTGTATAACCTAACAACCTCGTGTCAATCACGATCGATCTAGTCTGAACGATACACTGGACCAATGACTTGTGAGATCATTCCTATTAGATGGCCTTATTACTGTGACTGACCACACGGTAGCTCTCAAATACTTTTAATGGCCGTTTTATGAAGAGCAAAGTGAATAACCACTATAATAGTCTGTCGGAAAAATCAGTTTATTCACGAGGGTAGTACCTAGTACGAGTATAGACTTGTATAGCCACTAATAATTTGATGAAAAATATTTTAACGATTTAAATTGTGGAAAGAAAAAATCGCTCACGAGCAAGATTCGAACCTGCGACTCCTGGCTCAGTGCTTTAGCCACTAAGCTACCGTGAACACAGGTCGTAGGTTCGAATCCTTTTTTTTTTGCCATGGGGAAATCCTCATGGACGCACTCCGCCTGGGGGTAGGCGGAGCCAGTGTCGGACTCTTACCGACTAAAACCACCACGGTGTTCCTTCAACTATCTTAGCCGGGGGCGTGGGAACCCGTGAGTATTCACACAACCACCCCCGACAGGTCCCGGCTCGCCACAAGCAGGCGAGCCCCTTCTCCCCGTGCGGCCTAACGTCGGCCGCACCCTCCTAGGCAGCGCACACGGAACACTGCACGCCATCTCACCTCATGGGCCTTTACCAGGCTCGTGAGCGATTTTTTCTTTCCAAAATTTAAATCGTTAGATTTCGCTTCGCATGCGTAAACGCGTTAAAAATGATAAAATAATTAGAAAAAGATTTTTTAAACCACGTCTTTAAAAAGAAAGTGAGTTAATATTGCATTGTCATCCAGTCGTGAGCTATGTTTAAACTTAAAGTATCCAGTCTTTAACTCATCGGAAAGATAGTTTAAAATCGATTGCTTTTGTTCCGAACAGATATAGGTACAGGAAGGAAAGCGAGTTAATAAAATCGTGTTAATAATTATTTAACAAAATCAAAAAACCCGACTGCGTGTAAAAATAACTGAAAAGATCTTGTTTACATCATATTTTAGCGGAGTGTAGTCGCAATGAGGCTCAAAGACGTCACGCTTTTGGTAACTCTAGGTTCAGTTTAGGTTTTGATAATAGCATTGTAGCCTCACCGTTGTCAGATGAGGCTAGGACGCTTCTCAAAATGGTTGGTTTGGGCTTAATGTTGCGAGTACCATAGTTTTAATTTAAGTTCTGTTTCTATTTTATTACCTTATTTTGTTTGTATGCAATCGTGGGGGTGACATTATCTTAGTTGAAAAATCCCCCGAAAAAAAATAAAGTTTTTTTTTTTTTTTTTTAAACTGCATTACACACTGCTTGGAACCCTTACGGCCTAAATTTGACATAAGTTGTATGGAGCTTAAACATGTTATTGTGGTCGTTGTAGGTAGTTGCTATGGACAAAACCACCTAGGCTGTTGCCTAAATGGTATTCCAAATCGCCTTCGCCAAAAATGAAGTTGGAAAGTCTCATGTGATTGTAATTTCAGCGACACCCGCTTCAAACCGGAACATAGCAATGCAAGCATTACTTTTTGGCGGCAGAAATAGTTTTACAGTAACGACGTCTGTGGTCCAATGGTACGAGTGTCGGACAGCCGATCGTGACGTCGTGGGTTCGATTCCCACAGGACACAAATATTTATGTGTTTGTGTTGGTCTGAATATTTCTTATACATAACAATAAATGAATACATGGTTATTACTAGTCTATAGAAGCATTTTAAACACATAAATAAGTTGTTTATAGGAAATTAAAAAACTATTTTTTAAATAAAATAAATATTAGAACATCGAAATAATAACTAACACCATTTGTAATCATCTGTAATCATTGAGAAAGAGAGTTTAAAATTATATGGACTCACACAGGTCTTTGACCTAACGATCTTTGCCTAGAAAAATGGTTCTACATTCAAAATGAATGAAATTAAAAATAATTTCCTGTGGCTATGATATTATCTGGATTTGATAAATTTTTTATTGTCTAGTACCCATAGTACAAGCCACAGATTAATGATATATGTACTACAAGCTCTGCTTAGTTTGGGACTAGATGGTGCTGTGTAAAAATGTCGCAAATATTTATTTATTTAGATTTCTATGGCTCAAGTAAACGCTTATCTAATAATTTGAAAATTAATCTAAGAATCCTTGCTTTCATTTATTTATCTTTTAAGATCATTACAGAAACGGGGAAGCGCTAAAGAATTCTTATCAATGATCGAGTTCTAATAGTGATTCCATTTAAAGTGACTTGCCCTGAAAAAGAATACAAACGGAAGCGAAAATAATGAAAACATTTTGTCAAAAAGCATAAGATATTGTCCCGATTCCGTTGATAATGATCTAAAAATGCGACAAGGTCATAACAAGCTGCCGAAATATAATCGCAGCCATATTTCATTCGATTGTCTATGGCCAATCGAGTGTGGTGCCGGGCAGAGACAAGCCATTTTTATTTTTATATCGTTGCATCATTTCAGGCACTGCTATGTCCTATTGTTCGTGCACAAAAATTAAGAGCATTCTTTAATTTGTTTCGACTAGACTCGTAAAATGTTTATGATATCGTAAATTTTATACTTAATACATTTATTTATTCAGTTAGTTTAGCTAACATTGTTCTAGAACCGAATTAGGGTTTATTTATTGCACATTAAGGTAAATTATGACAATATAAGATGGCTCGCCTGCTTGTGGCGGGCCAGGACCTGTCGGGGTGGTTGTGTGAATACTAACGGGTTCCCACGCCCCCGGCTAAGGTAGTTGAAGGAACACCGTGGTGGTTTTAGTCGGTAAGAGTCCGACACTGGCTCCGCCTACCCCGGGCCACAGATAATATAATACTATAGTACCCGGGCGGAGTGCGTCCATGAGTATTTCCCCACGGCAAAAATAAGTAAAAAAAAAGATGTCAAGGTTCGACTGGAACATGAAGCGAAACGACTTGTTTTCTTCGCATGTCTGGTGGTTTGGGTTTCTATGGCAGCCTCCTGGCTGGTAGTAATGTTTTTTTTTTATTGCCGTGGGGAAATCCTCATGGACGCACTCCATCCGGGGTAGGCGAAGCCAGTGTCGGACTCTTACTGACTAAAACCAACACGTTATTCCTTCTACTACCTTAGCCGGGGGCTTGGGAACCCGTGAGGAAATAAATAACGCCAACACGGATAATTGTATGGGTCTTAGTACAATATTCCACAAATTCGTCAAAATCCAACATTTTTCAAAATAGAAACAACAGTAATCACGTCGCAAATGACACTTTTCCAGTCCCGAGGAAGCCTAAATATGTGTAAACTAACTGTGACTCTTTATCCATCTGTCTGGACCTGTTTTTTTTGCGAAATAAATTATTCTTATTCTTATTCTGAAGGTTGGTCGCGATGTAGGTACCTTGAGTTCTCCCTCACCCTGAGCACAGATAATATAATACTATACTAGTACCTTGAGTAAGAAAATCTATCAAGTGACGGAGATTTTTTGCAACTGTGAATACCACGGGGGAAATATAATCTGTCTAATGATTTTCAATGCTAATCTAACTGCTTATTGTTTCGACAGGTGATCCTTGTTGTTCTACCCACATCCAAAAACGTCGTATGAGGGCCTGTATTTCATCGTACGCCTCCGAATGCCAAGTGAAACTGAATTTACTGACTCATGGCTTCCGCAATAGGTTATGTAAGCTAGTAATAATGATTGATGTTCGTCTGTCATTTAGATGACACATTAATTGAATACAATTTTGCATTTTGTCGTGTGAACTTCAGACTTTGGTTAATAAAGGTCTTCCTTGGGATAATCACGGATGGTGGAAGAGGAATGAATGTCTCTATTTTATCTTAATACCTTGTTCCAAAATGCTTATTATACCTATCAGCCTCGACTAAGGTCTTGTCATTATTCCAACTGATTTTGATTCCAGTCTGATTCCACCTCGCTTTTGGTCCTCACGACCCGTCTAGAGGTAGCGAGCGACACCCTAGCAAAAGGTAAGAGCCGGAGTGCTATATTTTTGTCGCATCATAGTTACGACATGACAGCATAACCACAGATAATATAAAACTATAGTAGCATAGCAGACGGGATAGGGTAGTCGAAAAAAAGTTAAAAGTTGGAGGGATTGGCTATATTCTTTGCTGCATCATATTACGAGTTGCAACATGACAGCATAGCAGATAGACAGGCAGCAAAGTAGGGGAAGGGTAGTCAAAAATTCGCTATTCATGTCATGTAGGTATGGCATAGCACGTTTATCAATGCGGAGTCTTATGCGGGTCCTGGCAACAAGCCAACTGAGGAGGAAGATCAATAGACGCTCCTTTACTAACGTACCTAATTATCAACAACGTGTAACTCAGAGATTATTAGGTCTGTGGCTAACTACTGTCTTTGACAAACTGGCGTCACTGTTCTAAATTCAATAATTTAATTAGGTACTTATATTGTTTTATTTCTCCGCAAGGGCCGGGGGAGGGGGCAAGATGATATATTCGAACCTATAGAAGATTAGTTTAATAGTAAAGTAGTCGAAAAATAAAACCTATACAACAAAAACCAAAAATAACTGAAAACCTCTGTACTCATCAGTATGAATAACTTTCACAATGAAACTAACCCTGAAACCGCGAAAAATCAGCTGTTCCCTACATTTTGTCGATTTTATGCGAACACAAATGTAAGGAATAGCCGATTAATTCACGATTTCAGGGTTGGTCCCATAGTAAAAGTTGTTCATACTGATGACTACAATGACCCCTTGAGAGGTTTTCAGTTATTTCAATAAAATAAATAAATAAATATCTTTGGGACATTTTTTTACACAGCACCATCTAGTCCCAAACTAAGCAGAGATTGTGCTATGGGTACTAGACAATGGATATAATACTACATACTTTTTTTTGTAAACACCCAGAGACCCAGACCAACACAAACACTTATGTTCATCACACAAATATTTGTGTCCTGTGGGAATCGAACCCACGACCTTGTTATCAGCAGTCCGACACTCGAACCACTAGACCACAGAGGTCGTAAAGAAAACAATGCAAATAACATGTTGTATAGTTTTCTTTACTCTTACGTTTTTCTTATTACTGCTTTATACGGTTAGGGCAACAAAATGACCTTCAGGACGGCTTACTCATCAATACTTGCAGATACGCATACAGCCTACATCTTGGTAGGTATGTAGGCAGCTGACATGACTAACAATAATATTTTAAGACTACAATATTGTAAATGGTAATGCCACTATCGAGTTTTTATGTGCCCCACTTAAAACTATTGTTGTTGACATTGGAAATTATGCCTAGGTAGTTACTTCATTCATATTGATGCCTTTTGAATAAAACACTTTTACTGTCTGTTAAGCAGACACAATTGCCGTGACCCATATGTGGGGCACTGGATAGACTTATTCTAGATAGCCTATGCCCGGACTTTGTCCACGTGGATGTCGTTTATCACACATTCCTCGGGAACTGTTCATCTTCCCGGGATAAAAAGTAGCCTAGTTATATTTTAATCCGGATTATGTTCTATCTTCAGTGGAGGATTTAC
Organism: Asteroscopus sphinx; assembly: GCA_949699075.1. Classification (NCBI taxonomy): domain Eukaryota; kingdom Metazoa; phylum Arthropoda; class Insecta; order Lepidoptera; family Noctuidae; genus Asteroscopus; species Asteroscopus sphinx. The sequence goes on along the minus strand of OX453023.1, from coordinate 2,364,882 downwards.
ACATTTGCCGCCAGTAGGCTATTCAAATTTTTGCCTTCCCTACCAACCTCTAAAACAGTGGTGGACTAACCCTTGAAGAAGGAAAAAAATATACTTCTTCTCCTTTGGAGAAGGATATCAGATGGGAGACCCTATGCCCCTAGTTTTTTTCGGATTATTTATTGCCCTTACTTACAGTTTAAGAATAACATATATACAACATATATACATAATTACACCAGTCGTCAGACTTTCAGGCTTCTGACTACCCGTAACGACTGCCATAGATATTCGTATGACAACTGGGAACGACAGCTTGCTCTCAGAGGCACGGAGGGGTCTCGATGGTAACGAAACGATCACCCATCCACAGACTGACCGCGGCAAGTGTAGCTTAGCCTTGCCGATTGGCCACGAGCCCCCCCCTAATATTGCACTACCTATGTCTGATATAAATATATATATATATACCTATATATATACCTACCTATGTCTATGTCTGAGGCCAATATTCGTCGAAGGGTCGGCACTCGAAGTTGTAACGTTATACGTCTACCTAGGGCAGGCAATTCAGCTTGGTAGACACAACTTCGAGAAAGAAGCCAACAGAAGGATCCGTCTGGGCTGGGCAGCATTTGGCAAACTTCACCGAGTCTTCTCGTCGCCTATACCGCAAAGTTTGAAGACAAAGGTCTTCAACCAGTGCGTCCTGCCAGTCATGACTTACGGTGCCGAGACGTGGACACTGACAGTTGGGCTAGTCCACAAATTCAAAGTCGCTCAGCGAGCTATGGAGCGAGCTATGCTTGGAGTTTCTTTGAAGGATAAAATCCGTAACGAGATTATCCGGAGAAGAACCGGAGTGACCGACATAGCTTTTAGGATCAGTAAGCTGAAGTGGCAGTGGGCTGGCCATGTCTGTCGAAGGACCGATGGCCGTTGGAGCAGACGAGTCCTTGAGTGGAGACCGCGAATCAGCAAACGCAGCGTAGGGCGCCCCCCTGCCAGGTGGACCGACGTCCTAAAGAACGTGGCTGGGCGGGACTGGATGCGGAAGGCAGAGGACCGAGCGTTGTGGCGCAACTTTGGAGAGGCCTATGTCCAGCAGTGGACTGCGATAGGCTGAGTTGATTGATGTCTGATATTTATCGATTTGCAACTTGCGGTACCTACCTCTACTTATGTAGCTTAGCTACCTACGCAAAAAGAAACGAAAATTATTACAGCTCTCCCGTTTTATTTGTACCGTCTGGGGGGGCCGTGCCACTCGATCCGCCCTTGCTCTGTAGTACCTATAAGTACCTGATAAATATTCTTCAAAAGATGCATTAGCTAGCGATAATTTACTTATTGAACTGTATACAGTGTTTACATAGCAGATAAGATACGCCATATTCCAGATATTATGATATCTTAAGGACGAGGTAGTACCTATATCTATCTTATCGTAACAGAAATTACCGTTTGATAACGGAATTCAATAAAAAAATTCAAAGGCCATGATCAATGCTCAGACCAACAGAAAAAGGATCAATGTAACTACAGGTAGGTACTTATACCGCGTAGTCACGAATTTTCCATAGGTACTATTATTTCAGAATACAAAATTCTTAAACTAAAACTTCTTTCTTTAACTCTATGACTATTATCATAGGCCTCCCCCAATGGGGGATATGCCATAATCGCCATGCTTGGCAGGCGGGTTGTCGACTTGTCGATCCAAGCGCAGCGCAGTTGGTTGGTTAAATACTCAGAGAACGCTGCTGCCCATCCTCTGGTGAATCCCTTAGTCGCCTTTTACGACACCCATGAGAAGATATAGAGTGGTGCAATTATTTACGTCCGGCACCACACGGAACAAGTAGGTAGTTTAATTGCAATAATTAAATTTAAATAACGAAATTGTAAATTTCCTTTTTCATACCAAAAGAAAGAAGGCATGGTACTAGCCCAGTTTATTGTACGCACGAATTGGGTGTTGGCGGTGACTTCACCTATAATTTATATTTGTCCATTTCTGGGTCACAGACACAAAAAGGTTATTTAAACAGTACCTTATAGGATTCGTCAAAAATCCGCTAATATTGTCATTGCACGCGATCATGTTACAAAAAATGGTAATATGAATCTTATTCAACTAAAAATAAGGGTTGCATTATTGAGTAGGGCTGGTTGCGTGACTGTTTTCAGTTATTTACTTTTGTTTCTAATATTGGATGTTACCTGAATCCTGAATAGGTAGGTATGTACAGTCTAACAAAGCAATAAGTATACAGGGTCGCCAGATATCGAAGAAGATTTCTCAAGAAATTATTATAGAATGGGGTTTGATTAGTGTTTTGTATAAATACAGTTTAACTTTTTCCGTTATTAAAATGATATTTCACTCGAAAACATCCATATTCTTCTGAGAAAACTTCATTTATATCTCTCTACCCTGTACCTATACTAATTGCTGTTTTAGATTGTACGATACAGGCGAATGCACGTCATTCAGTGAGGCAGTACTGACTGACAAGCATTCGCCTGGAATGTGACTAATCAAAGATTCGACTTTGAGCATAACGTTACAATACTGCCTCACTGACTGACGAGCATTCGCCTGGAATATGACAATACAAAATTCGATTTGAGCATTACGTTACAATACTGCCTCACTGACTGACAAGCATTCGCCTGTAATGTAACAATCAAAGATTCGACTTTGAGCATAACGTTACAATACTGCCTCACTGACTGACGAGCATTCGCCTGGAATATGACAATACAAAATTCGATTTGAGCATTACGTTACAATACTGCCTCACTGACTGACAAGCATTCGCCTGTAATGTAACAATCAAAGATTCGACTTTGAGCATAACGTTACAATACTGCCTCACTGACTGACGAGCATTCGCCTGGAATATGACAATACAAAATTCGATTTGAGCATTACGTTACAATACTGCCTCACTGACTGACAAGCATTCGCCTGTAATGTAACAATCAAAGATTCGACTTTGAGCACAACGTTACAATACTGCCTCCCTGAGTTCCCTGACTGACGACCATTCGACTGTAGTCGTAAGCATTCATGTTACAAGTTGTTATCACGGGTGCTTCCATTCACTACTGTTACATCATGAAGAAGAAGAAGAAGGAGCGCCTTTAAGACAGTGTCACTGTGGCAAAAGGAGGTCATTTGCACGCACTTACTGCTGATAAGCAGGAATAAATAGCTAATTGTCTCTTATGCACCGACGAGTACCTGACCTACATCTTATATTGCAATTTCTTATTAAAACATCTTTACAAAACGAAACTTCTGTCAGTTCGTGTTTTATAATGGTCTGGGGTCTGAGAGTCTACTTGTGTTGACAAACAAAGTATAAAGTATTCAAAAAACTCACAAAAAACCCAAGAAGATTATGTTTTAATTAGGATATTTTCTTCTTATAGTGGTCCGTGGTCCGTGTGGTGCCGGACTTAAAGAATTGCACCACCCTTATCTCTTCTCATGGGTGTCGTAAAAGGCGACTAAGGGATTCACCAGAGGATGGGCAGCAGCGTTCTCTGAGTATTTAACCAACCAACTGCGATCGCCAACCCGCCTGCCAAGCGTGGCGATTATGGCATATTCCCCCCTTAATTGGGGGAGGCCTATGTCCAGTAGTGGACGTCTTTCGGCTGAAATGATGAGGATATTTTCTTCTTATAGTAAACGATTAAAACTTTACAAATTGTATTTATTTTGCCTACAATTCATATCCTCTATCTATCAGCTTGCCCTCTCCCCCCTTTCCTGGCCCATTGGCTGGCGACGCCCTTGATTGGCACATAAAAAACATTACCCTCCTTTTGGGCTCCACCGCAGTCGGGTAAAAAGGAACAGTCGTATGAAATTTACCGGAGATCAGAGAAACAAGACGTCTGTGGTCTAGTGGTTCGAGTGTCGGACTGCTGATCACAACGTCGTGGGTTTGATTCCCACAGGAATGAACATAAGTGTTTGTGTTGGTCTGGGTGTTTCTTGTGTATAATATGTATTTATAAAAAAAAAAGTATATAAGTATTATATCCATTGTCTATACCCATAGTACAAGCTCTGCTTAGTTTGGGACTAGAAGGTGCTGCGTAAAAAAGTCCCAAAATATTTATAAAAAAAAAATGTAACAAAATCATCACATGAGTTATCGGAACTATGTTACAGTTGTTTTATCTCACGAAAGCGGGTGAGCCATACTTATAAATAAAATAAATAACGTTTTTTTACCAACAATTTATACAAACATTTATAGCAAAACTTATGGGCTAATACTAACGTACTTGTAGTTGCAATGACACGCACTCTTGTCACTTGTGTGCGTAACTACAAAATTCGGCCAAAACTGAGCACTCCCGAGCTTACGCACGCAAAGAATGTGCATATACATTTAATTTAAACACACAAGTAGAATTTACACACACAAGTATGGCTCACCCGCTTTCATAAGATAAAACATCTATAGTAAATTCCATCACAGCAGCAATTCCAACAACAGCTAGTTCCAGGTCTTCCATGTACCAGTAGAATAAATAAAACAAAAAAGCTAGTAGTTAAAATATATTAACTTTAACTCGGCAGTTATGCCTACGCGTCGGCGATGGTGACTTCGACCTCTACGCCGGGCTCGATGTTGATGGAGGTGATCTGCTTGACGATCTCCGACGGCGAGTGCAGGTCGATCACTCGCTTGTGGATTCGCATCTGGAACCTGTCCCAGGTCTTGGAACCCTCACCACAAGGGGTCTTGCGGGTGGTGATGCGGAGGATCTTGGTTGGCATGCGGACTGGGCCCTGGAAGAAGAGAAATTAAAAATTAAAATAAATATTTTGGGACATTTTTACACAGCACCATCTAGTCCCAAACTAAGCACAGCTTGTAATAAGGGTACTAAACAGTGGATATAATACTTTTATACTTTTTTTTTTCACACAAATATTTGTGTTAGTGGGAATCAAAATCGCCAATCGTCGATGCTAAAAGTATTGTGTTTTGGCCCTAATAGAATTGTAAACTCAGGAAAGGGATAATTACATTATATTGTATAGTTAAATTAAACTGTTACTCTCTAATGAACAATATGCCGTGTGAAGACTTGCATAAAGCACTTTTGAGAGTGATACTCTTGCGCGTTTATGGTGAACACAGCTGTATGGGACATGCTGTGTCTTCATCTAGCGCTTGCTACTTGACTAAAAACAGGTCAGATCTAATTAATAGATTGTGATGCCTTTTGTTTTATCAGTTTTAGTATACATTTTAAATTATTGTATGCTTAACATGGTCGAGCAGTGAGATCGTACACCATGTTCTTCAGCAATAACACACTTTAACTAGTGGTGGGCGATTATGAATGATTGGCATAATCGAATTACGTTGTAATACTAATGTTGATAATCGATTATGAAATTAGTAACTTATTTTGATAATCGAATTTCGTTACTAATTTGTACTAGGATTAGTATTTAGTAGTCCAAATTAGTAGGTACTAAAACTTTTTACTAAAAAGTAGGGAGATCGAGTTTTTTGTACTACTATTTTTAACTACTAATCCTGTTGTAAAAAGTGGCTTTTTTAGTGGATTTATTTAATAGTAAGTTAACTTATTTTAATTTTTTGTTATTGATAAATTTCTATTAACTTAACAAAACAAGTCGATGGCAATTAACCTTGACTAAATTTCCATAAGTGTCGGTTGACCAACCATCGTGTTCTGCTCGTTCTGCTCTGCGCTGCCTCGATTACTAACTAAATTAGTAACTAACTGCTATAATCGAGATATCTTCATAATCGAATGATTTCATTTGTCATCGTCATCCAACATCTCATAATCGCCCACCGCTACCTTTAACAACTGCGTCACAATCATAGAAATCTAAATAATAAGGTAATAAAAGCGGTAAACACCCGTGAAATTGTCGCCGCGTGCAGATGTCTCGTAGCACACTATACCCGTCTTCTTCTATAGTGTCGACATGAGCTATATAATGATAATAGCTCATGCCATGGGGAAAGGATTAGCCAGTCAGCCGGTTGGTAGCGGGGCTGACTATATCGCCACTCATGGAGGCTCTTTTAATGCACCCCACTATACCCGTGACACGCTATGATGGCGTTTTTGACATTTTCCATAATGTTGTGACACATTTCAAATTATTAGCTATTGGGACCAGGTTTATTACTTTGACCGACTCCAACTAGCTATTATGAATAATATCTACTACAAGAAGTAAATAATTTATCAAATTATTCAATAAACATAATGTCTAACCATTTTGTTTAATCGTTATTTAATCAAATTTTCTGTGACATACTTAAAAAAACCGGCCAAGAGCATGTCGGGCCATGCTCAGTATTATAGGGTTCCTTAAGTAGGTCTAATTACAAACGAATCAAATCGAATATTAATCATTGCTATTTTAGTTTTTGCAAACAGCGCCACCTAGCGCTGAATTTATGAAGCTAAATTTAAGAAGTGTGTTTCTTTTCGTGATTTTTTTAAATAGAAAGTAACTAAAGGAGCATTATTTGCTAACATCATTTTTCTCTAAGGCATTGACCTTATTAGGACCTATGAACTAGGACGTCTTAAGTATTTTTCAGTTTTCTCACTATAACTCAAAAATGTATAATCACATTATACTCGAACTAATTTTAAAAGAGAGTTTTTATAAAGGTCTATCAATGTTGAAGATTATAAGTTTCTACGTTGCATAGTTTAGAAATGGCAGGGGGGGGGACACATTGCAAGCCACTTTGGCGAACTGTATTTCGCAGATGGTATACCTGATAAAAAAGTTGTGTATGAAACATTACCTTCATTTTAGTAGACCTATTCAACGATACCCCACACGAGGGGGTGCAGCGAAAAAAATATTTTCATCGCCATTTCACATGTATGGGCGCCACCCCTAAAATACGTAATCAAGATTTTTTTATTCTTTTTAAATTGAGATCTATATCTATTCCATTTTTTGTCAAAATTTCATTTACTTATGTTTATAACTGTAGAAGTTATTAAGCGGTAAAGGATTAGGACAGACGGACAGACGGACGGACATGACGAAACTATAAGGGTTCCTTGTAGGACTTCGGAACCCTAAAAAACAGTAGAAATAAATAGAATTAGAGTAATAGATTAGAAATTCGAAAAATTATATTGCTGTAGTAGTGCATCACTATTGACAATAAAGTACGGCAATTGTTCCTTCATACATATCTGTCAATATTTACAATCTTCATGAGCAGGCAAACATCAAAAACGCCATCATAGCGTGCCACACCTATAGTGCGCAAACCGTTTTCTTGATCATCAGTGCTGTTTTGGATGCGGAATCACTGAAATTGTATTTTGCAGCATATCTAACGACCGTTTTTTTTTAGGTTAATTTTATTTTGCATTGATTGAATTTTTTTAGGTTAATTTTATTTTATTAACATGGTGGGCGTAATTGCGTATTTATGTGTCGGTAGCAGCAAACCAGTGACACGCGTTCTGGTATTAAAAAACAGAAGATAACATTTCTATTACCTACCTTGTAATTTACATTTCTATGCTCACAATAGAATACTTTGACTTCCATGCTCTAGGGGCAGAATAATTGGATAGAAATCAGAAAAATTTTCAAGAGCTACCCTACTGGTCTGAATGTTAGTCCATGTGAAACTAGAATCTGTAAATGCACTCAGGATACAAGAGAAACCCTAATGTTAAAGGTAAAGATATTTATCGCAAGGATATGGTACAGAAGATGTTAAATATACATGTTTTTACACATTAGGTGTCCAACAAATCCACCTTTAGTAGGCATGCAAATTTTTGTGCACATATTTTTAGTGCTTTATTAGCATTATCATATGGAAAAAATTACTCTAACTCTATACAACAGACAACTCTAAATAAAACCAAGAGAAACTCACCTTTACACGGAGCTTCTGTTTCTTGGCTCCGTTGATGAGGTCAGCGCACACCTTCTCCAGCGAGCGCACATTGCGGGAGGTCAGAGTGATCCTGATGCGGTGGATGGGCGAGATCTCAGCCTGAGGCTTCTCGATGTCCTTGCCAGACACGACGGCGGCTGCCTGGAGTTTGTCAGAGGCGAACTATGTTAATTATAGTGTGTATTAATAGTAGCATTACACTGTTTATTTGGCTTATAGTAGATATGATCAGAGAGTATAGTCAGAATCAAGTGTGGTCAGAGTGTTGCCTTAGGTGTAAAGAAGCACAGAGTTACAGAATAGTTATAACAATCTAAAGTTTCATACCAAAAACGGCAACTTTGACAACACTTCTTACAGTCATGATAAAAGACCAGAAGTTAAAACGAAAGAAAAATCAAGAAGAGACTTTCCAAATGATATCCTGGAACTATTTATTGGAATTCAAGAACGTGAATTCAAATAAAGCAGAAAAGCTAGCTAGTTTGAGTCGACACGTGCATACATAACCTCAAAATCAGAGGTATCAATATTATTATTGGGAAGAACTATTAATAATTGAAAATTTGCGTTTCTAGGCGATAAAGTGATTATTTTACTTACCATTTTGTTGCGATATTCCGGTCGAGTTAAACAATTTAAATTAAATTGCACAGCGCTGAACCGGAGCACAGCACAGTTTCTTACTGAAAGAAAGAGAAAGAAAACAAAATCGACGTGAAATCGACATGTCTACAGCTGTCATCGCGTTTCGTTTTCTTTTTGTGCCGAAATGGAAATTAAAATACTGATAATGTATAAAATAAAGTTTTTTAAATTTACATATTCTTGTTTTTTCATATTTTTATTCTATGTACAATATTCACTGATTAGAAATTTTGCTAGGTTAGACGATATAAAATATAATATAATTCACAGTACAAAATTAAAAATGAGCAGAACGAAACGCAAATCCCATACAGGGGTACGTTCAGTATTATCGTCGGACGACGGCGGACGACGCCCGGAGCGTTCTTAGGTCGTTCAGTTACTCGGAGTGACACCAAACCGTTCAGTATTGTGAGCGGGCGTCGTCGGGCGATCGCACCGGTCACCCCGTGAAATAGTAGGGTAAAAGACGCCCTGCTGTCATGTTGACAGATAATAGTATGAAATGACAGATAATTTGAGGTTTCGATTGTCATAATTGTCAGTGCTTCATTGTTCTAGTGTCAGTTTCATGAGGTCGCCCGAAGTCGTTCAGTAACTCTGAGAAAATCGTCAATGATCGAGCGATATTCGCACCGGGCGACTTTCACACTGAGTGCGTAGTAAGTGAACGTAGCCCAGGGGAGCGTTCAGTTATGTCGCACGACAATGTCGGACGAGACGACGCATGGAGCGTTCTTTGGGCGTTCGTTGTATGATCGCTCCGAGTAACTGAGCGACCAACGTATGCTCCAGGCATCGTCGGGCGATATAAAACTGAGCCCATAGTTTATTGTTGACGACATTGGACGACACACGGTCTTTGAAAATGGAATCTATGGAAGCGACATTATTGTCTATGCAATTTTACAGATAAGATATTTATAGTCTTCTCTCTTTAACATACGTACATACAACCACATATGAAGGAAAGATACGACACTACTTTCATACGTCAGTTTTCCGTGACATGAATTACTGAGCGTGGCGATTATTTGAAAATCCGCCATTTTATGTCTCGAGTTGTTTTGGTTAATAAAACCACAAAATAAACGAATTAAAACGTTTATTATCCATTTTAACCCTGGAATCATCACAATTTTTCTGAAACAACTCTATCGATAAGTACTACAATTATATTTTTGTAAAGAACAAGACTACTAGGCGGCCATGATATGTCTCGGACATTTCAAAAATCGACACGTTTTTTTTTCGTTTATGTCAAGTCCAATAGATAGATAGATAGAGATAGAGTATAGTTTATTGTTTGCACACCATAAAAATAAAAACAAAGTTATAACAAACATGAGCACAGTACTAACAATAGTTCCATAGTCAAAGCACACGGTCCACACTCAGCGTTCTTTGGGCGTTCGTTTGGACCTTTGAGAAAGGAACCATAGTCATAGAACAAATAATAGCTATTCTCTGTCTACGATAGTTAGCATAGTCAAACTAGGTTTGTACGATAGCTCTACGTAGTGGTTATATTCTCTTTGATAGCTCTAACTAACTGAACGACCAAAGTACATGCATGCAGGCTCCATGCGTCGTCGGGCGATATAACTGAACGTACAACATCAGTTCAATCTGTGGTTCAATCATGGTTTTTTTTTTATTTTTTTTTTTTTTTATTCATGACCATGGATACATGTCCTTCAGTCGTAATCATTGAACATATTATACTTGTATCCTAGTAAAATGATGGAAACTTTACTAGGTTTCTGAGGGGATGATGAGATAATACGAAAGTCATGTTTTTCAATCATGGTTTCACTTTCAGTGTTACCATATGAGTCATATTTTATGCCACAATGTAAGCACATTTATTTTAGAATGAGAACAATTGATTTTAAACCTCTTTGAATGAGAATGTCAAGGCCACCACCTTCCAACAGCAGCACTACATTCTCATTCTGAGAAGAGTCCCGTGCCCAGCAGTGGTACAGTAATGGACTGATGATGATGTTGGAGCATATTTTAATATGCGACTAGTTTTTCATCAACACAATTTATACGTAATCAATATGGTCATTCGTTAAGATTAATAAGATTTTGTTTAGCACGGCGCAGCGCAGTAGAGGTTGGCATAAGATAAGAGGGCTTAGTATGTGATGCGTGCCGCTAAGGAGTGCAATTCCTTACTGTTGTCCTGTTTCCTGATATATATTATGGTGATCTTCAAGGCTCGAGCAAATAAGTTTGTAATGGAAAAGCGTGCATCATCGCTTAACATCAGATGAGGTAACGATCAAACTTAAGCCCTTTGTGAATAATAAAACAAGTTTCTGATACGTACATAATAAGGTTTATTCAAAAAGCAATAGTCAAACATCCGCTGATGTCTTTTAACTTAACATAGAAATTATAATGCCTACTAGTAATAAATGAAGTATAATCATTTGGTATGATCTTTAAACATTTTTAGCACACTTGTACTTGTGACGAAAAATTAAAATTATGAGGATTACACATTATTGAGCATTATATTCTTCACCTGTTTGTCGAATTTCCTGTAAACAAAATAAAAAGTAACAAATTAAAGCAATGTTTAAAAAAACGAAGGTAAAAACAAATGAAAAAACCTACATTATGATTAATGGCTAACACCCACAGGCGTCGCTCCTGTGGCATAAAAAGTATCCTATGTGTAATTCCAGGACATAGTCTATCTGTATGAACATAAGTGTTTGTGTTTGTCTGGGTGTTTCATATGTATTATAAGTATGTATTTTAAAAAAAATGTAAGTATTATATCCATTGTTTAGTACCCATAGTACAAGCTCTGCTTAGTTTGGGACTAGATGGTGCTGTGTAAGATGTCCCAAAAATATTTATTTATATTTATTTGTATGGCAATTTCATCCAAATACGTTCAGCCGTTTCAGCGTGATTGAAGGCAAACATACAAACAAACATCCATACTTTCACATTTATAATGTGACTAGGACACACACGCATACACACACATCTTACCCAGAGTATTTTGACATGTGTCTAATCGGGCCTATTTTAATGAAAATACTTACGTTGAAGTAATTTGGTCTCCAGGCAAGTGGAATGGGTTGCAGATGGCATCGGCGTAGAGTGCGTGCAGCCGACGGAGCGCCGTCCTCACTTCAGCGTCGCGGATGTTGGAGCCGCTCGGGGATGTCGATGATGTCACTAGCACCAGCTTGATGCGAGTGTTCGTGACGTACCCGTAGCTTGTAAGAGAAGATATTTTATTTGTTAAAAACCTTAAGGGGAATGTAGCAGCCAATTGGCGCCCCCGTCAGTAAAAAAATATTACTCGCTGAATACATCAGTTATCGAAAATTCATTTTTAACAATTGAAGTACAGGTACTGTAGTTTAATCAGAAACTATTAACTCTGTTAAATATAGTTTGTAGTAGTTGTAGATAGAAAAAGTGACACATATTTATATATGTATTCATATTTCTATTTCATATTTCTTTAACAGTTGACTTACATTTTATGAGTATCAGTCGAATACAGCAGACCTAGATACAAATCTCTCAGATCTGTCCGCGCGGCATTAGTGTTGGCAGCAGAGTTGTTAGTGTTAGTTGTAGCGAGTCTTTCCTCCAGCGCATCCAGAGCGGTATGAACGAGCCATTGGCGGGACAACTCATTGTCTGTGCTCGTATCATTGCCGATACCACCGATGTACAGGGGAGAGTTCTGTAAACGTAAAAAAAGTGTGCGGTCAGGGGGACCGCCGCGCCGGCGCCGTCAGGAACAAAGTTATTCTTAAAATTCATATTTTTTTGACCAGTTCATTATAATGTTAAATTTCGCAACTATGATACAAGCAAAGATGGCAGGAAACACCTTACATCGAACTGAGATACCACATGGTCCAGGTTCGGTCCCCATTACAACATGTATTTTTGTATGTTTTAATCAATAGTTAGCTGTAATTTTGATGTTACCCACCAGATGGCACTTAAAGGTGAGGTCAGCTGACAATTCCATGTCCGTATAATCAATGTACTCTATGGGTATAACACAAATCTTAGCATGACGTGACGCTACATTTTCTTCCAAATCACATCTACCGTAAGCCTCCATAAGGAACTACGTTCCTATATATTATTTTGATTAAATTATTTTGATATAAACATTTGCATTCAATTTCATTTAAGCACTATGAAGTTTAGTTTTAGTGTTTCAACTGAGTAATTTGCATTATCTAATTGGCCATAGTTAAACGGAAAGGATCCAACCCACATAGAGAACTGTGTGGGTTGGATCCTTTCCGTTTAACTATGGCCAATTATAGTTATGACTTATGACACGAAATTGTATGGCATTATAGCAGCGTTTATTGGGGTAATTTGATTCTTTAATTTGGCAAGTAAGCATGTCCATACAACTTCTCTTTGTCTATGCTCACGAAAAATGATAGCGTTTTAGTGATGGACATTGAAAAAAATTACGATTTTTTTTTCGATGTAATGCATATTGGCATTGATATTATATTGATACATAAAACAAACATCGATGTTTTCCATACATAAATATTTTTTATTTAGTAGCTATCTGCAACTTTTCTCATATTAAATTATCGATTACCTATCGTAAGTAATACGGTAAATAATTAGGTTAATAGTAAATAATTTTATTTAAGAAAAGTTACTTGGATGATACAAATGACGATTATTATGATTACTTAGATATTCAAATAAAATTAAAATGATTTTACAATCACAACCTAAAAGACTAAAACACGATGTAGGTAATGTTTCAAGTTTTTAAAGAGTATATAAGACAGGTAATACATCTGAAATGTTCGTTTTGGCCACAGATAATACAATTTGGCATTCTTGTTAAACTACGATCCTGTTTCTACGGAAAATGCTATATGCTGCTTATCATATTTTAGTAGGTATGCCTCTTCGATGTATCGAATACAAAACATCGTTGTTGAAGAATTAACAATACATCAGTCAGTTTGATTGATTCGATGCATTGATAACATACATTGAGTGTTTTTAATACATCGATGTATATCGTCCACCCCTAGCGTTTTCGATCAAAAACAAATGACGTCATCTTGATAAGATAAGTGATGTGTCAGAAATACAGTGAATTCGGTTTTCTTGCTAATATTGTGCAATTAAATAGTTTTTTTGAGATTATACAAAAACTTGGACACTGCATTTTAATGATTTGTTGCGTGTGTGGCAGTTTTAACGAAAGAATAGTGGAATTAAACTTACATCTTTGCCGATAACTGCTACACAGACAGCCATTGTTGACAAAAATTCGACGGAAGTGGTCAAAATAAATCGCCTCCTTTGTTTGACGTTTCGTTGACTTTAGCGGGAACTTTCAAAATGGCAGTGCGCGATTTCGCAAAGCGAAATCTTTGCTTGTGAATTTTCTGTGACCATTGTTCGTGATTTATCGAAGAAATAGCTGAAATGGCTATAAACGAAGGTTTAATATACGAAGTGAACGACAAAGGTGAGAGTGTTGTTGTAAAATCGATAGAATCTACCAAACATGCGTACCTTCGCTTCACGAATCGTACATCTCGCCCTGTGGATGTGTGGTGGCGAGATTTCCAGGGCATGAGGCGCCATTACAACCGCTTGTTGGCGGGTGTTCATTGTGATATCGATTCATTTCTGACTCATCCCTGGGAATTCACAGATGCTTCCACTCATGAAAACTTTGTAGTGAATAACAAGTGCATATTTAGAGCACCTCCCCATGTAGGCGGTATGATGTATAGAACGCGCTGGAATATATCTGTTGCTGTGCGGACTCTGAGGAGGACCACAATGCTGTCTTTGGCGTCACTGCTACCTAGTCCTGAGGCTGCTTCCCGGCTTGACTTGCCGATGGTGCTTAGTAGGGAGCTTTCAGAGCTGGTTAGCACTTTGCAGAATACTCCCCCTATCGTGAACAATGAATGATGACTGTTTGTGCTGGTGATCATAGTGTTTTTGTCACTGGCTGGTTTTGTGCATCTAATTTGGTTTTTTTCGGTTAAAAAGTCTTTTATAGCTGTGTTTGGTTTGAATTACTGAAGTTGCGTTCAGGAATAAGACTGATATATGAGACTAAAAAGTTTTTATGTGGTGTTACTCTAGTCTGCATATTTCTTTAACAGCTCTGAGGTGGCTGGAAAAAAATGTTTTATATAATTTAAACCATAAATTAATCTCATAGAGTTTAAATAGCATGATCTTAGCTGGTACTATTTGGTACCAGCCGGAGAAAGGACTGCACAATGGTGCTACGGATTGAAAATAAATATTTAATAAAGTAAATAGGTACCTACTAATGTAAGAATAATTAAATTAATTTTACATGTAACATATTATATCTAGTTATCAACATGTAAATAAATGTATCCATTATTTGTTTAAGTATCTGTTGTCAAGTTATAGAAAATTATTTATTATTATAGATTTTATATTATACATATACAAGCTGTATATAAAAAAACTGAAAACCTCTTCAGTATTCATTCTACTCATCACTATAAACACTGATGTCGTGAAAAAAAACAGCTGTTTCCATTTTTTTTTAGAGTTATGCAAACATAAATGGAGCAGCTGATTTTTTTGTTCGCGATTTCAGGGTTGGTCCTATAGTAAAAGTTGTGTGATATAGTAAATATTTTTATTTTTTATCCATAATTGACTTGTGTTTGACCGCCACATTACCTGATGTAAAGTGATTGTGCGGTCGATAATGGTACAAGCTTGCCTAGTAACACCTATTCACTTGAACCTTGAAGACCACCAGATTACAATGAGCAATTATGATGAGTACAATAAGCCCATAAGAGGTTTCAGTTTTTGTATTGTATTCTTTGTATTATGTAATTAAAATAAAACAAGTTTAACTGGATTCAATCAACTCAGCCTATCGCAGTCCACTGCTGGACATAGGCCTCTCCCAAGTCGCGCCACAACGCTCGGTCCTCTGCCTTCCGCATCCAGTCCCCCCCAGCCACGTTCTTTAGGTCGTCGGTCCACCTGGCAAGGGGGCGCCCTACGCTGCGTTTGCCGATTCGCGGTCTCCACTCAAGGACTCGTCTGCTCCAACGGCCATCGGTCCTTCGACAGACATGGCCAGCCCACTGCCACTTCAGCTTACTGATCCTACAAGCTATGTTGGTCACTCCGGTTCTTCTCTGGATAATCTCGTTACGGATTTTATCCTTCAAAGAAACTCCAAGCATAGCTCGCTCCATAGCTCGCTGAGCGACTTAACTTAACTGGATTACATCACGTATATTATTTGAAGTGGGTTTTCTGATTTTTCGAAAGCTTTGCAGCGTTTATGGTTGCAGGAAGACTAAGATGACAAGCGTCTTTACAGATAAATCAAAAAATTATTTTAATCTACCAATACAATTTTTTTGATATAATATCTGTAAAGAAATTTGTTCAGTTAAATTTGTTTTATTATAGTGTGTAGTGATTGCAAAAACCTTAGAAATTGTTATGTAATCAAGTTTTTTTTCTTTTCGGTTAAAGGACTGGTTTTGTGGTAGTTGCTTATTTCAGTAAGCTGAAGGTAGATTAGGGTGGTATGCCTCTCGTCAAATTTCTCTGTCCAATGTGACTTTGATCAAAGAAATTTGATGATTTTCATCAAATATTGTATGTAAAATAACACTGAACATCAAATAAATTGGATTGGACCAAGAAATTTGACCAGTGGCATACCACACTTAGGTAGATTGGAAATGTTAAGAATAGAAGTCTGATTAAATGCTTGTGGTATCTAGGTTAAGGCTGCTATAATGTATGTCGGTAAATTATATTTCTTAGAAACTACATTATTTATTATTATTATTTTGAGGAAAGAGGTAGGGGTCTTGAACGCCCCTAAGCCACTGCGACCCGATAAGATCTATTGTTACGCCTCTTGCAGCATTACAGCACTTCCCCAAGCTGCAAGTCAATCATGAAGTCGGACTATGACCTTGGAGGAGGAGGATTTGATCTCCTGCGTTGAGATGACGTAGCCTCCAAGATGCTGGCTTCTGATGTGGTGGGTGCACTGCATCACATTCGCATATGATATGGATGGGCGTCTCATCCTTTTCGCGACAAAACCTGCAAACTGTGGTATCACTGAGGCCCATCCTGTGAAGGTGTTTGTTCAACTTGCAGTGCCCAGTAAGGGTTTTTGTCAGGATTCTTATCTGATTCTTGTTCAAAGAAAGCGCTTCTTTCGTAAACCTTTTCTCGAAGCCCACTAGTAGCGCTTTCGAGTGTTCTTGGCCTGGGGATTTTTCACAAAGGCTATCACTTTGGTCAGCTCCCCGTTTTTAAGGTACAGCCCTGTAGTGGTGCATTTAGGAATGTCACAGATTGGCTCCGGGCCCACTACCTACATCATACCTTTAGAATTTTAGAGATTTAAATCAACAACAACAACAACATAACGTCACGCCTGTATTTCCCCGAAGGGGTAGGCAGAGGTGTAATAGTACACCCACATTTCGCCAGTTATGTTATAGTCCCATGTAATAGGGGGCGGGCCTATTTCCATTGACCGGGCACAAATCCAGACTCCGGGCTGCTACTGAGAATTTTCTAATGAAAAAACCCAATAACACTTTGCCCGGCCCGGGAATCGAACCCAGGACCCCGCGCTCAGCAGTCGCGCTTGCAACCACTAGACCAACGAGGCAGTCAGTCAGTCAACGAGCAGATTTAAATCAAAACTGCGGAATTTAGAGTTAGTCATAAAAATATGTTAGAATCTAAGTTTATGACGAATTTCATAGATACTAAGCAATTTGCAATGTTCTCTCAAATTTACAATTGAATTGATTTATATCCCAATTCATTATTACATAACATAACACATAAAATAACATAACATACTTTCACGCCTGTATTTCCCCGAAGGGGTAGGCAGAGGTGTAATAGTACACCCACATTTCGCCAGTTATGTTATAGTCCCATGTAATAGGGGGCGAGCCTATTGCCATTGACCGGGCACACATCCAGACTCCAGGCTGCTACTGAGAATTTCCGAATGAAAAAACCCAATAACACTTTGCCCGACCCGGGAATCGAACCCAGGACCCCACGCTCAGCAGTCGCACTTGCAACCACTAGACCAACGAGGCATTATTACATTCTTCTTAAATTTCAATTTTAATTTTTATTTGATTTTTGATACATATAATTTAGTTCATTTTAACCAACAACTAGTCAAACTGCTGCTACTTGGTCCCCAAGATACAGGCTTGTCTAGTTTGAGAATCACTGCTAAATTCTCAACAGAGCTAACCTCTCAAGTCTATGTCAATCAAATTTACAATTTATATGATATCGGAATAGAAACCCTACTGAACAAGTCACAAACATCAGTTTCATTTACGAAGTAAATATTTACAAGACCTATTTAACTGTTTTTGTCATTCAGAATTAAACTTAGTTTTCATGGATGTAAAGTTGAAATTGGTGTAAGTGGCAATAACATCAATTATTTAATTGGACTGACACTGACTTTAGTAACCTAGTTACTAATAAGACATACAACGTGTATCAAATGCGTGGTCATATTTGAAGAGCTTATTCAGGGGATGCTATCGAATAACTTTTACTATGGGACCAACCTTGAAATCGACAAAAAATAAAATTGCTGAGCCCTGAACATTTTGTCGATTTTTTTGTTTTTTTTTTTTCGAATGTATTCTCGCAGTTGGTACCGAAGTACCACATCTGCTTAACCGGGCTTAGTTGTCGGAGAGTCCCATGTGGGACTCCATTCGCCGAAGGTTTTTCCCTAATCCTATACTTACTTAAAAACTAAAGTCGCGGTTTCAATACCGCAAGCGGGCGTCCCCCAAGGGGGGGGGCTCGAACCTCGCTGGGGCATTGCAGGGGGACGCCGCCGTTCCTATGTCCCCCTAGCAGCCGTTGCTGCATCGAATTTTTTCCTCGAAAGTGGCGGACTTTCGGTCTATCGGGTGACGCGCTAAACGCCGTTAATCGGCAAGCCTCGCCGGCGAGGCTAAGACCTACCTAAAGCCTAAACAGTGGCTACGCAATAGCCTGCTCCTAGGAACTACTCTAGAGCAAAGGGCCGGTCTCGCGTGACGAGATTATCTCCGGTTGCTACACCGTGAGGGCGTCCCCAGGGGGGAGCTCGGACCTCGACTCAGGGTGCAGCAGGGGGACCCCGACACTGATCCCCCCAGCAGCCGCTGCTGCGTCGTATTGTGTTTCTGTTTCTCGAGAGTCGGACTCTCGGATTCTGTGCATTTTGTCGAGCGACATCAATGATTTAGTAGGGAACAGCTGATATTTTTTTCGCGATTTCAGGGCTGGTCCCATAGTAAAAGTTGTTCTATGCTATGCCCTGAATGAGCTCTTAAAATATGACCACGCATTTCTGATACACGTTGTATAGTGATGGTTTCATTCAAAGTTCCCCTCAAAGATGAAGCACAAAAACAATCGATGTGTGCCCGAAAATATTCGCCGATACGCACACAGGTGCGCGTAAGCTTTAGTGAACGTAGCCTTTTAAGGCCAACTTGAATTTGCTTAATGCCGCGTGTAAAAAACAAATTTGAAAGCCAATCTCTTCTGTTATCGAGAAGTTAATCCACAGTAAACTATCTTATAATCAAGCAACTTATTTGTTGCTTTGTTGCTAATTAAGTGTTCCATGTTTACGTAAGAGTATATGTATGAGCGCATCTCGCCGTTGAACTTGATAGTTTGGCGAGTTTTTTAGTTAAGTAAAACTAAAGACACCCGTATTCAAGCAAATAAATGATTGATTGATTGATTGATTGAAAGAAATTGTACCTGTGATTAAAAAAAAAAAAAAACTACTGCGTTTCTTAGCCTCACTATGGTTACTTATTGCTACTTCTAATTGTTAATTTTGATGTAATGTTAATGTGCCTTATGTAACGCAGTAGGTAGGTAAATAAACTATTTTATATTTTTTTTATATTTTTTATATTATAGGTTGGCGAAACGAGCTAAAGGCCCACCTGATGCTAAGCAGTTACCTTTGCCCATAACAACTTCAATACCACCTAGGCTGTTGCCTAAATGGTACCACAAGTCGGTTCGCCAAACTGAGACATAAAGATGGAAAGTCTCATGTGATTGTAATTTCACCGGCACCCGTACCCTTCAGACCGAAACACAGCAATGCAAGCATCACTATTTGGCGGAGAAGTAGATACGGTGGTAGTACTGCCCCGGACGAGCTCTTTCACAAAGGAGCTCTACTACTACTAAAATACTATACTATTATTATTATTATCCTTTAAATGTATTTAGAAACCACATCCACTAGTAAAACACCGACTTTTTTAGCACAGAAAAGGACAAGTAATCGAATAAAATTACGAAATTTTAGATATAAATAAATAATAAATAAATAAATAAAATCATTTATTTCAGACTAAGAGTGTCCATAATTTGGTTAGTAACAATATTCATCTTAAAACTATGTTAGATATGTTAGATATGTTTTCAATGTTTCCCTAATTTTTGCACGCTTGACTTTGGGAGTAAGCTGGTGAATGCGTTACGAAAAGTGTGATCGGGCGAGGCGAACGGAAGTTGAGAGGGAAATATAAGTTGGTGAAGATAGAAAGAGAGTTACATTTTGTATATTACTGTACTTAGAGTGTAGAGGCAAGAGAGAGCGAGCACACATTTTCTTTCTCTTTCTCTCATAGCCAGTTACGTTTCGTATATCTAAGGGTGGTATGCCACTCGTCAAATTTCTTTGTCCAATGTGACTTTGATCAAAGAAATTGGACGATTTCCTTTTTGAATCAAAGGTTCATCAAATTTTGTATGTAAAAACACAGTTATCAACAAATAAATTAGATTGAACAAAGACCAGTGGCATACCTTTGACACAGTGCTGTGTCTGTATCACACTGTAGGAGCAAGAGAGAGCAGTTTCTTTTGCACATTTTCTTTCTCTCTTCCTCTCATAGCCAGTACTTCTTTACGCACGCTTGACTTGGGGAGTAAGCTGGTGAATGAGTTTTTTTTTTTTGTGAAGTTTTACTTCAGTCGTGTGGTCTAAAGCAAACTTGTTTTTTTTTTGGTGGGTCACTATTCTAAAGGTGCGACAAGTTTAAGAACAAAAGTTTTGGCCTATCAAGGGTGGATCATGGGGGTCATGACCTGACCGAACATATCATATCATATCATATTTGACCTGCTTCAAAATGTTGCAATCATAATTTTAAGATCCTGATAATGCCTCGAGCTGTGCCCGTCATATCTTAGTACAGTGACCCAAATGGTCCGTTGGTGAAGCATCCGTTTTAGATGTTGAGGTCATGGGTTAGGTAGATTCCTGTTGCGATGCGATACGAGACGTTTGTATGAACCTGGATATTAGAAAGCTATCTAATTAGGGATTACTATTGGAAATTAGGTATCGTACCTACCTATACCAAGCACATAGGTGGCATTCAGTATTTTGGAGCTTTTAGTGAAAAATCAAAGAAAGAAAAGAATTAAAAATTGTTTATTTTCTCAGTTAACGGCAAGCCTAGGCAAATCAACAAAGCCAAGCAACCAAAAACAACCAAGCAACGCAAAGCGATTGAGTAGGTAATTGAAATCCACACATTCAAATTGACTGTTTCGTACCTAGGTACATGTCTGTTTGACTGTTGTAATTGATAAGTCAGGCGGTATCGACGCCCGCTCAATATTAGGTAGGTACCTACTAAGTACCTAGTTCGCTTAGTATCTTCAGTAGGTACTAGATATAGTAGAATTCCAGTAATTCTTACTTACTATGTTATAGGTAATTTCTGATAATAAAATTGTTAAGACTACCTATGGTTTGGTTTATCCTTATTATGGATATCAGAAGGTTATTAGTTTTTTTTTATAACAGTCCTGCAATAAAAAATTGTTGCTACTGGTAAGCCAGGGCCGGATCTAGCGGGGCGAGGGGGCAGGCGCCCCGGCCGGCGAAGACTATGGGGCGGCAGCCACCAGCCAGTTTCGCTACCTATCGTACCTACCTATACCAAGCACATAGGTGGCATTCAGTATTTTGGAGCTTTTAGTGAAAAATCAAAGAAAGAAAAGAATTAAAAATTGTTTATTTTCTCAGTTAACGGCAAGCCTAGGCAAATCAACAAAGCCAAGCAACCAAAAACAACCAAGCAACGCAAAGCGATTGAGTAGGTAATTGAAATCCACACATTCAAATTGACTGTTTCGTACCTAGGTACATGTCTGTTTGACTGTTGTAATTGATAAGTCAGGCGGTATCGACGCCCGCTCAATATTAGGTAGGTACCTACTAAGTACCTAGTTCGCTTAGTATCTTCAGTAGGTACTAGATATAGTAGAATTCCAGTAATTCTTACTTACTATGTTATAGGTAATTTCTGATAATAAAATTGTTAAGACTACCTATGGTTTGGTTTATCCTTATTATGGATATCAGAAGGTTATTAGTTTTTTTTTATAACAGTCCTGCAATAAAAAATTGTTGCTACTGGTAAGCCAGGGCCGGATCTAGCGGGGCGAGGGGGCAGGCGCCCCGGCCGGCGAAGACTATGGGGCGGCAGCCACCAGCCAGTTTCGCTGTCTGTACTATGCTGGACCCGGTTTCTGGTCAAAAAATTAAAATGTTATAGGTATTTGGCAAAACGGCACCCTGCACCCCCGTTTTACAAATGTAGATCCGGGGCATTGTTGTTGCACCAGGAGAGTTGCCGATGCGTTGCAGACCTTTTAAAAAGACGTATCTATGCTCTTTTGAAGATTCCCGTGTCGAAAATGTTCAGAAAAGTTGTTGGAAGTTGGTTCCACAGTTTTGCCACTTGCTGTAAGAGGCGCCAACCATCAAGATGGTGGGGATGGAAGTTAGATTTATTGTTTATAGAGGATACCTATTTCTTCGAAAGGTTAAGAGGGTCAAACGTTTAAACCTACCTACCTTAGGTTTCTCGACTGGCAGCTGATAAAACTATCGTGTTTAATGCTTAACAATTTGACGATCTGGCTTTTTTGTGTTTTTCCCCGCGAATCTTTTAAGTGTGATTCACAATGTTGATGTGGCATTGACAATAATCTTTCCAATCTGCACGTATTAATTAAATATTTATTAATAGGAGATAGGAAAACGAATGTTTGTTGTAAAGTTCATTTTGTTGTTTTTTGACTTATATTCATCATCATCATCATCAATTCAGCCAAAGGACGTCCAGTGCTGGACATAGGCCTCCTCCAAGAAGGATATGCCATAATCGCCACTCTTGGCAGGGGGTTGGCGATAGCAGTTGGTTGATTAAATACTCAGAGCACGCTGCTGCCCATCCTCTGGTGAATCACTTAGTCACATTTTACGACACCCATGAGAAGAGATAGGGTGGTGCTATTCTTTACGTCCGGCACCACACGGAACATACCTATTTACAAATGAGCAACTGGATGTTATATTTTATGTTTATCACTATACAGTAGTTACAATAAATTTATGTACTGTTAAGGCGCACGTAGCAGCCACGTGGCGCACCCATCAGTAAAAAATATGAATGCCAAAAGTGGCCGTTTTTTGCACTTTTTCCATCTACAACTACAGCAAACTATAATTTACAGAGTTAATAGTTTCTGATTAAACTACAGTAACTGTACTTCAGTTTAATCAAACCAAAGTAAAAATGAATTTTTGTTAAATGATGTATCTATTCAGCGAGTAATAATTTTTTTACTGATAGGGGCGCTACTTGGCTGCTACATGGCCATACACGGACGAATAAAAAAAGTTACTAGCATTTATAGATGACGTAAAAGGACCGGATGCACCATGACTCACTGAGTTTAATTAACGATAAACAAGTGTAATCTTGATAAAATTAACTCTCAACACTTATGCTTGGAGTTAAAACGAAATAAAATTTATTTCACACCGGAAATACCTACTTATGTTTTAATTAAATTATTATACCGCCTCTAATCTATGTGTAATTAATTATTACAAATTTTTATAAGAATTTTATGGATTTGTTTGTTTATTATTTAAATCATTTTCATAGAAATAGTAATGGAAAGCATTTATTTATGTAAATTTTATACAACTGTATAGATAAGTTTAACTCGCACGTAACGTGCCATCATACCATAATAAATATATTATTGTTAAATTAGGTTATACTGTGCTTATAATGTATTTAGGCGTAAGGATACTTTTATTATTATTTAATTTAATAGTTAAGAAATTTAATATTGAAATAAAGCTGCTAAATGTTTGATAATAATGATCATTATGCGGTTTGATTTAATTCCGAAACTGGAAATAAGACAAGCCCTGTTCAAAATAAGTATATTTTTCGATACCCTATTCTCTGTTGACAGCGGAGGCCTTAGCCTTATATCAGGGTATAGCGAGATTGACTTACAGTGCCCTTTGGTCGACAGCTTGGAATCAATCGAATTCAGTTTCTGTTAAACAATAGACTATGCAGCGGGGGAGAAGCTCAGGGGGGGCAAATGAAAGCGCGAGCGAAGCGAGCACGAATTTTTTTAGAGTTTGCGAAAACTTGTCACCATTTTTAGCCATTTCAATAGGACTTAGGCTTTTTCTCTTATTATATTTGCCGTTTCAACAACATCACAATCAATCACAATCACATGAGACTTTCCATCTTCATGTCTCAGTTTGGTGAACCGACTTGCGGTACCATTTAGGCAACAGCCTAGGTGGCATTGCAGTTGTTATAACCCCGCTTAACATCAGGTGGGCCTTTAGCTCGTTTCGCCACCCTATACTATAAAAAAAAATACATTGGGCTGTGTTTCAGCAAAAGTCAATTATTTTTACAAAAGTTGTTGTAGGTTTAAACTTGAAAAATAAAATCATTTAGGACTAGGAGCATCAAAAAATAAATCTTTTCTGAAATTTACCGTCCCCACACTACGTCACTGGCTGGGCGGCCCGGACTAGGGCATGGATACCGGTTTTCGGTATTACAACACTCTCTGATAAAGGTGGAGCCAGTGTCGGACTCTTACTGACTAAAACCACCACGGTGTTTCTCTAAGGACCCTTGGCTGGGGGCGTGGGGAATATGTATTTGCCCAACCAACCCTGACAGGTCCCAGCTCACCACTAGCAGGCGATCCCCTTCTTCCAGTGTGGCCTCAACATCTGCCGCACCCTTCTCGTGACTGGCGCGCGCATAACACAATGCACTACCCTCACGGGCCTTGACTGGTCGGGCGGTGGTCTTAGGGTAAGACCGCCGCCCGCAGGCCACTCCTAGGGTGGCTGGAGGTCGGTGTGCATCCTCCTGGAGTGCCCAGTCCGACTCCTGCGGGTGGGAAGAGAAGTCATCATACCCTCTCCACCGCCTCCTTTGCGAGCATCACCTCCCCTCAGTTGAAGACGGTACCTTCCCAAGCGCTCTCGCTCTCGACCTTGGACAGAACCACAGCCGGAAGCGAAAGATCGCTGCCACCTACTGCAATGATGAGGTCACAGTGGCAGTGGTACTGGCCCGAGCTGGGCACTCCGGCAGTGTGTGCTGCGCCGTGTCCTCAAGACAGCTCCCGGCCTATGCAACACAGATACTTCCCGAAGCATGCATGCCTCGAGAGTATCTGCGTCAGCTGGTGGTGAGGGCGCCACGGTGGCGTGCCCTACCGAGGTTGGCTCCCTCCAATTCTTCCATCCACTCTCGTTTCGTATACTTGTTTCGTCAATCTCCACTTGTCCATCCTATTCTACATACTCAGTATCTCTAAGTAGTCTGTGCATACTCAAACCATCTTAAAATACCTATCTAAATCTTTGATATTACATTTTCTTTCACTCCACAATATTCCCTTATCACGCTTTTTCGCACTGTATCTTTGTATTTTTATTTATGTTGTATTTTGTATTTAGACATTAATTTACACTACCTAAAAGTAGATTAATAAAAAGGTACTTGATTTTTATTTTGTTTTTACTCTAGCAAAACGAGACAAATCACGATTATGTATTGTTTTCTGAAAATGTATAATTTTCTTATAAAAATACCGAAAATACCTATTTAAAATTTCAATACCGAATGAAAACCGGTATTACAAGAATCTCCAATACCGCCATGCCCTAGCCCGGACCAAGACGCACTTGCTAGAGCGTAAATAGATATTCGGCTCTTTGCAAAAAATACGTATTTTAAATAAAAATAAATCCACTTGCGGCATGTAGTTGACTCAATAGAAAATCTGTTGTTTAGAATCGAATCGCGTCTATTGTGGGCTCTAACATATTTTTTCATTCGTGAATCCCTTTCAGATTTTCGCGCCCCTTTCCACCTGGCGCCTAGGCGGCCGCTCCCCTCGCTCTATCCTAGGGCCGGCCCTGTCTGTTGCACGTGAGCCCTCATTTAATTATCTGTTGAACCATGACCAATTGTGGGTAGATGGATTATTTATTTTGGTCGTTACTCGTAGTTTTTCGGGGATGAATTGCTTATGAGTACTCTGTCAATATCTAAAGACAGTATCTCTAAAATGAAAGAGACAAAAACCAGAAAAACCGGGTATAAAAAATAATTTATTGTAAAAAAAAAACAAAGTATTGTAATCACATTGGTTATGGCAAGTCACTGTTTGTTCTGTTGCATGTGAGATACTATGGCGAGAGCCCCCCCCGGGATGAAACGCACGAAGTTGTCCGCAGTCAACGGACCCAGGGCGTACATACCCTCAGGGGCATTCAAGATCTCGTGAGTAGTCTTATCTATCGCTATAGGATTATTCCTCCCGTCTACAGCCTTCTTCGGGTCGATACCGAAACCGAGACCCGAAGAATACGGGTTAACCACGTCACATGTACACTTCACTTTTTCCTCATTCGAATATGGAATGATTTGACATTTATCGATCATATCGCTATCTTTGTCTGATTTATCAAAATTTCGATTATTGCAGTCCGGTATGACACATTTTGTGTCTGTGTTACCATTTATTTCAGAGTAATTTAAATATCTCGACTTGCAACTCTGAATGCTTTGGCCGAGCATAGATTTGATGTAGTGCCAATGATTTTTCAAGAAGCACTGTTTCTCTTCAATTTTCCGTTTCGTCACTTTGGATTCGTCAATACATTTGGCGCAGTCAATTTTCATGTCGATGCAGTCTAGGAAGTTGGTTTGTAAGAAGAAGAGGTCTGGTTTGGAGCCGATGAAGACGCCGATGAGATAAACTTGTATTTCTGTGATTTCTTTTGTGTTGAGGTTGAGTAGTTTGACCCTCTTGAGCGATAAGGCGTAGTCTTCGATGTCGTCGGCGTTCAGTTTGTGTGTGTCATCTGATTCTGGGGTCACTTCTACGATCATGTGTTCTGGGTACGGTGTATAGTTGTTGTGGTTGCCGGAAGGACCGTCACACATCATGTTGTATACCTGGAAGGAGGGAGGGAGATGGATTAGATAAATAATTTGACTAAAACATTTGTCTTCATACACATTTATCGATAAGCTACCATCATGTAGAATTTGGACAGGGTGCAGTATTGGAAACACTTCAATTGGAAAACCGCCCTTGCTGCTTACAAAATAAAGGCGCTGTCAAAGTCAACCTGTTACCACTGAAGTGCGGTCGACCGTACACTGATCTAGTTTAGCTCGATTCGCACACATTGATCATCATCACTGCTCAGACTGCATCTGACGCAGAATTACCACTTCTCAAAATGTCAACATGACGCAAAACGCCTATTACGCGAAAAGTCCACTTCGCAGAATGTCAAGGTCGCATATTAACTACTTCTCAATAACTGTTCCAGTAACTGGATTGCGGGGGGTCACGGGAGATTTGCTGTTATCCATTGAAGAGTTCCCTTCGTTATCTAGAAGATCAACATCAGATCTTGACCAAATTTAAATGGGATCGACCTCGAGAGCATACCCATTCAAGGCTCGAGTAAACAAGTTATTCCCACCCACACACAAAATACACGCTGGGCGTGGAGTTGCGGAGAATGGCCCGATATACCAATACTAAATACCCATTCAAACAAAAAAAAATAACGGTCCACCTTTGACGGAGTAACCGCGTAACAAACATACAAAAAAAACATACAGTCGAATTGAGAACGTCCTCTTTTTTTTGAACCTGCGGCCTTATTCACAACCGTCGGAAATTATTTCGAATCCGAGACGAAAGTTAAAGAATGCGTTCTCTGAACGCTATTTACGGCCAAAATTAATATCCAATCTATCCACGATTTACCCTAGAGATAGAAATTTGACATATTTTGTATGGAGCTTATTGGATGGAAGATTGTATATTAATTTTGGTCGTAAGGTGGTCGTAAGTTATTAATCTGAGCTATTAGCCAATCCGAAAACGTAAACTTTTGACAGTTCTAGACGGATCAAAGACGGAAACTTCCGAGAGCCATTTG
Organism: Asteroscopus sphinx; assembly: GCA_949699075.1. Classification (NCBI taxonomy): domain Eukaryota; kingdom Metazoa; phylum Arthropoda; class Insecta; order Lepidoptera; family Noctuidae; genus Asteroscopus; species Asteroscopus sphinx. The sequence continues at coordinate 2,336,850 of OX453023.1, read as the reverse complement.
CTATCGGAAAGCACCTCGAAGTGAAAGTTAAAGAACTATGACTAGCGTTTCCGAATCCGTTCGTTTTTCAAATCATTTTGTTTCATAATAAAACAAGTTTGACCGAATAACATTGTGTATTATAATTAAAATTGGTTTTCCTCATGGTATAATAAGATGTTTCAACAGGTAGTCTCTTCCCGTGACAGCTAGGTCACGTGATTGCCTCCGTACTACGTCATCGGCCGTGGAGCCAATAGCGGCCTGTTAGCGTGACATTTGTTTTTTTTTTTTTTTTTTATTTATTCATGACCATGGATACATGCCCTTCAGTCGTAATCATTGAACATATTATACTTGTATCCTAGTAAAGTGATGGAAACTTTACTAGGTTTCTGAGGGGATGATGAGATAATACGAATGTCATGTTTTTCAACTTTGTACCATTTATCCACACTTGTACACGTTAACGAGCACTTAACATTTAATAATCCACCATTATTACACATTAACACTCGAAGAAACACAAATTTTGGAAAATAATAAAAAATCCACAACATCAAAAAAAAAATTAAATCAAATCATGATCTTTACGAATTTTCCCGCCAACCCGTGACACTTGTCAGTTTGATGTACTGCCACTTTGTGAAAATAAATTACCCGAGCAAAATGCATTTTTTCATTTACTTAAAAAAAAAAAAAAGAATTACTTTTGAACTAGTAATTTTATACAGTTTCCTTTAATAACTAATTAGATGAATAAAACGAGATAATAAATAGTTAGGCTAGTTACGAATTTATTTTATATTCATTATGAACAAAAATCTCCTTAAGTATATTGAAGATATCAATCAACGGCAACACTGATCGTGACGTAGCTTGGAGGCATCGCGCTGTCATTGCGGGGAGAGAATACCTGGTGAAAAATCTTATTATACCATGGTTTTCCTGACGTTTCGAATGCTTTGCAGCGTTCATGGTCGCAGGAAGTGGTCGTTTTGTTCCATTTGCCTGTCAGAAACGGAAACTTTTTGAATGTTTGTGAATCAGGCCGCTGGTTAGTTAGTTAACAAGGCTGTTGAGGCTTTTGAAGAACGCCGTTTGCAAGACCTCGATGAAAAACGCCTTAGTAAAAAAACCGACCAAAGCCTTCCTATACCTACACATATAATTCTTCAGGTCAGTAGCACTGTGCGCCTTGCAACAGGCCTTGCTCAGTCACTGTTTTCATTTAAAAAATTAGTTAAAGAATACTACCTTTCCAAATAGATTGTAATTTATTAAGACATTGCCTATGTATCCAATCTCTATTCTAAATTGTAAGATTATTTATATATATATTATATATATTTATGATACCTATATGTGTAATATATTTTGTGCTATTTATTTATTTTAGTTTAGTAGTACGCCACGGACTGCCCCCATTATCTAGATCTTACGTCTTCTTTGTACATCCAAAATTTGTCTAAAAGATATCGCTTTTAGCGATAAGACCGCCCATGTACCCATAATTTATACGTTGTTCCTGTTTACTACTATTTTCATGGTGTACAATAAAGTATATTCTATCTATCTATCTAACAGGACCTTTAAAACCAAATTTGGTTTCGCTAGCCACCTCCGCTCTCATGTCCGGAGCTAACAAGGTTCGCCGTTGACGGACACGTCAAGGAGGACATCATCATCAATAAGTGAGAAGTATACCAATATTTATGCTCTACACACACAAGAAACCTACGGTCTTCTAATAATCGTCTTCTACATTGCCCTTATCATAGCTCTAATTTTGTTCACTCATCCTTTCATATTCAATCAATTCTTCTTTGGAATGAGCTACCTCTCGAGCTTAGGATGGCCACCAGTCGGGACTCTTTTAAAAGGAAAGTTCGGAAGTTCTTTCTAGATAAAATTTTGGCAGAATCATCTCATTAGTATTTTATCTATGACTATAATAGTATATTATTATATATATTTAGTACTTATTGTATGTTATATATATATATACCTCAATCAACAATCAACTCAGCCTATCGCAGTCCACTGCTGGACATAGGCCTCTCCCAAATTGCGCCACAACGCTCGGTCCTCTGCCTTCCGCATCCAGTCCCCCCCAGCCACGTTCTTTAGGTCGTCGGTGCACCTGGCACCTGGTATATATACCTATGTATGTTTATCTATTGTTTTAGTGGTAATTTATTTCTTATCTTGTTTTGTGTCGTGAATCAATATTGCACCTGCCTTGTCATCTCTGTATCACCCTAAGGTTGACTGGGAGAGAATGCCTAAGGCATTAAGTCCGCCTATGTACACATGTTGCATGAAGTTTAAATAAATAAATAAATACCTGGCAGTAGTCGGGGTAAGCTTGTGGCGACAGTCTTGCGAGAGCTTCCGCGGGTGTTCTGTGTAGGTGGCGCGCGTGTAGCCCCGCCCGCAAGGCCAGCCACACCCCGTCCGCCGCCGACACTCCGGAGCCTACTATCAGCACTGACGCCGGAGTTGGGGGCGCTGGAAATAAGAGAAAAAATTGTTTATGGTAAGGTAAAAATTACATTTTAGTGACTGCTAAACGTTTTGATAAACTCGACAGTAGAAGTGAATAAAACAACATAACATAACATCACGCCTGTATTTCCCCGAAGGGGTAGGCAGAGGTGTATAGTACACCCACATTTCGCCAGTTATGTTATAGTCCCATGTAATAGGGGGCGAGCCTATTGCCATTAACCGGGCACAAATCCATATTCCGGGCTGCTACTGAGAATTTCCTAATGAAAAAACCCAATAACACTTTTCCTGACCCGGGAATCGAACCCAGGACCCCACGCTCAGCAGTCGCGCTTGCGACCACTAGACCATCGAGGCAGTGAATAAAAGGACCAGACAAATCAGTCTATACATACAATGTTATTGAAATAACTGAAAATCTCTTAAGGGGTCATTGTACTCAACAGTATGAACAACTATATAGGACCAACCCTAAGATCGCGAAAAAAACAGTTGTTCTGTTCCCTACAGATTTTTGTTTTATTTGGACACAAATGTAAGGATCAGCTGTTTCAGTGTGTCAGTTGTTAGTTAGATAGATAGAATATTCTTTATTGTGCACCAATAACATGATTAAACTTAGAACTAACATGTAAAATAAGGGTACATTGGCGGTCTGGTCTTTGGTTGTTTATACTGATGAGTACAATAACCCTTTAAGAGGTTTTCAGTTTTTCAATTACCCAAAAACTAAGGGGACTACCCTCTGCTCATTATTATGAACAACGTAACGTAGTTTTCCCCAAAAAGTATTTTTGGAGGGTTCCTGATATACTTTCTTACGGCTGAGCTTTATATTTACCACTGAGGTAATATGTACTACGTACAACGACGCCTCCAAAAATTTTTTTGTAACACGCCTTAGAGCTCCTGCACTCTAACTCACTTACTCTGTGCCAGGCCGCTTGCCGCAACGTGACGTGACCAAGTGCTCAGTTTTATTACGTAAATATGCCTTCATGTGCATTGAGATACTGTTCTAACAACACGAGAAACCTAGGTAAAAGTCAAGAAGTGACTTTTCATCAATAAGTTCTAAATATCATCTATAAACAAACGTAATTTTATTTTATTTCATCAATTGTGAATTGTGTTGATGCGTCATAGCGCTGGCGGCCATGTTTCGGTGATAGTCTAACGGCCAAAATTAATATCCAATCTATCCACGATTTGCCCTACTAGAGATAGGAATTTGACATAAGCTCCATACAAAATATGTCAAATTTCTATCTCTAGTAGGGTAAATCCTGGATAGATCGGATATTAATTTTGGCCGTAAGCGCAGACGGACACTATCGAGTTGTAATGTATAATACCAAATGGCAGTGTTGGGCAAAATTTAGTTTGATTAATGATTGATGACTAACGGCCAAAATTAATATCCAATCTATCCACGATTTAACCTACTGGAGATAGAAATTTGACATAATGTCACATTCCTATCTCTAGTAGGGCAAATCGTGGATAGATTGGATATTAATTTTGGCCGTAAGATTGCATCCGTCAATCATGAATTCATGACTAATGATTGAATAATTCAATCATGGCGTGCTGACTAATGATTGATTAGTTTTAATCTGTTAAATAATCATGACCAACATTCCTATGACTAATCTTCTTCCGCTGGATGCGGAAAGCGCAGGACCGGTCGCTGTGGCAATGCTTGGGGGAGGCCTATGTCCAGCAGTGGACGTTTTTCGGCTGAAATGATGATGATGATGAATCTTCTTCTTATCTTAACTATTATAAAACTGTAAATGTGTTTGTTTGTTCGATCATAACGCTAAAACTACTAGACCGATTTTGATGAAACTTTCTGTATTTAAAAGCTGTATCTTGTGTGTTATTATCTAAGTATTAGTAGATATTCTGTGACGATAGATTGTTATGGAAGACAGCTGTCTAGTTTGTCCTCAAGTTTGAAGAACTTACCGTTGCTACTGAGTAACTGCACGGCTCGGTCCAGCTCGGCCAGCGAGTGCAGCGCGTGTGGGGCCACGCCGCGGGCGAGCGTGTTGGGCCGGTCGCCGCCGCCGCTCGCCAGCACCACTCGCCCACACACGTAGCGGAACGGACGGCAGGAGGAAGTGTCGTAGCTGCAATTAAAACATCTTATGTTAACATTCATGTTCAATAGACATGTTATGCCGAGGCCACAGACCAGTAAGCTTCAAGACTCCGCATAAACAAAGTTTTGTATTCGAACGCAGTCGTAAAACGTTGGTAGGGTCAGGGGGGCGGATGGCGCGTTATGATTGGCCGACTCAAAAGTTCGGTGGTATGATTCCTTATGATTGGTGCCGCTCGCTGACTGAGTGACGTTCCAATTGGCGGAGGGACGTATGATATGCAGTGGTAGAGCATATGCGTTGTGACCGGGGGTGTCCAGCTAACCGGCGTCTAGAGGCTTACTGGTCTATGGCCGAGGCCAATTGGTCGTGTCGAATTGCCGTCCCATCGGATTATGAGAGTGAGGGAATAAATAGAGAGAGCAATGCACCTGTGTTTGCGCACACACTTGTGCACTATAATATGTCCCGCGCAGATGGCTAGTCTCCGTTGAGGTTGGCCGCCGTGACCGAATGATGTCCGGACCTTTGGAAGGCTTGCCAGAGAACAGGTCCAGCTAGCAGTCGCCCCTTTGACAACTTTAATATATGATGGGATGGGGCACGAACCGAGGACAGTCCATAGCTGCACTATAGTAGTACAGTCATATTCCATCTCGGAAAGGTGCAGAACTATCGCGAAATATGACTAAAACTATAACTAAAATAATTTTGGCTATGGATGTGGGTGTTTGATGGACTGGTTTTAACTTCACTAGCCGGAAGAAAACGTCTGCCTTTCAACTTTAAAAATACCAATATTTCAATATTCGTTGAAGGCTTGGCACTCGAAGTTGTAAAGGAATACGTCTGCCTTTTTTTTTTCGTGACGGAGAAAATGCCTATCGCATATCACAACACCTGAGGAGGCGATGTGGGTATGTGGAACTCGCACCCACTAAAAACTCCGCCGTGTGCCTACTCTCGCCTTGGGTAGATGGGCCACGAGCACTGCATTGCATGGCATTCGCACCCATCCAGCGCGGCCCATTTCAGGGCCTTCCACCTTGAACTTAAACTCTCTTTTAGCGATGTCCGGGCACACTTGGGACATCAAGTCAAGTTTACACACGGAATACGTCTACCTAGGGCAGGTAATTCAGCTTGGTATACACAACTTCGAGAAAGAAGCTGACAGAAGGATCCGTTTGGGCTGGGCAGCATTTGGCAAACTTCGCAGAGTCTTCTCGTCGCCTATACCGCAAAGTTTGAAGACGCAGGTCTTCAACCAGTGCGTCCTGCCTGTCATGACTTACGGTGTCGAGACGTGGACACTGACAGTTGGGCTAGTCCACAAATTCGAAGTCGCTCAGCGAGCTATGGAGCGAGCTATGCTTGGAGTTTCTTTGAAGGATAAAATGCGTAACGAGATTATCCGGAGAAGAACCGGAGTGACCGACATAGCTTGTAGGATCAGTAAGCTGAAGTGGCAGTGAGCTGGCCATGCCTGTCGAAGGATCGATGGCTGCTGGAGCAGACGAGTCCTTGAGCGGAGACCGCGAATCGGCAAACGCAGCGTAGGACGCCCCTCGGCCAGGTGGACGGACGACCTGATGAAAGTAGCTGGGGAGGACTGGATGCAGAGGACCGAGTGTTGTGGCGCAATTTGGGAGAGGCTGATGTCCAGCAGTGGACTACGATAGGCCGAGTTGATGATGTTAACATTGGAATTAGGTATACAACGTTTTATTGAATTACTGAAAACCTGAAACTAGTTAGTTCAGAATCGAGAGTAGAATCTATTACACTACTTTTTAACATAGGTTAAGTTTTACCAAAAAAAAATTATCATACCATGCCGAATCTAAAAGTTTCATACGACGACGGCGACGTGGCGCTGAGCACAAAGGCGAGCGAGACCCAGTATAAAAGTGTGATTGAAACTTTTGGGTAAATGTTACCCAAAAGTTTCCTAAAACTATTAAAATTTAACTTAATTTTAAGAGGTTAAAGTGTTTTTAACGTTTTTATTTTCTGTAACGTTCGGGCCAACGTGTGGAGTCGGTGTAAGACTAATCTTCGTAATGTGTATTATTGTCGCCGTGGATGTTTACAGACCACAGATAGTAATACTGGGTGTCAGGGAAACGCTTCCGAAAACGAAGATAGGTGATAGTGCTGGTGATTACTGATACGAAACCACAAAAAAATATCGATATTTTTTTTAGATTTGTCATATTTTTTTTGCATTTTTCATACATAACCAGCTTAGGGCAGTTAAATAAATACCAGGCCCCTCAGAAAGTATTGCGAAAAAAAGTTTTTATATATGGGAGACTGGCCAGTTATAATGTTTTTCGAAAATATGATTATTTATAAGTAAAAATAAGTAAGTTCCAATTTCAAAATTTCCCTCCACATTTTTTGCGAGTTAATTCAAAGTATTGTGTCTCACTGAAATATGGATCTGCGCCGGGAACATTTTAGAGCTATGATTTTATACGATTTCAAGTGTCGCCTGAAACCGGATGAATCGTACGATAGACTTCAAATGGCATTCATGGATGAAGGCCCTTCCAAGGCAACCGTGTATCGTTGGTATAACGAATTCAAGCGCGGTCGACCAACTTTGGGGGATGACGAAAGAAGCGGTCGCCCTTTGACGGCTTTTACCGAAGAAAACGTGCTAGCAGTGAAAAATTTAATCCAAGACAATAGGCGAATTACATATCAGGAGATTCAACACATATTGAAGATTGGATCGGGAAGCGTTCACGAGATTCTACACAGCCATCTTCGCGTGAGGAGGATAGTATCACGCTGGGTGCCGCACAACCTCACCGATGCTCAGAAGCAGGCCCGGGTGGAATGGTGCCGTGATATGCTTAACAAATTTGAAGCAGGCTCGTCTCGGCGTGTTTACGACATCGTTACAGGTGATGAGTCCTGGATTTATCAATACGACCCAGAAACCAAGCGCCAGTCGACTGTTTGGGTGTTTCAAAATGAGCCAACGCCTACCAAAGTGAAGCGATCTAGAAGCGGGGGTAAGATTTTGATCGCTAGCTTTTTTAATTTGACTGGCCACTTGGTATCAATTCCCTTACGGGATCAAAGAAGCATTAATGCCGAATGGTATACTACCAAATGTTTGCCAGAAGTTTTCTCTGTTATAAGCAACAAGCGACCAAACACAGGGCTCCGCGGGCTACTGCTCCACCACGACAATGCACCTGCGCACACCGCACTCAAAACGAGGGACTTCCTGGACAGCACGCCAGTCAAACTCCTGGGTCACCCTCCTTACAGCCCTGATCTAGCACCGTGTGACTTCTTTTTATTCCCAAAAATAAAAAATCAGCTCAAAGGGATACAATTTTCGTCGCCGGAAGATGCGCTGGCTGCGTTCGAGCAGGCTGTAAACGAGGTGTCTGCGGCGGACTGGAAAAAGTGTTTTGAAAACTGGTTTAGGCGCATGAATCTTTGTATAGAGGCTGGTGGAAAGTACTTTGAAAAGATTTGATAAAAATATATGTACGTATAGAACAATTTTTTTTAGTTTCGCAAAACTTTCTGAGTGTCCCACGTAAATATTTTTGGGACATTTTACACATCATCATTTAGTTCCAAACTAAGCAGAGCTTGTACTATGGATACTAGACAATGGATATAATACTTAGATAACTTTTTGTTTTTTGTAAATACATACTTATAATACATAAGAAACACCCACAAATAAAACTGATTTGCAAAAAAAACCCATTCATTGGCTTAATTTTTCAAAGTTCGCAATGTAATTCAAATAAAATATCAGCTGGCGCTAGGGGTGAACGACATCCCCTCACGCAGTCCATGTCGTAGCGAGCGTAGGTAGGTTAGGGACGCGCGGCATTGATCCAGAGTTTTGTACGCTTTACATTGCGAGTTTTCAAAATACCAAATCACTAAAACAATAAGTATAAGGCTAATGGTTATTGGTATTCGTTTGTGTTTAACAACATAACATAACATCACGCCTGTATTTCCCCGAAGGGGTAGTCAGGTGTATAGTACACCCACATTTCGCCAGTTATGTTATAGTCCCATGTAATAGGGGGCGAGCCTATTGCCATTGACCGGGCACAAATCCAGACTCCGGGCTAATACTGAGAATTTCCTAATGAAAAAACCCAATAACACTTTGCCCGACCCGGGAATCGAACCCAGGATCCCACGATCAGCAGTCGCGCTTGCAACCACTAGACCAACGAGGCAGATTGTGTTTAGGTAGTATAATAATAGCCTTTCAGTTTCGGGAGCGTTTCCCTGACACCCAGTATATTGTAGTTTAGGGCTTACCCAGACACGCAGAAGCCAGCGTTGAGCGGGCACTGTGTGTTGTAACAGGGAGCCGCCCCGGACTGCGGGATGCGAGTGACACTAGTTACTGTCACGCCGGAACGAAAGAATTTCTGGAAACAAAGCATTTTAACAATTTTATTATTAGTAGTTAAGTCAAAGATTTTGTCCTCAAAAGTCCAGAACTGTGGAACTGATGCGAGAAAAAGACAAAGATGTCGGAGAACTGCGATTGGACGAGTGTAGGTATAATTACTGTTGTTAATTATTATTGTATAATTATTGTAGTTTGACGACCTAGTGATGACTAGTGGTTCGAGGGTCGGACTGCTGATCACGAGATCGTGGGTTCGATTCCCACAGGACACAAATATTTGTGTAATGAACATAAGTGTTTGTGTTGGTCTGGGTGTTTCTTATGTATTATAAGTATGGATTTACAAAAAAAAAAGTATATAATTATTATATCCATTGTCTAGTACCCAAAGCACAAGCTCTGCTTAGTTTGGGACTAGATGGTGCTGTGTAAAAATGTCCCAAAGATATTTATTTATTTTATTTTATTATTGTTATATTTCTACTGTAACTATATTCATGCGAAAGTATCATTAGCAGGCTCGTGCGGGGGAGGGTGATCCAGGCAGTACATTATAAATAACGATAAAATAAAATAAAACTGTTGTTCCTTACATTTTGTCAATTCATGTGAACATAGGCAAAAGCTGATATTTTTATTCGCGATTTCAGGGTTGGTCCTATAGTAAAAGTTGTTCATACTGATGAGTACAATGACCCTTTAAGTAACGTTATTTATATGCTATGCTCGGAGTGTCCCTGCGTGATCGAATCAGAAATGAGGAGATTCGCAGGAGAACGAAAGTAACCGAAATAGCCCGAAGAATTGCCAAACTTAAGTGGCAGTGGGCGGGGCACATTGCTCGCAGAACGGATGGCCGATGGAGCAGTAAAGTTCTGGAATGGCGACCGCGTACTGGAAGGCGCAGCGTGGGTAGGCCCCCCACAAGGGGGACCGACGACCTGGTGAAGGTCGCGGGAATCCGCTGGATGCGGAAAGCGCAGGACCGGTCATTGTAGCGATGCTTGGGGGAGGCCTATGTCCAGGAGTGGACGTCTTTCGGCTGAAATGATGATGTTGATGAAACGTTATTTTACTTATTTATTTATTACCTGTTTTTTTTTCTATTTTTAAATATCCCCATCAATAGTCCCAAACTAAGCAGAGCTTTTGCTATGGGTATTAGACAATGGATATAATACTTACATACTTTTTTTTTGTAAATATATACTTATATATTATACTAGCTTTTACCCGCGGCTCCGCTCGCGTTAAATTCTGCTAACCCACGTCAGTCCAGTCCAGTCCATTCCAGTCCAGTCCAGTCCATTCCAGTCCAGTCCACTGTCCCACTGTCCCGCTGCCCCACTGCCCCGCTGCCCGACTGCCCCGCTACCCCACTGCCCCGCTACCCCACTGCTCCGCTACCCCACTGCCCCGCTATCCCACTGCCCCGCTGCCCCACTGCCCAGCTGCCCCTCTGCCCCGCTACCCCACTGCCCCGGTACCCCGCTGCCCCGCTGCCCCACTGCCCCGCAGCCCCACTGCCCCGCTACGCCACTGCCCGACTGCCTCGCTGCCCCGCTACCCCACTGCCCCACTGCTCCGCTGCCCAGCTGCCCTGCTGCCCCGCTACCCCAGTGCCCAGCTGCCCCACTGCCCCGCTGCCCCGCTGCCCCTCTGCCCCGCTACCCACTGCCCCACTGCCCCGCTGCCCCGCTACCCCACTGCCACACTGCCCCACTTCCCCGCTGCCACACTGCCCAGCTGCCCCACTGCCCCGCTACCCCATTTCCCCACTGCCCCGTTGCCCCGCTACCTCACTGCCCCACTGCCCCGCTGCCCCACTATCCCAATGCCCAACTGCCTGCCCCACTGCCCCCTACCGCCCGCAGCCCCGGTAACCCACTGCCCCGCTGCCCCACTGCCCCGCTACACCACTGCCCCGCTGCCCCGACTGCCCCGCTACCCCACTGCCCCGCTACCCCACTGCTCCGCTACCCCACTGCCCCGCTATCCCACTGCCCCGCTGCCCAGCTGCCCCTCTGCCCCGCTACCCCACTGCCCCGGTACCCCCGCTGCCCCGCTGCCCCACTGCCCCGCAGCCCCACTGCCCCGCTACGCCACTGCCCGACTGCCTCGCTGCCCCGCTACCCCACTGCTCCGCTGCCCAGCTGCCCTGCTGCCCCGCTACCCCAGTGCCCAGCTGCCCCACTGCCCCGCTGCCCCGCTGCCCCGCTGCCCCTCTGCCCCGCTACCCACTGCCCCACTGCCCCGCTGCCCCGCTACCCCACTGCCACACTGCCCCACTTCCCCGCTGCCACACTGCCCAGCTGCCCCACTGCCCCGCTACCCCATTTCCCCACTGCCCCGTTGCCCCGCTACCTCACTGCCCCACTGCCCCGCTGCCCCACTATCCCAATGCCCAACTGCCTGCCCCACTGCCCCCTACCGCCCGCAGCCCCGGTAACCCACTGCCCCGCTGCCCCACTGCCCCGCTACACCACTGCCCCGCTGCCCCACTACCCCACTGCCCCACTATCCCACTGCCCCACTGACAGCCCTGCTGCCGCACTCCCCTATTGCCCCGCTGCCCCGCTACCCCACTGCCCCGCTGCCCCGCTGCCCACCTGCCCCGCTGTCACACTGCCCCGCTGCCCCACTATCCCAATGCCCCACTGCCTGCCCCGCTGCCCCACTGCCCCACAGCCCCGCTGCCCCACTATGCCACTGCCCCACTGCCCCGGTAACCCACTGCCCCACTATCCCACTGCCCCACAGACCCGGTAACCCACTACCCCGGTAACCCACTACCCCGCTGCCCCACTGCCCCGCTACCCCACTGCCACACTGCCCCGCTGCCCCACTATCCCACTGCCCCATTGCCTGCCCCGCCGCCGCACTCCCCTATTGCCACGCTGCCCCGCTACCCCACTGCCCCGCTACCCCACTGCCCCGCTGCCCCGGTACCCCACTGCCCCGCTGCCCCACTGCCCGGCTGCCCCGCTGTCCCACTGCCCCACCGTCCCACCGTCCCGCTGCCACTGTCCTACTGTCCTACTGTCCCACTGTCCCTCTATCTCACTATATTACTATCGTCCCGTCCCATGTCCCATGTCCTGTCCCATGTCCCATCCTATGTCAAGTCCCATGTGCCGTCCCACTGTCCTGTCCCATGTCCCGTCCCCTGTCCCGTCCACTGTCCCGTCCCCAGTCCCGTCCCCTGTTCCGTCCCCAGTCCCATCCCCAGTCTCATCCCCTGTCCACTCCACTCCACTCCATCGTACATTACTATCCGCTCGTGCAAATGCATAGAAGCTTCGATTTGTCGGATGAGTACGCAACCCACGAATTAATTTTTTTCTTTTTTTTTTCTTTCTTTCTTTCTCAAAACCCATACCAGTTTTTAAGTCAGATCATCAGCTTTCAAACAAAAAAAAAATCATCAAAATCGGTCCAGTAGTTTTAGCGTGATGCTGGAACAAACAAACAAACAAACAGACGTTTACAATTTTATAATAGTTAAGATTATAATAGTTAAGAAGATAAGATAATACACTTGAAGAAGAAGGTAATTAAAAATTGTAGACTGAAAATAGTATTTTTTTAGTTACACCAAGATAACTTTATGCTTAATAACTTCTTAGGTTTTCGCGATCACTACACATTATAATAAAACAAAGTTTAACCGGATTAAATCGCGTATATTATTTAAATTGTTGTTTTATTATAACTTTATGCTTATTCGTATATTAAGATGGATACAATATAACAACGTTTAGGTACTTCTAAATTTTATTGCTTTTCATACAAAAAATTAGAGACATCGCAATTTAGAGGTAGCTTCCGGTCCTTGTCTGTAAGTCGAAAGATTCTGATTTTCGGTTGGCTCAAAAGACTGCATTTCCAAGATGGCACCACCCACATACGACAGCATTTTTTTTTCTACTCTGTACAATTCGGCCCGACCAAAAAGTTTTTAATGCAATATCTTTAGCAGCCGTATTTTCTCTATGGAGGCGCGCGCTAGAGCGCATGCGTGCGAATGACAGCTGGATTTGAGCGCCTTATTCACCTTAATGTATGCAAAATGTTGTAGAAAAATATAATTAAAAATCACCGGTTCCCGTCATCGTAGCGAGGTAAAATACATACCAGTTTTTAAGTCAAATCATAAGTTTTTAGTCACAAACCCTTTCAACAAAATCGGTCTAGTAGTTTTATAGTGATGCTGGAACAAACAAACAAACAAACAAACAAACAGACAACTGACATTTAACAATTTTATAATAGTAGTAGATTAGTACAGGTACCAACGAGGATGATGATGAGGTACCAACGTTACCTTTTTTTTTATGTAAAGATATTTTATGAAAATAAACACTTTATTATTATTATTATAATATATAAGCAACACCCAGACCAACACAAACACTTATGTTCATCACACAAATATTTGTGTCCTGTGGGAATCGACCCCACGACCTCGTTATCAGCAGTCCGAGAATCGAACCACTAGACCACAGAGGTCGTCGTATATATTACCTGTAGCTTGCAGGCGTGCACGTATCTCCTGCAGTAGTGGGCCACGGCGCGGGCGGAGAGGCGCGCGGCGCCGGCGGGGCGGTGCGGGGGCAGCGACAGCCAGGCGGCGGGGGACAGCGTGCGCACCGCCGGCGGGAACGTGTGCCACGCGCCGCCCGGCGGGCCCCGGCCCAGCACTATATGGTCTATCTGGAATATAATCAATTAATAGTTTAAAAAACAAAAAAACCCAAGTCCTTAATTATAAGTCCGTAGTTCTAACCTTATTTTACTACTTTACTGGTGCATCTACCTTATTTTTTATCTCTGCATTACCCGGGTCGATTTCACAGCCTACGAATGAAGTTACACTAATGAGATTGTGACACAAATGATATCTAAATCACACTAAAGATGTGCATATTTTTATTGGTTTAAAAATGTAAATTAAGTCTTTTTATGATCAATATTAAAACCTTTGACATCGAAACAACAATTGATTAACTTTTTTACAATTTGTTAACAGTAATCTTCATCAATATAAATAAGGCTAAACATACTTTGTAATCCAATAAAAAATATGCATGCCATTAGCGTGATTTAGATTTCATTTGTGTCATTATCTCATTAGTGTAAAATCATTCGTGGTACCCAATTTTATGTGAAATCGACCCACCTAAGGTTGTCTGGTAGAGAACGCCTATGGCGTTAAGACCGTCTTTGTACCCAGCTGTGCAAGAATTAAATAAATAAATAAAAACACGCTTTTAGAGGTACTGTAGACTGTAGTCTATCATCAGATCAGCGATGGTAAAAAAATTGTCATCCGGATTATATATATGTACCTACTTGCAAATCGATAGGTCGATTTATTAGAAGTAGGTTAAAATAAACTTCCAATGGCAACAATTTAAAACTGTCGTGTTCCACTTCTTCGTATTTTTTGTCGGCACGTTCCGCTTGTATGGAAATTTCAATTCCGACTAATTTGACCGCACTAAAATTGTTTCCATCCCTTTCTTGTATCTACTATTAGTAAAAGAAAGCGAGAGTATAAAACATGTTTTTTAGTCGGTGAAGAAGATAATCAACACTAATGTCCTGAAAAAAATAGTTTTTCGTCATAGGACTTAATTCAGCTGTTTTGACGGCATTTTAGACAGCATGTATGGAATGCTTTGCGTTTATCGTGTTATCCTGCTCACGCATACCCGCCATATTTGAACTTAGCCCAACCCACGACCAGATAGCGCGTTTATGTCATTTGTTCAACGCTTTTCACCCGGCATGACATGGGATCAATATGCGGTACGGAATTTTATAACACATTTTACAAAACCATTATCGCGTGGCTTGGCCGTGGGCTGGGTTAAATATGCGACGCTCCGTTTTTGCGACAATAAGGCTTTAGATTTGCCAAATGAACGCACCGTATTTGCTACAAAGCGGCTTAAGAATGTGAAAAGTAGAACATTCACCACTCTTAAAATGTATATTTTGCTAAAATAAATTATGTTATGACTTTTGAATGAGGGCAAGGTCTCTATTTCTCTTCTAGTAATCCATCAAGACTTCTATACACAACATCTGGCAATAATTCAACTGCTATTTTGTACACTTTATTGTTAAAGAACGAGGCTAGGAGATCTGACGTTTACCAATGTAAAAAACCAAGCAGGGGAAATTATTATTTATCTTTTTAAATTAAGTTATGAGGGACTATCACATGAGTCATAGTATATACGTAATATTACGTACTAATCCTACATCACTTAAAAATTCAAAGGAAAATTTATATTTCAAAACAATAGATAATTTTTATCTTCGTTCGTAAAATCATGGGCCGAGACGATTTGGTCACATATCTTAATGGTAACAACATATTTCATATAAATAATGGATACATTTTCGATTCCGACTGACCAGTTAGGTAGGTCCAACCTCGAGAAAGAGGTCAATCGTCGAATCGAACTCGGTTGGGCAGCGTTCGGGTAGCTACGCAATATCTTCTCAGCCAAAATACCGCAGTGTCTCAAGACTAAATAAAGTCTTTGACCAGTGTGTTGCCAGTAATTACTTACAGCACTGAAACGTGGTCACTCACAATGGGCCTGATAAGAAGGCTCAGTCACTCAAAGAGCAATGAGAGGGCTATACTCGGAATGTCCCTGCGTGATCGAATAAGAAATGAGGAGATTCGCAGGAGAACGAAAGTAACCGACATAGCCCGAAGAATTGCCAAACTTTAGTGGCAGTGGGCGGGCATTGCTCGCAGAACGGATGGCCGATGGGGCAGTAAAGTTCTGGAGTGGCGACCGCGTACTGGAAGACACAGCGTGGGTAGGCCCCCCACAAGGTGGATAGACGAGGTCGTCACCAAGTGGTGAAGGTCGCGGGAATCCGCTGGATGAGGAAAGCGCAGGACCGGTCGTTGTGGCGATGCTTGGGGGAAGCCTGTGTCCAGCAGTGGACGTCTTTCGGCTGAAATGATGATGATGATTTTCGATTGACACGCCTCCGTGCCTCGGAGAGTACGATAAGCTGTCGGTCCCGGTTGCCGTACGAATATCTTTGGCAGTAAAAGTAGTCGTTACGGTTAGTCAGAAGCCTAAAAGTTTGACAACTGTTCTATATTTAAGATGTCGGTATTACCCAGTAACTGGGTTGCGGGGGTCTAACGACCGTCGCTCCGTGTTAAATACTGATTTTCAGCCGCATCTGGTGAGATTGGAAGCCGACTCCAACGTAATTGGGAAAAGGCTCGGAGAGAGGTTTACCTGTTTCTCAATGTCATATTTCCATTCTATGAGTGAATCTGCCTGGATACCCAAGTCTGCACAGGGTCTCAGCAAATTGTCCACCTGGAATAAAGATAATTAAAATGTTAATTACATGCTTAGGCCCCGCAGATTGCAGACTAAATCGGCAGATAGATTCCTAATCAGAACGAAGACATACGGGAGTACGCAAACCGGCAGACTGGATTTCCCATACAGAAATGATATCACCCAACTATTGGTCGAAGGTTTGGTTTTTTTTTACCCGACTGCGCCAGAAGGAGGGTTATGTTTTTCGAGTGTATGTATGTATGTATATTTCTTTGGCACGCTCTGTAGCCTAAACGGCTTGATGGATCTTAGCTTGAGAGATGTCGTTGGATTCGTCTTAATAGGGTGTTTGACAATTTTTGAAAATGTACGTAAAACGATGGCGAAACATCCAATTAAAGCATTCATTAACAAATAATTACTAAAATATGCTTGTAAAATTAAATAATCAAGATTTTAAATTCACATTTTTAATTTCGCACTAAAACGCTAAGTCACGTGACATTGTCGTCAACCTACGTCACTGTTCTAGTTCCGGTCAGTGTTCCGGTCAGTGTTGCCGGAATTCCCATAAAAGTACTACACGCTTACCAAAAAAGTACTTATTTGACAAAAAGAAAAAAATCGAAACGCGGTTTTTTTTTGTCACATGAGACATGACTAAAACGTTTTGTAGTTTGTGTTTGAATCACGCACATACAAAACAAAAGCTTTTAAATTACGTTCAAATTACCTACAAATGCTGATTAGTTTAATTGTTAGTAAGTTATAAAGTACATAACCTGACTCAATAAAATAAAAATGAACCTTAATTAACAATTAACATGAATATAATTATTAATAATATACCTACTCGTTCAAAAACTGGTACATTTTATTTTTACGATCATGGCAACATTTAGCTCGCCCTACGTCGTACAGGACTATGACGACATCCAAAATGGAGGCCAAGTCTCAAGACGTTTTGTATCACGTGATCAACAGATTAAAATATCAAAATTTCAAACAGAAAAATAAAATATTTAGAATATATTTAAATTAACATAACTTAGTAAAAGTTAATCTTCAACCTAAAATCTACGTTGTGTACAATTTTCATAATTTTTGGCATTACCTGTCAAACACCCTATTGTGAGAGTGACACTGGGTATATCAAAATTATAAAAATCAAAATGGCCGCTTTTTGGAGCCATTTTATGTAACTTCAAAAAATTTTTTTTGCTCAAAACCGATCGAGTGGGGTATCAAAATAAAGGGATTTATAAATGGTTTACGAAAATATATACAACTTATATGTTTAAATTTAATTTGGAATGAGAAATGCTAAAAAACAACAAAATATTCAACGTTAAAAATGAATTTGACTTTTCAAAAAAAAAAAAAAAACATTAATAGTATGATAAATAAAACATGACAAAACTAAAAATTTTAAAATAAAAATATTAATTTACAAAAACAAAAAACCCAACTGCGTGGAAAAATGATAAAAACAGAAAAGATATAAACAAGACTTATCGCAGTTGGGTTTTTTGTTTTTGTAAATTAATATTTTTTATAGTACGTGGGACACTCAGAAAGTTTTGCGAAACTAAAAAAAATTGTTCTATACGTACATATATTTTTATCAAATCTTTTCAAAGTACTTTCCACCAGCCTCTATACAAAGATTCATGCGCCTAAACCAGTTTTCAAAACACTTTTTCCAATCCGCCGCAGACACCTCGTTTACAGCCTGCTCGAACGCAGCCAGCGCATCTTCCGGCGACGAAAATTGTATCCCTTTGAGCTGATTTTTTATTTTTGGGAATAAAAAGAAGTCACACGGTGCTAGATCAGGGCTGTAAGGAGGGTGACCCAGGAGTTTGACTGGCGTGCTGTCCAGGAAGTCCCTCGTTTTGAGTGCGGTGTGCGCAGGTGCATTGTCGTGGTGGAGCAGTAGCCCGCGGAGCCCTGTGTTTGGTCGCTTGTTGCTTATAACAGAGAAAACTTCTGGCAAACATTTGGTAGTATACCATTCGGCATTAATGCTTCTTTGATCCCGTAAGGGAATTGATACCAAGTGGCCAGTCAAATTAAAAAAGCTAGCGATCAAAATCTTACCCCCGCTTCTAGATCGCTTCACTTTGGTAGGCGTTGGCTCATTTTGAAACACCCAAACAGTCGACTGGCGCTTGGTTTCTGGGTCGTATTGATAAATCCAGGACTCATCACCTGTAACGATGTCGTAAACACGCCGAGACGAGCCTGCTTCAAATTTGTTAAGCATATCACGGCACCATTCCACCCGGGCCTGCTTCTGAGCATCGGTGAGGTTGTGCGGCACCCAGCGTGATACTATCCTCCTCACGCGAAGATGGCTGTGTAGAATCTCGTGAACGCTTCCCGATCCAATCTTCAATATGTGTTGAATCTCCTGATATGTAATTCGCCTATTGTCTTGGATTAAATTTTTCACTGCTAGCACGTTTTCTTCGGTAACAGCCGTCAAAGGGCGACCGCTTCTTTCGTCATCCCCCAAAGTTGGTCGACCGCGCTTGAATTCGTTATACCAACGATACACGGTTGCCTTGGAAGGGCCTTCATCCATGAATGCCATTTGAAGTCTATCGTACGATTCATCCGGTTTCAGGCGACACTTGAAATCGTATAAAATCATAGCTCTAAAATGTTCCCGGCGCAGATCCATATTTCAGTGAGACACAATACTTTGAATTAACTCGCAAAAAATGTGGAGGGAAATTTTGAAATTGGAACTTACTTATTTTTACTTATAAATAATCATATTTTCGAAAAACATTATAACTGGCCAGTCTCCCATATATAAAAACTTTTTTTCGCAATACTTTCTGAGGGGCCTGGTATAGGATGGCGAAACGAGCTAAAGGCCCACCTGGTGTTAAGCGGTTACCTTTGCCCATAACAACTGCAATATCACGTAGGCTGTTGCCTAAATGGTACCGCAAGTCGGTTCGCCATGTGATTGTAATTTCACCGGCACCCTTCAGACCGAAAAACAGCAATGCAAGCATCAGTATTTGGCGGAGAAGTACGTACGGTGGCAGTACTTCCCCGGACGAGCTCCTTCACAAAGGAGCTCTACTACTACTAATTGGTCTGCTTGGGGTTCTCACGGACGATTCCTATATTTTCTAGAAAGTAATTGGTGAAAATTAAGACTCTTGGAACTTCTTAAATGGATGTAGTTCAGCAAAAAAGATCCAATCCATAAAAAAAAATTAAGACAAAATTTTATCGTTTGTCATCAAATAGTACATGTTTTACAGTTTGCATTACGAGAACTGGCTCAAAATTTACTTGCAAGATTTGTAGCAGACAAACAGTTGGATAACCAACGATGTTATTTTTTTCCAAAACAGTCCGAGTAAAGACAACTATGTAAAAATAAAGGAAAGATTCCGTAGATTTTTACGGAATATCCTTCCTAACATACGTTAGGAGCAACGACCATAAAGCCTAATAGACGCCTAATGTAGAATATAATGAGTACAATAAATTCTGCCACTAGCTGAGGCGGGATACTGCAACCCGATTGGCCCCACCAAGGCGGCTATTGGCTAATCACTATCGCGGCAGTTTTGACGGCTCATGTAAGTGGTCGAAACTGATTTGAAGATTTCAAGTGGCGGTCGGTCGCCTGATATGCGGCGTCTATGGGCTGTATGGTCGCTGGTTAGGAGTTATCACAGGTGATAACGTGCACAAGTTGGCAATAAAATCAAAGGTACCCTATTTGGCTCTTAATTAATTTTACCTCCATTTTGGAAGAGAGCAGACCAGTGAGATTTAATGGCCGTTTTTTAGGGTTCCGAAGTCCTACAAGGAACCCTTATAGTTTCGTCATGTCCGTCCGTCTGTCCGTCTGTCCTAATCCTTTACAGCTTAATAACTTCTACAGTTATAAACATAAGTAAATGAAATTTTGTTAAAAAATAGTCTGCATATAGATTACAGATACAATTTTAAAAGAATAAAAAAATAGTTTTTACGTTCTTTAGGGGTGGCGCCCATACATGTGAAATGGGGAAAAAAAAATTTTTTCACTGCACCCCCTCGTGTGGGGTATCATTGAATAGGTCTACTAAAATGAAGGTAATGTTTCATACATCACATTTTTATCAGGTGTACCATCTGCGAAATATAGCCCGCCAAAGTGGCTTGCAATGTGTCCCGCCCCCTGCCATTTCTAAACTATGCAACGTAGAAACTTATAATCTTCCACATTGATAGACCTTTGTGAAAACTCTCTTTTAAAAATATTTCGAGTATAATGTGATTATAATTTTTGAGTTATAGACAGAAAACTGAAAAATACTTAAAACGTCCTAGTTCACAGGTCATTGACCTTAGAGAAAAATGATCTTAGCAAATAATGATCCTTTAGCTACTTTCTATTAAAAAAAATTACAAAAAGTAACTTTGTGTTATACTGAAATGACAAACTTCTTAAATCAAAACGCCATCTAGCGGCTAGTAGCAACACTCTCTGAGTCGCCAATGCTGCCGTCTATTGCATTTGGCACTTTATAGCACCATCTAGCGGCGACTACTAACAACACTATCTGAGTCGCTAATGCTGCCGTCTATTGCAAAAACTAAAATATCCATGATTAATATTCGATTTGATTTGTTTGTAACACCTAGGAACCCTATAATACTGAGCATGGCCCGACATGCTCTTGGCCGGTTTCTTCCATTTCCTATTGTTATGAGAACGTGACCGTAACTTGTTCTATGTTTAAGGTCGGTCGCTGTCAATTTCCTCATTTCTGGTATTTATCACAAAAAAATTGGCGATTTCTTCCTGTTTCTGTTTTACGAATAGAAAAGAATATTGTGGTTTTACTGCATTTACGCGGAGTGAGGAAGTGAATGATTGGTGCTGCGGAAGTTATTTCGATTGACAGTAATTGGTTTCTCAACGACGCGACGTGACAGATAAAAAATAATAAATATGTATTATGTTTGTTCTACATGAAATACTTAATTGATTATTGTTGAACGTGTGGTCCTTTACACAAAATAAAAGATAAAGATATTTATTCGCAAGAATATGGTACAGATGTTAAATATACATGTTTTTTACATGTAAGATCCTTTTCGGTTTTTTCAAGGAATTTTGATTATAAAAGATGTTGATGTGTGCGTACCTAACCGTGCCATATTTCTAGAGCAAATGATAATGTGCTTAGTCATCTAAAAATACGGTTATTTAATAACCAAATTTTCACTTAGAAACATAGTGAGGGTTTGGAATAAATCCCGAATGACTCTGAAAATAAGTCACCGGCGGCATTGTCAAAGGGCGGTAAATTCTGCCCATTTTTAGGGTTCCGAAGTCCTACAAGGAACCCTTATAGTTTCGTCATGTCCGTCCGTCTGTCCGTCTGTCCGTCTGTCCTAATCCTTTACAGCTTAATAACTTCTACAGTTATAAACATAAGTAAATAAAATTTTGTTAAAAAATAGTCTACATATAGATCTCAATTTTAAAAGAATAAAAGAATCGTTTTTCCGTATTTTAGGGGTGGCGTCCATACATGTGAAATGGAGAAAAAAAAATATTTTTCGCTGCACCCCCTCGTGTGGGATATCATTGAATAGATCTACTAAAATGAAGGTAATGTTTGATACACCACTTTTTTATCAGGTGTACCATCTGCGAAATATAGCCCGCCAAAGTGGCTTGCAATGTGTCCCCCCCCCTGCCATTTCTAAACTATGCAATGTAGAAACTTATAATCTTCCACATTGATAGACCTTTGTGAAAACTCTCTTTTAAAATTATTTCGAGTATAATGTGATTATAATTTTTTGAGTTATAGAGAGAAAACTGAAAAATACTTAAAACGTCCTAGTTCAAAGGTCATTGACCTTAGAGAAAAATGATCATAGCAAATAATGCTCCTTTAGCTACTTTCTATTTGAAAAAATCACAAAAAGTAACTTTGAAATGACAAACGTCTTAAATTTGGCTTCTTGAATTTATCGCTAGATGGCGCTACTAACAACACGCTCTGAGTCGCGAATGCTGCCGATTATTGCAAAAACTAAAATAGCCATGATTAATATTCGATTTGATTCGTTTGTAATTACACCTACTTAAGGAACCCTATAATACTGAGCATGGCCCGACATGCTCTTGGCCGGTTTTTTTGTTGGTTTCGCAAGTATCTTTTTATTGTTGCACTAGACACACGGGGGGGGAGTTTGTTTGTTTTCCAATAGGTATTTAAATATTTTATTTCAGTATTGTTTTTTTTTATCGATTCATGTTCAGTGTCAGTGGTATAGTCACCTCCTTAAATATGGCACGAATACACATCAACATGTCGTAGAAATTTCAAGACATTTGATAGATTTATGAGAAGTGAGCAAGGGAGGAAATATTTGACTTATTTGACGGTTACAAATCCCGTATCCTCGTCAAATAAGTCCGTATTTCCTTAAAATCGTTCAAAATATAGTTCCAAACCACAGATTAAGAACTACAAGATCAGCAATACCGTCTGTCAAGGCTGGTTAGACAAAGAACGCAAAATCACGGATCGCCTTAGAAAGACGGAGACGCAATTCATATTTTTTGTCTTTATCATAGTTAAACCTTTTTTGACCTTATGGTTGTTAAAACTATTAAAAGTCCAAAATCCAAAGTCGGACGATGTTATGTCATTCACATATTTTGTGAATTTTTGGGATATTTATGTAAGTTTTACCCTGTGTGATTAATCTAAGATTTAATTATTGAGAAAATAAGTGTGTGCAAAATGGGAGGTTGCAGTATTTTGGGCTGCAAACAACGCAGCGAAAGAAATCTGGCCGGCTTTACATTTCATTCATAAGTAGACTTATTTCGACATTACTTGGGTTTTAATAACATCGTAGATATCAACAGAGATACGATAATTTTAGTACTTTAGTTTTAGTACTAGATTTATTTTATGCTGTTGGTGTTTCTTTATATAAATAAATAGGGGAAATAATATTATTGTCTGTGTTATTGTAATTTCCCCTAATTGAAAGGAAATATTTTTTTAATGGCAACACAGGTTGTTAAAGCGAGATGCACTGAACTAGCCATGCATACTGCAAATCTAGTAGTTTTTAATCTGTGTTCCAAACTAATCTCAATAATTTAAATCTCAATCTCCTGACAGTAGACGTTCCTGTTTGCCGTTTATTTGTGACAATTAGGTCATTAATGTCACCAATAAACGGCAATCAGAAACATCTACCGTATTTGAACGTTTTTAATTATCTACGAGAATTATTATTGGCCTTCAGATCTAGAAATGCAGTAATGAAGATCTGGCAACATCCGGAACTATGATTTATTGTCAAATTAATGTCCAATGCTCAACAATATACGTATCTAGTAACACGTATTGTTAGTCCACGTGTATCATAAAATTTTGTCTACACAATGTAGTGTTTGTCTCATTAATCTAGCTAGGCGAAGTATTTATTTACTTGGATTTTTTACTGGAAAGACAGTTATAGCTTAGTTCAAATCGTTTGCTGATAAAATTATGTGTTTGTTAATTGTGTGGTACTTTTCTGCTTAAGATTTCAGCACCCATATTATAAACAACCGTCCGAAAGTATTTCGAATTCGAGAGGAAAGTTACTGAATGTGTTCTCTAAACGCTATTCGCAAATCCGAAATAGAAAACTTTTGACAGATCTAGACGAATCGAAGACGTCAATTTACAGAAACTCTTCGGAGAGTCCAAGAGCTATTTGCTGTCGGATAGCAAACGATGTAAAAAAAAAATTGAACTGTGAATAGCGTTTCCGAATCAGTTTGGTTCTCAAATCGGTTCGTTTCGTTTGCCGATCAACTTTCTCTTCAGATACGGAAGCAGTTTTATTTGATAACTAATGTTAGTATGCCTCTCTTTTTTTTGCCGTGGGGAAATCCTCATGGACGCACTCCGCCCGGGGTAGGCGGAGCCAGTGTCGGACTCTTACCGACTAAAACCACCACGGTGTTCATTCAACTACCTCAGCCGGGGGCGTGGGAACCCACGTGAGTATTCACACAACCACCCCCTACAGGTCCCGGCCCGCCACAAGCAGGCGAGCCCCTTCTACCTGTGCGGCCTAACGTCGGACGCACCCTCCTCGGTGGCGCACACGGAACACTGAACGCCACCTCACCTCACGGGCCTTTACCAGCTGCGCCAGCTACGCCAGCTGCGCCAACTACGCCAGCTGTGTCAGCTACGCCAACTGTGCTAGCATGCCGCCACGCCAGCATGCCAGTTACGCCAACTGTGGTAGGGTGAAAATGTTGCCATATTCCACTTTGCAGTATAGTATTATATTATCTGTGACTTTGCTGGAACATTCTTATGAGATGCTTTTAATTTTACTATGAAATTAAAGTGTTTAGGTACCTACTATAATAATAGTAGTCTCATAATCTGGCGGGCAAAGTATGTATAATGTAAACATAACAATATACGCATGTTGCGAAACATCACAACTTTACAAGTCGGTGTCAAAAAATTCGCGTTTTCTTTACACAATTTTCATATAATTGGGGGAATGACCCCTGTCGGAAAATATATCGATCGTCACGGTTTACGGTATTAGAGTAAAAGAAGTGGTCACGATATCAACGTCTTTACTTAATTAATTATAACACAAATTGTCCTTTAAACACAGTTATTCGCAATACACTATTACTCGTTACGTGGTATCTCCGCGACTGAAGTCCCACTCCACACCACGTATCTTCCTCCCAACCCCCCTTGTCTAACCTCATACCTATTTTTTGCCACCTATGTTAAATTACATTGTACCAATATTTTGCAACCTAAGCTAAAACACATTGTAAGTACTGAATATCCTTGGAGCGACAACATCCGGCCGTCCTGCATACGCATACGTCCTCGAATGCGTTAGGTCTGGTGCATCAGCTGAGAACAAAAACCATGTTTAAGTTGCACAATAAACAATGTACCCATGTTGTACCCTTAGTTTGTTTTCCCATCGCCGGCAAACAAACAAAGAATAATGACATTATGTTATCTGGGAATACTTTATTCCATCGTCGGCCGGTATCTTCAGATAGACATCTTTACCATCATTGCAATGCACTGAACATCTAAACACACTGTTCCATCAACGGTCAGTTTGTTTAAATGATCACTAGCCTTGAACACATTGACATTAACATTGCATAACATCAATTATATCCTTAGCTGTTCCATCAGCGGTCAGCCATATAACACAAGAATTAATTAAATCATACTTTGCTGTTCCATCGGCGGCCAGCAATATAACAATAATTAACCAAATTCTATCATTTGCTGTTCCATCAGCGGTCAGCCGTGTAGAATTTTACTGGTTTTAATACCATTCCATCTTATGCTGTTCCATCGGCGGCCAGCCATGTATAATTAACCAAATTCTATCATTTGCTGTTCCATCAGCGGTCAGCCGTGTAGAATCTTACTGGTTATAATACTATTCCATCTTATGCTGTTCCATCGGCGGCCAGCCATGTATAATTAACCAAATTCTATCATTTGCTGTTCCATCAGCGGTCAGCCGTGTAGAATCTTACTGGTTATAATACTATTCCATCTTATGCTGTTCCATCGGCGGCCAGCCATGTATCACCTTATTGGTTCAATCTTTTAACCAATAACCACTTCTTTCAGATTTGCAATGCTAAATAGTGTTCGAAGTCTGTGCATCAGACCTCCAAATTAAACCAAAATTACTGATAAGCGTTTTCATGTTACTGATATTTATGAAGTACCTGACAACATCCGAGCACTATCCTGTGTCCGTTACACCACCATATCACCAATGGTTATCCACGGCTTCATGTTTTCCACGCAAGAAACATATCTTCATACTCTTCATAGCGTTTAGATGGATATCTATAGAGAGGATTCTCTGCGCCTCGTATGTCTGCCACTTTATATCTGTCATGGCCTGAAATCTAAAATCTGTATCACCTCAAAAGGGGGCCTTTAGATATCGGTGGCAATTTCGAGCTCTGACCATCATTAGCCTGGCTTGGAATCTTTTTTACTACAAAATCGCCTACTTTAAATTGATAAGCAGCTTTCCCTCTCGCATTAAAATTTTCCTTTTTGTTTTTCATTTTATCATCCACCTACTTTCGAAGTTCCATCACATCAACAGGTTCATTATCTGCGATAACCTTATCAGAATCCATTTGTAATCTGTATCCCAAGAACATTTCCCTAGGGATACTGATGTGGTCTTATTAACAGTGCTATTGATGCCCTGCTGAATGCTATCAATGTGTAGATCCCATTGACTTATAGTCTATGTTTGCACCCATTCTGCGTAGGGCTTCCAAAATTGTCGCATTGTAGCGCTCCACTTGTCCATTGGAGCGTGCATCAAAGAGAATATAATGCGTGCATAGCAGTGGCAATAACATTCTAATGTTTTTTTTTTTTAATCCAATATTTAACAAATTACTTGATGCCTTATTATTTGCTAGATACATTGTCTCGGTACTAACCAGCGACGAGCATATTCTGTTTTACGATATACTTTATTGCCCAATAATTCGTAAGTATTAAATCTCTTCTTATGCGCCTCGGCTTCACCTGACTCTAATATCTCTTTAAAATACAAATACTTGGATCTTGCAACTGTAGACTCTCATTTATGACAGGTGATTTATAACCTGGGTTCCTGCTTAAAGCATCAACATGCTGCATCTGCGTTCCATGTCTGTGTGCTACATAGAATGTAAACTCTTGCGTTTGCAATGCAACACCCATCTACCGATCCGAGATTTATTTACTTTTTTTTTCATAGAATATCTGTCAGCGTTACAATCTGTTACAATTTTAAAAGTTATTCCCAAGAATTAGTGTCTGAACCAACTTCTGCCGTTCTACTGTGACCCCTAACAATTCCAGCTCAAACGAGTGATAACGCTTTTCCTCTGCACTACTTTGATGACTATAAAAAATAAATGGGTTTCTCCCAATTTTTACCAAAACACAGCCTATACTACGCTAGTAGTATAAACAGATGTTAATCTGTTTACATTATAACTGGCAACTTTGGATTAAATATTGTCAGTGAAGCTTCCGACAAAGCCTTCTTTAAGATTTCAACAGCTTGTGCATGACCCCAAAGGTAACTGAACTTTGAAAGCTAAATTTTCCAAGTTTATGATTATACCGTTTTCTTGTAGTACTCATAAAACTATCTGCAAACACTCAACAATTTTCTCTAAAGTCTCAATCAAATCATTCCTATATAATTAATATCGCGTTCACAACGAAGCATTTCTAATACAGTATTCATATAAACTCTTCCACTCTAGTATACATAATCTGTATTCTCCGTGAAATTCCTCCCTATCAGCAATTTACAACTAGACAAAGGGCCTATTATAGAAATGTTACCAAGAACTCAACAGTATCTACTTTAATAAGTACCGAACCTGCCTCGGTATCCTGAGTGCGTAACTCATAGTTAAAGCCAGTCAAAACAACAGCGTTGCTTAATTTTAAAAGTTAAATTTAATTCGTGTACCAAAGTCCTTGTAATCAATAAAGGTGTTCGTTATTAGATAGCAGATATACACAAAGCAGGCGCATACTATTATTTACCTAACACTACTTCCTGCTATCTGCTATAAAATTTTTCTTCTTTTTTTTTAAGAGATTGAGTCGAGACGTAGTTTTTTTTTGTTGCTAGGTTGTGCCATACGATCAAGTATAGAATATAAACCCATTGTAATAAGGTCTATTTTCTAACGCACGTTGCAATTCAAGACTCGGCGGCGTAACTTTTGCTGACATGATATTCATTATCATTCAGCCTGCTATATAGCAAGTCAAGGAGCTACAACGCAGACTGTGGTTCACCTATGCGCTCGTGCTCGCACTCGCACATTGCTGATAATGAATATAATAACGCGCACATACTCGTAGCGTTCCGAGCACGGCGCCGAACCCCGAAAGCGGAATGAGATTTCTAACGAGTGCTGTATGCTATATTATAGCATAAAAAATATTATGCGCTATACATATAGCATGTCGTTACAACGCGTCTTTGATATGTAGCCGTTGTGAACACCTTTAGTAATCAATGAACAATCGCTTCCCATATCAATAAAAGCTTAAGATGTGCTTATCAGTTTCACCTCAGAATCCTTCTCGACCTTTGTACCCGCGCTCGTACTTGGCTTTGAGCGACACGCAAGCTCCAGGTGACCCGGCTTGTTACAAAAATTGCATTTTAAATTACTATTGTTTTGTTTACAATTAAAATGCTTATCCACCTTCACCACAAGTAAAGCACTTTATTCTGGAATCCATAATAGTCGAGTCCCCGCTCGATAAATCCAGTTTCTTTTATACGATAGAAAAAGAGCGGGAAGCATGTTGTTTAGAAACTAGGCTACTAGTATTTTTTTGCACTTGTTGGGACTTAAGTGTCACCAGATGAATACACTTTACTATGCAGAAATGACGCTAAATCATCACAATATCGGAAATTTCCAGCCTCAGCGACCGTGCTTATATTCTTATCCCCAATTAGCCCTACAATTATCGAAATGATATCTTTATCGGAAAACAACAAATTTAATCTATTGATTCGACTTTTTTGCTGGAAATAAAATTCATACAAAGACTGACCTTCAGCAGGAGATGTTTGCATTAAATCCATAAGCATTATATACATGTTACGCTTAGCTTCAAATGTCTCTAGTAAAGTGGACCGCCAGTATCTCCATCGCCACGAAGTCCACCGTGTTTCTGTTTTCAGTAATGAATCATACCAGGTTTTAGCAGTGTTTTTCAATTTATGTAGAGTTTGATACTTAATTTGTTTATCTGACCACCCAAACGAACGGGAATTAGCTTCAACCACGTTAATCCACATCGCTATATCATCGACTAGTGGGTCAAATTCAGGTATAACCGAAGAAAGCATGACATTTTGGTTCACGACTTGGGTTCGACTCCGGCAGCAACGGCGCGAACGCTTTGCATGCTTGTCCCTCGTGCGTCGGTGGCCGCGCTCCGAGCTGCTGTCGGAACCACTTGAGCTGCTGCTGCTTGTCGGGCTTGAAGACGGATCGCGCCCGCGTCCGCGCCTACTACGTGACGAGGAACGCTTCGATCGGCGGCGGCGCCGAGAGCGAGCCATCCTATTTCTTTTATTATTTTTAATCATGTCATCATCAGGCCGAAACGAAGGCATTGCGTTTGATCGATCCCACCTTCTGATATTAGAGTAAAAGAAGTGGTCACGATATCAACGTCTTTACTTAATTAATTATAACACAAATTGTCCTTTAAACACAGTTATTCGCAATACACTATTACTCGTTACGTGGTATCTCCGCGACTGAAGTCCCACTCCACACCACGTATCTTCCTCCCAACCCCCCTTGTCTAACCTCATACCTATTTTTTGCCACCTATGTTAAATTACATTGTACCAATATTTTGCAACCTAAGCTAAAACACATTGTAAGTACTGAATATCCTTGGAGCGACAACAACGGTTTTTATGATGAGTTCATTATATCGGTTTTTTGTGATGACCTTTGGCAATTCATTACTCATAAATAAAAACATGGGGAAACCTCACACTCAATGACAGCTGCACTGTTAGAAATGTCGGGATATAAATACCTACCAAATTTCTGACAGCCCTATTGACTGTACAACCAAATGAAACTTTTCCGTGACTACTGGTAAATTACAGTAATTTACATAATGACATGCTACTGAATATAAAGGGCAACATATCCTTTTTTAACTACATATAGAGAAGCAATTGTAGTGGAATTTCTAAAATGAAAGCCATGATGACTAAGCTATTTATTCCATGAGCTATGTACAGTCGACCGCACATCACTTGAATTACGAAAACCGCCTTTACTGCTAACGAAATAAAGACGCTGTCAAGGTCGAACTGTTACCACTTACGTGCGGTCGACTGTACTCGTTTGGTGAATCAGCTAACATAGTCGAAGGTAAATTTGAAACGACATCAATTTGTCTAGTGAAAGGTCACAAGTTGACAAAACCCTGTTTTGTATTGACGTTAATTGCTGTTTGCTAGTCCTTTTCTAATCTATTTACAAGTACCTTCCCTAGGCTGGTTATACAGCAGACCTTGACCTGGAATTGAATGCTCGAATATTAATTTTCTTAGTAGCTTATGTGCTGTATATTTATGTCGATAAAATGTATTCTATATTTTCTATCCAAATCGGTCTAGTAGTTTTTGCGTGATGCACTGATGCTCGAACAAAAAAACAGACAATTAGGTACATTTCATAATAGTTAGGATGTGTAGATTATGCTATTTTCACTGACATTTTTTTAAACCGATTTAGCTGATTAGTTACTTAGGACGTCAATTAAGATGCTCGAAAGTAACCTATTAATTTTTTAGTAGTTGTAAGCGCGACTGCTGAGCCTGGGTTCAATTCCCAGGTCGGGCAAAGTGTTATTGGATTTTCTTATTAGGAAATTATCAGTAGCAGCCCGGAGTCTGTATTTGTGCCCAGTTAATGGCAAGTCTTCGTCTTCGACGACCTAGCCTACTTGTACTGTCAAAGGTAAGAACAAACTACGCAAAAAAAGTATTACCTATGAAGGAGCATAGCATAATAAATTGTCATCCAGTATAAATAATGTGAGCTCATTTAGTGGTTTTAAGTCTCAACTGTCTCAATATATAATAGAACATTTTTCACCTTCCTATTGAGGCTATGAAACTATTGACTGAGTGTTCGGCGACCATTAGAATAAGTTTACTAAAATGTTAAAACTGTTTTCATGTAAGTGGCATATTTTGTCTTTTTGAAAATAAATTTATTTAAACCGATCCACCAATACTACCACAACTTGTACAAAACAACGTACTCGCATTACCATAGCCTTCAATAAAACTGTTTATAATACATCGACCTCTTATCGCGTACAAGTTCAGAGACGCGAAGGCCGGCGCGCGGCGCGAATATAACAGGTTATACGCGTGGCGTATGGACTGGTTTACTATAACGACTTGTATTCGCAATAAAGAAACTGGCCTAAGGCCACATATTGAACCCAACCAACCGAGAGCTTCAGGGCGCGTTTACGTCTTTTGTTCGCAAATGCTTCTTAGGACCAATATGTTGTACTTACTGCTTTCACTTTTTAGGGTTCCGTACCCAAAAGACGCCAACGAGACTCTATTCACGGCAAAGTGGCATGCGCAATAATAAACCATTCCTATACTTGTAAAATCCGCTGGATGCGGAAAACGCAGGACCGGTCGTTGTGGCGATGCTTGGCGGAGGCCAATGTCCAGCAGTGGATGTCTTTCAGCTGAAATGATGATGATGGTGATGATTCTTGTAAAATACTCGTACAAAATATCGATATCGATAGCGACATAGCCCGAAGAATTGCCAAACTTATGTGGCAGTGGGCGGAGCACATTGCTCGCAGAACGGATGGCTGATGGGGCCGTGTGGCAAAAAGGCGCAGCGTGGGTAGGCCCCCCACAAGGTGTACCGACGACCTCGTGAAGCTCGCAGGAATCCGCTGGATGCGGAAAGCGCAGGACCGGTCTTTGTGGCGATGCTTGGGGATGCCCATGTCCAGCAGTGGACGTGGTGTTGTAATTTTAGGAGACAGTTGGGGGAGGCGCGTGTAGTAATAGATTTGGAGCCCCTGGTCTACAGGAATTTCATTGTAAAAGTCACTTAGCAATATCTATCCTGGCAAGTCGCCAGAAAAATATTGGGATGAAGTTATTGACATACATATTACACGACTAACGTACCTACTCATATTCAGTTAAATGGTTCACCCACTTGACGATAATTAACGCTTTTTACTATTTTAAATGTCGCTTTCTCAGAATTTGCTATTACAAATGACTGAGTCACAAAACATGTCGAAAAAAATATCTAATATGCTTTCCTAGTTTCTGTGACATAGAACTCTAAGGGTATATTACATGCGGTAGAAATAATCTTCAATAATTTATGAAATGGCTTTTTTGTGACAAGCCCGCCACACTTTCTATTTATTTATAATTTATGTACACACAAAAACATATGAAAGGAGACAGCATTAAAATTATTTAGTACAAAGGTGATTTCAAAGACATTTCTACCAGCAGACCTGCGAGTGGAGAAATAAGTAAGAAAAATAGACAATAGTGTGTCAAAAAGATAAGAAACTTAAAATTAATTCTAATAAAGCAATAGATACTTAAATAAATACGTATAAATTATATAGGTATAGGTAAATATGATATAAATATTATACAATAACAAATTAGGAGGAAAGGTAATGCTCTTTAACACGTCTTTTGAAAACAGATATAGATTGAGAATTCCATTGAATTTGTTAGATGGGAGTGAGTTCCATAATCTTACTGCATGCACTGAGAAGGCATTCCTAATGAAAAAACCCAATAACACTTTGCCCGACCCGGGAATCGAACCCAGGACGCCACGCTCAGCAGTCGCGCTTGCAACCATTAGACCAACGAGGCAGCCAACGAAATTAATCAGAAAGTAAACTAGGAGAAGGAAATTAAAAGGCCAGTGGATGCAAAACATGGCGAAATGGTACTCCATTTCGCCATGTTTTGCATCCACTGGACTGGAGTAGTCGGAAAAAAGCAACATCCCGAATGTTAGGTATGCTACTTAATGGAATAAAGGTATGCTATCAAGCAGGTGGAACAACTGATATTATTCTAATATTTAGGCAACAGCCTGGCGGCTAGGCCTTAGCCTATTGCAGTTGTTATGGGCAAAGGTAAAAAGTAAATAAAATAGGAAGAGAAGGAAATTAGAAATTAGGTTAGAGTCTTTCTTTACAAAGGCCAGTGGATGCAAAAAATGGCGAAATGGAGTAGACTGGAGTGGTTAGAAAAAGGCAAAAATCGGGAGTTAGGGTATGCTATCAAGCAGGTGGAAAAACTGATATTCTAATATTTATTATAGATGCGAAACTTTGTGAAGATGTTTGATACTTAATCACATAACGGCTGAATGGATTTGGATTAAACTTAGCACAAGATAGCCTTACGGTCAAAATTAATATCCAATCTATCCACGATTTGGCCTACAAGAGATAGAAATCTGACATATTTTGTATGGAGCTTATGTCAAATTCCTATCTCTAGTAGGGCAAATCGTGGATAGATTGGATATTAATTTTGGCCGTTAAGCGGGTTGCAGACCAAGAGCTAAGCAAAGTTGGTTTAGCTTAGCTCTGCATAGCTGAGGTAATTTTTCATACTTGTGTGCAGACCTCAAACTATCCTTTTTTTCGTTTTGTGACGGATATAATGTCTATCGCATGTCACACCACCCGGGGAGGTGGTGTGGGTATGTGGGACTCGCACCCACTAAAAACTCCGCCGTGTGCCTACTCTCGCCTTGAGTGGATGGGCCACGAGAACTGCATTGCATGGCATTCGCGACCCATCCAGGGCACACTTGGGACATCACCGCAGCTCGAGGGCCGTGCAATGCGGATGATAGACTCCCCAATCTATCACCCGCTGGCCTTAGGGCGGCATCAGGTCGCCGTAAAGCCGCCTGCGCCGCCCCGTGACCCGTCCTCCTGCGGCGGATCGGATCAGCCAGGGAGTCTTCCTCCCTGACCCGCTCCGCTCCACCGCAAACTATTCTAGCTTAGTTTCGTCGTAGCTTAGCTCTTTGTCTGCAACCCGCTTTAAACCCGGAAAAGCATGGATCAGCTACTATTAAATAACGTCGCACGCGTTTTATATCAGTCCGGTGTGTAACAATCTTTATTTTATAACTGATTGCTTTTTACTTTTTGTTGCTCAATAAAATCTTTCGATAAAAATGTTAACAAAAAACAGTATTCAGACATTAATAAATTATATTCCTTGAATACAAAGCTTGATAAATGAACTCCTGACGTATATCTACCTGTGAATAATATCCAATAATGGTTCTATTTATACATATTTTATGTACATTGAAAATTTATTTTTGTTTGTTGTATGAATATAAAAGGTATTCAG
Organism: Asteroscopus sphinx; assembly: GCA_949699075.1. Taxonomy (NCBI): domain Eukaryota; kingdom Metazoa; phylum Arthropoda; class Insecta; order Lepidoptera; family Noctuidae; genus Asteroscopus; species Asteroscopus sphinx. The sequence goes on along the minus strand of OX453023.1, from coordinate 2,302,450 downwards.
TGGTTCGTTGAATATAGACTTTACAAAAATTTACAAATAACGATATTAAAGATACAGGTACTAGGGTACTAGGTATTACAACGACTCTTTGACCGCTGTTTAGGATTGAGCCTTGGCATACCATAGGATATAGAGGCAGATTTTATTCTGACAGCCAGATACTGGTTTGTACCATGTTATTGAATTAATAAGTACACACGGCTACACATCAAGCTGTACTAAACCAGTAAAGGCTGACCTCGCGTTGTAAGAAAAACCTATACAATGCGAGATCAGCTTATACTGGAAATGTACAGCTTGATGTGTAGCCGTGTGTACAAGAGGTAAAGAACGTAAGCACTTTTTACAATAAAAAAAAAGTTCTACGTCAGTATACGTTTTTTGGTTTTTGTCCTTGAAATTTTGACCAATTTGAAGAAAAACAAAAATATTTTTTTCGATAACTTGTTATTTGTTTCTTTTAGCAATTATATTTAGTTTGCTAACTTAGTTCGCAATGACTGACTGTTTTTAGAGATTTTTAAATTATTATTAATTAAATTAAAATCATCTTTATTCGAGCAAATTAAACCCATATACAACAAAAACAAACAAGGTAATTATAAATAAAAGTCACATTTAAAAGCAATAATAATCTAGTTACAAATTAATAATTAAAACAATGTCAAATAATTCCAAATCAATGTCAACCAATAAAACAATAAAATTAAAATTAAATCAAAGAAATAAAATTTAAATATAAATATATCACAATTATTAGAGCTTTCTCTGTGGCAGTTGTACTTCGATGTGCCTGTCGCAACAATGCCTTATTATGTGGCAGTTGAGCCTATCCGCGATCATTATAAAGTAGGAGAATCAGGACATCGGTTTCCGGGATATGTATGAAAATAGTGGTTTGTCCACTGGTGAACCACATTTTGCCATGGAAATGTTCATGTATAGTTCATAAGTAATTTTCTATGAAGACTTAATAATAATATGAAGTAGTATTTACCCTTGGCAGATTCACAGGTAACTTTTTATATTAATTACAACATAGTGAGAAAAAAGTTGGTTCTACATAATTAGTATGTATCAATTTTAATAAAAACTAATATAAAAAATGTTTATAAAAAGTTAAGTATATTTTTGTTTTGCAGAAAACTATCATCAGAACTACACATCGCTGCTTGGCGTGAATAAAGACACAACTCTAATTTTTTTTCAACATTTTAATAAGTACATTAAACGATTGGGTATTTTTTCATTAAGAAATTCTCAGTAGCAGCCCGGAGTCTGGATTTGTGCCCGGTCAATGGCAATAGGCTCGCCCCCTATTACATAGGACTATAACATAACTGGCGATATGTGGGTGTACTATTACACGTCTGCCTACCCCTTCGGGGAAATACAGGCGTGATGTTATGTTATGTTGTTATGTTATGTACATTAAACGAACGATCACATGATTCTATTCGTTATTTGTACATATTTAAATTTTGAAAAATAATTGTGTTGTGTTTCTTCGACATTGTGTTGGCAGTTTCAGCTTATTTGGATAAAAGGAACTTGCCGAATTTGTACACAGAAACAAGACAGTAAAAACATTAATTAATTTTTTTTTACCTTTTTTGCTACATATCTCAAACAATAATAACGTCTACCTCATTATAGTTTTTCTCAGTTTTTCTATACAGTGAGATAAAACCGTGATTTTATACATGTATGTACGTTTAATCATGGTATCTCTAGTATCTATAGTCTCTTCCCGTGACAGCTAGGTCACGTGATTGCCTCCGTACTACGTCATCGGCCGTGGAGCCAATAGCGGGCTGTTAGCGTGACACTTGTCAGTTTGATGTGCTGCCACTTTGGGAAAATAAATTACCCGAGCAAAATGCATTTTTTCATTTACTTTCTTCTATAAAGAATCACTTTTTAACTAGTAATTTAATATAGTTTCCTTTATTAACTAATTAGATGAATAACACGAGATAACAAATAGTTAGGCTAGTTAGGAATTTATTTTATATTCATTATGAACAAAAATCTCCTTAAGTATATTGAAGATGTCAATCAATGGCAGCACTGATCGTGACGTAGCTTGGAGGCATCGCGCTGTCATTGCGGGAAGAGAATACCTGGTGAAACATCTTATTATACCATGCGTTTAATAACACGTTACAAGCGTGAAGTTATGAGCATGCATGATCGCTACGATGCGCTGTCACCTCCGTGGCATGGTGCGGAGAATTGATTACTATACGACTGCCTGATTCATTGTGATTAAGGATAGTGTATGTTCTTACATATTATTGTTACTTAAATACATAAATAAAAAAATAGGTACTAGTGTGAAGCATGTAAATCAGGTCACCTCCGTGGTCTAAATCCAAGCGGAGTCCCCATACAAAAAACCTTGCAAAAAAATATTTTTGTTCTAGCTCTATTTTAAAAACGATAATACATTTGAGCGTTTAGCATGGGCGGATTGTAGTTCCTACTAAGTTAAACAATAAAAATATGGTAATTAGGACATTTCTGTCGAAACTGGAACCCTTAGTGCGCGAGTTCAACTAGCACGTGGCCAGTTTTGTTTTAATTGCATGCTTATTCTTATTAAAATCACAAAAAAAAAATCTTTTAAGTAGGTAATCTTTTGATTTCGTTTACGCAAACTACATACACAAATAGATCAAAACACAACACCAGTTGGCAATGTCTCTATATTTATATGAATAGCTATTTATATGTATATCAAATTATATCAGATGCAATGGACCGTGAAGCGGCTGACATAATAGTTATGTCACCGTGAACTTCAATCCAAGGTTATGCAAATATAAAATGCAAACAGCTCCCCGATTCCGAATTTTCCTCAGAAACTATTCATAAAATTCTGCATAAAATCTATACATATAAAAGGCTTTGTCCTGAATGACTGACTGACGGATCAACGCACAGCCTAAACCGCTGATCGTAGAGACCTGAAACTTGGAGGGTGTGTTCGTTGTATGACGTAGGCATCCGATAAGAAAGGATTTTCCGAAATTCTACCCCTAAGGGGGTGAAAAGGGAGGGCAAAGTTTGTATGGGACAACGTGATTCCTTCGTCCAAGCTACTTCAAATTTTGCATAAACCTTTTTTAACAGAATTGATGGAAGACGTGTTTCGTATTTTATTGAAATACATCCCCTAACGGGGTTAAAAAGCTGAAAGCTGATGACTAGACTTTGCATGGAAGTGGATGAAAGTGGATGGAGGTGGAATGGGGTGGAAGGAGGGGAAAGTGGTGGATGGGGGTGGATGGAAGTGCATGGAGGTGGAAGGAGGAGAAAGGACGTGGAAGGTGGTGGATGGAGGTGGATGAAGGTGGAATGTGGTGGAAGGAGGTAGAAGGAGGTGGATAGAGGTGGAAGGAGGTGGAATGAGATGGAAGGAGGAAGTTTAGACAGGTTTAGACATAATGCGGGGCAACAATAGGGCAAGCTTCATTTTATGTTAATTATTAATGATGGCACCCAGTGCATACGTGACGTGTTTGAGAACCAAAGACAATAGCGCGAGGCCTGACAACATGCGGCAGGCCTATGGGTTTTGTCACTCGGAGATACAGCTTGGCTACCTGCACGTTCCTAACCAAAAAGCAGGTCATTAATTGCATTATTTCAATTAGATTAGATTTCCGCATCCACGCGTGCGAAGGAAAGAAGGAAGGAAAATATGCGTTTTGTCTAAACAGTAACGTATCTGCTTACCGATTCAGAATTTTTCCTCGATAAACAGTTTTCGACCGATTCGGTTTGTTATCTCTTTTTCTATCGTTACGTGAATCCTAGACGACGACGACGTCTGTGTGGTCTGGTAGTTCGAGTATCGGACTGCTGATCACGAGCTCGTGGGTTCGATTCCCACAGGACACAAATATTTGTGTGATGAACATAAGTGTTTGTGTTGGTCTGGGAGTTGCTTATTTATTTACTTATCTTCATGTCTCAGTTTGGCGAACCCGACTTGCAGTACCATTTACAGACAGCCTAGGCGGAAGATGGTGGTATTGCAGTTGTTGTGGGCAAAGAGATGGGTCTTTAGTACGTTTCGCCATCCATAAAAAACATCTATGCAACAAGTTTATAAATCCAGCAGTTTATTTAGGCTGTATGTTATCTAACCATCAATCGCAGCACTATTTTATACAATATCTCAATATATTCAGGACTTAACGAATTCAATTATTTTAAATGCTTCAGGCAAAAATGTGTTAGAGAGTTTGTTGCGCCGCTTCTTCTTTCCAGCTTGACTAGGAATTGGTGAAGGACGGGCGTTTTTGTGGACTGTCTTTTTTAGGGTTCCGTAGTCCTACAAGGAACCCTTATAGTTTCGTCATGTCCGTCCGTCTGTCCGTCTATCCGTCTGTCCTAATCCATTACAGCTTAATAACTTCTACAGTTATAAACATAAGTAAATGAAATTTTGTTAAAAAATTATTTAGATACAGATCTCAATTTTAAAAGAATAAAAAATCTTGGTAACGTATTTTAGGGGTGGCGCCCATACATGTGAAATGAGGATGAAAATTTGTTTTTCGCTGCACCCCCTCGTGTGGGGTATCATTGAATAGGTCTACTAAAATGAAGGTAATGTTTGGTACATCACTTTTTCATCATGTGTACCATCTGCGAAATATAGCCCACCAAAGTGGCTTACAATGTGTCCCCCCCCCCTGCCATTTCCAAATTATGCAACGTAGAAACTTGTAATCTTCTACGTTGATAGACTTTTATAAAAACTCTCTTAAAATTATTTCGAGTATAATGTGATTATAAATTTTTGATTTATAGTGAGAAAACTGAAAAATACTTAAGACGTCCTAGTTCATAGGTCATTGACCGTAGATAAAAATGATCTTAGCAAATAATGCTCCCTTAGTTACTTTCTATTTAAACACAAAGTTTCTTTTCGTCATTTTTCACAAAAAGAAACCTTGTGTTATATTGATAACACAAAGTAACAGCGCCACCTAGCGCTAAATTTAAGAAGTGTGTCATATATTGATATTTGCAAAAACTAAAATAGCAATGATTAATATTCGATTTGATTCGTTTGTAATTAGACCTACTTATGGACCCCTATAATACTGAGCATGGCCCGACAGGCTCTTGGCCGGTTTTTTATGGACTGGCTGGCTGGCTACATTGAATAAACGCTATTTTAAATTTGAAATAGTTTCACATTAGTTTTTACCGAAGAGCTAGTTAGAGGTACTATCAGCAAACTTACCGATGAACACCACTAAGGCGAAAATCGCTTGCGCTCAGTGTTCGACGGCAGCCGTGAGTGCTTTTAATGTAGCAGGATTCGTTCAAGGGACTTTGTCGACAAAATGTACAACCGGGAAGGATTGTGACTACATCTACATCTTGTGAATATACTAGAGATAGACAGAGCTAGCTTAGCGCCATTTCATTGGCATAATACCAATCTTTTACTAGTACCAAAGTAGGTAGTGTCTATATTTCTCGACTTGGGTATTGTATCTATAATATCAAGGTCTGTGCAGCCATGCGTCGCATGTTCACTGAACTGTGGGTGGGAAATAGGCCTTATTGACTTCCACATGGCACATCAAATAGTTTTGAAATTTTTTCTTCTAGCAGTACCAACTGTGGGCCAACAGTTACCCGTTACCCGCAAGCTTTACCATATCGGTCATTTGGTGGAAGATTACTACAAGTATTTAATAATTGCATTTACGCCTATGTTCTACCAAATAGGCGATGTCTACTCTGCTAGTAGTCCATCGCCCTTAACTTGGCTCTCTGATTCGTGCACAGGCAAGCAAGAACCTTTCTTTGCCAACAGTTATGGGTCTTCCAAAAATGCATTGGTGTTTGCAATATTTTAAAACACACAAGAAATACAAGAATGTATACCCGCGGCACGTTATGACGTTTTTGAGATTGTCCAACAGTGTTGTGACACATTTCAAATTATTAGCGATTGGGACCAGGTTTATTACTTTGACCAACTCCAACTAGCTAGGTATTATGAATAATATCTACATAATGTTAATAATTTATCAAATTATTCAATAAACATAACGTCTAGCTATTTTGTTTAATCGCTATTTAATCACTATTATTTAATTTATTAATAATTTTGTCGCTATTTAATGACTACCTCGTTGGTCTAGTGGTTGCAAGCGCGACTGCTGAGCGTGGGGTCCAAAAAACCCAATAACACTGCCCGACCCGGGAATCGACCCGGGTCGGGCAGTGTTATTGGGTTTTTTCATTAGGAAATTCTCAGTAGCAGCCCGGAGTCTGGATTTGTGCCCGGTCAATGGCAATAGGCTCGCCCCCTATTACATGGGACTATAACATAACTGGCGAAATGTGGGTGTACTTAATACACCTCTGCCTACCCCTTCGGGGAAATACAGGCGTGATGTTATGTTGTTATGTGCTATTTAATCAAATTTTCTGTGACATACATAAAAAAACAGTAGAAATAAATAGAATTTCAATTTGAATAACAGATTCGAAATTCGAAAAATTATATTGCTGTAGCAGTGCATCACTATTGACAATAAAGTACGGCAATTGTTCCTTCATAAGTAGCTATAAATAATTACGGATCTTCATGAGCAGGCAAACGTCAAAAACACACAGGTGCCGCACCATTAAATTGTTACGGCGCGGGCGATTGAAATCTCAAACTTGTTTCGATTAAATCGTCTACACTACAATTTTCCATACAGATGTTACTTTTATAGTATCGTGACGAGCATAAAATATTTTTATATTATTAGTTAACATAAAACAAGCATGACAATCACTGTTATTTCATGCCATAAGTAAATATAGGGTTGTCCGTACTTAGTTTATTTCTCAGATAAAGTTGTAGCAAGACAGAGCCCTAATTCTCGCGTTATAGAGATTCAATTCAATGAGATAAATGTCTAATTCGAGATAATCTCTACGAAAAATGTCGCCGGTAATGTCAACTGCTTTGAACCATTCTTTGTATTTAGAGCGCCAGGCGTACTATCTCTAACGTGACATTCTGAGAATACGATTTTTTTTTTTCAATCGCCATTCGCCGTCTTGTTTCGACATAATGTCGGGTTCGAGATAATGACTACGACGCGAGAATCACCCCCCAGAAACTGTATGATATTTCATTTAGTCATGTCGCTGCCATGCAGACACCTCGAGTCATCTCCCATACGATTTCATACATTACAACGTCACCTGTAGCAACGCGACGCGCTGCGCTGTGATGTATCATGTTTTTAACAGATAAACAAGTGTATCATGCGTATTACAATCATATCAACGAACGCTAACGGCCCAGCAGATACGTATCATATCGTATCACATAATCGTACGAGTTGTAGTCCTATCATATCTAATCCTAGCGGTGATTTGATTTTGTAACTCTTAACTGATTACGATAGGAGATAATTATATTTTTGATTCTGTGTGATGGAAATATTTCAATTGTAAACAGGAAATAATAGGTCTGGACAAGAGACGTTTAGATTTTTTATTCATTTTGACTCGTTCAAACAACAAATTTATTTTGATATAATAGGTGTGGTGGTATTTTTTACTGAACTGAGCAATTTGGTGCAGCCGTGGGGCACACAATTATACTTTTAGGAGTTGTATTATAGATAATAAAATTGTATATTATTGTTATTGTGTGCCTCTGAACAGTCAGAAAAATGGTTTATTGACCACAGAGTCAATAAACCATTTTTCTTTTTTTATTTGTATGTAAGTAATATGCTATAAACTAAGACTTAAAACTGTTACTGTTCTAAAACTGCATTTTAATGGACAAAGAGTATTTCAAAATATATAAATTGTGGAAAGAAAAAATCGCTCACGAGCAGGATTCGAACCTGCGACTCCTGGCTCAGTACGCCAGTGTTTTAGCTACCGTGAACACTGCTCGTGGTATCGAAATTATCCTCCACTATATGTCTTTGGGTGACGTCAGCGATATCTTATTAAGAAACATTGTTCCTTAACCGACTCGACTAACTTTACAGTTAAATCAAAGTCGTATAGATATGCCTACCCTTACTAATTATTTTATTATTTTAACGCATTTTACGCATGCGAAACGAATTCTAAAGATATAAAATGTGGGAAAAAAAAAAAAAAAAAACGTCACCCAAAGACGTATAGTGGAGGATAATTTCGATGCCACGAGCAGTGTTCACGGTAGCTTAGTGGCTAAAGCACTGGCGTACTGAGCCAGGAGTCGCAGGTTCGAATCCTGCTCGTGAGCGATTTTTTCTTTCCACAATTTATATCTTTAGAATTCGTTTCGCATGCGTAAAATGCGTTAAAATAATAAAATAAAGAGTATTTCTTCATTCAAGGTTTTCACAATAGCTTTGGTTATTCGTCAGGTTAATATTAAGTATTAGTTTTCAAATTACTCCTAAATTTGTATCACTGCCACCACGAACAAAATTGCATAAAGTTTATCAGCGGTCGTGAACCATGATAGCGAATACAATACCTACCAGTTTTTATCTAAGTTATCACAAAAACCTAATTTTGGTCACGTTTGATATCATGCGGAATATCATAACATAACATCACGCCTGTATTTCCCCGAAGGGGTAGGCAGAGGTGTATAGTACACCCACATTTCGCCAGTTATGTTATAAGTCCCATGTAATAGGGGGCGAGCCTATTGCCATTAACCGGGCACAAATCCAGACTCCGGGCTGCTACTGAGAATTTCCTAATGAAAAAACCCAATAACACTTTGCCCGACCCGGGAATCGAACCCAAGACCCCACGCTCAGCAGTCGCGCTTGCGACCACTAGACCAACGAGGCATATCAATATCAATAGAATATCAATATCTCCATTATTATATTTAAAATTTTCAACACATTTTTGTTATGTGAATATGATTGTTTATTTTAGTTCTGAACGCGGTTTATTTATGGACATACTTAGTTTGCTGAAATCTTTGGGAATAAATGAAAATATTGCCAAGGCACTTAATGCTATGGGCCGGTTAAAATATGAACTAATTCGCTACTACACACTGCCTGTAATTGATTTATTGTTGATTTTCCAGATTATCCACACATTCAAAATAAAGAGTATACGGCTTCGATACTTCTATGGATCAGCCTTATTAAGTACCACTGCATAACTTACCTACGTACCTAAGTAAAAACTATTTTATTCCGAATTTACTTTGAATAAGAACCAAATTTTTATAATTAATTTGCCACTAAACCATAAAAGTAAAACTCACCAGCAGAGGAATGGGGTTCTGGCTTCTGCCCTCCAGTCCTTCGGCCAGCTCCATGAGGTCTGTCTCGTACAAACTCTGTCCGCGCGGCAAGTTTGATAGTCTGAAACATGTTAAACTGGTAAATAACTTGCGAATCGGCAACCGCAACGTAGAGCTGTAAATTTCGCTTTGCGTTTCCAAATCCGTACGGTTCTGAAATCGTTTTTTCTTAATAAAACAAGTTAAAAAAATGTGTTGTGTGTACATAAATAAATAAATAAGTTTAACATAACATAACATCACGCCTGTATTTCCCCGAAGGGGTAGGCAGAGGTGTATAGTATACACCCACATTTCGCCAGTTATGTTATAGTCCCATGTAATAGGGGCGAGCCTATTGCCATTAACCGGGCACAAATCCAGACTCCGGGCTGCTACTGAGAATTTCTTAAAGAAAAAACCCAATAACACTTTGCCCGACCCGGGAATCGAACCCAGGAACCCACGCTCAGCAGTCGCGCTTGCAACCACTAGTCTAGTTGGTGCCTCGTTGGTCTAGTGACTAGACCAACGAGGCAGTCATTAAATAGCGACAAAATTAATAATACATTAATTAATAGTGATTAAATAGCCAGGTGGACCGACGACCTAAAGAACGTGGCTGACCCCACGATCAGCAGTCGCGCTTGCGACCACTAGACCAACGAGGCAGTTAAAAAAAAAAAAAAAAAATAAGTTATATGGTGGTTGTTGTTGTTCGAGGCAGTTATAATAGTAGTTTATGAAACTGTTGCATAACAGGGGTTATTAAAATACGAGTGTGAGTTTAAAAACCGAGCCACAGGCGAGGTTTTTAATAGTATCACACGAGTGTTTTAATACCTAGTTATGACAGTTTCATACACTATTTTATCTAAACTCATACAATTTTAAATAAAATACCAAAGTCAAAATCTTGGTAACATTGTCGTAGTTTTGCTTGATTTTTCTGGTAAAAGATTGTTCGTCATTTACGTTGCTGCATCTAGAAATTCAGGCGGGGTCATATTCTCCACAGTTCAGTATCACTGCTGTAGTCAGATATTTATGCCCAGAATAAAACTTTAGACATACAAAACCATAATAATAATGTAAAAAATAACAATAAATTTACAAGTAACGATGACCAAATCCAGTAGGCCGTGGCGCGCGGCCGCGCACGCGCTCTGGCGCGCGCCTACACAGATAATAAAATATAGTCTGGCGAAAACATTATAATCGGAACTCATTTTCTATCCTTGTCAGGATTCCGTCAATCTCTGTTTTATCATACAAAAAATATGCCTGTAAACACTTAAATATAATTAAAAGCAATATGACAATCCAAAGTTCTGCCAAAAACGCGATTTTAAACGATAAAAATTTTCAATGTATAACTAGTGGCGCCACCCTGAATTTTGTGCACTCATTGGTGCCAAACTGCGACTGCTAAAAAAAAAGGTTTGAAAACTCCTTCGTTGGGTCGAAGTGGCATTAAAAACTCCTTAGTTGGGCTGAAGTGTGCGGTTATGGTAAAAAAAAAAAATTACCGCATTGTTTTGTTCAGCAAACTGTATCGTAATGAAACTTTTTAAATTCATTACAGGTGCATGTGCGTAAAGTATGTCATTATGACATTACTTTCGAGTTCATAATTCGAATTTTACGATACGAGTGTAGATAAATAAGTTTAACCGGATTAAATCGTATATTATTATCAAAATTCGAACGTTTGTAACACCGCTGATCTGATGATGGAGCCGGAAGGTGGTCACAGGATCTCTGCTGCAGCTACCGTTGACACACCGAGTTTGGGTTGCAGTACCAAATCCGTGTCTTACAAAAGCTTGTTTTGAAAAATAGATTTTTCAAAACGCAAAGTGCGTGCGAGTTGCAGTGGTCGAGCTGAGGACGCATTTTTGGCATGTTATTGTTTATCGTTGAAAATTTCACGTTGTATTTGATATTATTTTGGTTTAGTTATTTCTTTAAAGTAATTTAATGATCTTCGTTGATTGTTTGTTGGCGCCGAATCAAAATAAGTTATTTACATTAGTTAGAAGAATAGTATTTAAGACTAAAAAGCTTCATTTTATTTTTCGCTTTTCAGTTTCTTTTTTCGTCGGTTAGATTTTTTGTTAAAAAGTTTTTATTTTTAACTTTTTTGTGGCTGAAAATCTACTAATTACTAACTACGAACTACATTTATGTGTGCCAAGTTTCAACAAAATCAGTAAACAGGTAAGATTTCAGTGGGTGAACAAACACTCAATACAATACAATACAAATCCTCTTTATTGCACAACAAGATTATATTAATTTCTTAAACAACTACTTATGCGCTAGTGTACAACTGGCGGTCTTATCGCTCCACGGCGATCTCTTCCAGACAACCATTGAATGGACTGGAATGTCATGGAAGAGACAAAGGGTAGTTACCGGTGCACTTAAATTATATCGGAAATTTAAACTAAACTAACTTAACTAGTAAAAAAAAAAAAAATATAAAAAAAAATTATCCCAAAATATACATACATGTATTATCCTCAACACTAAAAACACTCATACCCTGTTTTCCTACCCTTAGGAGTGGATTTTGATTTTCAAATTTAAATGGGACCAACTTAGAGATATACCCTATCGTCCCTATCCATAAAAAGAAGAATCATCAAAGCGGACTACTCTGTAAAAAGTTATCCGTGGTCATAAATATAAAAAAAAACAAATATACGCGTCGAATTGAGAACCTCCTCCTTTTTTTCGTCGGTTAAAAAAGAAAGTAATAAACGCACACGTAAGACTATCCATCTTCATGTCTCAGTTTGGCGAACCGACTTGCGATACCATTTAGACTTACGGCCAAAATTAATATCCAATTTATCCACGATTTGGCCTAGTAGAGATAGAAATTTGACATATTTTGTATGGAGCTTATGTCAAATTCCTATCTCTAGTAGGGCAAATCATGGATAGATTGGATATTAATTTTGGCCGTTAGACAACAGCCTAGGTGGTATTTCAGTTGTTATGGGCAAAGGTAACTGCTTAACATCAGGTGGGCCTTTCGTTCTGCCATCCTATACTATACATGTGTTGTGTTGTTTGTTCTGTATGTTATCTATTATAAAATGTGTTGTGTGTACATAAATAAATAAATAAAAATAAATAAATACATGCTGAAATTTGAATCGCTTAATTCGCGAAAAGGGGTCACTGTACTCATGTATAAAAAAAAACACGTCTGTGAAAACTTGATCATGTTGACACGGAAATGACTCATAAAATAGGAAATTACCTGGCTCTAAGCATCTCATCAATGGGCAGGTCATCTGGTAGCTCTTTGAGGTAGGGCACGTTGCCGGCCAGCATGAACGACGTGACCATCCCGCTCGGTCCATTGCCTGCAGAAAATAATATAAAAGTTTGAAAAATTGTTCATATAGGGCAATTACCTTGCTTTAATGGTACTTTCCCTCTAGTGGCCGCCTTTTAGTTCCAGCCTATAAGCCGATAGATTACGTCAATAGATGGTTTACCACATCCTCTGTGCCATATTAAGTTATTGTATAAAAGTTGGCACACGTCCAATAAATTATTGAAAGTCATTAGGTGTCAATTTTATTACTGGCACGCCGGCGCCGCCGCGCCGATGCACTTATGTTCGCTTGGCGTACGACGCTAACACCTAACTTATGTTACAAAATCGGCCAAGTGCGAGTCGGACTCGCGCACTAAGGGTTCCGTTCAACCCATCTACCTGATACCGCATATAGAAACTGATTTAATTTATGAGAGTTCACCAAACGTGCAGCATTGCCCGTTGATGTATTTCATATTTGCATCTCTTTCTTAACCAAGTAATACCACAGATGTCTGTTTTGGTCTTATTTTTAATAATTAACTTACTGCAATTGGTAAATTATAAATAAGCACCGAAGATCGTTCTCACGATAAGGTAATTCTTTTCGGATTAAAAGATAAACTTAACTTTGCAGCGGAAAAAATAGATAGTAGAATCTGGTTGTATGATTTTTTATTTTTTTCCATTGTGCTATCTGTTTTGTGGTTATACTATGCTGTAAATGATCTGAGCAAGCCAAAATTAATAGCTTTCTTTCTTTCTGTCCTTTAAAAAAATGTTCTCCTATACGTCGGTTTACAACACGGTCGATTCTTCAAATGCAAATGTAAGTTTGTAAACTCAAAAAATATTTTTTTCCTGTGATGTAACCACAAATTCATGATTTTCGGATGTTTTCCTTTAATTGTGCTGTGAGACCTTGCTTCATGGCTAATTTCATGATTCTAGGTCAACAGGTACCCCTGTAGGTTTTGATGAGTGAGTTTCGAGTATTAAAATATGAGACATAAATGGCGGTATCCTTTGACTGCGACTTAGAAGCTTATTTTTAAGCTATTGCATAGTGTAGCGTTAATCCGCTACGGATAAAAACTTTTTGCATTTTTTATTACTACCTTTTTTTGTAAATTATTTATAAAAAATTCACTTTGCGTGTCATTTTTGAACTTCGATTTCGTAAATTTCTATCGTCAATTTTTTATTTTCAAAGCGCGTCATTGCAGATTTGGTAGCCATCGGAACTGGTTTTCTTCTTGTGTTCGTTCATTTACACCAAAATTTTGCTTATGTGATCATAATTGTCCGGTTTTACGCCGTTGTTTGGTTATCCAGTCGGCTACATTTTATATTTGTAAAAAGGTGTCGATGTTATTTTGTTCTCTCCTGTTATTTTGGTATGTATTTCATATTTTTTTCTGTTATTTAATCCCATTTACTAATTATTCATTCTCCCAATAATTCAAAAGATTCTGCTTGTGTCCTTTGTCTGAACGTCCTATTTGTTTGTCCTTAGACGTTCATATTAGTACACAAGCCGGATTTCGGCTTCACCCCGTGGGACCAGCTGCATGGAGCCTGGTTTTGATCCGGCACCAAAGCTGTGTTGCTGAGGTTCCGGGACGGCAGATTTGAGGAAGAAAGAGCCAAATCTTCGTCGCTGTACTCCACCCAAATTGCCTTCCGGGAGTGGGAAATCCCTACCATCTTCACAAGGACAACTGTTTATTTCAAGACCTCACTTTTATTTTCTTTTAAAGTAGTGGTATATAGCAGCGTATATTTTTTCCTGTTTGTTTTACATTTCTTGCCATCCGCGGTTTATAATGTTTTATTTTATGTAAGGGGACGGAAAAACGAAACGTTGCATGCAATAGTTTTATTTTTTTGAGACAAGTTGTGTTTATCTCGATTAACATCCCGGTCAATCAATACGTAAAATCCCGACTCTGCAATGCCTTTTTTTTCGTATTATCTTTTTTTACCGTTTTGTACTTTTTTTTAAATATTTCGATCCAACTCTGCAGTGCTTTGGTTAAGATATTATCTTTTTTACCCCTTTGTACCTTTTTGTTTTAAAATATTTCGACCTGTTATTTTTTACCTTAAATTAAACGTGTTTATATGATGTGAAAAGTGTTTTCTTCCATATTTTTTACGTTACAATGGTGCCGATTCTCTTGTACACCCACCTAAACCTAACTATAACTAAAATTTACAAATTTTAGTTTAGAAAATCATAAAACTTATTCTGTGTTTATCTTTTTCTTATTTTACAAAACTTGTTGACAGCTCTAATAATTGAGTTTGACGCATCTAAGTTGAATTGGCGGTGTTACCAGTACATCTTAAAAAATTTATTAAAGAGTGAATGGAAATGACCGAAAGTTCACAAAAACAAGGAAATTAAATAATAATTATATTTGTAATTATTAGTTTATCATTAAAATTATGAAGAAAAAATCATGTCACGAAATAAAGTACATTTTTGTTTTATATTTTCAATAAAATATATAAATTGGAATAATGTGATCAGGTTATTATTACCTACGGCCCGTATTACAGAACGATACTCAAGCGTTGATCACAGTTTAAAACTAGTTTTGAGTTGAGCTTTGATTTTAGATCGTTCCTCAAGCAGAGATTTATTGATCACAGTTCAGATCACAATAATAAACTATTTCTTTAATTTAAAAAGCTGGAATTTCCCTTTTTAAAGACGTGGTTAAAAAGTTCTAGCACCCAGGACACGAAATTTCTGAAAAAAGTTGAATAAATTAGAATATAACATTGAATTAAGAAACCTATGGAAGTGGCACATTCTTCTATATCCACCTAGTTTATACAAATATCTATTAAATCGTTATTGAATTATGAAACTATTCTTTGTCTCTTGTTAACAAACGTGTTATGTCGTTTGGTGAAAGAGATCGCATGCTATTTGTATATTCTCTGTTTGGCAACATCTTTACGGGATGTCAAAATACCTACGCCGCGTGGCAACCCCGCTTACCCCGCAATGTGGCCCATAATACATGAGCTGTCAAGTAAACAAACTAGGGCTGTTGATATTTTTTAAATATCAGATTTTCGATCTATCGATTATTATTGAAAAAAAAAAGATATTTCGATATATTGGCCAAATTTCATGATTATAGGTCAATGCGAAGTACCCTATAGGTTTTTTATGTGAGTTTGCGAGTATCAAAATGTGACATAGCCGTATGATTGCCTTGACCTAGAAGCTTGATTTTTTATGTCCTAGGGACAGCCGTTATTTATTACTATTTGAAAATGATTTTAATCAGCACACATCTCTGGCACGAAACACGAGCATCGATATCGATACTTTTTAGTTTTGATTATTTACTTCCCTAGCTATGGCCACCATAACGGTGGCCCGGATATTGTAGGTATACCACGCTTATTTCGTAGGTATTACTGGTCCATAGGTACAAGTCAATGACTTCTTATCCTTTATTATATAGGTACCTCTTCTTATCGAAATTATAAATTTCATTGTATGTTTCTATGAACAATTTACCTTTCTGCTGAATCTACAACAGCTGCAACCACATAGTAGGCATCCATTATTTATTTTAAACTACCTAAAAACTATAAAAATGAATAAAATAAGCTTTGCAATTTTAGTTGTTGATAACTAATTATAGTCGACATGTATTTTGATGCCTTCTAAAAATAGTCAGATTTAGGTTGACATTTCTAATATTAGGTGAAAAACGTCAATTACAGAATAGCAAAATGTCAATTTTTACTAAGTTGAATAACTAAACTAATTTTGGTCCTGTCAAACCAAAAATTAGTTTTAAAGTGAATTTCAGAATAGAAAACTTCGTTTGACAGGACTAAACTAAATTTAGGTGATTTTTAGTCTAGTTTAGAGAATTTTGTGACAAGAGAATCGGCACCATTAGCTTCTATCGCGGGCCTTGAGCGTGGAGAATCCAGAAATTCCGTAACGAAAATAACCTAACAACCCTCACTCCGACCGGCACAGCGGTGATACTTTTTAGTTTTGCCATCTATCGATGAATAGCAGAACTTTTAATGACTTTTTGAAATATCACGCTTGTCTCTTTAGTTCTGCAAATCGCCTCTAGGTGGCATTGGTTGTATCGGCGTTACTGCGCATGCGTAATCCCCCTCTTCGCCCCGCAATCTGGTGACTCATGCCTGCTTAGAGTTTCGGCGTTAGGGCACTTCCTCTTTGTATTTACATAAAAAATGCTATGCAATAGCTTTACCGCGGCAGTCTCCGAGTGCCACACGTCTTTTTTTTCCTACAAGGGACCGTCAATCTTAGTATTTGATTTTCATTTCAACCTTTGCTGATATAAGAATTCTTAACAGACGGACGACAAAGTGATCCTATAAGGGTTCCGTTTTTTCCTTTTGAGGTATGGAACCCTAAAAAAACAATAATTAACTCAAGTTTTTGGCCGTATAAACCGGAAGGAAGTCTCAATGATGCGCTTGGTGATGCAGGGTAGGATGGAAGGGAATAGAATATATTCAATATATACCACGTTCACTCTCTAAAGCGCTGCATTGTCAGAAGGCATAGACTTATATATTACTAAAATCATTGTCAGAAGGCCAATTCTCGTAATTTAAAACGTTCAAATTATAGTTCCAAACTAATCTTCATTATCATCATCATCATCTCAGCCGAAAGACGTCCACTGCTGGACATAGGCCTCCCCCAAGCAACGCCACAACGACCGGTCCTGAGCTTTCCGCATCCAGCGGATTCCTGAAAACTAATCTTAATGCTTTAAATCTCAATCTGCTGATTCATTCATTAATAATTAAATAAAATGGGTAGTTTTAGTTGATAAGAGTCCGACAACCACCCACCCCAAGGTATCCGTAAGAATTTCCACTTGGGAAATAAAAGGTTGGACTAAACATATAACAGTGTGTTGTTTCAACGATCAGTTTCGCGTCTCCATCACGGAAATTTTCTGGAAGAACAGCCACGTGACGGAGGGGACGGGCTCGACAAAGACGTGACGCAATGGTAAACAAAGAGGCATCGTACACAAACTAACCGTGAAACTGAGGTGTGTCGGTCAGGGTCAACATTTTGATAAGGTGAAACTGAGGTGTGTCGGTCAGGGTCAACAGTTTGATAAGGTGAAACTGAGGTGTGTCGGTCAGGGTCAACAGTTTGATAAGGTGAAACTGAGGTGTGTCGGTCAGGGTCAACAGTTTGATAAGGTGAAACTGAGGTGTGTCGGTCAGGGTCAACAGTTTGATAAGGTGAAACTGAGGTGTGTCGGTCAGGGTCAACAGTTTGATAAGGTGAAACTGAGGTGTGTCGGTCAGGGTCAACAGTTTGATAAGGTGAAACTGAGGTGTGTCGGTCAGGGTCAACAGTTTGACAAGGTGAAACTGAGGTGTGTCGGTCAGGGTCAACAGTTTGATAAGGTGAAACTGAGGTGTGTCGGTCAGGGTCAACAGTTTGATAAGGCAGTCTTTAGTGTTTTGAATCATATAACATAACATATCATAATCAGCCCATTACTGTCCCACTGCTGGGCACGGGCATCTTCTCAGTATGATTTTGAATCAATAAAGATTTTTATTTATGCAACGACCATACAACCCATAGACGCCTCATAACAGGCGACCAATGTCTGCAACAAATCTATGAAATTTCACTAATGTAGGTTGCCACTATTCGCCGCTTGAAATCTTCAAATCACTTTCGACCACTTACGTGAGTCGTGAAAACTGCCGCGTTAGTGATTAGCCAATAGCTGCCTTGATAGGGCCAATCGGATTGTAGTACTCTGCCTCAGCTAGTGGCAGAATTTATTGTACGCATTACATTCAACATTAGGCGTCTATTAGGTTGTGTAGTCGTTCTATTTATGGTATTAGCGAAACGACCACCCGACGTTAACCGATTTTGTCTACTCAAAAATAGAACCTGTTGATTTTGAAGAAAAAAAACACCTTGCTGAGTACAAGGCACTCATGGCAAGCCCAATTTCACTTACTGTTTACTGATCCATTCAATATTGGACTCTTTAAAAATACAGTCTTTAGGTCGATAATCGAAATGAGCTGTTACTGTTATTAGTCTGTGAACACGCAGACGCAACCACAGTCAAACACAAGTCTTTACTGAAAATTAGCAGTAGGTACATAATACACATAGCATAATACAAAGTATGTACACATCGGGGTGAGTTGGTCAATTGATTCGTCTGCTATAAATTGACGACAGGTCGGGGTGACGTAAATATTCCGCTCACTCCTGCTCTTATTTATACTAATGAAGCTTATTGATGGGCTTAAGTGCATAGAAATCTAAATAATAAGGAAATAGAAATGTTATGTACCGCAACGCGTGTCGCCGGTCGCTGTACCAACACATAAATACGCAATTACGCCCACCATGTTCCTAGCATTCAATCCTACTAATATTCCTGTATTCTACGCAAATAAATGATTCTTTCTTTCATCATCCTCCTGCCCTTATCCCAATTTATTTGGGGTCGGCGCAGCATGTTTTTTTCTTCCATACATCTCTATCAGCCGTCATTCGGCCTGCCTACTGATCTGTGTAATTGGATCTCAGACTTCCTGAGGGATCGGTCGATCCGAGTTGTCATTGACGGCTGCACGTCCGACCAATTGGCTATAAATGCCGGGGTCCCTCAGGGCTCAGTACTCTCCGCAACTTTGTTTTTGCTCCACATAAATGATCTGCTAAGACCCGGCACCTTTGGGTACGCAGACGACAGCACCGTTGTTGAGAGTTACACATCCAATGCACGAGCGAGTCGGACGCAAATCCAGTCTCTTAGAGAGGCCATGGTTGATCGCTTGAACTTGACCCTGAAAGTTGTCTCCGAATGGGGTGATGCTAACTTGGTCAAGTTCAATGCTGCTAAGACCCAGGCGTGCCTGTTTTCTGCTAAACGGAGTCAATTTGAACTTACTCCAACTTTCTGTGATGCATCCGTGCCGATAACTGACCACCTTGAGCTTCTTGGCGTGTCACTAACATCCACCCTAAACTTCGGCTCATACATAGAGTCCAAGGCTCAACTTGCTGCCAAAAAGCTGGGCATCCTCTCTAAGGTGAGGCGGTACTTCACACCTGAACAGCTGCTCAATTTGTACCAAGCACAAGTTCGGTCCTGTATGGAGTACTGCTCTCATCTCTGTGATGGTTCAGCTAAATATCAACTGGCGGCTCTCGAGTCGATTGAGAGGCGCGCCAAGAGGCTCGTTGGCAACGATGCGCTGGTCGACGCCAAACTACAAAGTCTCGAGCATCGGCGCAGAGTTGCTAGCCTATCGGTTTTTTATCGAATGCATTTCGGCGAGTGTGCGTTGGAATTGCACAATTTAATTCCCCCAAGCCCTTTCCATTATCGGACGACCAGACGCACGGCGATGCGCCACCGTTATATGGTAGATATTCCACCCTTACGCACGAACCGGTTTGCTAATAGCTTTATCATGCGTACCGCCAAAGAGTGGAATTCCTTGCCGGCGTCAGTGTTTCCCGAGAAATATAATCTGGTGGTCTTCAAGACTCGAGTGAATAGGTTTTTGCTGGGCAAGCGTGTACCATCGTCGACCGCACCATCGCTTAACATCAGGTGAGGTGGCGGTCAAACGCAAGCCCGTTAAAAATAAAAAAAAAAAATAAAAAAATCTCCGTCACTTTCTTTCTATTCATATCATCTTTCACACAATCCATCCAGATTTTCTTCGGTCTCCCTCTTTTCTTATAGCCATCAACTTTCATACTAAAAACTTTCATCGTAACATGCTCGTCATTCCTCCTCATTACATGTCCATACCATGATAGTCTGTTGCTACTTAACTTCTCTGTCACTGGTGCTACTTTCAGACTCCCTCTTACATATTCATTCCTACTAATATTATAAACGTGAAAATTTGCGAGGATGTATGGATATATGGATGCTTGTTACTCTTTCACCCAAAAACGACTGCATGGATTTTAATGAAATTTGGCATACAGATAGAGCATAACCCGGATTAACATATAGACTTCTATTTTCCTGGGAAGATAAACATTTCCCGAGAGATACGCGATAAACGACATCCGACACCGTCCGAAGCCGGGCGAAGCGTAGGCTATGCAAAATAAATTAAGCCTAAAACGAATTCCGCTGTAAATATGCTGCAAAATACAATGTTAGCGACTCCGCGTCCAAAACAGCACTGATGATCAAGCAAACGCACAGAAGGCCAATTCTCCTAATTAAAAAAGGTCAAAATATAGTTCCAAGCTAATCTCAAGGATTGATGTCTCAATCTTCTGACAGTAGATGTTTCGTTTGCCATTTATTGTTGACAGTTATGACGTAAGCGTCACAAATAAACGGCAAACAGGAACATCTACTGTCAGGAGCTTGAGATCTATAGCACTGAGATTAGTTAGGAACCATATTTTGAACGTTTTTAATTACGAGAATTGGCCTTCTAGTGTCCTACGAGACACCAGCACGTGGCGACAAGATCACGCGCCTTTAACACTTCTATTACCTTATTTAGATTTCTATGGCTAAGAGGTTCAATAAAGTAGATCGTAGAATAAATTTACGCTGAACCTGAAGTAGGGCCAACATGGACCAACGACCAGGAAGACAATTATTATTATTAAGTATTTAATGTTATTTCTTTTTCTATACTTTTGTACAACTTGCACGCCCTGTGTATACTCATGTTAAGACTAATAAACATTATATTATCTTATTTGGAAAGAGATTGTGTCCAATACTGATCCCAAGGATATGAAAAAACTTTGAAGTTCATTTTAACTAAACTATCTTTGGGATTTCAGTAAAGGAGCATCATTATATGGAAAATCTAAGACTACAAATTATTGCGGCCTACAAGTGTCTGAAAGAAAAAGAAAGAAAGAAAAAATATTTATTTGCTTCAAAAGTGACGCACAAAATTACCAAAAAATTCAAGAATACAGAACAAATACAGGTACAGAGCCAAGAAGTGTGGTAAGATATGCGTGAAAAAGAAAGAAAGAAAGTGTTTATAAAAAAATAATTAAAACCACTCACCGATAACTACAACTTCTTTATACACAACGTCCTCTGATAACGCGTGCTGGCAGGATTTCATACTGTCTTTCATTTTACTTTCCGATTTTATCGCATACAGCCTTTTTTACTAAATCTGTCACTTTAAGTTATACTTTATTGCTAGTGCTATTCAAATGGCGGGTTTTTTAAATAACGAATTCTAAATTCTAAATGCAGTCAGAATAAATACTATTTGAATAAATTAATATCACACGCAGTTTTGAGTCTTACGGACTTTTTTTTTTAGTCTATTTTTTCGTCGTAATTTTTTGGGTCTGTGGTAGGTTTTTGTTGCAATCAGCGTTTTATCTTGTTTTGTGAGGTCGTGGTTCCTGCTATCTGTAACAATAAACAATAGGTCAGTACAATCAACTGAGGTTTCTACATTATGTAAAATCTAGATAAGTATTGATAAGTTCTGTTTGTCATAATTAGTTTCAAAATATTAGCACTTTGTAGGCACAAAGACCATTGCACACTGGTAGCATAAATTATACATTATATTAAGCAATACTTAGTTCATTACGAGACTAAAATAAATATTTTGGTCTACAGTTACACCCAAAGAAAATATATTGATATTGGTTACACCCCATAATGAACAGTCTTGGACCACTAGTGTGTAAGTCCTTAAAACTTCGTTCAGTTTTAATTAAAAAGGTGAAAATCGATTAAATATCACCCTGTATATGGTCGGTAATGAGTACCTAATTTTCGTTATAATTTTGAAAAAGACAGGTTAAGGATATGTAAACCATTATGGTTGCTTATTTTAATTTTGATACGTTATCACTAGACAATTTATGAGTTGCTTGCCAGTCCAGAGAAATCATTAAAATTATTACGTGCGAAAATTCCATGTTGTTTTTATTCCCATAATTGCCATAAGTTATACAAAAGATAATATACAATCAGGGGCTATCAGTTTTGAATAATAATTACATTAATAATACCCATGCTATAATAACAATTTTATTATGAAGAAACAATGATAAATAAACGTCAATAATATAATTCATGGCGTAATACTAAGAAATTCTAAAAGTGTTGTCTAGACACGTAAGAAACCACGAATACATAATAAATTAAATAATCTGTTAAATTTTTTGTAATGTCATGCTCTTAAACAATCAATAGTATCATCAACCATCAACAATCCATTATTGGATACATGTTGAGCTGGACACCCATTTGGTACAATATTGAGACACATATCACACTTTCTTATTGTATTTTTACTTGTATGTCCTGTGTCTTGTTTTTGTACTAAATAAACGTTTTATCTATCTATCTATTGGTTATTAGGTAAATGGAAACGTTGAACTGTGCGAATCAATCCGGATCATTGACCAAGCATACAATGTGTTCATTCACTTTGAACATTGTAGGTACAGAAATCAATCGCAAACTGTACACGATTAACTAAGTCGTAAATGATAACGTATTGATAATACGACGCTTTCGGGGGGAAGGAATAACATAATATATTTATTACAGAGACACGACTATACTATAAAGAAAATAAAGAAAAAAATAGAGGTTAAGTATCGTTGCTTGTAAGCATTCTGGATTCATATCATTTGCAAGAAGAACCAAGCGCAGACAAGATTTTTCGCCTCTTTTCAACAAAAGTGTATTAGCTGCCAGTCTAATTGAATGTTAGTTTTTAATTAAACAAACATGGTCACTAATAAAAAAAAGAAAAAAAAAGAGGGTAGTTCGGTTTATCATCTCATAAACTTCCACCCGCAAGTACTTCAGTTTACCCGTGACCTTGACGCTTGCAACAGTGCCCAAATACTTACTGAGGACTCACAAAAAAGGATTTACATGGTGAATATTCCGTGTAATTTTTTTCCATTATCTTGCGACCAGTAATGTGAACTACCAGGCCCCTCAGAAAGTATTGCGAAAAAAAGTTTTTATATATGGGAGACTGGCCAGTTATAATGTTTTTCGAAAATATGATTATTTATAAGTAAAAATAAGTAAGTTCCAATTTCAAAATTTCCCTCCACATTTTTTGCGAGTTAATTCAAAGTATTGTGTCTCACTGAAATATGGATCTGCGCCGGGAACATTTTAGAGCTATGATTTTATACGATTTCAAGTGTCGCCTGAAACCGGATGAATCGTACGATAGACTTCAAATGGCATTCATGGATGAAGGCCCTTCCAAGGCAACCGTGTATCGTTGGTATAACGAATTCAAGCGCGGTCGACCAACTTTGGGGGATGACGAAAGAAGCGGTCGCCCTTTGACGGCTGTTACCGAAGAAAACGTGCTAGCAGTGAAAAATTTAATCCAAGACAATAGGCGAATTACATATCAGGAGATTCAACACATATTGAAGATTGGATCGGGAAGCGTTCACGAGATTCTACACAGCCATCTTCGGGTGAGGAGGATAGTATCACGCTGGGTGCCGCACAACCTCACCGATGCTCAGAAGCAGGCCCGGGTGGAATGGTGCCGTGATATGCTTAACAAATTTGAAGCAGGCTCGTCTCGGCGTGTTTACGACATCGTTACAGGTGATGAGTCCTGGATTTATCAATACGACCCAGAAACCAAGCGCCAGTCGACTGTTTGGGTGTTTCAAAATGAGCCAACGCCTACCAAAGTGAAGCGATCTAGAAGCGGGGGTAAGATTTTGATCGCTAGCTTTTTTAATTTGACTGGCCACTTGGTATCAATTCCCTTACGGGATCAAAGAAGCATTAATGCCGAATGGTATACTACCAAATGTATGCCAGAAGTTTTCTCTGTTATAAGCAACAAGCGACCAAACACAGGGCTCCGCGGGCTACTGCTCCACCACGACAATGCACCTGCGCACACCGCACTCAAAACGAGGGACTTCCTGGACAGCACGCCAGTCAAACTCCTGGGTCACCCTCCTTACAGCCCTGATCTAGCACCGTGTGACTTCTTTTTATTCCCAAAAATAAAAAATCAGCTCAAAGGGATACAATTTTCGTCGCCGGAAGATGCGCTGGCTGCGTTCGAGCAGGCTGTAAACGAGGTGTCTGCGGCGGACTGGAAAAAGTGTTTTGAAAACTGGTTTAGGCGCATGAATCTTTGTATAGAGGCTGGTGGAAAGTACTTTGAAAAGATTTGATAAAAATATATGTACGTATAGAACAATTTTTTTTAGTTTCGCAAAACTTTCTGAGTGTCCCACGTATAAGCTGATAAGATGTAGTCGGAAGGGTCATTTAATAATATTATTTGAATGTGCCTGAAAACGCGAGTCAGCGAATGCATCAATGACCTCAGTAACCCAAGAAGGTGAAGGTTAGTCCGGTTGTTAGATTTAAGGGCTCCTAACATAACCGTTTAAAAGAAACATAAAGTTCAGCCGTAGTTTGAAAGAAATTAAATTGACAAGCGATATGATAACCAAACACTACTGCAGTTCTGATAGTGCGGATAGTACTATCTATAAAAATAAAACCCGTATCTAAATAAATATATCATTTGTGTCGTCACGTCATATATTAAAACAATTAGGTTACCGTCACTATGACTTCACTTTCTTTTGATGCGTCATTATTTATCATTATGAATGATATTATTGCATCTTTGATATGATACAAATGTACAATAGGTTTTCGATGAACCTAGTTCTAGAAACGTAAGAGTCAAGAGCGCGCGGGTGGCCATCCTTGCGATGGTCAAGTCTAGCGTAAGCCACACCAAACTGACGGAAAGCAGAGAAGAGTGGCGAAGCATAGTGAGGCTAGCTACAGCAGCCCCCCGGCGACAAGATATGACGACCACGACCGCTCTCTCAAGAGCGTAACGACAAAAAAAGAAAGAGAGTTTCAGAAACAATTGAATGGGGGGATGTGGATAAATAGAAGATAAGAGACAGATCAAAGTAAAGCTGGCTGTTTGTGTCAAAGATGATATTGCTAGGAATCATTTCATTTATTTCTTTGCAAACATGGGTAGTTATATAAAGATCTTATCAACAAGTATAATCAAGTGAACACTGAGATGACTAAAGATAGAAATGCATGGAAAGACGTGGCGATGCTTGGGGGCGGCCTATGTCCAGCAGTGGACGTCTTTCAGCTGAAATGATGATGAGAAATGTATGGAAAGAACGGCACCATGCAGCGCCGCCGACTCCAAATAAATTGAGATAAGGGCAGGAAGATGATGAGATGTCCCGTGTGAAAGATGATATGGCTAGGAATCAAGTGAACACTGAGAAGACTGAAGATAGATATGTATAGAAAGAAAAGACCATGCTGTGCCGACCCCAAATTTTGTATCGACTGTCCCTTCTTAATTTTTTACCTATGTGTCTTTTGTTTTTACTTTCTATGTAACCCCACCTATAAGTTGCTTGCTTGTGTTTATCACTGTGTTTTAAATGTTGCGCGTCGTTAACTGTGACAATAAACTATTTTTCTTTCTTTCTTTTTTATTCAAAAAAATTAAAATAAGGGTAGGAAGATGATGAGATGTCCTGTGTTAAAGATGAAATGGCTAAAAATCAAGTGAACACTGAAGTGACTGAAGATAGAGATGTATGGAAAGAATGGCATCATGCAGCGCCGCCGACTC
Organism: Asteroscopus sphinx; assembly: GCA_949699075.1. NCBI lineage: Eukaryota > Metazoa > Arthropoda > Insecta > Lepidoptera > Noctuidae > Asteroscopus > Asteroscopus sphinx. The sequence goes on along the minus strand of OX453023.1, from coordinate 2,276,129 downwards.
CAAATAAATTGAGATAAGGGTAGGAAGATGATATGTCCTGTGTGAAAGATGATATGGCTAAGAATCAAGTGAACACTGAAGTGACTGAAGATAGAGATGTATGGAAAGAAAATACATCATGTGCGCCGACCCAAAATAAATTGAGATAAGGGCAGGAGAATGATGAGATGTCATGTGTGAAAGATGATATGGCTAGGAATCAAGTGAACACTGAGAAGATTGAAGATAGAGATGTATGGAAAGAAAAGACGTCATGCTGCGCCGACCCCAAATACATTAAGAAAGGGCAGGAAGATAATAGACGTCCAAAAGAGAGCTTCAAAGCCGCGTCAGTCATTATCACTACACATAATTATAAACTCGCGATCTCGTCGCATGGTATGTTTATGATAATGGGCTCCATTTGGGTTCGAAACTAGTCAGACAATCACGAAACACGCACGTCAGATAAACCGTAGTGTCATTTCTAAACGGTTTTAATCTGCCTTAGCCCTTGGCACATTAGTATAATACCATTCTGTATTCGTAGGTTCATCTATTCCATTTTTAGATTCTGCCTTGGCACATCAGTAACATCAACCTGTATACGTAGGTTCATCTGTTCTATTTTTAAATCATTTTTTTTTTACTTTTAAAAGAGTTTCAGTCATCACTGAGTAGGATAGGATACTTATAAGTCCCTAACCACAAGTTACCTAATAGCGATGGAGGCTGATGGACCATTTATTTCTAACGAGTGTTAAACATATAGGTACCTTCTTATACGTAAATTCATCTGTTCTATTTTTAAAACAACTTTTGTTTCCTTTAAAAGACCGTTACCTACGCCTTCGAATGGCATCATTAGTTAAGTCACCACATCACTGAGTAGGATAGGATATTTATTAAGTCTCTAACCACAAGTTACCTAATAGCATAGAACAAATAATTAATGGAGGCAGATGGACCATTTATTTCTAAGGAGTGTTAAACATATAAGTACCTTTTTATACGTACCTACGTTCGTCTATTCTATTTTTAAAACAACTTTTTTTTCCTTAAAAAAACCGCTACCTACGCCTTCGAATGGCATCATTAGTTAAGTTATCACTGAGTAGGATAGGATACTTATAAGTCCCTAACCACAAGTTACATAATAGTAATGGAGGCTGGAAGGTCCTTCAATTTTTTCATTTTTTTTCCCTAATACTTGTGGATGATAGCATTCGACACTAAGGAGTACAATATAATTATGGACATGAAGGACGTAGGTGCTTTGATTTTTTCCTCAAGATAAGGAAAAACAAGAACGAATTACCTACCATAGAAAAAAAAATGTTCAATAAAAAATACGTGTTGGTTGAAATAGCCTATGTTCGTACGGCTATAAATTTCCAGTATAAGCCGACCTTTCGTTGTACAGAAAGCTTATACAAAGCGAGGTCAACTCATACTGGAAATGTATAGCTTGTTAAGTAGCACACGGGTACTTAACAAGCTACAATCAAGCGACATTCGCCACCTTGTTTCGACATTATGTCGAGTTCGAGATAATGTCTACGACGCGAGAATCACCCTCCTGCAATACCACCTAAGCTGGTATTAAAGAGGTATCTTTAACGTGTCATTCTGATAATTCGAAAAATTATTTTCAATCAACATTCGACACCTTGTTTCGACATTATGTCGAGTACGAGATAATGTCTACGACGCGAGAATCACCACCCTGCAATACCACCTAGGCTGGTATTTGGAGCGCTAGGCGTAGACATATCTCTTAACGATCTGAGAATACGATATTTTTTTTATATTAGGCTGTTTGGCGGTTTCCTTCGACCACCGTATCGTGCGATTACAGTAATCCGTGCTCCATTTTTCACAAATTCAATATTTGTCTATGTTTTTTTTCTCGCAAGTGTGTTGAAAAACGTCGTATGACACGCGTGAGCATTGACTATTATACTCTCGGATCCATTACGCCCTCGCCTTCGGCTCGGGCTGCAATCCAGCCTCGAGTATAATAGTCAACTTAGCTCACTTGTATCATAATGTACTATTATATTGTTTGCCGGGAACCAGTCTGAAATAAGTTTACGGGACTTGTCGCGCACAATTAAATCAAAATATAACAAACATTTTGACTAACCTCGACGTTGCTGTTGTTTTTGTTTGTTATATTTTGATTTAATTGTGCGCGACAAGTCCCGTAAACTTAGTTCAAAATGAGTGAAATTCGCGAAAGTTTAAAAACTTCAACCAGTCTGAAGTTCTGAAGGCATGGATTAATTATTCTAAGAGTAACGGTTAAAAAATCAAACGAAAGTGATTAGTAATAAAAACTGTTGTGAAAGTATTCAGGGCGCACACGCGGAAAGTATTACTAGTACTATTTGGCAGCCGCTCAGTCGCCTAAAAATATAATTAGTATGTGGTAGTGCCTATTTGATTTAATTATTCTACACGGCTTTTGGCCTATGACATAATTATTGACCCTATCTTAGCTATCCACTTAAATTTTAAAACAACACTCCTTCAGGGCCAGTCGTGTGAAAATAGAGGCTTTCGTATATTTTTTGTCTCGTGTATAAAAGCTGGAGCCACAAGGTGGACCGACGACCTGGTGAAGGTCGCAGGTATCCGCTGGATGCGGGAAGCGCAGGACCGGGCGCTGTGGCGATGCTTGGGGGAGGCCTATGTCCAGCAGTGGACGTCTTTCGGCTGAAATGATGATAAAACCTAGAAATTTTACCTAACCTACCAATTTATATTTAATTTAGTACTTTTTGTAAAAAAAAAAACTATGTACTTTAAATAGTTATTATACCTATTTATACTTAATTTATAGTAGTTTATGAAACTGTTGCATAATAGGGGTTATTAAAACACGAGTGTGAGTTTAAAAACCGAGCCGTAGGCGAGGTTTTTAATAGTATCACACGAGTGTTTTAATACCTAATTATGTCAGTTTCATACACTATTTTATCTACACTCATACAATTTTAAATAAAATACCAAAGTCAAAATCTTGAAATCTTGGTAACATTGTCGTTGTTTTTCTTGATTTCTCTGGTAAAAGATTGTTCGTCATTTACGTTGCTGCATCCAGAAATTCAGGCGGGGTCATATTCTCCTCAGTTCAGTATCACTGCTGTAGTCAGATATTTTTGCCCAGAATAAAACTTTCGACATACAAAACCATAATAATAACGTAAACAATAACAATAAATTTACAAGTAATAATGAACAAATCCAGTGGCCGTGGCGCGCGACCGCGCACGCGCGCTGGTGCGCGCCTACACAGATAATAAAATATAGTCTGGCGAAAACATTATAATCGGAACTAATTTTCTATCCTTGTCAGGATTCCGTCAATCTCTGTTTCTTCATACAAAAAATATGCCTGTAAACACTTAAATATAATTAAAAGCAATATGACAATCAAAAGTTCTGCCAAAAACGCGATTTTAAACGATAAAAATTTTCAATGTATGACAAGTGGCGCCACCCTGAATTTTGTGTACTCATTGGTGCCAAACTGTACGACTGCTAAAAAAAAGGTTTGAAAACTCCTTGGTTAGGTCGAAGTGGCATTAAAAACTGCTTAGTTGGGCTGAAGAGTGCGGTTATGGAAAAAAAATTAAATTACCGCATTGTTTTGTTCAGCAAACTGTATCGTAATGAAACTTTTTAAATTCGTTACAGGTGCATGTGCGTAAAGTATGTCATTATGACATTACTTTCGAGTTCATAATTCGAATTTTACGATACGAGTGTAGATAAAAAATTTAATGATGTTATAACTTAATGTAATGCACTTTTAGTGGCACTATTTGCCTTACATTTGTTGTTAATATGTGGATAATGTAGTGGGCTACAATATTGTAAAAACATAACCCTCCTTCTGGCGCAGTCGGGTAAAAACAACTTACAGTAAGTTTTTCTATATACCAACATTTGTATTGTAGCTGTTTACTGTCCCTGAATAAATAAAATAAAATCTCTATTGACGAAAAAATAGGAACATTATTATTATTTTATTTGCATGGCGAAAGCCATGATATGGCGATGATTTATATTCATCATCATCCTCCTGCCCTTATCCCAATTTATTTGGGGTCGGCGCAGCATGTTTTTTTCTTCCATACATCTCTATCAGCCGTCATCTCCGTGTTCACTTTCTTTCTATTCATATCATCTTTCACACAATCCATCCATATTTTCTTCGATCTCCCTCTTTTCTTATAGCCATCAACATTCATACTTAAAACTTTCCTCGTAACATGCTCCTCATTCCTCCTCATCACATCTCCATACCATGACAGTCTATTGCTACTTAACTTCTCTGTCACTGGCGCTACTTTCAGACTCCCTCTTACATATTCATTCCTTATCCTATCCATTCTCGTTACACCACACATTCCTCTTAACATTCTCATCTCAGATGCATGCATCTATATTATTATAAAATTTATAACACCATTTTGTACCCATGTTAGCAAATAAATAAAATTAAAATTGAAACGTTTTCTAGAAATATATTCAAAATAATTCGTCCTACATAAAGTCTGTTTTTTCTCTCTTGTCTTATTTAGTAAACAATCTTGGCATGTCTCTTTATTCAAATTACTACTACTGGTAAATTCTCAGTAGCAGCCCGGAGTCTGGATTTGTGCCCGGTCAATGGCTATAGACTCGCCCCCTATTACATGGGACTATAACATAACTGGCGAAATGTGGGTGTACTATACACCTCTGCCTACCCCTTCGGGGAAATAGAGGCGTGATGTTATGTTATGTTACTACTGGTAAAATACAACGTGTTATTGAAATAACTGAAAACCTCTTAAGGGGTCATTGTACTCATCAGTATGAACAACTTTTACTATGGGACCAACATTGAAATCGCGAAAAACAATCTGCTGTTCCCAACATTTGTATTCACATAAATCGATTCGGGTTGGTCCCAAAGTAAAAGTTGTTCATACTGATGAGTACAATACCCCTTAAGAGTGGAGTACACACAACTTTTCTTATACAAATGATTAAATACAAGAAGACCGTTTTACACCAGGGGTACACTCATCATCATCATCATTTCTGCCGAAAGACGTCCACTGCTGGACACAGGCCTCCCCCAAAGGGGATATGCCGCCATTAATCGTCATGCTTGGCAGGCGGGTTGGCGTACGCAGTTGGTTGGTTAAATACTCAGAGAACGCTGCTGCCCATCCTCTGATGAATCCCGGGCATTTCCGGGTACACTCTCGTAGACATAATATTTTACTAGACAAAACTAACAGTAACTAATGTATTAAGTGTCGTAGGACTAGGTATTTGCGTGCCAAATGTCGAAAGAAATCGCTTCCTGTTTCGGGGATTTTAGCTTACAAACAAATTTACATAAAAATATTAGGAGATTTTTTTTAAGCACAAATTTCAAAATATAAACACATTTTGACGAAAGTATTTAAATGAACTAGAGGCCCCTGAGAATTGATTTATAATATTTAAAAAGGTTTCATTAAAAACAAACATTAAATATTTATGTGTATTATAATAAAACATACCTATTGCACTCAGGTACAGTAAGAGACGCATGTATACATGAAAATATGTATACATATACTTTCTAAGTTTTATTTTATATTACTTTTTAATGAGGGCTAATTAAAATTCGGCTTAATATGTTTTTTTTTCCTACTTTAGATATTATGTTTGGCGGGTTTATCCAAACTTTATTTGAATATTTTACTTTATACTATCTGTGTTACCTAACACAAGCAGGTATAGTAAACATTTTCCTTGTAGAAAGAAAAATAATTAAATGAAAAAAGGAAAAAAGTGTACCTATGTATTCAAATTATTCATGGTATGGCACAATTATTTATGTCAATAAGATGGTAAATGAATCACTTATTTAAAAAATGGTTGTGTCCTGTAGGTTGCATACTGTTTGCTGTCATAAACGGTCTGCGGTTTTCCCCGTTTCAAGAAGTTGGTAGGTATTTTCATGTCCTTATATGTGCACAATTGATTTTTGAAAGAATGGAAAGTTTGTTTATTCATAGGTAAAAACTAAGAAGGCACTTAATACGGTCTGATTCAAATACCGTTTGCATCATTGAGGAAAAAACAGTTTTTTCTGTTTTATGTTTTGAGTTTCTTTTTCCGATTATAGGCATAGGAGGCAAGCTAAATGGGTTTTTAAAAAAACCTTACTCACCATGGTATACATTTATAGGTAGGTACATACCGCGGAAAAGTCTAGATGGGTAGACTTAACCGTCTCTTTTGAACTTTCTATACAGGTGTTTTTAATAGCAATTTTTGGGGGATGTTTTACTCATCAATTTTAGCAACTTTTACTATGACACCAACTTTGAATTTCATACATTTTGGTCAGGTACACGAAAAATTTCCTATGGAACGGATGTTTTTTATGTAGATAGAAAAAGTGCCAAAAGAGTCAGTTTTTCGCACTTTTTCCATCTACAACTACAGCGAACTACAATTTACAGAGTTAATAGTTTCTGATTAAACTAAAATACCTGTACTTCAATAGTTAAAAACGAAGTTTTGATCAATGATGTATTCAGCGAGTAATATTTTTTTACCGATGGGGGCGCCACTAGGCTACTACATGCGCCTTAAAGGGTTGTTAAATTATTAAAACCACCCTATATAAAAGTGCTGACGTAAGAGTGAACTGGAAATCATGTCAATCGGATATACAGTTAGGCTGAATAATTAAAAAACAAAATTGAAATCATCGAATGTAGATCGGTGAACAGTTTTCTGTTTTACTCAAAAAATGTTACGCGTCCCGTGTTTCTTTACCGATAGCGAAATAATAATATGAGCTACTATAACTGAATTTTTTTTTCCTATTCGATATGGAATTTTTTTCTGCCAGTCGTAATCAGCTGCTGACCTTATTTATGGTCATTTTATGTGAATGACGATAGATTTCATATCTGACGTCAAACTTGCTGGTTTTCCGGTGGTTTATATTAATAGAACTCAAGACCGCATTTTTATCTTGTGAAGGTTTGTTTAGTATGGGAAATGGGCCAATGGATATACATTTAGGTCCACTGCAGGGCGAAGGTTTTCTCCCATATATATACAAGGTTATTAATAAGATAGTTTTTGGGAATGTCCGATCACGGTAATTCGGATTTCCTCATCAACGCTTGAGTAGAGATTTCTTTCCTATTTCAGATTATATTCATGTGCTATGTTGTTGAATTGAAGTTTGGTATCAAAACCACTATAAGCAGAACCAGCTTAGTATGTAAGTTTCATACAATACAGGCTCTGCTTATACTGGTTTGTGACCATCTGTAAGTGCTTGACTGTACGTGGAAGCTCATACTTATTACGATTACGACGTAATAGATGACCGATATCAAATAATTCCTCCAAATTATTACGATTACGACGTAAATGACTGATATCAAATAATTCCTCCAAATTATTACGATTACGACGTAATAGATGACCGATATCAGATAATTCCTCCGAATAGATGACCGATATCAGATAATTCCTCCGAATAGATGACCGATATCAGATAATTCCTCCGAATTATTACGATTACGACGTAATAGATGACCGATATCAAATAATCCCTTCGAATTATTACGATTACGACGTAATAGATGACCGATATCAAATAATTCCTCCAAATTATTACGATTACGACGTAATAGATGACCGTTATCAAATAATCCCTCCGAATTATTACGATTACGACGTAATAGATGACCGATATCAGATAATTCCTCCGAATAGATGACCGATATCAGATAATTCCTCCGAATAGATGACCGATATCAGATAATTCCTCCGAATTATTACGATTACGACGTAATAGATGACCGTTATCAAATAATCCCTCCGAATTATTATACGACGTAATAGATGACTGATATCAAATAATTCCTCCGAATAGATGACCGATATCAGATAATTCCTCCGAATAGATGACCGATATCAGATAATTCCTCCGAATTATTACGATTACGACGTAATAGATGACCGTTATCAAATAATCCCTCCGAATTATTACGATTACGACGTAATAGATGACCGATATCAAATAATTCCTCCAAATTATTACGATTACGACGTAATAGATGACCGTTATCAAATAATCCCTCCGAATTATTACGATTACGACGTAATAGATGACCGATATCAAATAATTCCTCCAAATTATTACGATTACGACGTAATAGATGACCGATATAAAATAATTCCTCCGAATTATTACGACTACGACGTAATAGATGACGAATTTAAAAAAATACTTCCAAATTATTACGATTACGACGTAATAGATGACCGATATATAATAATTCCTCCAAATTATTACGATTACGACGTATTTGACGACCTCTGTGGTCTAGTGGTTCGAGTGTCGGACTGCTGATAACGAGGTCGTGGGTTCGATTCCCACAGGACACAGATATTTGTGTGATGAACATAAATGTTTGTGTTGGTCTGGGTGTTGCTTATATATTATAAGTATGGATTTACAAAAAAAAAAAAAACTATTTAAGTATTATATCCATTGTCTAGTACCTACCCATAGCACAAGCTCTGCTTAGTTTGGGACTAGATGGTGCTGAGTAAAAATGTCCCAGAAATATTTATTTATTTATTAAATGAATGTGACGAACTAAACCATCATAGCTTAAGTTAATATTGTTCTCAAGTAAGTGACTTTGTGTTTTTATTGAGAGTAAATTTCTTTAAACCTAAACCTAAATGACCGATATCAAATAATAATTCCTCCGAATTCCAACAATCTTCAGACGCGTCTCAGACATTCCGCGTGGGTTCAAGGATGGCACCCTGGCATCTCGCCAGGAGACTGGTCTTATCTCTTATAATTTATCTGCAGTAACTTCTACTTATGTTACTCATAATTATTAAGGCTAGAAAGATTGAGTCATTTGTTGTTTGTTTTCGGGAAGTAATCGGAATCGGAATCGGAATCGGGGCACATTGCTCGCAGAACGGATGGCCGTTGGGGCAGTAAAGTTCTGGAGTGGCGACCGCGTACTGGAAGGCGCAGCGTGGGTAGGCCCCCCACAAGGTGGACTGACGACCTGGTGAAGGTCGCGGGAATCCGCTGGATGCGGAAGGCACAGGACCGGTCGTTGTGGCGATGCTTGGGGGAGGCCTATGTCCAGCAGTGGACGTCTTTCGGCTGAAATGATGATGATGATGAATCGGAATTGAAAGCTGTAATGACATTAACTGTTGGTAGTCGTATGATATGTTTCTGTGTTATATCGGCCGATTTTTTAAATGCAACTCAATTATAAGTCGCCACGGGAGGGCTTAGCCCTCCCCCCACTTACTCCAGACTTTTAATCGGCGAATAGTTGATTTGAATGCTTAAGAGACTGACAACACCTAAAAAATCAGACCTCTGCGGTCACTGTCGTTTTGTACAGAACTGAAAGAGAGGCAATCAGAGGACGTCGGGTAAGCCGCTCAACTAAAAAACTAAAAGCTTATTTGAAAAACAGAAACAACTATATTTTAGATTATAGTCTTTCTTAATGTTTTCTTAATTTCATTTATCATCATCATCATCATCATTTCAGCCGAAAGACGTCCACTGCTGGACATAGGCCTCCCCCAAGCATCGCCACAACGACCGGTCCTGTGCCTTCCGCATCCAGCGGATTCCCGCGACCTTCACCAGGTCGTCGGTCCACCTTGTGGGGGGCCTACCCACGCTGCGCCTTCCAGTACGCGGTCGCCACTCCAGAACTTTACTGCCCCATCGGCCATCCGTTCTGCGAGCAATGTGCCCCGCCCACTGCCACTTAAGTTTGGCAATTCTTCGGGCTATGTCGGTTACTTTCGTTCTCCTGCGAATCTCATTTCTGATTCGATCACGCAGGGACACTCCGAGCATAGCCCTCTCCATTGCCCTTTGAGTGACTTTGAGCCTTCTTATCAGGCCCATTGTGAGCGACCACGTTTCAGTACCGTAAGTAATTACTGGCAACACACACTGGTCAAAGACTTTCGTCTTAAGACACTGCGGTATTTTGGACGAGAAGATATTGCGTAGCTTCCCGAACGCTGCCCAACCGAGTCGGATTGACGATTGACCTCTTTCTCGAAGTTGGACTTACCTAGCTGGACAGTTTGTCCTAGGTATACATAATCGTCAACAACTTCGAGTGTAGATTCTCCGATGTTTACGGGAATGGGTGCTATATGCGAATTCGACATAACCTTTATTCTTCTTTATTATTTTTCATTTATAATATTTAGTAAATAATAGACATTGTTTGCTTTAAAGCACGTTTTAAGAGGTTAGTTTACAATTCTTTTCTATCGAGAAAACTTCAAGAAAACCTGTTTTGGGCACAATAGAGTTTTAGAAAATACGATTAAGATTAACATTTTTTTTTTCACTGCCACAAACTGAATAGATACAGGTTAAAATGGTTTTTAAAAGAAGCCTATTTGGGGTATTTGGCTGTTGTCATAAGTACAAGGACATACGGGAGTTTGGACACCGGCGAAATACTCAAAGGGCAGACGCGATGACATGTTTCCGTGTTACATACGGCAGAATGATTAAACGCAACTCAATTTTAAGTCACTCCACATACTCCAGACTTTCAATCGGCAAATAGTTGATTTGGGTGCTTAATAAGCACGGGAACATACAGGAGTGCGAACACCAGAACACAGAAAAAAGACAACCAATGTCTTCTGTTCATCGGAAAATACTCAAAGAGCAGAGCCGATTTCCAATACATAAATTATATCACCCAACTATTGGGTTACAGTTCAGTCTGTAGTCTGCAAGGGTTTAGCCACAGAATAGATAGAATGGAAAAGTGGGCAGGGCGCGCGTGCCAACACTCTGCACCATAGTGCAGGGCATTTCAAAGCTTTTCTCAGTACGCCTTATGACTTGTTTCTGTAAATACTGTACGAAAACCCGCAAAAGTGCCTTATTGCGCTGTTTCTAATTGCACAAACAAAAGCTGTAAAGTACATTTTGATTAAAGTTATTTTTTTTAAATTAATGACGTTAATATGTAAGGCGTAGTTTGTTCGAAAGTTGCCACGCATGAATCGTAAGTAAAATTGTGATTACAACCATTCTATACTCTATCTATTTCTGTGCCGCATTTGTGTGGCCGTCGCCAGAATAACTTACCTATAAGAACGTATACACAATCGCAAGTTCGCAGGTTCACACGAACATAATTCGCGCGAACTTGAGATATTCACGTAATCGCGTTATATTAGGATGATGCCTTAATGTTAAGTGTCGTTTCAGAATTTTTGCTTAATGGGGGATAGACTATAGTAGAATATATTCTGTTTTAAGTGACGCATCTTGGGTTTGTGTATTCGTTAATAGTAATAGGGGCTCCTACAATCGCATTTCGTTTGTCCTGGACCGAATAAAGTATTGATGGATATTGTATTTTACTTAGGTAAAAATAAAATAAACCTCCCGCCGACAGATGCATTCAATAATTATAGCATTCATCTCACATTATTCATTTCAAAATTCATGGCAAAATGACGCACTTGATTTTTTCATATTCACAAAGTGCATTTTGTTCAAGACATCGTATAAATGTCACGTAGTCGCGATAATGCAGTGTCACGAAAAAAAAAATCGCGCAAAATTTGCGATAATCGCGTTGTATTTGGACAAAGCCTAAAGACCGCTCCACGTTCATGGCCGCAAACCCGTGGAGACGCTCTGTACATTGCATTTTTAAACCAAATATTTATGATTGTACAGCTTCGATCAATAATAGCACTATTATTGATCGAAGTTTACAGAGACTTCGAGAGCAATGTACATCGTTTTTGCGGGTTCACGCCCGAGAATATGGAGCAGGCATAATAAATAAAAGGAAGGCTTTGAATTAAAAGGGCGTGATACTACTACCACAGTGTAATTATCTGTTCATTTTCAGTGGTTCAACGAAAATTGACATTCCAGTTTTTAAAAGCAACTCGGACATTGTTTGACAGTTTTGAAGGCAGCTTGGGACACATAACTGTCGCGTTGGACGACTGTTTGGAGTGGCTAGACTGTGCTACTACTATGAATAAAAACCGATTATAATCTCCTAGTGACCTAGCTGTATCGTAGCAAAGTCCTAGTTTATAAAATACAGGCAATACTACATTTTTCGCATGATAAAATAATTGATTATGATCGTTTATAAATGACGCTATCTTTGACCACAGATGAAAAAAACGTGCGTACTTATCGAAAAAAAAATGCAAACTTGTAATTTTCTTAGCAGCATATTTGTGAATAAACCAATCTATCACGTAAATATTAATAATAAACTACAATACCTTTTGAAAATCACAATCTGGTAGTTTGAATAAATTAAGTGTAACTTGTTAGGGAGCGTTCCCACCGGTGTCGTGACGATAGATAGTCGTCCTGTCTAAGTTTCGTGGTTTGTATATTTAAATGGAGTTGTTCACATAAAGCACGGCAGGATTAAAACTGTTGTCCACGACTTTTTAAGTGTGTGACGATAGTCTGTCAAAATAATGGGAGCACCTAGACGACAGTCATCCAACGATAAATACCACATAAATAGATAGAATGGTTGTAATCACAATTTTACTAGCGATTCATGCGTGGCAACTTTCCGAACAAACTACACCTTACATTTTGACGTCATTATTTTTTTAAAATTAATTTTAATCAAATGTACTTCACAGCTTTTGTTTCTGCAGTTAGAAACAGCACAATAAGGCATTTTTGCGGGTTTTTGTTACAGTATTTATAGAAAAAAACTAATAAGTCGTGCTGCGAAAGGCTTTGTCATATCCTGCACTATGGTGCATGATGCTGCCACGCGCGCCCTGCCCACATGGCCATTCTATATATTTCTGTGATAAATACGAACAAAAAATCTAACTCGATGAGAACAGTGGGGACAGTGATGACAGATTATCGAGATAGTGAGAAAAGTTAGAGACGACAGTCATCCAAAGATGAAAAACGTCACGACACAGGGGGTCCACTCGCGTATTACGATATTCGATTAATCGTACTATTATTCATCGCACAATTTCCTACTCCGGTCAACCATCGTTTCCATGTCGCACGATGAACCTGTTTTGACCTTTGTTTCTCTGATCTATAGTCAATTTCTTTTTATTGTGCCTATCTTTACTGTGTGTGTTTATCTTTATCAGTCGGAGCGAAAGTTCGTACTTCGTTTGTCATTCGTCAAACGCGAGTATATCCCCTGATGTGAACACGCCTTTACCGTCGTGAAAATCGTGAAAAAGAATTTTCCTTACTTACGAAGTGAGAAATCATTATCCACTAGACAAGTTTTTATAAATTGTCTGCTTGTCTGTGTGCCTAGTAAAAAATGATTAAAAAACTCATTTTTTAGATCGCTTAACAACTTAAAAGGCCTTTGACTCTGCTGACGTCTCTCCGGCTTAAACATACCCATTTGACGTCTGTGGTCTGGTGATTCGAGTGTCGGACTGCTGATCACGAGGTCGTGGGTTCGATTCCCACAGGACACAAATATTTGTGTGATGAACACAAGTGTTTGTGTTGGTCTGGGTGTTTCTTATGTATTATAAGTATGTATTTACAAAAAAAAATGTATATAAGTATTATATCCAGTGACTAGTACCCATAGTACAAGCTCTGCTTAGTTTGGAACTAGATGTTGCTGTGTAAAAATGTCCCAAAGATATTTATTTATTTATTTATCTTAATGAATTCACGGTATCAATTAAATTGAATTTACAATGTAAATGAAAATGATTAATTGAATGCCAACATTTAAATTAGTAAGCGTGACTTAATTTTATAATCGTTTTTATTTCTAGAATATCCAGTTGGAAATAGAACTTAACAGTTTTTTTTATATACTTCTTTAAAGTTTTTTTTTTGTAATTTATTACAAAGATTTTTTGTTTGTGTTGTGCTGGTGTCCAAAAATGTTTTTGTCGGATGAAAATTCACACAAATATTTCCCACGGCATGAGTTTATTAAATAGACTTAGCATTGATTATATTTTTATGACATAAAACCTGGATCAATCCTTATTATTATATTAGGAGTCTAGTATAATCACTATCGCTATGAATAATATTAAATAATAGAGAATAGACTTAGCATTGATTATATTTTTAATGACATAGGACCTAGATCAATCCTTTATTATTATATTAGCCTATAGCTTGGAAAAACCGGTGCGCGATCATAACTTTCTTACAACATAAATCATGAGTGTCCTAGAATTATTTTAGGAACGAAGTAATTTTCTATTTTAGATAAAATGTATTTATGTCCATCTTTAGCACAAAATATTTTAATATTTATTTAGTTATTTCTTAAATTAGTTATTAATTAAATAGTTTATTAGTTAGTATTTTTTAAATTAATTAATTCTGCTAACAGACAAGCAAAACATAATTATAATAAAACAAAGTTTAACCGGATTAAATCGCGTATATTATTTAAATTGGTTTCCCTGACAACATAATTAATTTAAATTAAAAACACCTGTAATTTTGGACGTATGACTAGGCAATCGACATTGCACAATAAAATATTACAAAAACATTTCTATTCAAAAAGGAAAAAAAAATACATACCCAGATAAACTAAAAAACTACACTAAAGAATACACACACAACACTATAATTATTATAAAACTATTTTTTAACAAATCTTGAAATAATAAATCGCGAGTTTACCGCAAGAGCGTTGAGCAAGACGAGCGCACTCGAACGCGGTCAGACGCAGACTGAAAATAATACAGACGACTGACCGATTGATATATCCGATTCATAATTTAAATTGTATCGTGTTTATATGCCATGTCTGCAGAGCCGGCGCACACTACAGCCGGCTGAAACACGTGTGTCACACACTTTTTTCAAGCGTGACTGGACTGGACCAATGATTGAATTAAATATGTTGTCATTTTAATATTACCTTACAGTAAAATAGGTAATGTTCCGTCTCAACTTTTCAACTATCTGAATAGTCAGGGCACACAAAAATGTGGTTGTTATCTGGATTTTTAAAGGAAGGCCTGTGTCAATTTTTAGGCTGGTTTTCAACATAAATTGAAAAACTGCTGGCCTTAAATTATACACATTTTCAAGATCGACCGACATTTGAACGATTGAACAATCAATTTGTCAACATACTTGATTAGAAAATGCTTGTTCATGCTTAACAAGGAAATTAAGTCACTGGAGATTTGACTCCAGTTTTTGTTCCTTAGCGTTAATACTTCGTAATACGTTAAACAGCTGCATGCCGAATGAGCTGTGGGCCCGTAAGACAGTAGGGGTCGCGGCAAACCACGTAGGAGATGATGAGACGAGTTGGATGTCTTCCTGAACAGCTGGCAGGAGGCGACACAGAACTGCGGTAGATGGAAGGAATGGAGAGAGGCCTTTACCCAGCAGTGGGACAGTACAGCCTAACAAAAAAAAAACTACGCTCGTTACGCTTATTTATTTAGACTTACGCATATTATCCGATAGATAATTAACGTAAGAAACGTTTTTGAACTGTGGCCAACTGTAATATTACTCTCCCAGTCCACTCTTTTCGTCGCAGTCCATTGCTGGCTTTTATTTACTAGCTAGTCCTTTCGGATATTCAGACTTCGTTGGACACCGGCAATTTGATCCAGGTCCTGCCGGAGGTGCGGGCAGAATGCTGAGCATAACAGCTGGTGTTGCGGCGTGTGCGAGGGAGCCCGAACAGTGTTCTGATGATGATAGGAGATAGATACGATACCGTACTGCTCAGTAGGTTTACTGAACTCTATGTGTTCGCAGTAAAGTGAGCTTACTGTGCGGACGGCGCGTATTCTAACATTTTTTTTATTAATAACCGTGCCTATGGACTAAGTTGTCTGATAATAAATGATTTTTTTTAATTTTATTACCCGCGACCCTGGCCTACTGGGGGCGCGGTTCCTCCTGGAATACATAATTAGACATAACTATACACCTCCCAGGATTTTCCCACAAAAAATATATTGAAAGTTGGTTCCAGTTCGGGAGCAGATGCTGTTATGCGGTTGACATTTTGGATAGATGGATATGCCTTTCTCGTAAAACCATGATATCTGAATTCCCTGGTAATAAGCAGCCTATCTTTTTAATTAACAATCAACTACCATGAGATGAAGCACGTTAAAAGAAATGTGTGCACACACTGCACACATATTGTACTTCAGTGTAAGTGGCCTGCACTGCAGATTGGCTTATTAATTACTCATTACACCAGGCTGTTTATCTAGGCACTTAAGATGAACTTCTGTTTACTTGGGAGGTAATTAGATTTTGTACTAGTTTTTAATCGCGAGTTAGTCTGCGCGCGCTTGGTTGTGTGGCTCTTTGGTTGAGCTCTGATGTAGAAGATACGACGAACGGTCAAAAGCTGTTACGAAAGAATGGCTAATATAAGGCAAAGTTCTATGGGCTGACCAGCAGTACTTCTGATTCTTGATTAAGAAATCATGAGGAGCACACATGTATAAAGTATATTAAGCATATTTCTGACTAATAACTTGGCGCTGGTACGATATTTATAATGAGAAGGGTTACAAGCTTTCGTCCTTCATGTCAGCCTAGTTCAAGTAGGCGGCCTTCACATGACACGACCTTCTATATGAGCTCAACTGCCAGGTAAAAAAGACAATAGTTAAACAATGGACGTCGACCTTTAAAATGTGGTTTGGCATACGAAGGTATAGTAAATAGTACTTAGCACACAGCACTAAGGAGCGGATGGAATAGGGATAAACACTCTTCCAATGCCTTTTCCAGCGTGACTGCATAATGAAATAAAGAGTTGACAATCATCTTTGTATCTTCATTGCAGACTCGCAGGGAAACCCAATTCCCGATTGAATCTTCCACTGTAAAATGTAAACAAGGCCTTTACTTAGGTAATGATACGAAATCTTAATACAAATGTTATCGAAAGTAATTCTAGGTAAATTTTATCAACACTGATGATTAACAACGTCATTCCCTAATAACTAAGTACCTACTTAGCTAATATTAACGACGTTATTTGTTGGGATTTAAGATACTTATTTTATTTACATAAGTAAATTTGGCTGGATCTGCTAAAACGTTGTAAAACATACTACGCCATGAATCCAGAAGCCTTTGTTGTTGTCGTTGGTAAGACATAAAGTCAAATCCGATAAACTTTAGAATACCTCAACAAACTTGGATCACAGAGTAGAAACTAGAATGATGACAGATAATATATACAAGATATCAGCCGAACATAGGCTTTTCTTGGCCTTTTCAACACCAGGGCGTCGTAAAGGTGTTCGTGCCCTCAGCACCACGTCTTATATAGAAGACAAAAATTCAACTGAATATTGACGTTAGTACAAAGTTATAAAGTCGTGGCGCTGAGGGCACGAAATTGTTTGTCTTCTATAGGTGTCATTGGCGGTGAAAAAGTTAACGAACGCTATAGACCACATGAATGATGGGGATGTAATGGCAAAACCACCACGTGTCGCTGGCGGAGAAGACATTGCAGAAAATTACTGAACAACAATCTTACAAACGCTAGTATTAATAACGGCAGATAGAAGAGAAGCAACCATTATAGCAACATTAATAGCAAGAAAAAGGGTGGCCCTTTTTAACTATAAATATTTTGTAAACAATATACAGAGACAAAATTACAACCAATTACGGGTAAATAATTGACATTTCGAAAGTGTCTCAACTGACCCTTTAGTTTAAAGTACTCAAGGTAGCCCGTTACTACGACTGGATTGAGGAAAGTTCTTGAAACTTCTCGTAAATGGAGATAAAGTAACTGTAACGCAATAACCCGAGCCGTAATAAATCAGAGGTTAGTTATCTGTGTACCCTTTGGCCGAAAGCGACAGAGACATAATGTGCCAATATTGTGATACATATCTTTGTTATATGATGCATTGAGATACATAACTATGGTGTAATAGAGCTTTCAACCGATATACGCAAATCATATTTGCTTGAATCTTTAAGGAACCTTATTGCACATACTTGGTATGACAAGAGTACATTTTTTTCTCTTACTTCTTCGGACGAATTATCGTGTGATAGTTTAAAATTAAGAAAATATAATTACGACCAATGGGCTGGCCAGACTGATCAATGTGGGCCAGACAAGGAAAAATTAAAAGTAAATCTAAATTATGAAGAAGTAGAAATTGTACACTAGATTTCAAGGATGTCTTTCATCAAATTACAGTAGCTTCTATTAGTAATGAAAATTTTCCATTCGAAGAAGGATTATTACTTATTTCAGCTAACATCAAAGTAGGGAAGTACTTTATGTCTCAACAAATCACTTAAATTGGCTAATACAGTACTATCCCAACTAAATCTTAATTTCATAAGCTGTTGATGATATTGTCGTTCCATCTGACAGGACACTCTCCATGCAGAACTAATTGTCGACGTCTGCACATAACGAGCGCTAGACGACAACTAAAATAGACGCTGACGCATGTCCGTTCAAAATTGAACTAACTAACCTTTGTCTGGGAAGCGAATTAACTGCTTAGTACTTGGTGCTCTTCTTTATTTAGAAGAATTTACGAATGGGATTGATTACGAATGATGGTAACAATGGAGAGACGGATTG
This sequence comes from Asteroscopus sphinx, assembly GCA_949699075.1. Classification (NCBI taxonomy): domain Eukaryota; kingdom Metazoa; phylum Arthropoda; class Insecta; order Lepidoptera; family Noctuidae; genus Asteroscopus; species Asteroscopus sphinx. The sequence continues at coordinate 2,257,455 of OX453023.1, read as the reverse complement.
TTAATTTATACAGCATTAGATTAAACGGCTTGAAGATGGTGATGATGGGATATTTTCAGACATGCATTTTATTGGGGTGCATAGTTACAGACTTAACCGGAGCCCTTCATCATTTAGGTTATCCTTGCTTGAAAGGTGTAAAAGAGACTACATCACCTTCGTAGGGATCAGTGGCGAAGGGTTCATATAACACGATTCCCACCGGCTTCCCTTTAGTAATTGCTTAAAATACGGATCAACGACATTTCTATGCAAATTTATTATTCTAAAGTACAAAAAAATTATGTAAAAGTAAATTAAAAGTTGTTAAATTGGGTTTTTATTTTATTAAAGTGCGATCTTAGCTATTGTAGAATTTTTTAGGTACCTACTTCCCTTCCGAAAATATTCACCCAGTAGGGTAGGGTAGGTATAACAACTTACGGGATTAACAATGATTTTTCAATAGTTTGGGAAATCATGGAATATGGTCAGATATGGTGGTGGTGGCTCTGGCTGCCCTGACAGTTGAAACAGGTAAGGAAGGTTAGGAACTCGTTGCAAAAACGGAAAATTGACGTAGTAATAAAGCCGGATCTACATTCATAACACTTTCCGCGTGATACAAGCACAACAAGTGACAAAATGTGACCACACGCGATATGCTCAGTCACTCTATTTGGTACGCGATATTCGCGTGTTTCAACAAGTTCGGTCCTGACTTATAATTCTTCTTTATCTTTATCAAAGATAAAATACATTATCATCTCTTTATTTTATTTATCATTATTACGAATATTCCGCGTAACTTTAATATTTTCTTATCTTTTGATATGAACTAATGACCAATTATACGGATAAGGTTGGCGATCAATGTTTTTAAGCGAATATCTAAGTGACAAAATTTGAAGGTGTGGAATATTTTGCTGACAAAATATGATTACGACGCTATTTTTATGTACCTATTATTTTAACTAAATAAGTACTGGGTATTGATTTCCTAGCTGATTATATCTAAATCGCTCATTGCATAAACATGAAGTTATGCGGTTCAATCTAAATTTAGAGTAATTTGAAAGTAGTTAGTACAAATTTTTTTTGTGCAAAGAATTCGATCTAAAATGTGTCTAAGCCAGTCTAAGGGACAAGAAGTAATTGTATAGAAAACTAAGTTAATTTTGTTCCAATCATAATTCTTGGACCGACGACCTAAAGAACGTGGCTGGGGGGGACTGGATGCGGAAGGCAGAGGACCGAGCGTTGTGGCGCAACTTGGGAGAGGCCTATGTCCAGCAGTGGACTGCGATAGGCTGAGTTGATACTTCTTCGAGAACATCAATTCAACGAGTAGGCTTATTAAGGAGTTTAGTTTAAATGATGAACAAGATCTCAGTTTCACAAAATATGAACACAACTTTGTCCAAATAATAGGGTACAAATACACTAAGCGACACTTTGATCAAATATTACTAATTTGATCGAAGAAGTGACAAACATTTTTACCATGACAAGTAGACTAAAAGTGGCGACAGGTCACATTCTTTGACCTTCGGCTTCAGTCAGTCAACTGTTTCATTTATTTTCACAAATAAACATATTCAAGGTCAGTCTGACTAGTCATTATATGTAGCACTTAGCAATTTATTAATGGCCGCGTACATACATAGTCGTTAAATTGAATTGATTGGGTATCTAATGTAAAAACTACATCATTATACGCCATATGTTTTTATTGCAATAGATAAACATGGGTTAGACAGAGGCTCCCTACCTCTTGTCAGACTGTTGTGCCCTTAGAAGAAAATACAACATGACGAAAAGTTAAAACCCTGGACTCTGGTAGCAAGTCTCATTGAATTGTGAGTTGCGAGTGTAACTTGGTTGCGATTGCGAATAAAATTCAAAAGTATTTTTTTCTAATATGCATTTATGTACACTTTCAAAACGTTATGCATTTTGTTGCGGGGTTCCAAAAAGTTAGTGCTATGGAAAAATAGAAGCATATTAAATGGTACAATATTTGTTATATGTTTTGGCAATTGGTTTCCCCAGATCCTCTTCTAATGGTTTAGTAACTATTGAAATGCGGTTACTATACAAATAAGTTGTTTGGGTGTAAAATCCAAGGGAAGAAGCTAAGCTTTGCTTTATTAGCAAATTCCTTTTAATAAAGAAAACAGTTTGGACTAGTGTACCTATACAACGTTTAAGCAAAATGATTATGCTTTTCTTTAGCGGTCGAAACAAAAAACTGCGTCGAAATCACTCGCGAGTGATGACTTTCAGATCTTCTCATTAGTAACAAAAAAGTAAAACGTAGTCTTAGACGGAGTTGTCTTTTTTGTTTCAGACAAAAAGCAAGCCATCTGTATTCTGTAACTCAAGGCTTCGAGGTTCTTAAGATAGTTTTGCAAAAATCACAGACCACACGCAATAAATTACATAATATTATTTTGCTAAACCGAAAAAAATATGTGCCTTGCTCGAGCAAACCAGCCCATTCGTTCGCGAAGGTTGAAATTTCAACAATAAAAAAATACATATCTAGGCCATGAAAAACTTGTCAGTGCCTGTTCGAAACCGAATGAACTGAATGTCGTCATATTCTTGGAACCCCTCTCCAAATAGATGATAAGTTATCTGCAGAATGACAATATAATCTGAATTGTCATCGTTCGTTTCATGAGCTAAAAAGTCTTGTAATGCAGTTATCACTAAGTTATCATTATGGGTAATATGAGTTATGACGTAAGAAAATAGTTTGTGATCAAAACAATTAATTAGTTACCATACATTATGTCAAGTGTTGGTTATTAGTTTAGATGTGTAGTAATTCTATGGTTATTAGTATTTTGTCTAACCAAATAAACACACGCATTTGACACAAGATTTAACATCATCCTCCTCCTGCCCTTATTCCAATTTATTTGTTGTCTGCGCAGCATGTCTTTTTCATCCATACAACTCTATCAGCCGTCATCTCAATGTTCATTTTCTTTTTATCCATATCATCTGTCACATAATCCATCCATGTTTTCTTTGGGCTTCCGCTGATAGCTATCTTCATCCATACTTAAAAGTTTTACCGTAACATGCTCCTCATTCCTCCGCAACACATATCAATACCAAGTCAATCTACTACATCTCAACTTTTCCGTCACTACTGGTGCTAATTTCAAACTCCTTGCATAGTCATTTCTCATCCAATCCATTCTTGTAACACCACTAATTCATAATTCTAAAGGTGTCATATCGAATAAACATTTACATGCACTATCAAAACGTTAAGAATCTAGTTGCACAGTTCCAAAATGTTGGTCCTATGGAGAAGAGCGGCAAGAAACTTCATGGAAATACTCTTTTCCTCTTAATATTCTCATCCCAGCTGTATGTCATTGCCTTTCGTTTATCCCTTTCGTAGCCCAACATTCTGTAACATTAACAAGAGATAAAATTGAAGAACCTGTTGAACCTGTTGCAAGTTTGACACTTATGAATACTTTTTATCATGGTATAATAAGATGTTTCACCTCTTATTATACCATGCTTTTTATAGTATTCTATGACAGTCTTTCATAAATCTGTTGTTTCTCCTTGTATCCGTTAGGTGCACTACTGATTTATGAATGAAAGTCAACGAATATGTTTATAGGTGTCAGTATAATAAGTTTATGGTTTATAGTATTCTTAACTGTCATACTTGCAATAGAGGTAGGTACCGCTCGCTCGCGATCGCAATCATGTAGATTTCAATATTCATTGCTCCGTATATTTTGACAATCCGTTTTATCAGTAACTAGAGAAAGTGCGTGGTCCATATGCACAGAAATCTAAATAGCTTGTCTTGTTATTTAGATTCCTGTTGGACCACGTAGGTAATTAATAATGCTGTAATTTCAAAATGAACGTTATTTTCAATGAAGTGCGTTACAACATTTATTTTGCCTACTGGGGCCACTGGCCTCTATGTTTAATTACTAACAGTAATTTACTAACATTAGGTTGTAAGGGCAATGTTTACTAACAAAATGGATGCAAATCTGAAAATAAATGATTTATTATTATTATTATGTTTACCTTTTGAGTTTCGACTTCGAATATGCGAAGTAATACGCTGGTGATATTTTGATAATTACTGTGAATGCCTACCTACTTTTCATACCAGAAAGTTAAAAATATTTTCATACAGACAGAGCCAGTACCCCATTGTTTTATAGTGTTGTAACTACAGACACAATGAATAGACTTAATTATGTCTAGATTGTATAATAAACCTAGTAGGCGCTTTATGTAACTTAAGACATAACACTATAATTATTTATAAAATTGTACACCTTACTGAATTATCAATAAAGTTACGTTTAAAAATAATATCATACTTTTAAAACAGTTGGTTATGTGGAGAATGTAAATACTATAGAAGATTTCAATTCATGGGAATTTTCATATAAAATAATCTTTCTGAAATCCGGTTATTCATATTGCGGGTCACACGGTCCAGTAGGCCATTTCATTGTAACTAAAGAATTGCAGTTGAAGTTAAGTTTTGATCAGAAGGAAAGAAAGAAAGAAATGATTTATTTGCCACATACTAGGGACACAAAAGGAACACAAAAAAAAGTAGTTTTATAAGACATTGTGTGCCCCGCGGCTGTTTATATAAATTACATATACTATGTATAATTGTAGGTAGGTAATAAAATAGATCTTATTATAAATTATAAGTGGTCAAGCATTAGTAGAGCAGTTTAGTTGAGCCGAGGGGCAGTCGCGATTAAAAAGAACTAAATACATACATACATTCAAAACAACGCTTTTCGTATTCTCTTATCTTCGGCGATCGCTGTCAGAAACAAACTGCAGCGTCACTGCAACTTGATCGGCGCGTCAAGAAATTACGTGAAATAGGGCCCTGGCCTGGTCCTGTCCTAGTGCGGGTTGGCGGATTAAACAAACCATCGAGAAATTTATACCGAAGCCTCTCTGAATGATATGATTAAAAACGTCTTCGCCAAGTAGAAAGATAAATAAAATACAATCAATCACTGTGATTCCATTAGCCATATGCAAAAACTTATTTTAGTACATGGTCCAAAGTTCGCTAATAACGAGTTTAGAACTCATGTGATAGGATGCTCGCATAAGATAATACATAACAAGCATTAGACGTGGACTATTAAACACGGGCTTCCGTTGTAGGACGCCTAGAACTACACAATCGATCTTGGAAGGATAGTCACATAAACAATGATTGGCTGACGGCAAGGCCGGAACTACATCCGGAGCAGCTTGATCGTCTAGAGGTCCCTGAAGAAGCAGGAATCTATTTACAGGGGAGTTTGAGGGGTAAAGCGCTGCTTGTGGCGGGCCGTGAACTGTCGGAATACTCACAGGTTCCCACGCCGGGCAAAGGTAGTTGAAGGAACACCGTGGTGGTTTTAGTCGGTAAGAATCCGACACTGGCTCCACCTACCCCGGGCGGAGTTCGTCCATGAAGATTTTCCCTTGACAAAAAAAAGGCGGCAAATTCAAGTGTAACACCCATGTCCTTGATTTACCCTAGACATTAAAAAGGTTGGAATTAGAAAGAAAAACTTAAATATTGAACTAAGTTTACGGGACTTGTCGCGCACAATTAAATCAAAATATAACAAGCATTTTGAGTAACCTCGACGTTTCGGTCAAGTTGCATTGGCCGTGGTCACGAGCAGACTGAAGTATGTGGGTGTCATCGTCTTGAGCGGCGGGTGTAAAAACTTAAATAGTACCCTAAACTGCCCTAACTTGGCCCACAAGCACTACTTTGCCTAGTTGTTTTTTGAGTAAACTATAATAGCTATGATTTCCGTACTTGGGAAGATTTAAATACTATGACAACGCTAACTTTTGGTTCAGTTATAAAATTTAAGTGCGTGTAAAAATTAAGTTAATGCGTTAGGCAAAGTAGGGCTTGTGGGCAAAGTTAGGGCATTTTATGGTAGTTAAAAAGGTCATAACAAAGCTGAAAAAAGTAGCTAAAAAGTCTAGAAAAAGAAAACGAAAAAGCCCAAAGGTGCCAAAAATCTAAATAAGACCCGTAATAGAGAAACTCCGAGCAGTTGATTAAAGGCCTCGATCACTTGCTGGTCCCCAGAGCAGCGAGTGATCCTTCAGAGCCTCTAGCCATGGACCTGGCAGGTAAGGTGGTAATAAGTGATCAATATAAAGAACTGTTACGCTACCCATACACTTTATGAATGTAGGAGAAACCCCAACATGACCAACAATAGGATAAACAGCCGCATTACCGTCTCCTTAAAATTTGTGTTCCAAGCGTTAAGCGTGATTATTAATTTCTCTTACGACATAACTAACCTAACCTTTTTTTTTGTTTTCGGGTGGAAATCCTCATGGATATCCTCCGTCTGGGGAAGGCGGAGGGGTATGTCGGACTCTTACCGACTAAAACCACACGGTGGCCATCCTCAGCACAAAATAGAGGAGCTCCGGGAACTCCAACTAACCTAACCTAGCATTCTCTCTTCCTGGTCTCTTCTTCCTTTCTCAATCTTTGCATCTTCGCTTTTCTTTTTCAACTTCTTTTCTTTTTTGTTCTTTGCTATTTATTTTTCATGTTCTTTCTTCTTCTTTTTTTTTTTTTTTTTGCTTTTTTAGTCTGTTTGCAGGAGGCGTTCACCAGAACTTTTACTGGCATGACATGACAAAAATCCAACAGTGAACCATTGGCACACAGCAACAGAAGAGGCGACCTCCCCTCCAACTGACCACACGGCGTGAGAATGATAGATAAGACTGTTTTAAACGATACCGATGTAATTATACCTTGCATTTGATAAGCGGTGAATGAACTCGTTTAAATTTTATTAGATTTCAGAAGAGGAAAGGTTACGATTACTTTATCTTCTTGGATTTCCGTTTTCTTTTAAATTCCATCATTGACTGTATTTCGGCGGGGGTCTGGTTAATACTTCGGTTAATGACACGACAAAATATGAAAATTTTCTTGGCACTTAACATTTCCACCAAATACCTATATATTTTTTCTATTCGAGAGATTGTCCATTCGATAATTGTTCTTTCGAAGAATTTTTCATTCAGCAAATTGTTTTTGGGGGAAATTGTTTTCGTGTATTATATTCGAGCAATTATCATTCGGAAAATTGTTTTCCGAAAAATAATCCCCAAACACTCAACTCTGACTTGCAATAATTATATCATTTATTTTCACCAGTTGGAGTAAACGAAAGAATTACACCGTAATTGTTTATAATTCCGTGCAGATGTACTGTTATAATCGTAAATAATTATAAATTATATTAAGTACGTCGTTACTATTACAAACTATAAATAGAATCATTTTCATTGAAGACAAAGACGATACATTATCTATAATATAATTTTTTCTCAACTTTAAGTAGATAGGGTTTATACAATAATGGCAATTAACAGAAGGGTCAACATTTATCTTTACTACGTTTTGCAGACATGGTGGTCAGCTCTAAGATAAATCTAATGATATCAACGCCTTGTGTGTGACCCTTTTGCAAGCACGAATATGATTGGTGTTACAAATGCTATAACAATTTTACTGTCTAGACTGCCGATGAGATAAGGTGAATGCTACAGGGTAGCTCGCAAAGGGATGCTGGCCAGAAAACCTCCTCGTGTGAATACTCACGGGTTCCCACGCCCCCGGCTAAGGTAGTTGAAGGAACACCGTGGTGGTTTTAGTCGGTAAGAGTCCGACACTGGCTCCGCCAACCCCGGGCGGAGTGCGTCCATGAGGATTTCCCCACGGGAAAAAAAGGCGGCAAATTCAAGTGTAACACCCATGTCCTTGATTTACCCTAGACATTAAATAGGTTGGAATTAGAATTCAAATTTTTGGCGTTTTTTGAGAATTGTAGCTTTATTTCGCGTTGTACGTGGGACACTCAGAAAGTTTTGCGAAACTAAAAAAAATTGTTCTATACGTACATATATTTTTATCAAATCTTTTCAAAGTACTTTCCACCAGCCTCTATACAAAGATTCATGCGCCTAAACCAGTTTTCAAAACACTTTTTCCAGTCCGCCGCAGACACCTCGTTTACAGCCTGCTCGAACGCAGCCAGCGCATCTTCCGGCAACGAAAATTGTATCCCTTTGAGCTGATTTTTTATTTTTGGGAATAAAAAGAAGTCACACGGTGCTAGATCAGGGCTGTAAGGAGGGTGACCCAGAAGTTTGACTGGCGTGCTGTCCAGGAAGTCCCTCGTTTTGAGTGCGGTGTGCGCAGGTGCATTGTCGTGGTGGAGCAGTAGCCCGCGGAGCCCTGTTTGGTCGCTTGTTGCTTATAACAGAGAAAACTTCTGGCAAACATTTGGTAGTATACCATTCGGCATTAATGCTTCTTTGATCCCGTAAGGGAATTGATACCAAGTGGCCAGTCAAATTAAAAAAGCTAGCGATCAAAATCTTACCCCCGCTTCTAGATCGCTTCACTTTGGTAGGCGTTGGCTCATTTTGAAACACCCAAACAGTCGACTGGCGCTTGGTTTCTGGGTCGTATTGATAAATCCAGGACTCATCACCTGTAACGATGTCGTAAGACGAGCCTGCTTCAAATTTGTTAAGCATATCACGGCACCATTCCACCCGGGCCTGCTTCTGAGCATCGGTGAGGTTGTGCGGCACCCAGCGTGATACTATCCTCCTCACGCGAAGATGGCTGTGTAGAATCTCGTGAACGCTTCCCGATCCAATCTTCAATATGTGTTGAATCTCCTGATATGTAATTCGCCTATTGTCTTGGATTAAATTTTTCACTGCTAGCACGTTTTCTTCGGTAACAGCCGTCAAAGGGCGACCGCTTCTTTCGTCATCCCCCAAAGTTGGTCGACCGCGCTTGAATTCGTTATACCAACGATACACGGTTGCCTTGGAAGGGCCTTCATCCATGAATGCCATTTGAAGTCTATCGTACGATTCATCCGGTTTCAGGCGACACTTGAAATCGTATAAAATCATAGCTCTAAAATGTTCCCGGCGCAGATCCATATTTCAGTGAGACACAATACTTTGAATTAACTCGCAAAAAATGTGGAGGGAAATTTTGAAATTGGAACTTACTTATTTTTACTTATAAATAATCATATTTTCGAAAAACATTATAACTGGCCAGTCTCCCATATATAAAAACTTTTTTTCGCAATACTTTCTGAGGGGCCTGGTATGTATATCGGTCAAAATATGATTGGCGGAAATAATAACAATATATCTACTGAATAATACTCATAAAAAATATTAACCTAGCTCTATTAGCTGTACTAGCTCGATAATATTAATTTACGATCAAATTATCGATTTTCGAGCTTGTAGAGCTTATAAAATAAGAGCTAAAAATTAATGAAGCTAAAAAATAGCTAGCTAGCTAGTTAATGAGCTTAATTGTGTTGTTACTGTTTATAGATAACTCAGTTTAATTGAAAGGGCGCCCTCCAAGCCAAGTGGACCGACGACCTGAAGAAGGCGGCTGGGGATATTGGATGCAGAAGACAGAGGAACGCGAATCGAGAGGTGTGGCGCAACTTGGGAGAGGCCTATGTACAGCCGTAGACTGCGATATACTGAGTTGATGTGTATGGCGAAGGCTTCGGTATAATAAAGCCAATGGGATCTAATAACGTCATCGAGTAGAAAAATATGAAACAGTTACCACATAATCGTCTATGAAAATGATTACCTAATTATTCAGCCTACCTGTGGGACGTTTATCGTTAAGAGACTGATATGATAATTATGCTGTGGGCACTTGAAATTATTACTTGCAACATGAACAGAATGGAACATGACGCTACTAAAACATTGTAACAACTGAAACAAGTTGGAGATCTTATCAAATTACTCTAATTAACCTTTGGAGGTTAATTAGTCCTCGTTCGCAGCCTGAGCAAAGCAATTGAACTTAGAACGAACTTTTTATAGTCTGGGTAGCAACTGCAAGCCATGTGCGAATGAAATTAATATATCTAACACACCCAGTATACGTATTCTGGTATCATCATCATCATCATAATTTCAGCCGAAAAACGCCCACTGCTGGACATAGGCCTCCCCCAAGCATCACCATAACAACCGGTCCTGCGCCATCCGCATCCAGCGGGTTCCCGCGACCTTCACCAGGTCGGCGGTGCACCTTGAGGGGGACCTTCCAGTACGCGGTCGCCACTCCAGAACTTTACTGTCCCATCGGCCATCCGTTCTGGGAGCAATGTGCCCTGGTATAGTACGCACAATATTTATGACGGCTGTGAAGTCAGCGCTGCACAGCGCCCCGCGCCCCGGTTGACTAAATTTTTCATCATGTACTGCGCAGGTATACGCCGCGTGTTCAGACTTCAGAGTGCCGATTTCGAGTTTGACACTTACCACATATTGTAACACACGCGTTCACCTTTATTCATAAATCAATAGCGCCCCTGGCGCAAACGAGGAGGAACTACTAATTTATAAATTGAGACGAACGGACTCTTAACATACAGACCCCAGGGGGCCAATTCCACTAACGAAATTACGTTTAAAACGCAGCTGAACGACGGCTGTTAGCTATTTTCTTATTCTGCTAATGAACAACGATCCAGCTACAGTTACGTTTCAGCTGAAGCTAACGATCGATCGAGTGTTCGTATTCTGCTAACTCGATCGAACATCAACGTTACGTTTCGTCCTATTCCACTAAAATTCTGACAGATGTTTGGGCTGACACGCAACTGAACTTTAGCCGTTCAGCTGTCAAAATTAACAGCTGAACATCAGTCGATAAACTTGTACTTTTACTGGATCGTTGAATGTTTTGACGAAGATTTAGACTTAATTTCGTTGATTTTACAAAAGTTAAAGGGTGTATTTTGTTGTCCTTGCCACTAAGGTTAACATTGGAAGAGTTAAAAAAGAAATTAGTCGACAAGCCGACGAGTTCCAAACAATGCATTTAATTTTACTAACCGAAAGTTTGTTAGTTAAAATATAATAAAGACTCACTGAAAACCTTGCAAAATCTCTGACTGAGGAGATTAGCCCTCGTATTATGCTGCATTCATACGGATACAAAGGTAAGATCGCCTGTAATATAAGTTAATATTGATGCAAGTAATTGCATATGTTGTACCTACCTAATAGGTAAAGTAAAATGTCTTTATTGTCTTTTTTAGATTTTGGTGACACTGGCATTTTATGCAACTAGCTCGTCTTAGGTTATATACTCTTTGCTAGCTCGTAGGTACCAAATGCTAGTCCCTAAGGCGAAACTCTGACCCTTGGCCAATAACCAAGTGAAAGATGAGCTGAATCTAATAAATACCTATGTGAAGCTCCAACTCCCTAGAAGATCTTGATGAAGAAACGAAAAGGTATGTTATACTGAAAATTAATTAATTTCAGTTTGTGTGATTAATTGTTGTTGTGACAAGCAAGTAATTTATAAAAGTGTGATTATATTTTTTATTCGCCGAGTTGTATTGTGTAATTTTACGATTATATAGAAAGTTTTACATGCCTGTGTTATGGGGTGCATAGATGTCGCTATAGTTCTTCTAAATAATAATAAACGTGAAGAGAATATTGTTAATATAAAGGGATATCATTCCTTGAACATTCATATTTTGAGTAGGTACCTACCTACTTTATACCTACATGGGCGTTAAAAGGGGGAGCAAGGGGGCAGCTGTCCCCCCCATAGACCAGAACCTAGAATATTTTAATATTAAAGTAGACAAAAATTCACAAAAAACCCAAAAAGATTGTTTTAATTAAGATTATTTTTCTTATAGTAAGGTATTACAACATTACAAATTGTATTTATTTTGCTTAAATTATGTCCTCTATCTATCATCTTGCCCCCCTCCTCCTGGCCCATTGGTTTGCGACACCCTAGTATAGGTACCTATTCTACTATTGCAAATTAAATTGTATCTCATCGTCATCCTCCTGCCCTTATCCCAAATAATTTGGGGTTGGCGCAGCATGTTTGAATTCAATTGCATCTACTAATTTTATTTGTTGATACTGTAGCCATACCTGCAGTAATAAATTTTAATAAAACAAAATTGTTCCAGATTTGTGATTTAAATGCCCGTGATGACTATTGGTTGTAGTACCTACTTATCAACAAGGTTTGGAGCAAAATCTGTGGAAGACTTAATAAATAAATAAAACTTTAAAAATATTTTTATGGTTTTTTTCCCCTAACATTACTCTCTCTTTTTTTTACATCAGTTACATGTCTCCTGCCATAACACATACTATTTTTTATTAATCATGGTATCTCAAATGAAATCTCTCTCTCAATCTTATTATTTACTAGCGGTTGCCTGCGGCTTCGCCAACCTGGATGTCGTTGATCGCACCTCGCTCGGGAATTGGTCATCCTCCCGGGACAACAAGCCTAGCCTATCCAATATGTTAATCCAGGTTATGTTCTATCTGTACCTATGCCAAATTTCATCCAAATCTGTTCAGACAAACGAACATCCAAATATCTTCACAAACTTTCACATTTATAATATTAATTATAGTAGGATATGGAAATTAGGATGAGGAAAGCGTAAGGCCGGTTGTTTTGGCGATGCCTGGGGGAGGCCTATGTGCAGCAGTAGACACCTTTCGGCTGAAATGATGATGATATGAAAATTGTGATGAATAAGTCCCATTTCAACGAAAACAAACATTAATTCAGTTTTTATTAAATTAAAACAATATTATGTTATTTTACTAGTTACTACAGTAACATTTTAAGTTATACAGATATAGGCATTAATAGAATTTCCTAATACAGAAATTATGTAGTATACAACGTGTTATTGAAATAACTGAAAACGTCTTAAGGGGTCATTGTACTCATTAGTATGAACAACTTTTACTATGGGACCAACCCTAAAGTCACGAATAAAAAGATCTAATTTTTGCAATTTCAGGGTTGGTCCAATAGTAAAAATTGTTTATACTAATGAGTAATGACCCCTTAAGAGGTTTTTAGTTATTTCAATAACGGGTTGTAGGTAAAGTCTGTTTTTACTCTCTTGTCTTATTTAGTAAACAATGTTGGCATGTCTCTTTATTAAAACAAACTACTAATAAAATATAACTACTCGTTCTGCACATGTAATTAGCATTAAAAATATATTTAGGGTGTGAAATTGTTAACACAATGTCATTTAATAATTATTATTGACGAATTGTTAAAGACATGCCAAGATTGTTTACTAAATAAGACAAGTAAGAAAAAACATAGTGTAGGTATACAATTTTTTATAAGGCATGCAATATTATTATCAATTTAATCTACAATTTGCATGACAAAAAAAGTTTCATACATGTCATAACATAATAGAAAGAAATTAATTAAATAATTTAAAAAAAATACAGAAATGTCATTGATTAATTGTCACCCAAAGTTATTTACTGAATATACACTTTGTCAATTAAGAATATTGTATTACTAGACAAAGTTCTACTTATAGTAACCTTATTATTGATTTGTTGTTATTTAATTACAGACAAGGAGAAATATTGCAGATATTTTTATATCAAACAATGTTGAAAGATCAAAGTTCAATAAAACTATTTAAACTTATTTAGTTTTACTAAAATGAAATAATATTCGAAGTGAGTAGTCTAGACAGTAAATATAACAAGCTTTTTTGTATATTTGAATATAAAAATAAAATTACATCAATTTCAGCGATAATTTGATACTACTTTTATCAGGATCAACCACATAAAATTAAAGTTTGTTTTCAAAGTTTTTTTAATAAACTTTGAATTTTATTTTTTAAGTTATTACTTAAACGTATTAGTGTACGTCTTCCTATCTCACCAAACTAATAGTGTCACCATCCGTCAGCCAACTACCTACTCATTGAGATAAATCTAACAAGCCCAAACTCGATGTGTCTGCGTTACCCACAGCGGAGATCCTGTGACCATCTTCCGACTCCATCATCAGACCAACTCCTAACTCCAAAGCATCATAATATTGTTTAGTCATTGGGTTTACATATCAGCCAATTGAAATGTCATGTTAAACAAAAGCTTGTAAAAAGATTCTTGTTTGTCCAACAACAACATCAACGAGTAATCTGAAACACAAATATTAATATTAAAATCCAAGCAACAAACTTTATACACACAAAAAAACACTTGTTTCAGGACAAAGTAGGGTAAATTTTACAATTGTAGTTGCTATACTAGATGCTTTCATGTGCCTCTACTTTCACAAACAAATCTTATTACCTACTTATGAATATAAAAAACTATTATTCATGAAGTGTTATAGTACCTAAAACACAAGTGATCCATAACAAGAAAAAATATGAATATTATAAGCATACCTCTAAATTTATAACCGGATCTCTGCGAACTCAAATTATAGGACCCATATGAGAGAAGCCACCTTGTCCTGCAGTTTGTTTAAAAATAGGGCCAAACTAGGTTCAACCCCACTTTACTCCAATATTCTTTAAAAAGTTGGATCACTTTGGATTGTACCTGGCTTGTATTCATATTTAAAATAATTCCAAAACTGAAATGGAAATAAATTATAATATTATTTCTTTGTTAATGTAACATGAACTTCATACTACATGCATATTTTGTAAGTTTTATGTTGTAAAACTCATATTGTAACATTTACCTACTTGAACTCATATTATAAACTCTATTTACTATACATAACACAATATCTAATTCTGATGTAAACATAATGTTTGCATGTAATTTTTTTTATTAAAAGTACCTATATTGATTATTACTCTCAAATAAACAAATAGATGTACCTATGTTTCTATACTTGTATGAAAACTTACCTACCTTTAAAACATTCCGAGGTATTATCGATTTCACTTTTCCCATAGGCACCTTTAAAGCACTCCATATATTGGTTGAAAAGCTTTGTTTGTCTCGCCGAAGTAGACTTTCTTCAGGGTAGGTATCATTTGGGTCTATAAAGCATGAGACATAAAATAAGTTTCCTATTAAATTAAAAGTAAATACAAGCAGTTATGCATATAATACTCACAGTAATTTATTTCACAGATAGGAAATTTTGTATACTTTATTAGACTTTTTTTGTATTAAACTTATCGTCTGGGAAAGGGATGTCAACACTCAGTTTTACCACGAGAACACCTTTCACAAAAACTCAACACTGCTCCAGGTGGCTCCAGGGATGTGTCCAGTATAAATACGTAGTATTAAATCCACTTTAGTGTAAATAGATTATATTAAATGTAAGTCTTTGTTTGAGCAGAGGAGCTTGTTCTAATCTGCTTGATTTTACAATACAAGCAATGGCGTAATTGTTTATTTCACTCGCCTACATTTCTACTCGCTTGTATTTGCTTACATTGCATACCACATAACAATGGCATATTGTATTATTCAGACATAGATTTCATAATATTTAAATAATTTCGATTTCCTCCGCGGTTTGTTTACGTTATTTTGACAAGTAGAATGAACGAACATAGATTATAATTTATGTATTGAATGAACGATAGCCTAGATTTTCTATTAAAATCTATTTTTAACTATTTTAAATTATTTAAATGTATTGAAAAGACGTATTTTATTAATGTAAGTATTTTAATATAGTCAAAAGTAGTTTTTAATCATTGAACTATAATAGCTCAATGTTATTTTCATGATTAGTAGAGTCAGTAGTAATGAATACTTTTTATATGGTAACATTTCAAGACAACGGCTATGATGCGGTTACGTTCCAGCTGCGATCCATGTTCGTTTCAGCTCATGTTTTTAGTGGAATAACTTTTTATGTTATCATCGAACGACGAACGCAGTCGAACCGTTGCTGAACCGTTGCCGCTAATCAAACGTTGTAAATTAGTGGAATTGGGGCCCAGGTCTAGTTTAAAGAGTCACGGACTCTATAACATAACATAACCAGCCCATTACTGTCTCACTGCTGGGCACGGGCCTCTTCTCAGTACGAGAAGGCTAAGGCCTTATTCCACCACGCTGGCCTTGTGCGGGTTGGCGGACTACACACACCATTGAGAACTCTCAGGTGTGCAGGTTTTCTCACGATGTTATCCTTCACCGTTAGAGCAAGTGGTAGCAGTGATAGCCTAGTGGTTGAACGCTTGCCTTCCATGAAGGAGGGTGTGAGTTCGATACCGGCCCGCACCTCTGACTTTTCGAATTCTTGTGCGGATTTATATTCGATTACGGACCCTATGTATACTTTTAAATACTGTTTAATGGACAAATAAATTAATCAATGAAAGTCGACGCATTCGATACAATATGCGGTAAGTGTCAACTCGGAATCTGTACTCAGAGCACAGAGTACATTGTATTGTAATATACTGAAATAGAGAACAATCTTCAACCTCAAAACAGGTAACCGCCTACTAGCGCCATCTGATACTTTTAGTGCGAAACTGCTACTAGTACATCAACTGAACTAAAAATAAAAATTGCAAAAAGAGGAAACACTTCTTGAGGATCGAACCCACGTCCTGCGCTTATAAATCTGACCGCAGGATTGTACTGCTACCAATACTTAGTTCTGACTTGTGAATTTTAGCACTATAATCAACCAGTTAAAATCAATAAAAGTAGAATACTTTAATATTCAAAAATCAACCAAAATGGCTCTGAAATTGATACTTATTTATTATTGTAATATTTGGTGAAAAATCAGTACAATTATCTCATGAAATAAAATCTTAATCTCTTTGGAGCAATTATCAAATATGAGGTAATGTAACGACATCTATCGAATATTGAATAAACTATTACAATATCTCGTTTCTAAAATTTGTAAAACCTGACATCTATTACTTTTAGTCCATAACAGTAAAAAATATAATGCTACTAAATTAAAACCACCATCTTACCTGTTATCTACAAGCATTCGAAGTACTACGTTTTTTTGCAGCGTTGTAAAAGCTGTTGTACCCGATTATTTGTTCTAAGATTGAGGACCCTGACTCAGAGCCAGGCTGGCGCAACTCCCTAAGAAAAAAGCGAGACTTGAAAATGTATGAAACGCGTACTCCTTTTAATGGCGGCTATCGCTGTCTTGCTTTAACATCTATTCGACTCTATCGCACGCATCTACTTATAAAGTGACAGCCGCCATTCTTGTTATTTTTGTTATCAAAAGTTAAATGTCTTTGCTATAAGCCGTCGTTTTTAGGGTTCCGAAGTCCTACAAGGAACCCTTATAGTTTCGTCATGTCCGTCCGTCTGTCCGTCTGTCCTAATCCTTTACAGCTTAATAACTTCTACAGTTATAAACATAAGTAAATGAAATTTTGTTAAAAAATAGTCTACATATAGATCTCAATTTTAAAAGAATAAAAGAATCGTTTTTCCGTATTTTAGGGGTGGCGTCCATACATGTGAAATGGAGAAAAAAAAAATTTTTTCGCTGCACCCCCTCGTGTGGGATATCATTGAATAGGTCTACTAAAATGAAGGTAATGTTTCATACACCACTTTTTTATCAGGTGTACCATCTGCGAAATATAGCCCGCCAAAGTGGCTTGCAATGTGTCCCCCCCCCTGCCATTTCTAAACTATGCAATGTAGAAACATATAATCTTCCACATTGATAGACCTTTGTGAAAACTCTCTTTTAAAATTATTTCGAGTATAATGTGATTATAATTTTTTGAGTTATAGAGAGAAAACTGAAAAATACTTAAAACGTCCTAGTTCAAAGGTCATTGACCTTAGAGAAAAATTATCATAGCAAATAATGCTCCTTTAGCTACTTTCTATTTGAAAAAATCACAAAAAGTAACTTTGAAATGACAAACGTCTTAAATTTGGCTTCTTGAATTTAACCCTAGATGGCGCTACTAACAACACGCTCTGAGTCGCGAATGCTGCCGATTATTGCAAAAACTAAAATAGCCATGATTAATATTCGATTTGATTCGTTCGTAATTACACCTACTTAAGGAACCCTATAATACTGAGCATGGCCCGACATGCTCTTGGCCGGTTTTTTTTGCTTTTATCGTGTGTTTCGTGGATTAATCACGTAAATTCGTGTTATGATTGTGTAAGTATACGTTTGTGACATAGTTTTTGTTGCAATCCCAATGTAAAATGTGTGAAATATGTGGTATAAAATCTAGCCGGTCAGATGGACAAAAGCGTATCTTCATGACTAAATTCCCTTTGAATTAATACAGGTAAGCATAAATTGGCAATTGGTAGGCTATTACAGAAAAGGAATTACGTGTTTTACAGTTTTCTGTTAAAAATCCAAGTCTAGAATTGATAAAATAACTTATCAGTAGATTCAGTAGTGTTTGTCATTTTTTTATCGACTGTCGATATTTGTATTTTTTATAAATTTACTTACAAAAACCAAATTTACATTTTTGGTTACAAAAATCGTAATTGGTGTCTGGCAAAAATGCCTATAGGTACTTAGTTTTTTTTAAATTGTCAGTATTGTGTCAGTCTGTGTTTTATCATGCAAATGTGCCTGTATATGAATGTAAATAAATAATTTAATGTATGGAAATAAATAAATTACTGTAAATGAATAAATTAATATGAATGAGACCATCTAAAGCTTTGCCAGAAAAGCAAATTTTTGTAATGTAAGACAAGTGGTGCCCCCATTTTATGTAATATTATGTCAAATTGTAATTTTCTTAGCTTAGTGTGATGCACTGCTATTAACAATAATGCAATAAATGTTTTTTTCTAGATGTAAGAATGGATTAAAGTTACTGGAAAAGTAGATTTGGTGTACGTACCCATTAAAAAACTACACCAATTTAAACATTTGTGGCAGTCATTTTCTAACAAAGGATTTCAAGAAAAAGAAGACCCAACTAAGAAAATATGCTGTTCTATCTGTAGGACTTACTGCAGAATCGTTGGAAGATGAGCTATTCATTGGATTTCCACTACACACCGCTAAAACTAAACGAACCGGTAAGATTTAATTTTAGGTCTAATTCATAGAATGCGACTTACACTTTTACGGTTTCTTTAGTAAGTAACTCAAGTTTCATTATATTTACAGGATTGTCTTCTTTTATATCTATGACACCTGTGGCTCTTGGACTAGTAATTCTTTTAAGTTTTTTTTCTGGGATGCCTTCACTTGTTAGAACTTAGTGAACTTATTGAATGACTCATTTTTTTTTAATTGCAGATCCTGCTACATTTACTTCCGAACCGAATCACCAATAAAACGTAGAAAAATCTTAAGACGCCATTGATAATGAATATGAATATACAATTTTGGACAATGTCGCTCTTCCAGCTATTCCTGAGGAGGCACAAATTTTCGACGAAGATATTGAGAACTTTTTGGAATCGTTTGACAAATAAAATAAGCAATAGTTTACGTAAGCGGATACATAAGCGGCTTCATTGCTCTTAAAAAAATGTAATGTGTGAACAGCGCATATATTGTATAAACGTTTAAAACCTAAGTTTCAGCAGATTCTGCGAAGAAAGCGCAGCTGAGAGTAGGAAAATAAAGCCCAATGTATCGTTTTATTTTAAAATCGAAATAGCAAATGTCATTGTATATTCAGGTTTAATTAGACGAGATTTTGACTATACAATGGAGTGTCTCTCATTCCTACTTTCGCCAACGTGAACTTGGTGTCTTTTACCTAGTTAACATTGGTGTAAGTGGGCCTACCCTAAAATTTAACAAGAAATAAAAATTGGGAATTCTATAGGCATTTTTATTTTGAAATTTATCGATAAAAAATGTGCGTGAGTAGTACATCCCTATTTGGTCATTATGTTAGCAGCTCCGCTTTTATGTCATGTAACTAATGTCAGTTTCATTTTTGTTTTGTTGGTATTGATTTCGTGTACGCGTTTCATACATTCGACGTATTCCATCTTTTTCTATGGAAGTCCCGTCTCTTAAACGTAGTGTGTTCAGGCCATTTCCGAACGTCAACATTAACGTCACCGGGACGCGGGGCGGCTGAGGGGCGCTCGGCAGATGTCAATTGCAACAAGCCATAAGACCGGTGACAAGCTTAATTTAACTTAAAATCATCCAACGAAATATTTCTGTACTAATTATCAAAATTAAAGTATCATTGTCAAGTACCGGCATTTCTTATTTACCTGGCCAACTAGAAGCGCAATCATAGTGATTATATACTCTTTGCTCAGAGCCACCATAAAGAATGGCGCATACTGACGTTTCGTTGAAAATTTTCTTTCTAAACTAAATAGCGCTACAAATATATTTTAGTTACTTTTTGCAGCACAGTTGCTATCAAGTAGGGTCATTATCACTATCAAACGGCTAATTTAAATAATTAATAACGTAGTATCTAGTATAACTGTAGGTATTTTTCGAGTTGAGGTCATCAACCTGCTTGTTTTAGCATAGTGACAATTTTATCGGCCTTTGGAGTGGCCTATGTCTGGCAGGGGACTGCGAATACTGCGATAGGCTCAGCAGTACAATAGGTAGGTTTTTTATCAGATAATTTAACTGTTTGTATAAATTATTGACTGAAATAATACATCTTTTTTAAACAGTATAGCAGGCTAGCGGTTCTAGTAGGTGCGATTACAGATAATCCTAAATGCACAAACACTTAAGTTTAACTTTGCGGTTGACTTGAAATATCTGTAGGCTAAGGAAATGTTTATTTCAAGCAGATATCAAATGCGCGATCTTTTGAGCAGATAACCTTTTTTTTAACGTTTTTGTTCCTGCTCTATCTTCGAAACGGTAATACAACACAGCGTCAAACTTTGTCTGATTATAGTGCATACACAGACAAGTAAGCCTAAAAGACGCCTCATGTACAAAGTTTTGCTCAAGAACGCAATCGTAAAATGTTGGCGGGGGACAGGTGCGGACGGCGCGTTATGATTGGTCAACTCAAAAGTCATAAATCAAGTTCAATCAAACTAGTGACGGGACATCGAAAGTTTTTTATCGACAAGATTTCTATAAGGTTAAATCAAATTACCTGGCGAAACTTCACAGACGTGATGGGTATCGATATCTAATGACAATAAAACAAGAAAAGATATGATTTTCTAAACTTATCATTTCATTCAAGGCAGCTAATCACGGGATTAACATTCACGGGACGCGTGACCTTGTAGATTTACATAGTATTTTTTAAGAAATTCACATACCATAACACTAGAATTGTCTTTCAATACGTAAGAACTTTGACAAGATACCTATAGACCAAATGTCAAGAACAAAAATTTCATACATTAAAAACCTTGCCGATTTGCGTAGTACACGCGAATTACGCACACACTCACATTCAAACAAGTCTTGGAAACAAAAAATGTTTATTTCGTTGAACGAATATATTGTCGATTCTGAACCGTCTCTGAAAATTTGGCCGGCTATTAAAAATTAACCCTGTATAGATATCTACCCTCGGCGAACTAATTTGATTTAACGTTGTATTTTATGATAACAATAAATCAAAATCGTAATTAATTTTCATTATTTATTATTAATATAGCATGTAAAGGCAGGCCTTATGCACTATGCGTTTAGGTACGTTTGAATACGGCACCGCTGGGCCGCCTAAGTGGTTTAATTTATTGGCCTTTAAAACAAATTAATTTGGTGTAAACCCTCGTTACAGATTTTAAATTTGATTTCATTGTTAAATAGGCAAGCCGAACATTGAAATATTAATATTTGTCTATACCGCTTTTTATTAAATCAACTAAATGATTACGTACGTACGTAATTATTTAAAATCAAATTCATGTTGAAGTAATTCTGGAAATAACAGTTTGTTAGATAATTAAAGTAGAGTATTCGTTATTATGTAGTTTGCACGGTGATCTGATGTAGGTATTTATTATTAAAAAGATAGGAATCATTTACAACATTCGCATTTTATCGATACATTATATTTGTGTTAGTACCCCAACTCTAGCACACATGATTATGATAGAGCGAGATAGCGGTATGTGAAGTACCGTGAAACAGAAAAAGATGGCGAAAAAAGACTTCAACGTGCGACCACGTTTTGTGCTTTGCTATACACTATTTTAAATTAACAAAATTATTCTTAAATGGAAAATATGGACATATCTGTGAAATGTACTACCGTCTTTATTAAAACTGAATGTTGTACTACATATTCCGCACCATTTCACTGCACAATAGGGTTTTTTTACAGAAAAAAAAACTTGTCTAATAGAGCTCTTTACTCTAGTGATGTGCCGAGACCGCCATTTTTGGTACTCGAGTACTTTAGTACTCGTTTAAAAAAGAATCGAGTCAGTACTCGAGTCACTGACTCATGTCTAGTACTCGAGTACCAGATCCGGTACTCGAGTACTTCATTAGATTCGAATACCTCAATGATTCTCAATTCCAATAACACAAGCAACAAAAATTTTAGTCATAAAATTACAATATTGTTTATTGATCAGTCAATTTCAAAATAAAAAAATATAGTAAATATATTTTGAATGAATGAATGAATGAAAAATTTATTTGCTTAAAACATGAGTATATATTTAAATTATTTTATTTTAATCTAATTTTTATTAATTAAAATCCAATGCACGCAGTAATCACTCACAATATCATTATCTTTTACAAAAGATTAGATAAAATAAGAGCAGATTAAAATAACATATTTTTTTAGAAAGACGCTTATCATCTTACGGCCAAAATTAATATCCCATCTATTCACGATTTGGCCTACTAGAGATAGAAATTTGACATATTTTGTATGGAGCTTATGTCAAATTTCTATCTCTAGTAGGGCAAATCGAGCATAGATTGGATATTAATTTTGGCCGTTAGTCGACCTGCTACCACGAACGCTGCAAAGCTTTCGAAACGTAAGGAAGACCAATTTAAATAATATACGCGATATAATCCGGTTAAACTTGTTTTATTATAATACTATTGTTTACTTTATATTACCTACACGACGAATAGAAATATACGTCCATCTCACTTACACATTCGCAGTTTGTACCTACTTGTCTCATGGTCACTTTCTTCGTTTACAGATATGTAATTGAAAACAAAAAGACAGATGTAGCATGCCCGCTAGGATCAGACCAATAAAAAAAGGTTATTTTTTTACTAAAGCCGCTGCAGGCTGCAGCCCACATGTTGGTCTTATACTCAACAACAAAACAAAAAGTCGCGAATTAAGTACTCGGTTAGTTATCCGAGTACTTTATTTCGAGAACTCGAGTACATGAGTACTTACAAGGTACTCGAGTAAGTACTCGATTCTACCTGACTCGGCACATCACTACTTTACTCAGTTGCGCTCGCTGACGGAGTGACGAACCGAATGGGGGCGGGGCGGCTGATATGCAGTGGTACAGCATATGTTGTGTGACCGCGGGTGTCCGTCTAATAGGCGTCTTTTAGGCTTATTGGTCTGTGAGTGCATACTATGAAGTTTAGCAACAAATACTAAAAAATAGGGCAAACATATGGTGTCATGTGGTGGTACCTACGTAAGAAAGAGATGCAGAAATTCACATTTAGTCTTTTGATAAACTCGTAAATTAAATCAGTTTCTATGGGTTATCAGGTCGATGGGTGATACGGAAGCCTTACTGCGTGAGTCCGACTCACACTTGGCCGGTTTTATTTGGATAACATGCTCAGAGTCGAAAAATGATAGGCCATTGACCACATAAGACATGGTGTGATCGGAAATCATTCCCAAAAATTATAAGTAATGAATTTATAGTAATAATCCTATTCTATCGTACTAATATTATAAACGTGAAAGTTTGTGAGGATGTATGGATGTTTGTTACTCTTTCACTCAAAAATTACTGGTTGGATTTTAATGAAAAGGACATTGCCCATTCTCTTAGGAGCTTTAGGCCCCTCAAAAAAAATTGCTATGTCACGGCGGTTTTAGTCTTATTTTGTAGTCCAAGAATTATCTTTTATTATTCTGCAAACGATTTTAATTTTTACACCCTGGTTTAAGAGAAATCTATTTTTTTCCAACTCCTTAACTGATTGATAATTACGCTCCGTGCATCGTTGGGCGATATAACTGAACGCACCCATAAGGACATCCAGAGACACCATGTATGGTGTTGCAAGATATAATTATTTTGTTAATCGATTTTTGAAATCGATTTTGTAGTATTTTTTAAATAATAAGATTGCAAGCTTTTAAAGTTTTGGGTATATTAATTAATATCGATTTTATAAGTAATATTTCAGTTAATTTAAAATTATTATAACAATATTTACAATAAATGCATAGGTATTTTAAAGCAAAGAATCATCTTATTTTTCTGTACAAAAAGATTTCAAAAATATGTTTTGCAATTTCTTTTGATTATTATTTATTTTATTTTATTTATTTATTTATTTGGCTCTTCAACAATGAGTACACTGTACATGAAATTTTTTTCACATTTCAAACTTAATCTAAGTGCCCCATTACTTACAGAAGAGCACCGCATGCCATAAATTAAGCGCAATTAATATTAATACAAAAATTAGTTACATAAAGCAACAAACTTACAGAGATTAAAATAAAGTGGACCATTAATGGTCTGTATGAAATCAAAACAAATGACTTGATTGATTTGACGTCATATGAGTGATTTTTTATAATATTTAACGGATTTACGCATGAGAACCGAAATATAAAGATATAAATTGTGGAAAGAAAAAATAAGAAATCAATCAATCAAGATAAGTCTAGTATAATAGCATCTGAAACACAGTCAAAGTGAATTCATAGAAGTATCACTATTTAGAATCGATTCCGATTATTTGTGGAAATAGTCTGATATCTGGCAACATTTTCGTTCGGTTTGAATGGAGGATATACTTACGATTCAGTTTAATAGATATTAATTATGTTTTTTAATGCTAGGGTGAAAGAAATATTGATAAAGAACACATAAACATGAAAAAATAAGATATAATTTTTGAATAACATACAGTTTTGACATGGCGCCAAAAATGGGCCCATCTGTGGGCATTGTCCTTTGGCTTACAGATAGAACATAACCCGGGTTAACATATAGGCTACTTTTATCCCGGGAAGATGAACAGTTCCCGAGGGATGCACGCGCTAGATGCATAGGCTAGTGTTCAATAAAGCCATTATAAGTATGTATGTACGTAAGTACTCATAAAAACCGTCAAAAACAAAATTATCATGCACTGAATTTTTTATCAGGAGTTGTGTTTGGTTTTTTATTTATATTGGTAGCCATAGAGACCGATGACTAGACAAAATCGCAAGGTCGCAGTAATGACAGCTCCATACATACATAATGTACAATGCTTAACTCATTAGAATATTAAAAAAGTTAACTACGACGTAGTTAGGTACTTATAGTGAAAACATAAATAATTATTCAATGCAAAAATAATCAGCTGTCAAAATATATCACGTCACGTCATTCGATTGGTTGTTTAGTATTTTGGACCACCAATTACAGCATGAGAATTGACAAAAGATTAAATTGATCAGTCTTTCAGAAATCAAGAGGTTAGGCTTTGGTTTTTCAGTTGCATTTGGTTAGATTGGAAGCCGAGCTGATTGTACGGTCACGAATTTACGATCCTTCCCGGTGCACATTTTGTCGACAAAATCCCTTGAACAAATCCTGCTACATTAGACGTACCTAACGGCTGAACGCCTTAGTGGTGGTCCACCGGAAACATTTTTGACTGTACTTCGAGAAAGGCTTTTGATGACGAGGTTCCTGAATGATGTTTTGAATATACAGATGGACGAAGTTGCCATACATAATAAACAGCCTTCTAATAATATTGTGCATATTTAAAAAGCTTTCAAACTGCCTAAGAAGAGTGTTTTTTTTTCGGGTGGAAATTAAAATGGATATCCTCCGTCTGGGGAAGGTGGACTCCTACTGACTCAAACCACACGGTGGCCAACTGGCTTCATCCTCAACACAAAACAGAAGAGCTCTGGAAACTTCAATGGACCGCGCCGGTACCCCTTTAGTGCTACGCTTTTGGCACGTCCCGGGAAAACAAAATGGTTTCCGCCTAAAGAGCCCGCCTGCCTATGTTGCCAGCCCTTATAATAATCCTAATAATCCCGCGCCCTACGCTGCGTTTGCCGATTCGCGTTCTCGACTCAAGGATTCGTCTGCTCTAACGGCCATCGGTCCTTCGACAGACATGGCCAGCCCACTGCCACTTCAGCTTACTGATCCTACAAGCTATGTCGGTCACTCCGGTTCTTCTCCGTCACTATTCGCCACTTGAAAACTTCAAATCAGTTTCGACCACTTTTATTATTCTTTTGGAAAAAGAGGTAAGGCAATAGTCGACTTTATGGTTGGCCTGACCAACCATAAAGTCGACTATTGCCTTGAAGTTTGAGGATCTGATCTCATCAGCTGAGATTGTGTGGCCTCCAAGATGCTGACTTCTAACTGCCGCGTTAGTAATGATGTTAATTATCTGGTTCACAAATTAAATTTATTTTAATCTGTCGCTCTCTTTTACTAGATAAAAGAAAAGGATGGCAACAATTTTAGTGTTGTCAAATTAGTCGGAATTAAATTTCAATACAAGTTTAGTCGTGATACGTGATCTCGGAACGTGCCCACTAAAATACAAAGAAATGTATCATGTAAACTAATTTAACAGCACTAAAGTTGTTGCCATCCCTTTCTTGTATCTACTATTAGAAAAAAGAGAGCGATAGTCTAAACCAAATTTAGTTTGTGAACAAGAGAATCGACACCAATAGCAGCCTTGGTAGGGTCAATCGTGTAGGAGACTCTTCAGGTGTATTTAAATATATAAAACTGTTAAGCGTTAAAATTACGTGTATTCCGATTACAGGACTACACAAGACCGCAAAATATAAAATTTTAATGACTTATAGCTAAAATATTAGCAACGTAGTGTTGACTGCAAATCATAGCTACTTAATTCTCGCAGGCGCTCCAACAAATCGTATTGCAGTAGCTAGTGCCTCAGCTAGTTGACAGAATTTGTATGCATTATAATCAATATTAGGCGTCTATTGGGCTGTATGGTCGATGGGAAAATCGTTCTCAGTCTAGTACAGCCATACTCAAACTTTTTTTTATAGGGGCCACAAACACTTTTCAGTCATGGTGCCGAGGGCCGCAAGCAAAAATTATTTAGGTCTTAATTAAAACGTAATTCCAAGTTAACGATGTAGTTACTTTATTAATGAAAAAAGAAGTTTTAACAAAGATATGTTTTAATGCGATTTTTATACTGTGAACACTTTTTCAAAACTTTATGAAGATCTGGCTTGTCGCTACATGCTATCCTTATAACATCATCCAGATGAGAATCTGTAAGTTTGTTTCTGTAAACGTTCTTTGTGTATTTCATTTTTGAAAAAGACGATTCGCACACATACGTAGTAGACCCAAAGAATGTTAGTAGGATTTGGGCACATCTTTGGAAGCTTTTCTATTTTTGGAGAACAAAAAATCGCTGAAAACGCTCGGCTCACATTCCCGTCCTGCAACACCCATTCTCTGATGTGCGCGAAATTTAAAATGGTTTACAATAAATTTGTAACTTAAGATGGGCCAATAAGAAAGACCCGGAGGGCCGCATGCGGCCCGCGGGCCGCAGGTTGAGTATAGCTGGTCTAGTAGATAGTTCATGAGAATCACTTCATATTATTTGAAAATATAATATCTCCCTCAATACTATTTCAATGAGAACAAAGGAATGGCGGCGCGGCGCGCGTACATCTCCGGCGCTGTGTCGTGGCCGGCCTAGCGCGCGCCTCGTTCCCCGAGTCCCCCCCTCCATTCGCCTCACTTTTCGTAACTCCGTAACGCATTCACCAGCTTACTCCCCAAGTCAAGCGTGCCTAAAGAAGTTTTACTTCAACTATTTATTACCTTTGAACCAATTCATGTTTTTGAGCCATAACTAGTTCCATGTGGGAAAACACGTGATGTCATACGTTTATGGTGTTCAAATTCCTACTAATAACAGATAGCAGGTATCTTATCAAAAGGATAATCCTAGATTGTCTTTATCAATTACAAGTATTACAACGCAGTTATGAAATTCGTATTATGGTCTACTTATCTGTTTACATACATTCGAGCACGTACAAACCAGGGTTGTTGCGAATATCAGCATCAGCATTAGCATCCGCTGATCATCAGCATCATTTTCAACATCAGCATCAGCATCAGCATCCGCATTAAATGATGCTGATATTTATGCTGATGTTCATGTTGTAACGTGACCGAAGGGGAGGGGCTTAAGTCATATTTTTTTGTTACGCTTGTGAGTTTTGACCGCTAGTATAATAAGTTTATGGTTTTGACCAATCATAGCACAGATTATTGCACTTCGGTGATTTTTAGCAAATCCGAAACAAACTTGTATATTACGACAAATGTCAACAGCAGACAGTACAGTTGAAAGAGGCGTTCTAACAAAAAGGGAAATGTGGAGTTATTAAGTCAGCTAATAAAAAGCCAAGGATGAAAATAATTTATGCTGGATTGTCTTTGTTGGATAAAAATAATCAAGCTCTTCATTAACGAATGCAATCGTAACAGAAGCATTAAGATAATAAGGGGAACTCTACATTTTTTTAAACAAAAAAATATTCGCGTATGCGTTCGCGCTGCTCTTTTGTGCGCTCAAAGTAGGTCCATCATTCATCATCTTCATGTCAGCCGAGAGTCGTACACTGCTGGACATAGGCTTCTCCAAGCAGTTTGGGGGAATATGCCATAATCGCCACGCTTGGCAGGCGGGTTGGCGATCTCAGTTGGTTGGTTAAATACTCAGAGAACGCTGCTGCCCATCCTCTGGTGAATCCCTTAGTCACCTTTTACGACATCCATGAGAAGATATAGGGTGGTGCAATTCATTACGTCCGGCACCACACAGAATAAAGTAGGTCCAGTTTAAATTGTTTCACTTACAAAAGGTTTCTTTCTTTATATGAAAAATCTTTGTACAGTCAAACCTGGATGAGCGAGAGTTCAAGGGACCGAAATCTATTTCTCGCTCATGGAGGTTTTTCACTTAACCAAGTTTCTCACTTATGGAGGTGCAGGAGCGGTTTTTCTCACTTACAGAGGTAACTTAATAGCTAGTACTAATCTACATATAGTAGGTGGTTAATAGTTTTTATCAAGGGTTTGCTTAATCGATTTTAAAATGTACTTTTCTACGTTAGGGAATCCAGAAACTCTTATATCTCCGCGTCCCTCAGAGCACTAAGACTACAGAACAGAATCTTTAGATTTTATGATCTTAATAAGGTGAATTCTGGCAAACCGAAATCACTTTGTAGTTTAGTAGTCCATTTCACGATTTCCCGCTCTCGAACGCGTTCACAATTTTAAGTTTTAACACTTCAAAAGATATCCCTTGAATTTTTCGTTTTACTAGAGAAAGAATGTGTTGAACCTTTCTTTGCAATTGATACGTAATTAGTTTGACAAAAAGGCCGGTGCAGATGCACATTTGGCCATTCTAAAAGAATGCGGTGCAAATACAATGAACTGGGAGGGACACAAAGACGCCCGATTAGTTGTTTTTTTTTGTTAGTTAGGCGAACCATATGTGCGTTAGTTCCACGAAATTTAGAAAGTGTCATAAATAACAAATAATAAACACGTACAACTATCGCTTATAGAGGTATAGGGCATGGCACTCTCGGTTATAGAGGTCCAGACGTGAAAAACGACTCTCTCATATAGAGGTTTCTGTTTCGCGCTTGTAGAGGTTTTCGAGGCTTAAAATGACGGGACCTGGCAATTACTCTCACTTGTAGAGTTTTCTCGTTTATCCAGTTCTCCCTCATCCAGGTTTGACTGTATATAAGTTTATCTCTCGTTTGTTTAAGCATAATGAAAGAAAGCTCAAATACTATTATTTAAAAAGAAAAGCCTTAAAACTCCTTTTAAAATGCGCCTAAAATGGAGTAAAGTTTTCGGTAATCCTAAAAAAAAAATTGCGCTCGCTTCGCTCGCGCTAGTGTGCAGGTTTCTTTGCGGGTTTGTCTCATGTACATTTTCAATATTCATAATTTACCACATTTTAGTTAATAATTCGTAAATAAAAATGTAGGGTCGCGAAAGCGATTTTTTTTCCTAGGGCTCTATGAAAACATGAAAAAGTTTCGTTTGTTATATTATTTTGCCCTTAATTTTAAAATTTGATTAATCATCGTTAAAGTTTTAAAAAGGCACTATTTGTAGCCTATAACCAATATTGGATTTTTATTAAAAGATATATTATATAAATAAATTCAAATTACATTTTTATATAAATTCATAAGGTACACATTTCCAATTCAAGAAAATCAGCATCAGCATCAGCATCCGCTGATGTCAATGTCAAAAATCAGCATCAGCATCAGCATCCGCTGATGTGATAAAATTCTGGATCAGCAACAACCCTTGTACAAACATACATAAGGATAAATTTGTATAAAGACCATTTTCAGCTGTGGACGTCAAGTTATTAAGTTATACATGTTTATCTGTATATATAATGCCATATTTAAAGAGGTGACTATACCAGTGATACTGGACACGAATCAATAAAAAAATCAATAAAAAGTTTTTTTTTAATGTTAAATACCTATTTGTAAACAAACAAATTCGTTGCGCCTTGCTTGACGGAAACTAGTAGCAAAACGTCCAATTAGGACGTTTTCGAGTCTTCAGATTGTGCGCGCAACAACATATCTGTACTTTTTAAAATATCATCGCTTATTATAAATGCGAAAGTAAAAAAAAAAAAAAAAAAAAAAAAAAACTCTGTCTGTCTGTTTGTTTGTCACCTTTTCACGACTAAACCTCTGACCGATCGTAATGTTATCTGGCAAAGAGACAGCCTGGTACCTGGAAACCTCCTTTTTTTCGTCGGTTGAAAATAAGAACCATAAAAAGACGAACCATAGTGGAGGATAACTTCGATACCACGAGCAGTTTTTTTTTAAATTATAAATAATAATTTTAAATGAATCATCAAGGGTGGGTATGCGATCACCTAGGCATTGTCTGGAAAGGCTCTTGATACTTGGCCAGATAGAAGGAAAGCGCGCTCAAGGCAGAGCACCGGCAAGATGGTCAGACGCGATTAAGAGGGCTGTCGGAGGCAGCATGTACCGTGCGGTCCACACAGCGGAAGACCGCATAGCTTGGAAATGCGTCGTATGTGGTCGCAATCTTCAGCAGTGAGGGAACGACGAAGAAGAAGAAGGGTGGGTAGGGTAATAAGACACACATCACACACACAATATATAAATCCCTAGTATCCCTGTGTTTTCAGTATTCAGTTCTCCGGGAAAGTTGAGGAACCTGACGAATATCTCAAACGCCATTTTTAGGGTTCCGTAGTAGTAGTAGTATGACTTATTTCTTTACGTATTTAGAACAAGGGAAGCCTCTGAATGTATATTGTGTTATTTTCAATAATATTTTAGCCTATATTGCCCCACTGCAGGGTTAATGCAAATGCCTTCCTTTCCCATTTAAATTTTTAGGGTTCCTTAGTCCTTACAAGGAACCCTTATAGTTTCGTCATGTCCGTCTGTCCTAATCCTTTACAGCTTAATAAATTCTACAGTTATTATTATAAGTAGATGAAATTTGTACAAAAATGGTTTAGATATACCTAGATCTCAATTTTAAAAGAATAAAAAAATCTTGATAACGTATTTTAGGGGTGGCGCCCATACATGTGAAATGGGGATGATTTTTTTTTTTTCGCTGCACCCCCTCGTGTTTGTTATCATTGAATAGGTCTACTAAAATGAAGGTAATGTTTCATACATCACTTTATTATCAGGTATACCATCTGCGAAATACAGTTCGCCAAAGTGGCTTGCAATGTGTGTCCCCCCTGCCATTTCTAAACTATGCAACGTAGAAAGTTATAGTCTTTCAAATTGATAGACCTTTATACAAACCCTCTTTTAAAATTATTTCGAGCATAATGTGATTATAAATTTTTGAGTTATAGTGAGAAAACTGAAAAATACTTAAGACGTCCTAGTTCATAGGTCATTGACCTTAGAGAAAAATGATCTTAGCAAATAATGCTCCTTTAGTTACTTTCTATTTAAAAAAAAAAAGAAACTTTGTGTCATATTGATATGACACACTTCTTAAATTTAGCGCTATGTGGCGCTGTTTGCAAAAACTGAAATAGCAATGATTAATATTCGATTTGATTCGTTTGTAATTAGACCTAATTAAGGAACCCTATAATACTGAGCATGGCCCGACATGCTCTTGGCCGGTTTTTTTATACAGTTATACAGTATTATGACATCGGTCATCGGCCGATGCCCCGCACATTAATTTCCTCAATAAAAATTAATAACTTATGTAAACAAACATACAAAAGTGTCATACAACTATGTACACATAAACAGCACTTCTGTCAAGTGTTAGATACACGATATATATTTTATGTAAACAGTACATAATTATTTATGTTCGCAAGTGCGTCATTCCACACACCTCCTGAACGGAACAGTTTCTATGTGTGGGTCAGGTGTGTATGTGTGTAGCACTCGAAAATTGTGCTGTATCATTGTATGATGTCACCAGTATGATTAGTATTAGGTTTCAAGTTATTTTTGATGTTTTGGCCTGGGTAACGGATATAATCGAGCTATGTGGTCATCGAATAATTAATTTATGTTATCTGCTCCCAAATTAAGTGTCATTGCCTCAGCAGGGTCCAGCCATCAAGCCGTAGCATAACTACTATCCAAGATGCTTGCTTTAGAATAATTCTGAGTAAAAGTCAACATCATTATCATCATCATCATCATTTCAGCCGAAAGACGTCCACTGCTGGACCTAGGCCTCCCCAAGCATCGCCACAACGACCGGTCCTGCGCTTTCCGCATCCAGCGGATACCCGCGACCTTCACCAGGTCGTCGGTCCACCTTGTGGGGGGCCTATCCACGCTGCGCCTTCCAGTACGCGGTCGCCACTCCAGAACTTTACTGCCCCATCGGCCATCCGTTCTGCGAGCAATGTGTCCCGCCCCTGCCACTTAAGTTTGGAAATTCTTCGGGCTATGTCGGTTACTTTCGTTCTTCTGCGAATCTCCTCATTTCGGATTCGATCACGCAGGGACACTCCGAGCATAGCCCTTCCATTGCCCTTTGAGTGACTTGACGCGTGACGCGTAAGAGTAATCAAAGGGATTACATATTTATTCATATTGGAGGATGCATAATACATTTTAACTTGAAATAAAAAAATAAAATTATAGATGGCGTTGCTGATTTTATTATATCTCTAGTTATCCCGAAAATAACTCTAGGTACTAGCTAACTATAGTATTAAATTATCTCTGGTACTAGTAAGTTTCGGGATCGTGGACGCTATAAGTAGGGGACTCGAGGCGTCTAATAAGCGACCCTGGGGAGGACAGCAGTACGTGGTGGCCGCGTGCTACTGTGGGGGAAACAATGTTTTTCCGGGACGTGCCAAAGGCATAGCACTAGAGGGGCACCGGCGCGGTCCAATGGAGTTCTTGGAGCTCCTCTATTTTGTGCAGAGGATGGCCACCGTGTGGTTTTAGTCGGTAAGAGTCCAACATACCCCACCGCCGTCCCCAGACGGAGGGTATCCATGAGGATTTCCACACGAAAACAAAAAAAAGGTAAGTACTAGTAAAAGTACTCTGTTGACCTTTTTACCGTTAGGGTATGTATGTAGAAACATTGCGTAATAAACTTCAGCTGTGTTGTCACAGGCGCGGTGCCCATCCTTCGAAGCCAACTGTAGCCGGTGTGTTTGAACTAAAGGTCATAACCAAAGAGAATATAAATCACTACTTACTTACTTACTTACTTACTTAGTCATAGCATGCGTAAGGTTACAAGTACACTGTGCATTACTCATATCATAAGAGTTCCAAAATAACACATTAATTTGGAAAAAGGGCCAGAAAAGCACAGAAAAACGGAGAATAAAATAAATAAATATTTTTGGGACATTTTTACACAGCACCATCTAGTCCCAAACTAAGCAAAGCTTGTGCTATGGGTACTAGACAATGGATATAATACTTATATACTTTTTTTTGTGTAAATACATACTTATAATACCAAGGTGAAAATGTGGGAAACTATCTTTAATTAACCAAACAAAAAAACCAAACGAAAAACTAGAGGGTAAGATGAGAGAAAGGATCTGTAAAAACAACACTAGAAGCCTTTTGATCACACATCTCCATCAAGCAAATGGCGGCATTCCCCTTAAACTGAAGGGGAAAATCTATAAGACCATGATAAGACCTGCTGTCCTGCATGGATCGGAATGTTGGGCTACGAAGGGAATTAATGAAAGGCAAGTGCATGCAGCTGAGATGAGAATGTTAAGAGGAATGTGTGGTATAACGAGAATGGATAGGATAAATAAATAAATATTTTTGGGACATGTTTACACATCACCATCTAGTCCCAAACTAAGCAGAGCTTGTACTATAGGTACTAGGCAATGAATATAATACTTATATACTTTTTTTTTGTAAATATAGACTTATAATACATAAGAAACACCCAGACCAACACAAACACTCATGTTCATCACACAAATATTTATGTCCTGTGGGAATCGAACCCACAACCTTAAGGAATGAGTATGTAAGAGGGAGTCTGAAAGAAGCGCCAGTGACAGAGAAGTTAAGTGGCAACAGACTGGCATGGTATGGACATGTTATGAGGAGGAATGAGGAGCATGTTACGAGGAAAGTTTCAAGTATGAATGTTGATGGCTATAAGAAAAGAGGCAGACCGTCGAAAACATGGATGTATTTTGTGAAAGATGATATGAATAGAAAGAAAGTGAACACGGAGATGACGGCTGATAGAGATGTATGGAAGAAAAACACATGCTGCGCCGACCCCAAATAAATTGGGATAAGGGCAGGAGGATGATGATGGTAGACGTGTATATCAGAGCTAGAAGTCGCCCGCGTGTGTCATTTATCGCACATCCCTTGTGAACTGTTAATCTCCCTGAGATAAAAAGTATGCCTATGTCCTTTTCCAGGTTCCAGGCTACTTCTTTACCAAATTTCATTATGATCAGTTCCGAGGTTTAGTCGTGAAGAGGACACAAACAGACAGCCTTACTATCGCAGCTTTCGAATTTATAATAGTAGTGTGATTCCTTCAGAGTCCAGTTCATTATCGCTGCATGCGGAAAATAATGCAAGCCATATTGGCAATATTTACAATACTGTTACATAACAACTAAAACAGTGCCAAGTTCAACGGACACAACCAAACCGTGGCATATTGTATTACATTGACTTCTTTTTATATGCAGAGAATATTGATCCTCAATCAAAAGGCAGAAAGGTGGAAATGGTCTGAACACTTCGGAAAACGTTTGCACCATGTGTTCTTACATAATTATATGTGCGATTTCGTTCCTAATCAGTTAAGATAGGCTTCAATATGGCTTGTATTTTTGTTTTGCAGATTGTATGACAACTTAGTTGTATGTCGCAGTTTGTATTACCTACTACAATCTAATTTTCTATTGTTAGTTCGAAGCTTGGGTTACAAAGATAAAAATAGAGCGGAACTCGGTTTAACTTTAGTTATTTTTGTCCACACCATTAAGGCCCCGTTGTTTGATCAGTAGTCAAGTATACTATTAGTTAAAATACGTTGGTTAAACTGACAAATAGTAAACAATTACAAAATACTGTTGTTTGATCAATAGTTAAACCATAAAGGTATTATACTGACGTAATAGAGGCACTGTCACCTCATTATCACGTCACCGAAAGCAAAATGAGTATATGTGCGAAATTGACACGTGTAGGAGTGATTTTTAGTGATGTGACATGGACGTTTCCGCATTATCGATATAGTTCAACCGGCCTTACTTTTAAGGAGTGGTAGTATTTTAAAACTGCTAAGCTATTAAGTAACTATTGTTTTAAAATTACAGATATTTGAGACATAATTTTATTTGTTTTAAAAGATTGAGTTACGCAATTAAGGGCTATATTATAATTACATTATTAATGTCACGAAGGTAAGGAATACATAAGTAAAAAATAAAAAAATCAATTAATCATCATTTCAGCCGTAAGACGTCCACTACTGGACACAGGCCTCCCCCAAGCATAAATTGGCCATATATGCCATAATCACCACGCTTGGCAGGCGGGTTGGCGATCGCAGTTGGTTGGTTGCACTCCACTTCACTCCACCTCCACTTCCACCTCCACCTCCACTTCCACTCCACTTTCATTCATCCATCTATCCATCCATCCATCCATCCATCCATACTTACAAACTTTCACATTTATAATATTAGTAGGAAGTAGGATAGGATAGGATTTTTGGAACTAAAAATTTTGACTTTCTGTCTGCATAATAATTTGTCATCTTCGGTTGAACTAGTTTTTTATCTCTAACTCTTCTTGTATTATATTTATTTTTAACTTTTACTTTATACTCGTCACTTCGTAGACTTACCACTTTGAATATTTACCATTATTAAAGTAAAGATCTTTATAAGAAACAAACACCGACCCGAACAAATTCCGAAGGTATGGATCGTTGGTGATTTCACTAAAAGATACAGTTATCCTTAAAATATCTACTGCAAACCCTGTAGTTTTTTCGAGGCTTTCAACTTTTTTTTTATTGTATAGGATGGCGAAACGAACTAAAAGCCCACCATATGTTAAGCGGTTACCTTTGCCAATAACAACTGCAATACCATCTAGGCTGTTACCTAAATGGTACCGCAAGTCGGTTCGCAAGTCTCATGTGATTGTAATTACACTGGCACCACACAGCAATGCAAGCATCACTATTTGGCGGAGAATAGTAGATACGGTGCTTATTCGTTTTAACATTTGTGCCCATCCATTTTTCTTTAATAACAGCATTTACAGGAAATCTGGAAGTTATGAAGTTAGCCGGTCAATATTTTACAGCATTTTTAGCCCGGCCGCACATTGTCATAAAATAGCACCGTATTTACATTTTAATATGTCAAAAGCAGACATACGATCATGGCATATACTGGGGTTATCCGAAGTCCGTAGAGAGGGAGAGGACACGATAACCCTGGAGTCAGGAAACTTACTCTACTTTCGCGAAGGTGATCAGCTCTCCCAAGGTGGTGTTGGTTTTCTTGTCAATAAGGCCCTCGTAAACAACGTTGTGGAAATCGGTAGTGTGTCGACACGGGTAGCGTACCTTGTACTAAAGCTAAATGATAGGTACAAGCTGAAAATAGTGCAGGTATATGCGCCGACCTCGACACACTCTGACGATATAGCCGAAGCGATGTACGAAGACATAGCGAAGGCTATGAATAGTACCGCTAAGGCTCACTACAACGTTGTTATGGGGGACTTCAACGCTAAAGTGGGAGTACAAGAACGCGGCGAATCGAGAATCGGACCTTACGGTTTGGGGCGCAGAAACCACAGGGGCCAAATGTTGGTCAACTTCTTGGAGTCCCAGGGGCTCTTCTTAATGAACTCCTTCTTTAAGAAGAAGCCCCAAAGAAGATGGACCTGGAAAAGCCCCGACAAGGTGACAAGGAACGAGATAGACTTTATCATGACGGATAAGAAGCACATATTTAGAGATGTCTCTGTGATCAATAGGTTCAACACCGGAAGCGATCACCGACTTATCCGAGGCACTCTAAATATCAATTTTAGAGCTGAAAGAACGCGCTTGATTAAGTCTACTCTCCGACCTTCGCCGCTCCAAACCAGTTTGGGCTCCGAAAGGTTCCAAGCGGAACTTCAAAATCGATTCGACTCGCTGGAAACCACGGGCAATATTGAGGAGAAAACCAACACCATGGTCAAAACATTGCAGGAACTGTCTCGAAAATTCTTTCCGCCGCAGCGTGGAAGCAAGATGCCCAAGCTTTCGACTGAGACTCTCGATCTGATGAGGAAAAGACGGGAAATGTCAGCCGCGCATTCGTTTTCATCAGATAATAGGTCCTTAAACCTACAGATTAGGAAGCTGATGCGACGTGACCTCCGCCGCTCCAACACCCGCGCCATTGAGGCTGCGATTGAGCTAAATAGGGGGTCGAAAGTTTTCGCTCAGCAGCTAGGGAGGACCCATCTGATGAAACTGAAAGCCGCGGATGGCAAAATAGTCACCTCTAAGATCGAGATGCTTGATGAGGTCGAAAACTTCTATGGGCATTTGTATTCCACCAAAACGGCGAGACCAGCAGTTCCTAGCAATGACGACAAAAGAGCCCAGCTCACGCGCCATTACACCGAGGATCTTCCGGACGTTGACCAGGGCGAGATTAGGGCGGCCCTCGAGCAGCTTAAGAACAACAAAGCTCCGGGCGATGACGGCATTACCACTGAACTCCTAAAAGCAGGCGGGGCTCCGGTCCTGAAGGAGCTACAGAGTCTGTTTAATGCCGTCATCCAACAAGGCTCTACACCGGAGGCATGGAGCGGGAGTGCGGTGGTACTGTTCTTCAAAAAAGGGGATAAAACCCTACTAAAGAACTACAGACCCATCTCACTCCTGAGTCATGTATACAAGCTGTTCTCGAGGGTCATCACGAATCGTCTCGCCGGAAGACTCGACGAATTCCAGCCACCAGAGCAAGCTGGGTTTCGAAAAGGCTACAGCACCGTAGATCACATCCATACTGTTCGGCAGATCATACAGAAGACTGAAGAGTACAATCAGCCGCTGTGTATGGCATTCGTGGACTACGAGAAGGCCTTCGACTCCATCGAAACTTGGGCAGTTCTGGATGCTCTTCAGCGATGTCACATTGATGAGCGGTATATAGAGATGCTGAGATGCCTATACAACGCTGCTACCATGACTGTTCAGCTCCAGGACCAAAAGACGAAGCCAATCCAACTGCGCAGAGGGGTGAGACAAGGGGATGTAATATCCCCGAAATTGTTCACTAACGCGTTGGAGGACGTCTTCAAGACACTGGACTGGACTGGACAGGGTATCAACGTTAACGGCGAGAACATCTCACATCTCCGTTTTGCCGATGACATCGTTGTAATGGCTGAGTCGCTGGAACAACTGGGCGAAATGCTGCACAGCTTAAACGGAGCCTCTCGACGTGTCGGTCTCGGCATGAATCTGGACAAGACTAAAGTCATGTTCAATATGCATGTCATGCCGAGGCCGATATTCGTCGAAGGGTCGACACTCGAAGTTGTAACGGAATACGTCTACCTAGGGCAGGCAATTCAGCTTGGTAGACACAACTTCGAGAAAGAAGCCAACAGAAGGATCCGTCTGGGCTGGGCAGCGTTTGGCAAACTTCGCCGAGTCTTCTCGTCGCCTATACCGCAAAGTTTGAAGACAAAAGTCTTCAACCAGTGCGTCTTGCCTGTCATGACTTACGGTGCCGAGACGTGGACACTGACAGTTGGGCTAGTCCACAAGTTTAAAGTCGCTCAGCGAGCTATGGAGCGAGCTATGCTTGGAGTTTCTTTGAAGGATAAAATCCGAAACGAGATTATCCGGAGAAGAACCGGAGTGACCGACATAGCTTGTAGAATCAGTAAGCTGAAGTGGCAGTGGGCTGGCCATGTCTGTCGAAGGACCGATGGCCGCTGGAGCAGACGAGTCCTTGAGTGGAGACCGCGAATCGGCAAACGCAGCGTAGGGCGCCCCCCTGCCAGGTGGACGGACGACCTAAAGAGCGTGGCCGGGGGGGACTGGATGCGGAAGGCAGAGGATCGAGCGTTGTGGCGCAACTTGGGAGAGGCCTATGTCCAGCAGTGGACTGCGATAGGCTGAGTTGATTGATTGAGACATACGATCCGGAAAATTCTGTCAGTCTGCGGGGCTGGTACTAAAATTAACTGTATAAATGTAAAATAAGCATTATGAAAGTAGTATTGTCCTGCAGATACTTACCTGTGAAACGTCTCTTTGCCATAGACGTACAACATACTATTATAACATCGTAAAAGTACAACCATGGTATAGGTTCCGGCGCGTCAGATTTTTTCTGTGATCAATGAATGAATCATTGTGATTTCCTTCCAATGTGCGGCCGGACTAAATCAACCTTTCAATACTTTCAACCGACTTCAAAAAAAGGAGGAGGTTCTCAATTCGATTGTATTTTTTTTAAAGCAGTAACGGACACTAACTTGTGACATGTATGGTGCTAGGTAGTACAAAAAATATATAATTTAAACTATCGACATATCGATATATTTTGAGCAATCCATATGCGAAACGGTTTCATTTTCACGTACACAATATTTTTTTATCTAACACATAATTATTTAAAATAACATATTATGTAGAAAATAGGGTATTTACTGCATGTTATTAATGTATTACTAAATAATTTTAAGAATAACTTCTATGAAAATAAGCATTATGAAAGTAGTATTGTCCTGCAGATACTTACCTGTGAAACATCTCTTTCTTTAGGTTAATAATGTAAATTACACAGCAGTATAACACAGAACACTACACCAATACGATTATTGATATTAATTGGATAAAATACAGAACGATTGTGAAATAAATCATAAAATAATACGAGATTATATTTTGATGGGACGCTATGGGAGATTACAATTGTCAAAATCGGTTCTACTGACATTTTATTATGTCTCTTTCTAGCATATAGGTTTTTTCGTAAAGATCGGTATCTCAGTCGCACACTGTAGTGGTCGCACAAATGTTAAAACGAATAAGCACCGTATCTATTCTCCGCCAAATAGTGATGCTTGCATTGCTGTGTTTCGGTCAGAATGGTACGGGTGCCGGTGTAATTACAATCACATGAGACATTCCATCTTCATGTCTCAGTTTGGCGAACCGACTTTCGGTAGGTAACAGCCTAGATGGTATTGCAGTTGTTATTGGCAAAGGTAACCGCTTAACATATGGTTGGCCTTTAGTTCGTTTCGCCATCCTATACAATAAAATAAAATATAAAAAAAGCTGAAAGCCTCGAAAAAATTACAGGGTTTGCAGTAGATATTTTAAGGATAACAGGTATCGTTTAATGAAATTACCAATGATCCATACCTACGGAATTTGTTCGGGTCGGTGTTTGTTTCTTATAAAGGTCTTTACTTTAATAATGGTAAATATTCAAAGTGGTAAATCTACGAAGTGACGAGTATAAAGTAAAAGTTAAAAATAAATATAATACAAGAAGAGTTAGCTATAATAAACTAGTTCAACCGAAGATGACAAATTATTATGGAGACAGAATGTCAAAATTTTTAGTTCCAAAAATCCTATCCTATCCTACTACTAATATTATAAATGTGAAAGTTTGTTAGTATGGATGGATGGATGGATGGATGTTTGTTCCTCTTTCACGCAAAAACTACTAAATGGATTTTAATGAAATTTGGCATACAGATAGAACTTAACCTGGATTAACATATAGGCTACTTTTTATCTTATCTTACCTTAACTATTACAAAATTATATAAAATTGTTTGTTCGAGCATCACGCTAACACTGCTGGACCGATTTTGATGAAACTTTTTGTGTTTGAAAGCTTATGACTTAAAACCTAGTAAGGGTTTTAAGAAAGAAAGAATAAAAGAAAAAAATTGATTCGTGGGGTGCGTCCTCCCTCACCCGACAGATACGAAGCTTCTATGCATTTGCACGAGCGGATAGTAATGTACGATACGATGGATAGATGGATGAATGAAAGTGGAGTTGAAGTGGAGCAGGAGGTGGAGGTGGAAGTGGAGGTGAAGTTAAGTGGAGTGGAGTGGAGCGGAGTGGAGTGGAGCAGAGGTGGAGGTGGAGGTGGAAGTGGACTTTACTCGCAAAATAATATACTACATTTAATATACTATAATAATATACTACAAATTATAAGTTACTATAAATTTACATTAGTATTACATGTAGTAGTATAAATTAGTAGGATAAGTCTGATGTGTAACTAAAGTTGACTGGACAAGAAAACTTGTTAAGTTCATAGATATTGTAATTTTTCATAAAAAATAAATAATTTGACCAATTCCGGAATCGTGTATAGGAACTTAGGTCCGGGATTGAAAACCTTTCTATACACCTAATTAAAACTAATATGATTAATTGTAAAATGTTCCGTGTGGTGCCGGACGTAAAGAATTGCACCAGCCTATATCTTCTCATGTCGTAAAAGGCGACTAAGGTATTCACCAGAGGATGGGCAGCAGCGTTCTCTGAGTATTTAACCAACCAACTGCGATCGCCAACCCGCCTGCCAAGCGTGGCGATTATGGCATATCCCCCCAATATATGCTTGGGGGAGGCCTGTGTCCAGCAGTGGACGTAATTAATTAATTAATGATTAATTGATTTTTTTATTTCTTACTTATGTATTCTTACCTTCGTGACATTAATAATGTAATTATAATATAACCCTTAATTGCGTAACTCAATCTTTTAAAACAAATAAAATTATGTCTCAAATATCTGTAATTTTAAAACAATAGTTACTTAATAGATTAGCAGTTTTAAAATACTACCACTCCATAAAAGTAAGGCCGGTTGAACTATATCGATAATGCGGAAACGTCCATGTCACATCACTAAAAATCACTCCTACACGTGTCAATTTCGCACATAAACTCATTTCGCTTTCGGTGACGTGATAATGAGGTGACAGTGTCTCTATTACGTCAGTATAATACCTTTATGGTCAAGACGGACTTTCAGTCAATATGTCATCACGACACGACCAACGATTAGTGATATTATGTCACAAACACAGATCTATTACCTAGTCACAAATAACATAATAATTTTATCGTCATCAGAAGAACATTCAAAATCTTCAAAGCATCTTGCTATATTTTTGGGGGCTCGTGGCTAAGTATTAACCACGTAGATTGCAAGGCTACGCTAGCCGACGTCAGTTCTTGGATGGGTGACCGTTTCG
Source organism: Asteroscopus sphinx (assembly GCA_949699075.1). NCBI lineage: Eukaryota > Metazoa > Arthropoda > Insecta > Lepidoptera > Noctuidae > Asteroscopus > Asteroscopus sphinx. The sequence goes on along the minus strand of OX453023.1, from coordinate 2,214,566 downwards.
TTGCACATCGAGACCCCTCCGTACCTATGAGAGCACGATAAGCTGTCGGTTCCGGTTGCCATAAAAATATATATATATGGCAGTCGTTACGGGTAGTCGGAAGTCCGAAAGTCAGACAACTGGTAACCTTGGGATATCGGTATTACCCAGTACCTGGGTTAAGGGGGCCTGATAGCAGTCGCTCCGTGTAAAATACTGATGTTCAGCCGCATCCGGTTAGACTGGAAGCCGACCTCAACGTACTTGGGAAAAAGGCTCGGAGAAAGAGGATGATATAAGTTCATTTTTAATTTACAATAACTAGTGGTCAAAGTTAACTACTCTGTCCATGCATAGTAACTTTTTAACAAATTGTCAATGATTTTAACTATAGTCATGTTTATCTATTGATCAAACAACAGTATTTTGTAATTTTTTACTATTTGTCAGTTTAACCAACGTATTTGAACTAATAGTATACATGACTACTGATCAAACAACGGGGCCTTCAATATATTTCTAGTTTAACTATTGTTAAAGCCTTAACTGTTGTTAATGAACTAATGGTTAAATTAACTATTAGTCATATTTTACTACTGATCAAACAACGGGGCCTAAAAAGAAAGCAGTTCAAAAACAAAGTTTAACGAAAACTGTATAGGTATTTCAACCCGCGCCTAGCACCTCGGAGTTTTAACAAGTCTAGCATACAGAGAGGACGTCGTTTTAAAAATAGCATACCTTTTCAACATTCACGGTCAGATTTTGGAATACAACCACGCCATTCGTTTGGTTGGAAGCATCGTCAGTGGCCACCTTTACGGATTTCATGGAGTGCTGTAACGTCTTACGGATTTTGTAATTTTATAACTGGAAATCTTACAAAATCCGTGACAATGTCAATGTAGTGTGTTCTACTAGGACTTTTGTCAACATGTCTTACGGATTTCATGGAGTGCTGTAAGTCTTACGGATTTTGTAATTTTATAACAGGAAATCTTAAAAATCCGTGACAAATGTGACAATAATTTTATTATTTTTAACGCATTTACGCATGCAAAGCGAAATCAAAGAAAAAATCGCTCACGAGCAGGATTCGAACCTGCGACTTCTGGCACAGTACGCCAGGGCTTTAGCCACTAACATACCGTGAACACTGCTCGTGGTATCGAAATTAACCTCCACTTTTTGTACGTCTTTGTTTCTTAATAAGATATCGCTGTACCCAAAGACATTTCGACAGGTTCGAATCCTGCTCGTGAGCGATTTTTTCTTTCCACAATTTATATAATTAAATGTGACAATGTCAATGTAGTGCGTTCTACTACGCCTTCTGAAAGTCCCAAGAGTTGATAAAAGAAACGTGACGCTGGGAGTACATTCGGTAATTAATTACTTTGATTGAACTAGAGCTATCGGGAGATTCGGGAGTAAGATACTGCAAGGGACCTAGAAAATGTTACTAAGGCCTAAATGACAGCCAAGAACCTATTTAAAGAAGGATAGTAAAGTCCACAAGGTGGACCGACGACCCGTGTGAACCCGGTGAAGGTCGCGGTAATCCGCTGGATGCGGAAAGCGACGGGCCGGTCGTTGTGGCAATGCTTGGGGGAGGCCTTTGTCCAGCAGACGTCTTTCGGCTGAAATTATGATGATGATGAGGTATCAGTTTTAAAAGTTGCTAGGAATAAACATTTTCATGATAATAACGAATTTGACGTCTGTGGTCTAGTGGTTCGAGTGTCGGACTGCTGATCACGAGGTCGTGGGTTCGATTCCCACAGGACACAAATATTTGTGTGATGAACATGAGTGTTTGTGTTGGTCTGGGTGTTTCTTATGTATTTTAAGTATGTATTTACAAAAAAAAGTATTATATCCATTGTCTAGTACTCATAAAACAAGCTCTGATTAGTTTAGGACTAGATGGTGTTGTGTTTGGACAACTTCTGGGATAACATCTGTACCGTCAGACCCAGGCAGAGATGGCGGGACGAGCTTGACGCTTACAGAAAAGACTGGTGCTTACTTGTCTTGCAGAAGACAAAAAAAAAGGGAAAAGGGAAAGGAAGGCATTTGCATTAACCCTGCAGTGGGACAATATGAAAGGTACAGGCAAAGAACTGGGTATGTCCACAGGAGTCAACCAAGATAAAAACGCATTTAAAAATTGGAATGTTGCTAGTTCATTATTGAGAACAGTGGACGTAGAAACTGTTTCATATGACAAACCGGTACATAATAAATCTGGCGATAGGAAAAAAAAAAAAAGAAATTGTGACATTCCCTATTCTTTTCCTGTACCCTTCTAAAATATTATTGAAAATAACAGAATATACATTCAGAGGCTTCATCAACTCAGCCTATCGCAGTCCACTGCTGGACATAGGCCTCTCCCAAGTTGCGCCACAACGTTCGGTCCTCTGCCTTCCGCATCCAGTCCCCCCCAGCCACGTTCTTTAGGTCATCGGTCCACCTGGCAGGGGGGCGCCCTACGCTGCGTTTGCCGATTCGCGGTCTCCACTCAAGGACTCGTCTGCTCCAACGGCCATCGGTCCTTCGACAGATATGGCCAGCCCACTGCCACTTCAGCTTACTGATCCTACAAGCTATGTCGGTCACTCCGGTTCTTCTCCGGATAATCTCGTTACGGATTTTATCCTTCAAAGAAACTCCAAGCATAGCTCGCTCCATAGCTCGCTGAGCGACTTTGAATTTGTGGACTAGCCCAACTGTCAGTGTCCACGTCTCGGCACCGTAAGTCATTCAGAGGCTTCCCTTGTTTTAAATACGTAAAGAAATAAGTCATACATACATTGAGCAGTGATAAAGTTTTTTTTGTCTCTAGGTAGGTAGGTACTAGGTATTTTCTAATAGGTTTTTTGTGTGGTCATTCATGCTAGGAGGAAAGCATTCATGTATTGTTCTAAATACAATTTAAATTCATACAATATCTTCGTATGTAGGTGCCTACGTGCAGCATTTAGCTATTCATCGTGTGTCAACTGTTTTTTAAGGAAAATCCTTTCGCTCAAACGCAATGCCTACTAAGCACATTATAAGACATTACGAAATGTGATGCAATAGAACACCTCGGCCACTCAATACAATATAAATGCTAGCACCGTACATACACAAGATTACGTCTGTATACGAACGCACACATACGTGTTGGTTAGGGATGCTCGCTGCTCGTAGTGCCGACGGGTTCCAAGCGCTTCTCAGTAGTTTTCAGAGATGGCGTGCTTGTATAGCGACTGGCGATTGACATCCATTGCAATCTTGCAGTCCAATTGCCGGCAAACCGCGGGTGGGTGCGAGGTGCGGGTGAGGAATCTTAAATTGGCGGGGGGCGGTGAGTGGCCGTTCTGTATGATAGTACTATTAGGTATTCTGTGGCAATAGTATCAGGCTACTAGGTAAACATAAACCAAAGGTGTTAAATGTAGAACCAAATATTTACTTCAGAAATAGTGCATCTTTTTCTTTAAAAAAACTTTTGTTTACAATTTTTGTGCAGAATCATGGCTAGGTGCTTGGACGAATTCTTCTTCGTGTCGACGGTACAAAAATTTACTGATAGTGGCACAGTAATCACACGCTGCTGGCCCAGAAATTTGCCACGTCTTGTGCGTTGTCTGTGGCATCGATATGGTCACTCAATGTGCAAGTGCTTGGACACAAGGAGCAGCATAGCAAGTGTGACATTGATTGAGGATCAATGCCACACATGCAGGCTGTAGCTGTTTGGTCTATATAGCCCCACTTGCTCATGTTAAGCCTGCATCTGCCTACCTGGGTCCGCAATCGGTTTAGGGACTTCCATGTAGGCCAGGGGAGTTTATACCCTACAGGAAGTCTCTCACTGGGTTGGATGTAGTGTGCAGGTGGAGGTAATTTTTCCAGCCACAGTTTTCAACGAGCCTCAGCTGGAGAACCTTGTAGAGCCTGTTGATTTAAGGAAACTGTGGCGGCTCTTTAGGCGTTGGATTAATAAAAAAGGAGGACGGAATCTCGCTAAACAAAAAGTGAGGCATCCATAGTAGGACGACTCGCTTTAAAGTATGGGCTGGCACGCACACATTCACACTTATAGTAACTCGTGTGACGGTAGTCATTGTCGTAGTGTCACAAATAGAATAACAATAAGTATATCTGGTGTGTTGAAATTCTGTCAAAATTATAGTGGGTTTAGGAAAAAACTAAGTGCTCAATCTTTTCTTAGCGAGATTCCGTCCGCCATTTTTTATTCGTCCGAGGCTAGGTGGAATTTAGGTCTTGATATTGGTATAGTATGGATAATCTTGAGGATAACTGGATCCTCGGTTTGGAGTGGTAGATGGACTGGTTTAAATGACGCAGGCAAATAAAGGGATGTTGGGATAAATTTGTAGTAGGTAAATAAATACTGATGTTTTCTTATTGAGACAAGAAATACGTTATTTATCAAAGGAAGGGCTATGCGGATGCTCAGATAAATCAGTGCGGATGGATAAGCTGCCGTCAACATTTGCCACTCTTCTACGGCATACGAAACGAGCATGTTTACAGGCGGGATTGATCTGCGGTCAAAGCTTGATAGCGAACCCTGAATATCCTAGCTTCAAGGACTGGGGACGGAAGAAAGAAAATGGTGTTTGGACTCCATTATGGAGTACAGAAAAGGAAACTTCAGGTTCCGTAAAGGAGTTGACGAAAAATGTTACTGCCACAGCTGCATTACAGGTTGGTCTATCTATGTAGGAATTAAGAACTTTGCTACACTGGCTAGTTATAAGTGCCGGGGAGATTGCAGCACAAACATATGCATATGCATAAATCATATATTAAAATACATGAAATTTTCACTGGACTTGATGGGAAGTTTCAATAAATAGCTTGAATCCCTGTATTTAAACCAATGAATGTTGCTTATTTAGAAAACCATAAGTCCTATCAACATGCATCCAATGACAATATTGTAGATTAATTTACGTATTGGTTTTTGACAGTGTTCTCGAAAGATTAACCGTTTTCATAAAAAAATAAAAAAACCACGATTGGGGACGCAAAGGCAGGGGAGAGGGGGAAAACAATCCTATTTCGACGTGTTTCTACTTATAAATTGAAGCACATTATATAAAAGCTACATGCATGCCAAGTTTCATGCTTTTTGCCGGATGAGACCGTATTTCGAGTTAAGAAGCTGTACTCAATTCGAGATTATTCGTACCAAGGGCTCGGCTACCGTCGTCAGCTCGCCGAACTGAGACATGAGGATGGAGTGTCACGTGATTGTAATTTGTATTTGCTTTGTGAAGACAGTTTCTAACATGAAAATACTAATAGGAAAGACCTAAATAATGATATAGGCTGAAAAATTATGTTACGTAAGTCACTCACTGTAATTGTTGGCCCTGACCAACCCAATGCCAACCCGCACTAGGCCAGCGTGGTGGATTAAGGCCTTAGCGTACTCGTATCGAGACGAGGCCCGTGCCCAGCAGTAGGACAGTAATGGGCTGGTTATGTAAGGCATAAGTCAGACGGTAAAAAGCTTCGCATAAGACAAAAAAATAAAAATAAAAGATAATAACCTAAACTTGTTTTATTTTATTATATATGTAGTGATCGCGAAAACCTTGGAAATTATTATAAAAGATAAAGTTACTAATTTGGTGTTTTTGAAGTTGATTTTTAAACAAAGCTGGGGCACAGTAGGATAAAATAGGTTTATACAAAATACGAAAGTGAGCGACATAGCCCGAAGAATTGCCAAGCTTAAGTGGCAGTGGGCGGGGCACATTGCTCGCAGAAATGATGGCCGATGGGGCAGTAAAGTTCTGGAGTGGCGACCGCGTACTGGAAGGCGCAGCGTGGGTAGGCCCTCCACAAGGTGGACCGACGACCTGGTGAAGGTCGCGGGAATCCGCTGGATGCGGAAGGCGCAGGACCGGTCGTTGTGGCGATACTTGGGGAAGGCCTATGTCCAGCAGTGGACGTCTTTCGGCTGAAATTATGATGATGATACAAAATCTGAGACTAACTGAAGGGCCATAGAGCTAACACATTGTATCACAAATAAAGGGCCATAAAGCTAACACATTGTATAGGGCCATAGAGCTAACATATAAATTGTATCACAAACATAATTGTTTTACTAACTAACTTCTAACAATTAGGTAGCACTTATACAACCTATCCATTATGTTTTGACAACACGCTACTTACAATATCATTGTTCAAGTTTACAATATGTGTTGATACATGTACTTTGTAAATACTTTGTAAATTGTGGACTGAAAAGCACCCTCCATCTCTTGTCTTTATTACTCCACAGGAGAAGTTACCATCAGGACACGATCTACAGTGGCCAGTGTGGAAGTCACTTAGGCCCATATTACAGAAGCTTCCTCAAGTGCAGTTTAAACTCCAATCACCTGATCACTACTTAAGGATAGAATCGTTACTTGAGTATCGGTCTTATTCCAGAACGGTAATTATAAACTTTAATTCAACAACATAACACACGAATTTGACCTGAAATAGAATAGAAATCTCTACTCAAGCGTAGTCTGGACAAGAAGTCTCCTTAGCATGTCAAGTATAGGTAACAGTTTCGTTTAGATGTTTTTTGAGTAGAACATGGCCACTTCAATAGCGTTTTCAGTGGCGGCGAATAGGTCATCTCTTGTGCAGGTGTTCGGGCACAAGGGACACGTTAGCAAGTGCGACATGGATTGCTCTGGGTCACCGCAATCACAGTGTGCAAGACTAGAGTCCCTAAACCCCCATTCACACATATTAAGTCTACAGCAACTAACCTGGGTGCGAAGGCGATTAAGGCGATTGTTCTGTAATACCAGAACAATACTCAAGTGTTGATCTCTGTTTAAAACTAGTTTTAAGTTGAGCTTTGATTTTAGAATGTTCCTCAAGCAGAGATTTGTTGATCACAGTTCAGCTGAGTTTAGTTTTGTTTTATACTGTCACCTGTTTCGGTATTTGAGCAGAGATTTGATCTGTAATCACTTTAGTGTGGTCCAGACTACGCTTGAGTAGAGATTTCTATTCTATTTCAGGTCAAATTAAGTATGTGTTTACAATAGATTTCAATAGATTGATTTGTTTTCATAGGTTGTGATGATTTATGGTATGTATTTAAAAGTTTGCTGGCTTTCACAGATTTATTATTCAAGATGTTGTATTTGAATGTATTTTGTTTCAAGTTAGGAATCTTGCCATGCATGTGTCATTAGTTTTCAATGGTTAGGGGTAGAGTGGCAAATAAATATTTCCATGCCTATTGTCGGCAGAATATGTGTGACTATTATAATGTATTACTTTAAAACCTTGATGTACCTACCATGTTCTTGGAAATAAATAAATATATAAATAAATATATCTTTGGGACATTTTTACATAGCACCATCTAATAAATATATCTTTGGGACATTTTTACATAGCACCATCTAGTCCCAAACTAAGCAGAGCTTGTGCTATGGGTACTAGACAATGGATATAATACTTATATATAATTATTATTTTTGTAAATACATACTTATAATACATAAGCAACACCCAGACCAACACAAACACTAATGTTCATCACACAAATACTTGTGTCCTGTGGGAATCGAACCCATGACCTCGTGATCAGCAGTCTGACACTCGAACCACTAGACCACAGACATCGTCAAATATATGTGTGACTATTATAATTTATTACTTTAAGACCTTGATGTACCTACCATGTTCTTGGAAATAAATAAATAAATAACAAATTGATACCTTAATTCGCAAATCAGCTAACTCCAAGTTAGTAAATTTTACACAAGACATTAAAAACTGTATATTTTTTTATTTATGCTACAGAGATGTATACAAAAATCATTGCACAGTGATGTAGGTATACTTTTTTCTTATTGGTGGATTACAGTAAATATTGGGGAGTTATTATTTTAATATAACACACACAGTTTTTAGAAGAGGTCCGAAAAAGTACAAAGTGGAATTGGCTGGTTTGTGAATTCAGGTATTGAAATGTTCTTTCTTGTTTTAAATTAGATACGGAGGGATTATTTTATACTTGAAACTTTTTTTATAATAAAATTAAATGCGAGGCTGTAATTTACTGTTTATTTTTTACTATTTTGAAATTAGAAAAAAGTTTTTTTTTTTTTTAATTGATTACTTCTTCTATCATGATCAAAGGAATACATTGTTAAAAAATAAATTTAAAAAAAATCTGTTCCAATTAGAAAATTGGCGGTTATTGATAATAGTTTCTGGTATTTTATTTATTTTTTAACACATTTACGCATGCTAAGCGAAATCTAACAATTTAAATTGTGGAAAGAAAAATTCGGTCAGGACAAGCAGGAGTCCACCAGGAGTTGCAGGTTTGAATCCTGCTTGTGAGTGTTTTTTTTCTTTCCAAAAGTTAAATTGTTAGTTTCTGGTATGTTTACTTTTCTAAAAATATAATATGATGTATGTCATAAAATATAAGTTACATAACTATATACATAACCTGCAAAAAAACAACGAGAAAACCATGTCACAATACCGCTATAAGTAGAATTAGGGTTAATACTTTACTGCTACATTTATGATATTGTAAGTTTGATAAAATCATAGCTTTTTTGTTTTATGTGATAAAACTGTGAAACCAAAAAGTTTGGCAATTCTGATAAACCAAAACATAATATGGCAGACTCTTGAGTATTTATGTTAACAGATACCAATAAGAATAAAATAACTGTTATATTAAAATGTTAATAGTTTGACTTAGCATTTAGCAAGGCAGAAAGTAATATTTGGTTGACTGTATTATTATAACAGTAATATTCTTTACAGAAACCATTACAGTACCATGTCATCGATAAAATCCATTTTTATTGAATTAATGCATATTAAACCTAAATATTATTAACAAGCTTGATACTTTATAGCCTATAATCCATTGTTTATATCCTAAAGATACATAAAGGAAGATAAAATTATTATCTAATTGATAATTCTGACAGGTCTTTACCCCCAGTCTGTGGAAGCTATTACAAGGCTTAATGACTCCAATAATAATGAAGAGAAGACGTCGATTCTCAAGAACAAGGCTGTATACTACAAATACTGGCCAGAAACCCACATGTATTCGGAGAAACGGCGACGTTTACCGGCCGCTCGCCCGCAGACAATATCAAAACATAACTGTCGATTATTGTTTTCTGCGCGGCCTCACATCCTATCGTATTACATAAAACACCTACGTTATAAATTCTGACACTCGAATAAAAGCCAACTTGCACCCTCAGGTCGATAAAAGACCACATCTTAGACATAAATAAATCTTAGGGGCCTCAATTACTCAGTATCGATTTGACCCGCATGTCCGCATTGATTAATCGATTTTCACCATCTAAATGCAAATTTACAGCGTGAATATTAATTTTAATTAAAATTGAGTACTTACAATACGGCTTATGATACAGAAATTTGGATTAACTTACCAAAGTATGTGGAGCTGCAGTGATGTCTAAAGTAATGCACTGAATAATTTATATTACACTCTATTTAACAACATACGTAACGATATTCTAATGCAGGTTAGTAACTAAGATTAAGAGTCCTATGTTCTTAATTCGTAGACCGAAATAACTACGGAAATTACAAGAAAATTTGTTATATCGTGTAATAAATTAACCTTCCGCAAATTATTTCAGCGATGATTTTGTTTGGGAATGGTTCGACAGGGGGCGCTTCTGTCGTATTTTGACATTTCAGTTATGGCTGCGTTCAAATGATAAAGAATAAACAAAACTAATTAGATCAGATCCATAAAGGTATTATACTGACGTAATAGAGACACTGTCACCTCATTATCACGTCACCGAAAGCGAAATTAGTATATGTGCGAAATTGAGACGTGTAGGAGTGATTTTTAGTGATGTGACATGGACGTTTCCGCATTATCGATATAGTTCAACCGGCCTTACTTTTAAGGAGTGGTAGTATTTTAAAACTGCTAAGCTATTAAAATATTAATTTATACTCGAACTCAGACCAATTAATGTCTATGCTATATCGAATATCGATGCTTACAGCGCAGATTGCCATTTTGAGGTAACTAGTTTATACAATGAATTACTTTTAGATTATGAAGTATTTTGAAATAAATATCCTTTATTTCTAGAATTTGCTATGTAGTTTGCTGTTGTATTTGTTGTACTTTGCAAAGATCATCAAAGTTGTATTTGTTGTACTTTGCAAAGATCATCAGAGATCAAAGAAGATACCTTTTTGTTTAGCAAAGTTTAATATTTGATGATCCGTATTAATTAAATTAATGTTCTAAATAATGTTAATATTATGATAATTATAATTCGAATATTCTAATTAGATTAATGAAATGATTAATTTAAATGTTGTTAATTTAATTTTGTGGTTCTGATAATTCCGCTTTATATTGTTTCATATTTTAATATCTGGCATGATTTGTTGGTTTATATAATGTTTAGAGATTATCTAAATTAATATTAGTTTTATCACGACGACTGGTTAATTATTTTAGTGTTCATTTATAAATTAAATGTATTTAGTGACTCCGTTGGGTCTATTTGATTGCAGTAATATCAAGATGGAGACACTGTGCTTTGCGCGGGCTGTCATACTTGTTGTAAGACTTCTTTTTCTGGTTAGTTCATGTAATAATCGGGAAAATACATAATTTGTAATAATGAGAAATTTATTTCCCGATGAATCCTGAAGAAACCTTGAGCTACGCACGGACATATACCTACAATAAGTAATCAAAACTAAAAAGTATCAATATCGATGCTCGTGTTTCTTACCAGAGATGTGTGCTGATTAAAATCATTTTCAAGTAGTAATAAATAATGCAATTATATCAAATACTAAGGCCCATATTACAGAACGATACTCAAGCGTTGATCTCTGTTTAAAACTAGTTTCAAGTTGAGCTTTGATTTTAGAACGTTCCTCAAGCAGAGATTTGTTGATCACAGTTCAGCTGAGTTTAGTTTTGTTTTATACTGTCATCTGTTTCGGTATTTGAGCAGAGATTTGATATGTAATCACTCTAGTATGGTCCAGACTACGCTTGAGTAGAGATTTCTATTCTATTTCAGGTCAAATTCATGTGTTATGTTGTTGAATTAAACTTTATAATTACCGTTCTGGAATAAGGCCGATTCTCAAGTAACGATTCTATCCTTAAGTAGTGATCAGGTGATTGGGGTTTAAACTGTACTTGAGTAAGCTTCTGTAATACGGGCCTTAGTTCGGCTGTCCCTAGGACATAAAAAATCAAGCTTTTAAGTCAAGGCAATCATACGGCTTTGTCACATATTGATACTCGCAAACTCACATAAAAACCCTATAGGGTACTTCGCATTGACTTAGAATCATGAAATTTGGCTGATATATCGAAATATCGGTTTTTTTTCAATATATCGAACTCCGATTGTATATTTAAAAATATCGATATATCGAAAATCTGATATTTAAAAAATATCAACAGCCCTAGTTTGTTTACTTGACAGCTCATGTACAATGGGCCACATTGCGGGGTAAGCGGGGTTGCCACGTGGCGTAGGTATTTTGACATCCCGTAAAGATGTTGCCAAGCAGAGAATATACAAATAGCATGCGATCTCTTTCACCAGACGACATAACACGTTGGTTAACAAGAGACAAAGAATAGTTTCATAATTCAATAACGATTTAATAGATATTTGTATAAACTAGGTGGATATAGAAGAATATGCCGCTTCCATCGGTTTCTTAATTCAATGGGTCAGATCCGAAACCATGTGCTGACTGACACATTTGCCAACTTTATAGGAAACGAAACGTAACTTTAAAGTTTTGTTAGACCCTGAGGGTTAATTTGACTCGTATAATTATTCTATGTATTCTGCAAGTTATGTGTATTACTGTGGTTTGATTGAACTCAAGAGCCCTGGCAACACTGAATTTCTCATTTCAGTAACTGCTGAATGAAGCCTTAATGAGGCTGAATATGAAATTCAGTGTTGCCAGGGCTCTTGAATAGTCAGCTGGGGGGCCTGCCCTGGGGGTTGGCCAAAGAGTATAATCATAATCACTACGTTATAGAGGTGAGTCGTACTAGGCAAAATATGTACCGAGTCTTGCGAGTACGAGCACGTGCAAATACGTGTTCCGAAAACTAGTTCCACGAGTATTTAGAAGTATGCGTCTAGTGGTACCCGTAAAGAAGTTTTCATAGTCTAGACTCTTACTCTAGTCTTTTGATAATGTTCTGGCAATAATAACAAAACCCATTGATTTATTTTATTTTATTGAAATGTAAAAACACAACATAACATGAACATGGAACATGTATTAGTTCAAAATAATGTTTTATAACCCCTTATTGTACCATGTTTGATGCAAATAAATACTATTCTATTCTATTCTATTCAAGACTACAAATTAAATAACTTGACCGTAAATTTGAAGCCTAATAATACATGAGAGAGAGGCCATCATTCTGTCCCTTTCTCGCACTTAATCCCCTCCTTTGCGCTCACTATTGCTATCTCTGTCTCTCCCCCACCACCACCAGCAGTCGCAAGCGTTGGTTGCGTTCGTATTTTGACTCATTGACGTCGTTGTTCCCGTCTCGACAACATCGAAGAAAAACACAAGGTACATGTTTTTGAATATTTAAGTGAATATCTATTTCGCACTTATAAAGAATCCCTGTTGCAGTGATATTATACTTTAAATTTTTAACAGGCATATCGTGTTAAATTAATTATTTATTATTCGCACACGTTTTTGTAGACATTTATTTGTTTTGAACTGTGTCACTGCATAAATTCTTAACGGTGTTACCGTTCGTTATTTTTATACTTTAGTTTCTTTTTTGAACGTACCTACCCTACATTTTTTAGTTCATAGTAATTATTTTTCCAGTAAACTAAATAGTGATAATGAGTGATCAGAATATCTTACCCGATAAAAATATGAACGATCAAGATAAAAACAATGTGCATACCCGCAAACGAAGCCGCCGTGTTCGTGATTTGAGTAGTTCGTCATCGTCAAGTTCTAGTGATAGTTCGAGTTCTAGTAGCAGCAAAAATAGTTCTCCTCGCTGTAAGCGTACTCGTCGTTCCCGTAGAAAGAATAAACGTAGCCATAAAAATCGACTGCTAGAAAAGTTATTTGAGGAAGTAGCCGAGCTAAAGAAAAATATCGTGCCACGTAATATTGAGCCTGACCGCGGATCATATTACGAAGATAGTATAGACGATAGTGTGAGTCGACAGCTATATTGCGACGACGTACTGGTAGAGAATCTGGGTGATCCGGAACCAGGATCGCGACCTGGACCGGGACCGGAAATTTCATTGTCATTAGGAACTAAAATAAAAGATCCTGAGATTTTAAAGACTCCGATCGCTTACCTGGAGGCGTTAAAAAATATCCAACACCTAGATGATCCGGATTGGACAAACGTTAGGTATTCTGAGGTTCAAAAAATCTATAGGCATACTCCTGGCTTCACGGAGCTTGAGGCCAATGATGAAGTGAAGCGTTACGACGCTCCGCGCTCGTTAAGTAACACGGAAAAAGCTTTTGCTTCCTTGAGTTTCGCCCTTCTTAAACAAAAAGATCAATTGGAAACGGAGCTTCGCTCCTTTCTAAGTTGGACTAGGCAAACAGATAATTTAAACCCTGACACAATTAATGAAAAGATTATGGATATTTTTGTAAATGGCGACCACGCGAAGATTTCTAATGATGCCTTACAATTGGTTTGCGGACATCGAGCGGAGTGTATTCAGCAGAGAAGGGAGACTATTTTGGCCGCCGTCAAGGATTCTCTGCACAAGAGTATTATTAGGAAAATTCCACCTTCTTGTCACAACCTTTTTGGCGCGGAGCGACTAACTTCCGTCTTAGAAAAAGCAGGAGGTGTAAACAAAGTTTTCTGGCCTCGTGAAAAGGATCGCACTTCTGCACCGCAGACCGATCCAAGTACATCCATGACTCGGCAAAAGTTACCACTTCCGAGTCAAAGAAAGGTGACCTATAAACATATGGGGCATACAGCTTCAAAAGCGAACAATACACCTTTCCATAACAGCAATAAGCCCTTTCGAGGCCGAGGCAGTAAGCAGTCGAATAACCGCAAAATCAATGACGATTCATACGCTTACAAAAGAAAACACTCTCCCTCATCCCACCGGGATAGGAGAGGAAAGTCACGACGATTCTGACTCAACGAGTTTGTTTCACGCCGGTCAGCTGAGACTCTTTTACGATCGGTGGAAGGAAATGGGCGCACCAGATTACATTTTGAAAATAATTTCCGGTTACCGCATACCTTTCATACGAAAGCCTCCTCTTCACATGCCCAATCAAAAGCATCCAGATCGGTCAACACCACATTCCACAGAGATGGACAAAATTATTCACAAAATGATATCAGAGAGGGTGCTGACAGCTGTGCCTCTTTCTCAAAGCTTTATCTCTCCAATGTTCTTGGTACCCAAAAGCGACGGAAAACTCAGGCCGATTTTCAATCTCAAAGCATTGAACCATTTCGTCGAGGCTTCGCCTTTCAGACTGATCAATATCTACAGGATCCCAGATTTTCTTCAACCAAACGATTGGATCGTGAAAATAGACCTGTCCCAAGCATATTTTCACCTGCCAATTTCGGAGGCCCACAGAAGATTCCTACGGCTTGTATACAGGGACAAATTGCTTCAAATGAATTGCCTACCTTTCGGACTCAGTTCGGCACCAAAAACTTTTGCCTCCCTAAGCAACTGGATCGCCCAGACTCTGCGATAGCACGGGATGCGTGTAGTCGTATATTTAGACGACTATCTACTAGCAAATCAAAATTACAATACACTGGTGAGTCACGTCAGAACCACAGTGAGCACTCTAAAATATTTAGGGTGGATGATAAACTACGAAAAGTCCACCTTGCAACCAAGGCAGACAATAGAGTATCTGGGCATATCATGGGACGTTTGGAGAAATATAAAATCACTTCCCACAAAAAAGTGTCTCAAAATGAAGGCCCTTATCACTCTCCTGATCAGGAAACAAAAAGCATCTCTGAAAGAATTGCAAAGTGTGATAGGAATGATGAACTTTTCCAGTTTTGTTGTTCCTCGGGGAAGAATCAATTTCCGTCATCTGCAAAGACTCGGCATAGGCATGTTACATCTGAGGCCCACGATGATGAATCCACTTTCCGATGTAGCCCTAAGGGACTTACAATGGTGGCTAAATCATCTAGACACCTCGTCACCTATCCATATGCCACATCCAACACATTACATAGTAACAGACGCGTCGGACAATGCCTGGGGAGCTTACATAAACAGCGCTTATGTTTCCGGGACATGGACAGCAACAGAAAAGAATCTTCACTGCAATCAAAAAGAGATGCTTGCTATCCTAAAAACTATAAAACACGCCGGTGTCAGTTTACACAAAGCCACCCTGCATATTCAGAGCGACAACAAGACTGCGGTATCGTATCTGAGGAACGAAGGCGGCACGAAATCTCTAGCGCTTTTGGATCTGACCGATTAAATATTAGACATTGTGGATACTCAACTGATGAATCTGACAATCCATCATATCCCCGGTGTTTACAACGTGGAAGCAGACAGATTATCCCGTCTGCAGAAACTACCAGAGTGGCATCTTCTCCCTCAAGTAACGAGGCTGATATTCGCAAAATGGGGAATCCCAGTAATAGACCTGTTTGCGTCTCAACAAGCTCATGTAGTCCCCAGGTACTGCACTCTGGATCACCACGACCAGCAAGCTGTATTTCAAGATGCCTTCAGCCAAATCTGGGACTACCCATTAGCATGGATCTTTCCACCTCCATTCTTGATACCCAAAGTGCTGCTCCATCTGAACAAATGTCGAGGCGTGTTTCTAATAGTAGCCCCGAAATGGGACCAAGTCTTTTGGAGACCAGACCTGAAGAATCTGGCAATAGATCACCCCTGGACCATCAACAATCTGCACCAAGTACTGATAGACGTGTCGACCAACAAACCCCCTCACAAGGTCAGCGAGATGACACTGGAGATATGGAGATGTGGGGGTGGGATGAAAAGCTGAGTGGCTGGACAGCCCAACAGAAGAGCCTTCTTATGAAAAGCTGGCGTTCGTCTACTATAAGATCATATAAACCAGCATGGGCTCGTTGGACGAAATGGGCCAATCAAAATCACATATCGGTGAACAAACCAACCGGTTCCGCGCTGGCTAGATTTCTATCTGATCTACATCAAAAGGATAAACTCTCTTACAATACTATTTTAAGCCACAAGGCAGTAGTTTCAACTTTATGTAGCCCTGAATCTATGGAACGACTTAGCGGGCATCCGTTGGTAAAGCGAATATTAAAATCTATTGCGCTATCTACACCAAAACTCTCAAAGTCTCCAGTTTGGGATATAGACCAGGTTATATCCTTTATATCTTGCCAAAACCCTGATAAGGACAATTTTTATGAAATATCAAAATACACTGCATGTGTCTTACTTTTGTGTTCAGGTCGTCGGGTACACGACCTGACATTATTAAGCATAAATTCTAGTAATTGTGAAATTAACGATGATTATATTATTTTCTGGCCAATGTTTGGATCAAAAACAGATTCCGCAGATTACCGCCAATCAGGCTGGAAATTAATGATTAATAAAGAAAATAAATGTTTAGATCCAGTACATTGGATTAAAAAGTTGATTTTAGTTGGTACAGATAGAAGGAATAAAGCTAAATGTGATAATTTGTTTATTACTGTATGTGGCAAAGCTCGTCCCGCTTCCCGATGCATTATAGCAAATTGGGTTAAAAAATTACTAAAGGAGGCCGGGATCGAAGCTTCTGCTGGAAGTTTTAAGTCCGCTGTAGCTTCAAAGAGTTGGTTTGAGAATTGTTCGTTGGATGATATACTCTCTAGGGGTAATTGGAGGTCTGGAAACACGTTTAAACGATTTTATTGTAAAGAGATAATGAAAGCGAACTCTCAAAATTGTGTAAACAAACTTTTCAATGCAGTATAAATATGGTTATTTGTAATCTGCTTTGTAATCGAATGAGTATTAATAAATCATTCAATAAGTTATTATAATAATTTCGAAAATGATTTTTTCTGTTACATATCACACGTTGGTTTAAAATTGAAAGACCGTATCACATGATTTTGTAATTTGTGTGATAAAAAATTGTTTAACACCGCTGTTATTATGTTTTTAATTTATAAAGATACAAGCTTTTTAAGGAAAGACTATTATTACCTCGTCGAGCTAGACCCGAATCCACTAAAATTATATTGCTACTGCTGCTTATTTAAATGTTTGCCTTAAACAGAACACATCATATTTATCCTTTGAAAGGCTAATCCATTTCTTTCATTGTCGTGTGATCTAAACTCTTATCTACTAGTCACATTGACGTCTCCACCACCACCAGGCGATATCAAACACGTCTCTCATGTATTATTAGGCTTCAAATTTACGGTCAAATTATTTAATACAGACGTTTTACCTAAAATAAAACGTAAATTAAATTACTTACCTAAATTTGAAGCCTAATAACTTAAACTCTGCCTGGTTCCACAACGACTTCAATGAGTCAAAATACGAACGCAACCAACGCTTGCGACTGCTGGTGGTGGTGGGGGAGAGACAGAGATAGCAATAGTGAGCGCAAAGGAGGGGATTAAGTGCGAGATAGGGACAGAATGATGGCCTCTCTCTCATGTATTATTAGGCTTCAAATTTAGGTAAGTAATTTAATTTACGTTTTATTTTAGGTAAAACGTCTGTATTAAATTATTTCGAAATTGACAACTTTCTTCCTACTTCCTACAGATACATAATATGTTAAGGCTTATGATTTTTAGCTTTTTAAAGTTAATATTTAATTCAATTTCTTTTAATCCATAAAAACACTAAGTTCACGATAGTTGCATAAGTCCGCCTATGTACCTACACATGTTACATGAAGTTTAAATAAATAAATACATAAATAATCAAAATCAGTCTTTAGTCTTCTTAGGTTTTCGCGATCACTACACATTATAATAAAACAAAGAAAATCAGAATCAAAATCAGTCTTTATTGTTGAGTGACAGGGTCGATTATTGGTCGGATTCCACCTCACTCACACATGTGTCAAACGATCGCGTCTCCGTTCGCGTCTCTCAGCACGTCCAAGGCCGTTGGATTAGTAAGTTTGTGTGCGTTTTGGAGTATACGACTCGCCTAAGTCGTCAATACTTATAAATACTCGATACACGTTTGGACGCCAATCAGATACCTAGTCTTGAGACGTCTTGAGTGAAACCTAGTCTTAAAACCTGTTCCAGTAAATACGCCTCACCTCTACTACATTATAGGGTTGGCGGGAAAATTTGGAAAGAGCGTGTTTGGGATTTTGTATTATTTTATATAATTTCCAAAGCTTGTGTTTCTTCGAGTGTTAATGTGTTATGTGTAATAATGGTGGATTATTAAAGGTTAAATAACTTTTTTATTTGATAAAATATTACTTTTTGATCACTCTCACTCAGCTCAGGTAAGTTTTGACAAGAGCGCGCTGGCAATGGCATTCGCACTTTGATTAAGGAACTATTCCATTATCAAAGCATTGGCAACACTGCTTTTATTAGATGTCCACTGTAGCCAGGTCTCTCGATTTTCCGGGAGATTCATAGATTTTCCTAAAAATCTCCCGATTTTAGACAAAAATCTCTGTAAAAGCCTAATAATAGGAAGATGATCAAAACCTAGCAAAAAAACTGCATAAAATTAAACAGACTGATAAGTTGTTGCCCCTGAATATTTCCGTCACTCCCAGTATATCGTATGTTCACTAAACACAAATAGACTATCACCAAATTATAAAGTTTTTATTTTATTTTATTATACATAGCAGCAAAATGTAATAAAATCAAACTACTTTGATTTTAATATTACAGCTGGAATGGTGGCAAAATTATAATACCATGATTACTTAAAAACTTTGATTTTTGTTCAGAAACATGATTTTTTCCATTTTCCCACAATACATCTCCCGCTTTTTTCATAATAAGCCTCCCGGGTTTTGAAAATCGGACCTGGCAACACTGTAGATGTCAAAAATCGCGGGTTTTGTCTTTCTTGCGTCTTGTTTATTTACAAAATCATCTGAAACTTCGGTACATATTTAAATAAAGATATGATACCCAGCGCCCGAACAGCGCGTTTAGCGAGAGAAGTGAAGAACTTCGAGACAAAACCCCCTTGGGGGATAGTTTGCCATCCACGAGAGGAAGATATTTACGATGTCTTGAACTTCACCTTGCAAGGTCCTAAAGGCTCTCCATACGAGAACGGTTCGTTCAAATTAACTGTAACTATCCCACAGAAGTATCCCTTCGAGCCACCGCTGGTAAAGTTCTCTACGCCTGTTTATCACCCTAACATTGATAAAGGTTGGTACTTACTGATATTAGTAGTTTTAGCCGTTGTTTTTGCCACTATAGTTTTACTACTAACGTATTTAAGAATAAAGATCGATAATTACCCTCACGAAGTATTCTGGAACTCTATTTTAAAATATTTTAGATTTTTTCTTTTGTAGGTATCTGGATTACCCAGCCAGTATGGGCAACAAACCAGTTAACTTTGTTCAGTAGGAATTTAGAGAAAACATTTTCGGTAATTTTAATTTTAAAGCATTTACATGCATACTCGGTCTGCTGTGGCGGTGTAGCGAGTTCGGCATGGTTGCCGAAAGGAGGGTGGATGACTTATATGCAGTCATGAAAAAAGCACAAGCCTCCTTTATGAGCCACATACACAAATCTGATAATGGAATATTTAACCCCAGTTTCTGGAAGGCTGATCAATTTGATCTGTTGTCAAATCTAATGTCAGCTTCTGTGATTGGCCGGCAAAACTGTTGACAACCAATTACATCGCTTGACCTGAGATTTGAAAGCTGATTAGTTAATTTTTGCGTTGATCAGCCTTTCGGAAACTGGGGGTAAATGCCATAAAAGAAAGTTAACCACTTCTTCGTATATGACAATGTTCCAGCTACAATAAAAACTGTTATTATTATTTTGTATTATTTTATGTGTGTGTATAATTGCCAGAAATAAATAATAATTTAAATTTAAATAATGCTTTTTGTAAACAATGTTCTACAAAATTGAAACCACTTAACCATAACTGATTCTCACTCTTTTCTCCGACAAACCATATTAAATTTAAATTTAACCATATTAAACATGAGAATTATTGTGGTTAAATATCTGAAAAACCAATTACAACTGTTTTAGGTGGAAGAATATGTATGGATATGCTAAAGATGCCTCCCAAAGGTGCCTGGCTGCCGACCATCACGCTGGAAACCCTGCTTGTCTCTCTACAGACTCTGCTCGCCAATCCCAACCCTGATGACCCACTGATGATGGACGTAGCTAATGAATATAAGTACAATATAGACAAGTTTCTTGAAAATGCTAAGAAGCATACAGAGAAATATGCCAAAGCATAAAACATTGGCTGTGTAGAAACATTTTTAATTTTTGCGTCGAAAGGATTTTCTAAAGATATCAATTGTGGAAAGAAAAATACCACAAGGAATTTGATACCAAGTTCATAGTAGCTTAGCGGATAAAGCACTGGTGTACTGAACCAAGAAATGCAGGTTCGAGTCCTGCTTGTGAGCAAATTATTTTGCTACAATTTACATATATGTTTAGATTTCACTCTGCATGCATAAATGCATTAAAATAACCAGTTTTCTGTTTAAATAAGTTGATCCGATCCAAGTGGCAGGATGACTGCACATCTAGCCCCTGCCTGCTTCTTCACTATAACCTTTACTAACATCAGACGGAAATGCAGATATTGTCCCATTGGCCCAGACCGGGAGCCTCCCTTTTCTGAATATTCGCCATGCAACATAAGGTCCCTCAAAGTAGAGTTATTACCCGAGTCCAGGATGCACCAGCACAACAAACTGCTGCTCTTTCCAGACTTACTGAGAAGGATGCAGAAGAGCACCCAGCGGGCCACCAACTGCTTTGGCCTAACTGGAAATCAAACTAACTTCAAAGTCAAATGGACTGATGCATGTTCAATTTATCCAATGAGGATACTTCAATAAGCCACAGTGTGACTAATGTACATTAGTCATTAGTAGTATTATAGTTAATGAGTTCACATTTTTACTGGCTACTTTCTTTCTGTCGTCGGGGGCCTACGTCGTCGCCCAAGTCTTCGATGTTTAAACAGAAAACAAATGAACAGAAATTAACAGGTAGCAAGGAGCACGAAGCAACTGCGAATGACCAAACCCGTGAACATTAATCACAGAACTATTGTTCCTAGTCCGTGAAAGTATCATACAGTAATAAAAACATGGCTTTACAAAAACTGTTGTTTTAAAGACCCTAACTGGTGGATCCTGATTGGTGGAAAAAATAAAGGGCGGATTTCTTAATTTTTTGTTGTAAATGTAGCTTGCAAGCAAAACAGTTTCAAAACTGGAAAGGCTTGGGCTTTGCTAATAGTATGTTTGAATGTTTCACCCACAGAGTACATTGGTTTCACCTCATGTCCAATAACACCTGCACTATTAAATGTCTATGTGAGGTCATTGATAATGCTATCGATAGAGTGGCCAAGACATGGACAACCATAATACAGATTGAATCATCAACACAACGTAACAGAAGCACCATACTACCATATTGATAATTGTTTTTACTAAAATGCCAGTGTCGATCTGAAAACAGTACCATTGCTTGAAACCAATTTATTAAATAAACATTTTGATTTGATTCTCATAAATTGTACTACCACATAAATTCATAATTCATCTATTTAGATGACTTTCTCATTTTTTTAGGGTTCCGTAGTCCTACAAGGAACCCTCGTCATGTCATAATCCGTCTGTCCTAATCCTTTACAGCTTAATAACTTCTACAGTTATAAACATAAGTAAATGAAATTTTGTTAAAAAATGGTTTAGATATAGATCTCAATTTTAAAAGCATAAAAAAATCTTGATAACGTACTTTAGGGGTGGCGCCCATACATGTGAAATGGGGATGAAATTTTTTTTTTCGCTGCACCCCCTCGTGTGGGGTATCATTGAATAGGTCTACTAAAATGAAGGTAATGTTTCATACACAACTTTTTAATCAGGTATACCATCTGCGAAATACAGCCCGCCAAAGTGGCTTGCAATGTGTCCCCCCCCTGCCATTTCTAATCTATGCAACGTAGAAACTTATAATCTTCCACATTGATAGACATTTATAAAAACTCTCTTTTAAAATTATTTCGAGTATAATGTAATTATAAATTTTTGAGTTATAGTGAGAAAACTGCAAAATACGTAAGACGTCCTAGTTCATAGGTCATTGACCTTAGAGAAAAATGATAATAGCAAATAATGCTCCTTTAGTTACTACCTATTTAAAAAAATCACAAAAAGTAACTTTGTGTTATATTGATATGACATATTTCTTAAATTTAGCTTCTTAAATTCAGCGCTAGATGGCGCTGTTTGCAAAAACTAAAATAGCAATGATTAATATTCCATTTGATTCGTTTGTAATTAGGAACCCTATAATACTGAGCATGGCCCGACATGCTCTTGGCCGGTTTTTTATATTTTCAAATGGCTATAACTTTTTTCTGCCAGTCGTTAGAG
Source organism: Asteroscopus sphinx (assembly GCA_949699075.1). Lineage (NCBI taxonomy): Eukaryota > Metazoa > Arthropoda > Insecta > Lepidoptera > Noctuidae > Asteroscopus > Asteroscopus sphinx. Next base: position 2,191,856 of record OX453023.1, on the reverse strand, counting down.
ATTTGCTGCCCTAGAATAAAATAATACGATTGTTAAGACCTTTCGTTTGAAGTATGTGAGATCATGCTACATGCAACAGTCCTGGGGATGTTTTGCCCATTCTCCTTTCTTAGAAGTTTCAAGAATAGATATAAGTATTATTAAGTAATTATTGTAAAGATAACCAGAAAATAAATCTAATTAAAATAATGTGCATAGTACATTCAATTTGAACCAGTCCATATTGGTCCACTGCAAGGCCTCTTCTCAAAATGAAGCAGATAAAGGACTTGTTTCACTATGCTGGCCTATTATGATCGGCATCATAAAATAAATAAGAGACTGTTTAATATTATTTTAATAAACTTTTCTTTAATATTTATTGTTTTATTTACATGATAGAGATATTGCTGATGTTGTGTTACATGAATATTGTAAGACATAAATGTTATTTTGCAAGTGTTATTTAAGGCTTATGCACACCGATGGAGTGGCAGCGAAGAGTTCACTGGTTGCAAGGCACTGAGCCTCCTAGTGTGATTTTATTTCGCTATTTAAATTGAAGCTCTATCTTATATCTTCTATACCTAGGTGGTATTGCAGTTGTTATGGGCAAAGGTAACCGCTTAAAATCAGGTGGGCCTTTAGCTAGTTTCGCCACCCTACACTATAAAAAAATAAATAGAATAAAGCCGAACTGTGATCAATGTGACGTGTAACTCTAAACCAAATGTACGTAGTCAATATAAATATGATTTAAATTTGCCAAATATAAATAATATAATCTATTACAAAAGTACATATATCACAGCTATACGAGTATTTAACCATTTACCTGTAGACATAAAAAAACTAGATAGTAAGTCATTTAAGAGAGCTTTAAAAAAATGGTTAATTCAAAAAGTATTTTATACTATAAATGAATATTTTGGTATAAACTGATAGTATTAAGTTAAATATTTAAATAAGTTATTGTAGTTTCAGACTTCATAGTTTGTACCTACTATTGCTACACCCGATTGGGTAGGCTGTTGATACCAAACTTTGATAAATACCTACATTTATGTACACAGTTTGAACAATAAACGTCTTTGTCTTTGTCAATGATTCTGTGCTTGAGGAATGTTCTAAAATTGAAGCCCACAAACTAGTTTTAAACAGTAATCCAAGCTTGAGTTCCGATCTGTACTATGGACCTAAAAGCTTACTTATTGCTTAGCGAGCGAGGTATGCACGCGAAAACATGATGAAGCAGTTTTTCTTACATACATTTTGAAAGCATATGGTACATTTTATAATATACTAGCTGTGTCCGCGGCTTCGCCCGCGTATTGAAATAAAATATAACATAACATAACATCACGCCTGTATTTCCCCGAAGGGGTAGGCAGAGGTGTAATAGTACACCCACATTTCGTCTGTTATGTTATAGTCCCATGTAATTGGGGGCGAGCCTATTGCCATTGACCGGGCACAAATCCAGACTCCGGGCTGCTACTGAGAATTTCCTAATGAAAAAACCCAACAACACTTTGCCCGACCCGGGAATCGAACCCAGGACCTCACGCTCAGCAGTCGTGCTTGCAACCACTAGACCAAAGAGGCAGTCAAGAAAAAAATGAATAAAATATAGCCTATGTTATTGGATAAAGTAGCTTTCTATAGGTGATAGAATTATTAAAATCGGTTCAGAATTTCAGAGTTTATTGAATACAAACAAACAAATCTTTCCTTTTTATAATATTAGATATAGAAGAAAAGACAAGCACATATCGATGGTAAAAACCAGTACAAGTTGAACTTTTCTTTTATGGAATTTCCAGTTCACTTTTATTGGTTTTGTTACCACTGCTATGCTGTTGAAGGGTTGACTACAATATGTAGTATCCAGCATCAGTGACAGTTTTTTTTGTTTAACTTAAATAGGCCTCCAACGTTTTCCTTCCTTGTTTTTTTTTCTTTTTTTTTATACCTAGTGGGTTTGTCGTTTGGGCTTGGTTTGTCTTAAAGTCCTATACAGGAATACAATTTTAGGAGTGCGGAAAATTTGCATAGTTCTCAGTACCGTAAAATGGGGTGAAAAGTGGGCAAGGATTTTAACATTGTTTTTTTTAATTTATTCATGACCATGGATACATGTCCTTCAGTCGTCATCATTGAACATATTATATTTATATCCTAGTAAAGTGATTGAAACTTTACTGTTTCTGAGGGGATGATGAGATAATACGAAAGTCATGTTTTTCAACTTTGTACCATTTATCCACACTTGTACACGTTAACGAGCACTTAACATTTAATAATCCACCATTATTACACATTAACACTCGAAGAAACACAAATTTTGGAAAATAATAAAAAATCCACAACACGATCTTTACGAATTTTCCCGCCAACCTCCTTAATTTAACATTGTTTTTTTTTTTTTTTTCAATTTATTCATGACCATGGATACTTGTCCTTCAGTCGTAATCATTGAACATATTATACTTGTATCCTAGTAAAGTGATGGAAACTTTACTAGGTTTCTGAGGGGATGATGAGATAATACGAAAGTCATGTTTTTCAACTTTGTACCATTTATCCACACTTGTACACGTTAACGAGCACTTAACATTTAATAATCCACCATTATTACACATTAACACTCGAAGAAACACAAATTTTGGAAAATAATAAAAAATCCACAACACGATTTTAACGAATTTTCCCGCCAACCTCTTTAACATTGTTTTTTTTTTTTTTTTTTATTTATTCATGACCATGGGTACATGTCCTTCAGTCGTAATCATTTAACATATTAACATTGTACTATATCCTAGTAAAGTGATGGAAACTTTACTAGGTTTCTGAGGGGATGATGAGATAATACAAAAGTCATGTTTTTCAACTTTGTACCATTTATCCACACTTGTACACGTTAACGAGCACTTAACATTTAATAATCCACCATTATTACACATTAACACTCGAAGAAACACAAATTTTGGAAAATAATAAAAAATCCACAACACGATTTTAACGAATTTTCCCGCCAACCTCTTTAACATTGATTTTTTTTTTTTCAATTTATTCATGACCATGGATACTTGTCCTTCAGTCGTAATCATTGAACATATTATACTTGTATCCTAGTAAAGTGATGGAAACTTTACTAGGTTTCTGAGGGGATGATGAGATAATACGAAAGTCATGTTTTTCAACTTTGTACCATTTATCCACACTTGTACACGTTAACGAGCACTTAACATTTAATAATCCACCATTATTACACATTAACACTCGAAGAAACACAAATTTTGGAAAATAATAAAAAATCCACAACACGATTTTAACGAATTTTCCCGCCAACCTCTTTAACATTGAAATAAGATAGTGTTGCCCACAAATACTTCAAAAATATTCTGCCATAATCTGGTAAACATTCAAGTCTTTGTGGGCAATAAACTATCTTATTTCAATGTTAAAATCCTTGCCCACTTTTGTCTCCGGTCACCTCGTTTAACGGTACCTGTTCCTTATCGCAACACAAGTGTATTATTATATTAACACATACACAGGTGCAGGTAAGAATTCTGCTCGTGAGCGAATTAATCTTTCCACAAATTACATCTTATCTTTACAAGAGATAAGATAAGCGAGAAGGAACATATATTGAACCAATATGTGAATTATTCGAACTCCTTAACAAAATATCTTGTTTGGGTTTATTGCAAAATCCTGCTAAATATATTCTTACAAGAAATCTGTTGTACACATGAAAATACATATTTTTCGCTACGTTCAAACCAAAAAACCAGCTAAACGTAGCCAAACAATGTTATTTACAGGTTTTAGAAGAAAACCCTCGATATTTATACTAAAACATTATTATTTTTATGAGAAAAAGAGTAAGATAAAGCATTTATACTGGAATGTCGCGATTCCTAAAAAAACAAGCAAAACCCAGTGACTAGTAACACTAACTTAAAATATAGATATTGGAACCAGCTTTAGACCTTTAGCACAGAATACCTAATAGTACTATCGTACAGAACGGCCATTTACCGCCTTTTTCAGTTTTTTTTCCACAGTAAATCTTATATATATAGTATATTTTTTGTATAGCTTTTCTTGAAAAGCGTAGACAGAGGGGAAGTCTCATTGAGACATATAAAATACTCACTGGTTGCTACTATGTTCCCGGAATTGAGAATTAGTACACTCTCAGTGCCAACAAAAACCTATGTGGATACCCACTAAAATTATGGAGAACGCTATCTAAAGGAAACCCCTTCTACCACTTCCTACCAAGTAGTCACAGAGTGGAAACTTCTTGAAAGTGTGATAATGGCACCCACAATAAACTGCTTCAAAGACAGACTTGACAAAATCTCCAAATTGCAAGACACACACGCATCAGCTTATTAAGCTGCTAGTGTGGTTTCCATATAATAATAATAATATACCGCTTCTATATGGATGCGTCCATATCTCTCTATACCGAGTTGACCAATATCAAGTTTCAAGTGTCAAGTTAAATGTTGGTTCCAATATACATAGTCAACAGATTGGTACATCAATAAATTAATTGGATATTATCAACCCGTATCAGTGCTGCTATCATCACCAGAACTCGCACTCTCAGTATCCGAAGAGCTACTGTTCCTTTTAACTTTTCTACCAACACTTTTGGAGTTTTCTGCATTAGAAACACTAGGCCCTTTATTATTGTTGCTCTCATCACTATGCAAGTCTTTTTTCTTTGATTTCTTGCCAGATTCACTTGTGGCAGGTTTTAGCGTTTCGGTTGAGACAGTGGCCACCATCTTGGATTCTGTCTTGGAGTCTGAAGGCTTGAAGTCTTCATCATCGTCATCTGCGACAGGTCTTCTATTGGCTATTGATGCTGCTACTGCCGTTTTGTATGCTTCTGGATACTGTGTGCTGGAATTGAATTAGGATTCGAGTTACTCAGGTTTGTTTACAGTAGTTTTTTTCCGAACATGGATTACAACTCCCAAATTTCATAAAATAACATATTTGAGAATTGATTAAGATTGTAATAGATAAGATATCATACGGTTGATCAAGAATTTTTGGGGTTTATTTATACCCCATGCATCCCACTATTGATGTCAACATACTCCTGCTTAAGCAGGTACAATTATGAGGAGCTTGCGAACAAAACTATGTAATTACATGTATTTTTGTAAATCCAATTTTGAACATGAATCTAATTTTGTACTTATTTTCAATAAAAACAGCCTAAAAGTAGTTTCATATTTTTGGATACAAAGGCAAATAGCAAAGATATGGCTTGGCAATTATGAGGAACCAAAAAACTATAAATGACAGGTGTGGTCTACTTCCTTTTGGCCAGGCAATATAAAAGTGGTGTTATACTAACATAAAAAGTCATAGCTTAGTGGCTATAGAGTCCTAGGGCACTGTCCTGGTTGTAGCTAGTGCTTTCTGTGAAGAGAGTTTAAACCGAGTCCTCACCTTAACTTAGTCTTGATAGCTCTAATCTTCTTAAATATGAACTCCAGGTCCTTCCTCATTTCCATCAGCAGTAGTGTGTGCTTTTTGAACTCCGTAGAGGCAGCTCGGAGACGGCTGGCTGACAGCTGGTTGCAGTTGGTCAGCATCTCGGTTGTCTTCTCAAAACGTTGTAACCTGGAATTTAAGGCTTCGACATTAGAGAAGAAACATTTTTTTTGTTACTCCAGGAGGATAACAAAGAGCTGAATTATTTATTATTATAACACCTTAACGCATGCGGAGCGAAATCTAAAGATACCAAAACAAACAGCAAAATGGTGTGTTTTTCGTGAAGATTTTCACTTTGTGTATTAGCAGATTGTATCTTATATAATTATCATTGTTGTTAATCAAAGGTACTTCCGATAAATAAATAAACAAAATCCGTGGCTGGTGTGAATATGTTGACAACTTGAGATGTTTTTAGGGTTCCGAAGTCCTACAAGGAACCCTTATAGTTTCGTCATGTCCGTCCGTCTGTCCGTCTGTCCTAATCCTTTACAGCTTAATAACTTCTACAGTTATAAACCTAAGTAAATGAAATTTTGTTAAAAAATAGTCTATATATAGATCTCAATTTTAAAAGAATAAAAAAATCGTTTTTACGTATTTTAGGGGTGGCGTCCATACATGTGAAATGGAGATGGAAAATTTTTTTTCGCTGCACCCCCTCGTGTGGGGTATCATTGAATAGGTCTACTAAAATGAAGGTAATGTTTCATACACCACTTTTTTATCAGGTGTACCATCTGCGAAATATAGTGCGCCAAAGTGGCTTGCAATGTGTCCCCCCCCTGCCATTTCTAAACTATGCAACGTAGAAAGTTATAATCTTCCACATTGATAGACCTTTGTAAAAACACTCTTTTAAAATTATTTCGAGTACAATGTGATTATAATTTTTTGAGTTATAGAGAGAAAACTTAAAAATACTTAAAACGTCCTAGTTCAAAGGTCATTGACCTTAGAGCAAAATTATGTTAGCAAATAATGCTCCTTTAGTTATTTTCTATTTGAAAAAATTACAAAAAGTAACTTTGTGTTATGTTGAACACACTTCTTCAATTTGGCTTCTTGAATTTATCGCTAGATGGCGCTACTAACAATACGCTCTGAGTTGCGAATGCTGCCGATTATTGCAAAAACTAAAAAAGCTTAGCCATGATTAATATTCGATTTGATTCGTTTGTAATTACACCTACTTAAGGAACCCTATAATACTGAGCATGGCCCGACATGCTCTTGGCCGGTTTTTATTACTTATTTATTCACTTCACACACCTATGGTTTTATACTGACTGCATAAAATTATCCCTAAACCAAGTTAAATACATAGTTTGAAAAATAATTGGATTTAACATGATTTTGGACATATCAACATATTTACACCAGCCATGGATTTTATCTGAAAAGTAAATGAAAGAAAAAAAATGTCAAAGTCAAAGTATTTATTAGTGTGATTTTTGGTGATACAGTAGGTCTTATACATATTTTATGGGAACTCAAAAAAAATCTATTCATTGGGGCATACACTATTTAAAAAAAAAAAAAAAAAAATTTAAGAACAATTAAAATGTCAATTCTGAAACATTAGATAGCTGATAAAAATAAAAAATCAAATTCTAGCATAAGTACATAAAATCGGTCACATAAAATTTTGTCAAGAAGGAATTCGTCAATGGCACAGGTCAATGGTATAGTAGCATTTATCTAGAAGGAATCTACTTTACATTTAAATTGTGTCAAGTTTGAATCTTTGATGTCATTCGGTAGCTTATTTAATATTTTTGAAGCCATGCAGAGTATGCTCTTGTGCATGAGAGTGATTTTTGAGCTTCTTAGGCATTGTCTTAATGTGTGTGAATATTTCTTTCCACTGATTAAGGAAGTTCAGATATTTTGGTATTTATTTATACTGCAGCCACATCACATACATTAAAGTTATCACTACACCACTATAGAATTAGACAGTTTTTTTTTAAATGTCTGAGAAGATAATAACAGCACTTACTTAAATCTAACAGTCATAATGTTCAGAGTCATCTTTGTTTGCCATCTTTTCAACACCTATGAGTGGAGAAAAGATGACAACTTTATTCACCGGGAATGTCACGAAAAAGTTTAATAAGGAAAATGCACTTTCGCCTAGAATCCTGGCCAGTCTGGTCATTGTAGTTTTAGTCTAAATCTAGGCCTGATAGATAATGGCTGATGATGAATGGGATCGAAGAATAAAACAGGGTGCCAAATACTCTGTCTAATCCAGACAGCTTCCAAAAGAAGATAGAATATTCTAAAAACTTACATGTTCTTCTGAGCCCGTATTACAGTTTCCACATCGTTCTGATTTACCATTCCCGCTAAACCTTGGACGAATACTTCTGGGGCTGAATAATTTTGGAAGCATTCTATCGAAAAGTCACTCTCAGGCGTGTCGTTTGCCATTATTATTAGTTTTAGATAAGGGGAAGTGAAAAGGATAATTACGTGAAAAATAAATCGATATCCAACAAATTCCAAACTCAACCAATGTCAACCAATATTGACAAATTTGACACAAATAATTTTGGAAACGTCAAAATCAGCTTTCCAGGGCTGCGTTCACTTATGTCCCCCGACGACACACGGAGCGTACTATCGGCGGATGGAGTCCCTCACGGGACTCTCCGCCCCCAAAGCCCGGTTAAGCAGAAAGAGCACTCTAGTGCTTCCTGTGAGTAGTCAATTCGAAAAAAAAATTAAAAAAAAAAAAAACGGAGCGTACTTTGGTCGTTCGTTTGTATGATCGGTCAGTACTTGAACGACCAAAATACGCTCCGGGCCTGCGAGCGTCGTCGGACGATAATACTGAACGCACTCCTGGGACCCAGTAGTGGGCGTTATTTAGCATAGATCGTTTTCACAACGTTGTGACTGAGCTACAACGCCAACGTTACTGACGTTTTCCGCAACGATCTATTTCTCAAAACCATCTATTTTGCTACAATAGCAACAACTGTACTGACGTTATGATTTTCCACAACGATCTATTTCTCAAAACCATATATTTCTCAGTAACGTCTATTTTTCAAAACGATCTATTTCTTAATACCGTATTTTTCTCAAAACCATCTATATTGATGTTATGTTATGAATTAGCAGATTTTGATAACAAACTGTTGGATTACGCTTAAAGAAGTTGACACAATAAATTAAGGATCTGGTACACTTGCGCAAAAAACAAGCGCGTGCAGAGCTGGTGAAAAATTCTGATGGCCAAATCTCCTAAAGTTTAGGTCCTAAACCATAGGTGTTGTTGGTTGTTGATACCCAAATGAGCAAGCCTCGATGAGTTCTAGACAAATAAATGGTCCAAACTTCTGACGGCCATATCTCCTAAATCATAGCTCTTAGACCCATAGTGTTGGTCTCAAAGCGAAGGACTCGATGAGCTCTAGCCAAATATATGGCCCAAACTTCTGATGGCCATATCTCCTAAACTATAGCTCTTAGACCTATCGTGTTGGTACTCAAATGAAAGATGATATATGGCCATTAGAAGTTTTGACTACATATTTGTCTAGAGCTCATCGAGACCTTTCATTTGAGTACCAACATGGTGGTTGTAAGAGCTATAGTTTAGGAGATATGGCCATCAGAAGTTTGGCCCATTTATTTGATTGGGGCTCATCGAGTCCTTTCATTTGAATATCAATCGTGGTTGACGATATCGCATTTAGTCGCCATAAAACATTACGCATTGGTGACATCAAATATTCGAAGAAAATATCAAAACATTTATTCAGTAAGACATTAAAATCTAATAGATCGCTGTAAAATAGATAGACACGTTATTGAGAATAAACGGTGATTGAAAAATAGATCGTTGTAAAATAGACGGATACGTTATTGAGAATAAACAGTGATTGAAAAATAGATCGTTGTAAAATAGACGGATACGTTATTGAGAATAAATGGTGATTGAAAAATAGATGGTTTGTACAACGTTGTCTAGACGCAGACAACGTTGCGTTATGTTACCCAAAAATCACGTAACGACACACCTCTCTCTCACGGTTTGTGAAGTAAACGCAGCCCCAGGACCTGGGCTGCGTTTACTTCACAGACCAAGTAGAGATGCTACGCATTGGTTTACTTATATCGATCGCCGAATGTCGTCGGATCGGACGACGCTCGGAGCGTTGTTTGGGGGTCCGTTTGTATGATCGCTCTGAATAACTGAACGACCAAAGTACTCCGTGCGTCCTCGGGCGATATAAGTGAACGCAGCCCTCTATCTAGATTTTATATGGTAACCGTTGCATTTTTGTGAGGAATGTCATTTCCATTACTCACAAAAGGTAAACCAGAAATGGTTTTTAGGGTTCCGTACCCAAAGGGTGCTAACGGTACCCTATTACTCTCGCTACGCTGTCCGTCCGTCCGTCCGTCTGTCTGTCACAGGGCTGTATCTTTGTAACGGTAATAGATAACTAGTTAAAATTTTCAGAGAATATGTGTTACTATGAGGAGTAGGTATCACGACAAATACTAAAAAAAAAAGTCTAAAACCAAAGGGGGTTCCCATACGAGAAACCTCGAAAAACATGCATTTTTTTCATCGTTTTTGTTCCTGCTCTATCTTCAAAACGGTAATACCTACATACCAATATCAAACTTGGTCTGATTATAGTGCATGCTATGTATTTTAGCTACAAATACTAAAAATAGGGCAAACATAGACATATGTGGTGGTGGTGCCTACGTAAGAAAGAGATGCAAAAATTCACATTTTGCGTACGTCGTTGATGTCTTTTGATAAACTCTCGTGAATTATATCAGTTTATATGGGGTATCAGGTCGATGGGTGGTACGGGACCCTAGACTTTATTTAGTTTTTGTCATTATAGGCATAGGCACCATAGTAACACATATTCTGTAAAAATTTCAACTGGTTATCTATTACCGTTACAAAGATACAACCCTGTGACAGACAGACGCGTAGACGGACGGACGGACAGCGTAGCGAGACTAATAGTTCCGTTCGATTACGGAACCCTAAAAACTAACATTTATCAATAAACCATATATTTTCGTGTCACCAAGGGAAAGCTTGCAAATGACAGCAAATCAACTTTGAGCGACTCTTTGAATAAAACTATCACTCTGTCTTATTACTCTGAGGCAGGGGTTCCCAAACCTTTTCAGTTCGCAGCGCACTTACCTACAGGTTTAGTATATTGTCTCAACGCCCTAACTACCTAGTTAAATTGTTCATTTTGTAACCGCAAATGTCTAAGTTTAGTTTCCGGAGACTGGTAAACAGGAGCGCCTCACGGCGCGCGGCGCCCCTCTTTACAGGGCGCCGCCGCCGCGTCGCACTATTTGGGAACCCCTGCTCTAAGGGGTAAAAATAAAACAATGTTAGCTTCTTGAATTTTGTTAGTGTTGTTTAAAAACCATTAAGGACTAACTTGGCCTAACCCTTGAACTTCAAGATGAAATGGCACGCCTACATCTTGTTCAAAGTTGCGTCGAAAAATCTTCCTGGGTAATACTGGTTTGTCTTTTTTCCTATTCATAAAAGTTTTCATAATTTTTTCCCTTTGTTGTCGTGTCAAAGGAAAAATGGATTTCAATAACTGCGTTTCACTTTGGTCTTTTAATTTAGTTTTCGATATAATTTCCTCGAGCAACCACTGTGGAACGTACACGTTATTATTGTCTTCGGTATGTGCTAAAATTTTGGAATTTGCTTTGCCTGTTTTAGCTTTTTTGTCAAGAGTAAAATCTCCTTGCTTTAGTTGGTTTTCAATTAAATTTCCATAATCTTCATAATCTCCGTCGGATGCTTCATCGTTTTGGGATAACAATTGCTTTATTTGTTTTGCAACAACATCTCCATTTTCTATTTGTGTTAGGTCAAAAACTACAGCTTCTACGTTTGATTTCTTATCATTACTGCTTCTGCTTTCCAGAAGATTGTCTAAATCGACGTTTTCGAGCAATTTTGTGGCTTTTAGTTTATTTTTCGGACTACGTTGTTGTTTTGGGGCACCCAATTTTGTCAGTAAGCGGTCTACATCGGACATGCCAAGGACCATCGCGTCTAAGTCATCGTTGATTTTGTTTTTTTTTGTTAATAGCTTCGAGTCGAGTTTTGAGTCGTATTTTAAGTCGACATCATATCTACTTCTGGCGCAGCTGTTTCCTCGGCAGCGCATAACATCTTTGTCATCTTTATAAGAATCATCATCTATGTTTCTATCATTCCTGTTGTCAACATAACTTAGTGCCATCCTTGCACAATTGTTCCCCCTGCAGCGAAGATCACCTCTGTCTGTATTCCTGTCATCAGTTCTTTCGTTTCTATCCCTGCCGCATCTATTACCTTTACAGCGTAAATTATCCTTGTCGTTTCTATCATCATTAGCCTTATCATAATATCTATCATCGTCGTTTCTATCATTTCTATTTCTACCACATCGGTTTCCCGCACAGCGCAACTCGCTGACATAGCTTCCATCATCGCCTAGATTCCTCTGTATATCATTGAGGAAAGCTAGTATGTCATCAGAATTATCGTATTCGCTTTCTTCGTCTATCCGTTCTTTGTCTTTTTTTAACTTATTATTGTCCAAACCAATCAAAGTATGAAAAATATCATGGTCACTATCACTATATTTTGTTGAAACATCAGCGTTTTTCAACAATGAATTGAGGGCCTGTAAGCTATTTGGGTTCGGCGAATAATTATATTCCCGTGATGCATACTGGGCAGAATTAGATTTGTCATTACGGTTATAATATTTACTTGGTTTCTCATCGTGGTGGGATATACGCGCTCTGTCTTCATGATGAGTCTTAGGCCCATCTTCATGATGACTTAATGCTATATCGTATTTACCTTGATAAGCTAACGCTTGCAATATCTTTTGAAGTTCATGTTCGTTTTTAACAAAATAAGAATCTTCTTCATATGCTGGTTTTCCATTAGTTACCGCTATAATTCCAAATATAACTAAATATGAGATCTTCAAAACCATTTTTCAGAATTTAGCTAGTATCATGCTAGGTTTCCTACTGAAACTAAAAATTATAAAAATTTCATTACGCGTTTGGGTAATAAGGAAATATAATTGATTGAGAAACTAGTTAAAGGTGACGCTATCGACATCTAATTGAGCGTGTGATTGAAAAACTATGATAAGGTACGTGTGACGTACCTTATCATTTGTTATTTGTGGAATGTGTTTTACTGGCACCAAGCGCTAATTACTTTCCTGTAAGCATTACAGACGAAAGAACGTGAATCACCTACACATGAAAATTGTATGTGCTTATGAACGTTTCGTACTCGTGTTTTATTAACTGTTATCCCAGTTTTTAGGGTTCCGTAGTCCTACAAGGAACCCTTATAGTTTCGTCATGTCCGTCCGTCTGTCTGTCTGTCCTAATCCTTTACAGCTTAATAACTTCTACAGTTATTAACATAAGTAAATGAAATGTTGTTAAAAAATAGTCTAGATATAGATCTCAATTTTAAAAGAATAAAAAAATCGTGATTCCGTATTTTAGGGGTGGCGCCCACTTATTTCTTAGTTCCATGGTGGCGCCCATACATGTGAAATGGGTATGAAAATTTGTTTTTCGCTGCACCCCCTCTTGTGGGGTATCCTTGAATAGGTCTACTAAAATGAAGGTAATGTCTCATACATTACTTTTTTATCAGGTGTACCATCTGCGAAATATAGCCCGCCAAAGTGGCTTGCAATGTGTCCCCCCCTGCCATTTCTAAACTATGACATAGAAACTTATAATATTCCACATTGATAGACCTTTGTAAAAACTCTCTTTTAAAATTATTTCGAGTACAATGTGATTATAAATTTTTGAGTTATATACAGAAAACTGAAAAATACTTAAAACGTCCTAGTTCAAAGGTCATTGACCTTAGAGAAAAATTATCTTAGCAAATATTGCTCCTTTAGCTACTTTCTATTTGAAAAAATCACAAAAAGTAACTTCGTGTTATGTTGACATGACACACTTCTTAAATTTGGCGCCATCTAGGCTACTAACAACAGTCTCTGAGTCGCCAATGCTGCCGTCTATTGCATTTGGCGCTGTTTAGCACGCGCCATCTAGCGGCTTCTAACAACACTCTCTGAGTCGCTAATGCTGCCGTCTATTGCAAAAACTAAAATAGCCATGATTAATATTCGATTTGTTTTGTTGGTAACCTACTTAAGGAACCCTATAATACTGAGCATTGCCCGACATGCTCTTGGCCGGTTTTTTTGGACTTTTGTGATGCGTTCTTATATTTTTGTATTTGGGTTGCTAGTGTTCTACTTCAATGTGCCAGAGGCAGAGACTCATGTTCAGCAGTGGACGATTATGAGCCTTACTTATTTTTCGAGAAGGATCAATCTCATTATTAAACAGTAGATCGGTTATGGCACTTATGGCGCCATGGAACGCCATTTCATTTGATATGCGTTGTTTCATACAGTATACTGCAGACTTAGTTGATTTTATGTATGGCTGCTCATCACAAAATAAGAGTTACCAAGTCTAGATCTAATATTTTTCAGAGCAACTTTCCTAGATTAATTTAGCTTGGCTTTGACAACAGGGAGGATCCGCTCATCTCATACGCTGGTGAATGGTTGGTATAACTAGATAATAATCTATGATATCTTGTTCCGTGTGGTACCAGAATAAATAGTATCACCCCATCTTTTCTCGTGGGTATCGTAAAAGCCGACTAAGGGATTCACCAGCGTTCTTTGAGTATTTATCCAACCTACTGCGATCGTCAACCCGCCTGCCAAGCGTCGTGACAATGGCATATCCTTATCCTTTTGGGGAGGCCTACGTCCAGCTGTGGACGTCTTTTGGCTGAAATGTCTTTTGGTCAACAAAAAAAAAATTTTTGTTTGTTACTTGTGATTTTTTTTTGTTTCTATCTCAAATTGGTGCGTATTTTTTAAATACGTCAACAATTTTTCTCTAACAGCTTTTTTTTTTTTTTATTCTTAACGGGCTTGCGTTTGACCGCCACCTCACCTGATGTTAAGCGATGGTGCGGTCGACGATGGTACACGCTTGCCCAGCAAAAACCTATTCACTCGAGTCTTGAAGACCACCAGATTATATTTCTCGGGAAACACTGACGCCGGCAAGGAATTCCACTCTTTGGCGGTACGCATGATAAAGCTATTAGCAAACCGGTTCGTGCGTAAGGGTGGAATATCTACCATATAACGGTGGCGCATCGCCGTGCGTCTGGTCGTCCGATAGTGGAAAGGGCTTGGGGGAATTAAATTGTGCAATTCCAACGCACACTCGCCGAAATGCATTCGATAAAAAACCGATAGGCTAGCAACTCTGCGCCGATGCTCGAGACTTTGTAGTTTGGCGTCGACCAGCGCATCGTTGCCAACGAGCCTCTTGGCGTGCCTCTCAATCGACTCGAGAGCCGCCAGTTGATATTTAGCCGAGCCATCACAGAGATGAGAGCAGTACTCCATACAGGACCGAACTTGTGCTTGGTACAAATTGAGCAGCTGTTCAGGTGTGAAGTACCGCCTCACCTTAGAGAGGATGCCCAGCTTTTTGGCAGCAAGTTGAGCCTTGGACTCTATGTATGAGCCGAAGTTTAGGGTGGATGTTAGTGACACGCCAAGAAGCTCAAGGTGGTCAGTTATCGGCACGGATGCATCACAGAAAGTTGGAGTAAGTTCAAATTGACTCCGTTTAGCAGAAAACAGGCACGCCTGGGTCTTAGCAGCATTGAACTTGACCAAGTTAGCATCACCCCATTCGGAGACAGCTTTCAGGGTCAAGTTCAAGCGTTCAACCATGGCCTCTCTAAGAGACTGGATTTGCGTCCGACTCGCTCGTGCATTGGATGTGTAACTCTCAACAACGGTGCTGTCGTCTGCGTACCCAAAGGTCTTAGCAGATCATTTATGTGGAGCAAAAACAAAGTTGCGGAGAGTACTGAGCCCTGAGGGACCCCGGCATTTATAGCCAATTGGTCGGACGTGCAGCCGTCAATGACAACTCGGATCGACCGATCCCTCAGGAAGTCTGAGATCCAATTACACAGATCACTAGGCAGGCCGAATGAAGGAAGCTTGTTTATAAGGCTATCGTGCCAGACCCTGTCGAAGGCCTTCGAGATGTCAAGAGAAACGGCAATCGCTTCTCCGTGTTTCTCGATGGCCTCGCTCCAAATGTGGGAGGCATACGCAAGAAGATCTCCAGTAGACCGGTTTCGGCGGAAACCGTATTGTCGGTCACTCAGAAGGTCATTAGCTTCAAGGTATCCTAGGAGCTTGTTATTAAGTACTCGTTCCATACTCTTACAGAGTATGGACGTTACTGAGATGGGCCTGTAATTAGCAGGGTCAGCACGACTGCCCTTTTTGGGCACTGGTTGCACATTAGCCTGCTTCCAGGATTTCGGCACTTTACCAGTCACCATCGAGAGACGAAATAGGCGTGTCAGGATCGGAGACAATTCAGGCGCACAGGTTTTAAGGACTATAAAAAGTTTTGTTTTTGAGTTACAGCTAACTAGCCTTATTTACAATTTTAACTTAACTTTGCGTTTTTTATTGGACACTGAAATATATTTTGTTGTTGTTTTCGATATGCCTTCGTCAAGAAGATGTTGTGTGCTTAATCCCGATTGTTTTTCCTATATTTGTAGTGAATAATGTATTTGCAAAATATCGAAAACCTATATCGGACGTTGTAAAAACCACGTATCAACAATATGTTAAAATAAAATCATGTAATCAAGACAAGAAGCCATGGGTTCCACATATTGTATGCCAGAAATGTGTGGTATGTCTAGGGTTATGGTCCAGTGGAAAAAGAGATGCAGTAATCCAAAGCTTGGAATTCATTTGTTTTGGTTATGGGTAATTTCCTAGAAAAAAAGAAATCTGACGACCACGTCGAACTTGTTGAGTCCATGCTATCGAACTTGCATTTTTTGAACTGAGCTAGGGTGCAACATAAGCATAAAAATCCACTTCCTGCACTCGCATTTAGACCGTTTTCTACAAAATCTGGTAAATTTTAGTGAGGAGCAGGGTTAAATATTCCATCAGGATCTTCGGACAATGGAGGAGCGTTATCAGGGGCGGTGGGACTCACATATGATGGCAGACTACTGCTGGAGTTTGCAACGAGATTTACCTAAAGTCGTTCATTCAAGGAAATCTTATAAAAGATCATTTGATAGTGTTCAATAGAAATTTTGTTAACATAATGTATTAATTTTCTGTATTTTATTGTCAAAATAACAAAACTGTATATTTCAAAAAGTATAGCTGTTAGCAATCTCTCAGTATTTTTTTCATAGTCAGGGCCATATAAATACCCAATAACAGAAAAAATAATAATGGAAACAAAACTTGTGTTGACCAGTGTTATCTATGCTAGAGATGCCAGTGCGCAAATTTTTTTTGGTGGTTCAGTATGAGTAATAGCGGGGGTACAACCCCCTCCCGGACGATTATTACGAACAGGGGGCCTAGTACGAGTTTGACACTTTATAATACTTTCATAGTTTTCGTCGATTTTCATTCATAAACTACTAGTTCCTCCTCGTATCCGCCAGGGGCGCTACTGATTAATGAATGAAAGTCGTCGAATTCGATGGAAGTATCGGTAAGTGTCAAACTCGTACTAGGCCTACAGATTGTGTCCATATTTTGCTGATTTTAAGTCGGATAAAAAAAAAAGTATTGAACACTTAGTGGAAATGTGTTCTATTACTCATACCGAACCACCAAAAAAAAATTTGCGGACTAGTTAATTTTTTTTCCTGTATAGTGCTTACTACTTAAAAAGAGCGGAACTGTCAAGCATAAAGCTCTCCCGAACATAACACAGTTCTGATGGGCTTCGACCGCATAGAAAAGTGATGATTCTGTTCTACAATACTGTTGTGGATTCACTGATCAGTGCAACGATTATGGTGATGTAAGCACAGATTACTTAATAGTTACTTCGTAAAGAGTAGCATTTCTCAAACATCTATCGAATTCGTTGATGAAACCCTAAAGTACCAGACGATATAATAAAAATCGAAATGATTATGAATTACTTTCTTTGGCAGTAATATGATGAAGACTTAAACCTGAAGTTGTTTGTAGAAGTTATTATCTATATTTCATAACGTAGTTTATATTATAATTTCTATTCTAACCGCATACGCAGCGGAGACTGTCCTTGTCATCTCTATTTCCCCTATCGTGTATACTACATCTGCAACGATCGTTTCTTGTAGATTGATCTCCATTTCTACCACACCTGTCTGCACTACTTACAACGAAGATTGTCTCCTGTAAGCTCTTCTGTGTATCTATTATTATTTTCTGCTCCATTTTTTACTTCTGCTTCATCATCATCTCTATTAGTCTTGTCTCCACACATCCTGTTACCTATACAGCGCAAGGCAATGTTGTAATTGCCATCTGCTACAAATTTTTTATCGACATCATTCAGAAATTCTAGAACTTCATCAATTTTCTCGTATTTGCTCTTATCGTCTGTCCTGGCATAGCTGCTCATAGCAGGCAGTACCGTACTGAATTTATAACCATATCCTTGAGCGTGTACTGTACGTGTGTTTTTTTTACCGTTTCCTTTTTTCTTGCATGATGTCGGATCCGAATCGAGTGTCTTGCATTTATATACTTTGGGCGTTTTCTTGCATATTCTTTCTATTGCCTTTATCTCATTTGTTTCATCATTATTGTTGTCACTAGTTCTCAATATGCTTTTCATTCCAAATAAATTTTCCAGCGTCTGTACGGTGCCTTGACTGCGCGGGTCATTAGCATTCTTAATCTCTGTATTTGGATGATTATCCGTAAAATGATTGAATGAATGTTTGTTATCAAACTGGTTTTGATTCTTTTGACTATAGAAATTCAATTGGTTTTTGTCTAATCGTTCCGACAGCTGTTCCAATAGTTTCGGAAATCCGTGAGTATGTATCACAAGAGGAGAATTATGACTCGGCATTCCAATTATTATTGTAAATGTAATTCCAAATAGAAGGAAGCACAAAATCTTATAAGCCATTTTTTATCGTTGCTTGCTTAGTAGGTACCATCCTAAAATGTATACCTACAAAATCTGTAATCACAATTAGTTACTTGCTTGTTAACTTTGTTATTAGAAAATTTAATTGGTTGTTGTGACTATTAATAGATAAAAGTTTTGGTATGTCTAATTGAGTGTGAGATTGAAAGTTGGGTTATGCTGCGACTAATGTAATAAGATTTGCTGCCATGATTATTTTTGCTAGCTATATTTCTATGAAAGGTCATGTATTAATTTTTTTTCTAGGTAAGTTTCTTCTCACAAGCGACCCTTTTCAACTGTCGAACATTAAGATTTCCTCTACATAAATGTAATCGTACTTCATCCACTTATAAAAAAGTGTAAAATTGTAGGAACACTGACCAGTCAGTTTTGGGGATTTCAGTGGCATTTTCCCAACATATATCAAATTCATTGATAGTCTGTAACGTCCAATGAAGGTTTTTCGGTTCGCTAACAGTATTATTATAATTTTAAATGAGAAACTATCTCAATTTATAGCTATTTTTTTATGGTATAGGATGGCAAAACGAGCTAAAGGCGGTTACCTTTGCCCATAACAACTGCAACACCACCTAGGCTGCAATTTAATATTCAAATATCATGACCGCCTCATTGAATTTCATCAATTTCAATTAAGAGTTTTCTTTTTCAACGTTCGGAGTTTCCTTTTATATTATGGACATTGGACATGCAGTTTAAAGTATTCAGAATTATTTATGTTATTAGACAAGCGGTTCCATCAGCCTTTGGTTAAATTAAACTTGGGATAGAAGCAAACAACCTCGATAGTGTACTTGTAATTGGATACGTAAGCGAATGTATTTGAAACTGAACAATAAAAAACGAAAAAATATGGATCTGTTTATCTGAATTAAACAATAAATAATAAAAATAATAATTTATGTTTTATAAAGTACATGTGAGGATGACTATAAATAAGAGACATCCTGAACGTTTGGTTTGAAACATTTATCATAAATTTAAAGGACCTTTTTGCATTACTCTTTAATATCCACTAGAATTCGTTTAATTTCTTTCATAATAGCATCTCTGTTTTTTAGGAGCATTTCTACTTCGGCACTTGCGAGTAATTTAGATGCTTTTAGATTCTTATCGACAGAATTTAAATTTGATAGAATATTGCTTACATCGCCTAGTTGCTCTGCTACTGCGTCTATTTCATCGCCAACTTGATATTAATTTTTTGGACCGTCGACATTGACATCATCCCTATTTTTACCGCAACTGTTTCCGACACATCTCAAAATATCTATATCATCTTTGTCATAATTGTCATAATTTCTGCTTCTACTGCATCTATCTCCAGTACAGCGTAAATTGTCTCTGCTATTTCTGTAATCGTCATCTCTATTTCTGCTACATTTTTCTCCTACACAGCGGTAGCTATCTATGCCATCCCTGTCATCGTTATCGTCGTCATCATCTCTATCATCTCTGCTCCTACCGCATCTGTCTCCTACGCAGCGTTGACTATCTATACCATCATTTTCGTTATCATCATCTCTATCATTTATATTTCTACCACATCTATCTCCGATACATCTCAAACTGTCTATGCCATCCCTGTCATCAGCATCATCTTTTCCATACCCATCATCATTATCATGATCATCTCTATTTCTCCCACATCTATCACCAAAACATCGTAATCTGTCAATACCATATCTGTCATCGTTGCTACTTCTACCACATTTATTTCCAAAACATCTCACATTCGTTGTTTCATATCTGTCATCATCATTTTTATCATCCCCGTTATCTTCGTCTCCATCGTACGTTCTTCTACTGCATCTATCTCCGATACAACGTAAGCTATATCTTTCATCTATACTTCTGCCGCACGTATCTCCTATACAGCGCAAACTATCACTGTCATCTCTACCTTTGCCGCATCTATCGCCGATACAACGCAAACTGTATATATCATCTCTATTTATACTACACCTATCTCCAACACAGCTCAAACGATCTTTATCGTCTTTACTTCTACCGCATCTGTCCCCTGTACATCGAAGACTATCTATTTCTTTCTTGACGTCATCTCTATCATCTACACTACGTCCACAACTACTTCCACTGCAGCGTAGATTGTCTCTAAGAGTCCTGGTATCATGGTTTCTACCAAAGTCTCTGTTACATCGGTCACCACTGCAGCGCAGGTTAGATGTATCATAATTTTGGTCGTTTCTGTCGTAGTAATAAGCTCTGTTTCCATAGTTATAGTCATCTTTGTTGCTGTTGTAATCTTCATCTCTGTTTCTGTTGTAATTAGCATCGTTGTTTTCATCACAACTGTTACCATAGCAGTTTAACTCCATGTCATTTCCTTCCAAATTCTCTTCGCGCTCATTTAAGAATTCTAAAACTTCATCTATATATTCATTTTCGTAGGTAGTTCTTGTGTGACCATTCCACTTAAGTTCTGTACACACTCCAAATCTCTGCATACAGTTGCTAGTGTTATTATCATTATTGAAATTATTATTAACCTGGCCATTTCTTGATACACTTACACGCCTCAATACATTGAGACTCTCTATATTAAGATTGGGTAGGTTATTATAGTGCAGGTCTTTCTTATATGACCCTTGGTATGATCCTGGATTACGATAAATTGAAAGGTCGTTTGATTTTCCAGTCTGGTAAGATATTTGAGCTGTGTCCTCATGATGTCTCTTTGGGCTATCCTCTTGGTGACTAAATGCTATATCGTAATTACCTTGTTTATAAAGGTCTTCCAGCAACTTCTTGATCCCATATTGATTTTGATCAAATTGAGAATCTTGCCTGTAAGCTGGCTTCCCGTTTATAAAAGATATTATTCCGATTAGAATGAAATATGAGATCTTTGATGCCATTGGTCAAAATTTGCTTGGCACCATGCTGTTTACTACACAAAATAACAATGACAGTGATTTTCTTGTAACGTTTGGTTATAAGGAAGCTTAATTGATTACAAAACTTTCTAAGATGAAACTATCCACTGTATAATCTAGCGTGAGATTGATTTTAGATAGTTCGGCGTAACTGAAGATAATGATTTACCTATCCATACGTAATATAAACAATATTTTTGACACCATACACACTCACACCTACAGGGCTACACAAGTGTGCGATTGAGTAGGCCACGGCAGAACGTTGATGCGAGCATCGGCAAAAGTGCACGTTACGACTCTAGCCGTATGTGGACGTGCATTGTCGTGGATTCATCGAAACGAATCACCCAACCGGCTTCGCAAAAGGATGATCACGTCTGAAATAATCCTCTCTGCATGAATCTGAGCATTGAGGTTGCCCCTGATCCAAATAAGATTGGTTCTTCCACCGATCCAAATACCAGCCCAATCCATTATTGTTCCCCCTCCATATGAATGAACTTCCTGACAAAATTTCAAACGTTCTTGACGTCCAGAGGTCTTCCAAACTCGAGTACGTCTTGTATCCGGCCTCATATCGAGACGAGATTCATCGGAAAAGCAAACATAATGCCAGTCTTCTTTCTCCCAATTTCTGTGTTCGCGAGCCAATTATAAATGGGCTCTACGAATGCGGGGTGCTATAGGTGGAACTCTCAGCAGCCTTAGGGAATGCAGACCCACTTCACGTAAACGATTTCGGATTTTGGTCGTTTATCAGCAAGTCTGAAAAGCTGTGGAGCCTCGTAGACAACATCGTGGCGGTCATGGTACGATTCCGTCGAGCAGTGTTTTGGATGTACCGGTCCTGTCTGCGAGTGGTGATGCGAGATCGTCCTCCATGTCGCTCGGCTACGCTGCCTGTGATACGATAGTGTGTCCAGAGGCGGCTTATGACGCTCTGTGTAATGCCAAGAGCGACAGCCACAGTACGTTGCCTGGAACCAGCTTGCAATATTCCGACGGCTCCAGTGGCGGATCCATAAGGGGCTCAAGCCCATAAGTACCCACCCCTGACAAATCTAAAATTAAACTTGATATTAGCCTACTTTCTTTAACGAGACGTGCCGGACAGTTACGGGCTGCCTGAAACCAACGCCGCTCAATATGCTCTATCCAACAGCCGGCATCGCGCCCCCAAGGGTCCGAAGGGACGTAGCGTGTCCAGTGGAGAAAGAAAAGCAGGAGTCAGACATAAGGCACCCTCTCTTTGGTGCCCAGCTACCAACACAACGCCTAAAGAGCCGCCACAGTTTCCTTAAATCAACAGAGGCTCTACAAGGTTCTCCAGCTGAAGCTCGTCGAAAACTGTGGCTGGAAAAATTACCTCCACCTGCACACTACATCCAACCCAGTGAGAGACTTCCTGTAGGTTTTAAACTCCCCTGGCCTATATGGAAGTCCCTAAACAGATTGCGGACCCAATATGAGCAAGTGGGGCTATATAGACCAAACAGCTACAGCCTGCATGTGTGGCATTGATCCTCAATCAATGTCACAATGTTTTTTTTTTGTTCACCCACTGAATTCTTACCTGTTAACCGATTCTGTTGAAACTTGTACACATAAATGTAGTTCTAGACACTACAACATAGTGGCTCTAGCACTAGACCAAAAAAAAAATTAAAATAAAACTTTTTAACAAAAAATTGCACCGACGAAAACAGAAACTGAAAAATGACTAATTATGAGTCGGCGCCAAATAAACTTTTAACAAGCAAAGTGCGTGCAAGTTGCAAGTGGCCGAGCGGAGAACGCAATTTTGGAAAGTTATTGTTTATCGTTGATAATTTCACGTTGTATTTGATGTTACGTTGTTTTTTTTATTTATTTAAAGTAATTTAATGATCATCGTTGATTGCTTGTTTGGCGCCGAGTCATATTTATGTTATTATCTTGTTCTTCAAGGCCGGGTTAGATTATTCCTGATGCTGGATCCAGCGCGACTGAAATCACCTAAACAACCAATCCAGCACCATTCCAGTGGTTTTTTGACGACATCCAGTTCAGTCCAGCGCTAGACTGAACTTACTGGATTCAGCGATTAAAATAATATGAACCGGCCATCTGGCTACTTTCGAATAGATAAGTTTGAAATAAGATCAACGATTTTTGTACATGAATATGGGAATTATTCAATTCATTCAACACCAGACCTTATACAATCTGAATTCCATGCGGGAATAAAAAAGGCGACTCAAAGCAAAGAATGTCTTTTCCAGAGTTGCGTTATTCACAAGTATGTCATCTAAGTAATTTTTAAGCTATTGCATAGCTTCTATCGCGGGCCTTGAGCGTGGAGACCGAATCCAGAAATTCCGTAACGAAAATAACCTAAAACCGCTCCGACCGGCACAGCGGTGATACTTTTTAGTTTTGCCATCTATCGATGAATAGCAGAACTTTTAATGATATTTTGAAATATCACGCTTGTCTCTTCAGTTCTGCAAATCGCCTGTAGGTGGCATTGGTTGTATCGGCGTTACTGCGCATGCGTAATCCCCCTCTTCGCCCCGCAATCTGGTGACTCATGCCTGCATAGAGTTTCGGCATTAGTGCACCTCCTCTTTGTATTTACATAAAAAATGCTATGCAATAGCTTTACCTAGCTAAGAGAGCAAAATTTGCTCTTTTTTGTAGTATATGTAACAAAATTTGACAAATTTGTCACTTAACGGCCTTTTAGCCATCGGACGGCAGCGCGGCAGTCTCCGAGAGCCACACGTCTTTTTTTTTTGGGGTTTCATAGGATTTGTTATTGATATGAAGTGATTACTGAACTAAAAAGCCTTTGTAAAAGTACTTGAGAGGGGATTTCTACTCAGTCCTTACGTCCTTAGTGCTACCCTCAATAGGAATTACTGCACATGTAATGTTTTTGGTGTCCCTCAGTTTATTTCAGCTAGGTTTAACAAATATGATGAATCACGTGAATCATAAAATTTTTTTTTTGGAATGAAAAAATAATCAAAAACACAGTTTTTATTTAAATTGATTTCATTTTGTGTAGTAAACAACATGATGTAGGTAGGTAATTCTGACGATATCTTCAGGTTTTAAGTATGAAAAAGTTATTTTTAGCAGAGATTTAGGTCATTTTAAATTTCTGCGAGGACAGGTCTCATAAACACGTCGATCTTAATCTGATGCTACTTATGAACCTTGCATTAATAATCTTTTTATTTGTTTCGCCAGCGCATCTCTGTCATTCCGTTTTTCTAGATCATAAACAACAGCTTCAATATTTGAATTCTTATCATTTGCATTGCCGTAGCTGAGGAGATTTTCTAAATTGACATTTTCAAGTAATTTAGCTCCTTTTAGTCTATTTTTATTTGATAGCAAGCGGTCTAAATCGGACATGTCGAGGATGACTGCGTCTAAATCATTGTTACTTTTGTATAGTATCGGCCGCGCCTTTAGTTGAGATTGAACTTCATCATCATAATATCTACTCCTGGTACAGCTCTTTCCCCGGCAGCGCAGATCATCATTGACATCCCTGGTCCTACCGCATCTGTTTCCACTACAGCGCAAATTGTCTCTATCATTTCGGTCATCATCGTCTCTATTTCCGCCACATCTGTCTCCCACACAGCTCATATCAGTTCCATCATCTCTACTTCTACCGCATCTGTCTCCCACACAGCTCAGCTCATCTCTATCATTTCTACTTCCACCGCATCTGTCTCCCACACAGCTCAATTCATCTTTATCGTCTCTACTTGTGCCACATCTATCTCCAGAACATCTCAGATCACCTCTACTACTGCCGCACTTGTCACCAATACAACGCAAATCATCTTTGTCATCTCTATTCGCACCACATCGGTCTCCTCCACATCGCAGACTGTCTACATCATTTCTGTCACTATCATCTCTACTTCTTCCACATCGATCTCCAGTACACCGCAGACTATCACTATCACTCCTGTCATTGTCCTCTCTATCATCGTTGTTTCTGCTGCAACTGTTTCCTTTGCAACGCAAATTATATGTATCTTTGTTTCTGTCATTATTATCAGCTCTGTCTCGGCTTTCTTCTCTGTCACTCTTATCTCTGCCGCATCTACCACCGGAACAGCGCGATTCACTGTTATAGTTGCCATTTTCTTCGAAATTATTTTCGAGTTCATTTAGGAATTCTAGAATTTCATCAGCAGTATCGTATTCGTACTTGCCTTTCCTTTGGAATCTCCACTTCCATTCCTTGCATATTGCATTAGTACACGTTTTATCATTTTGCAGCTCCAGTAACTGATCAAGTAAAAAATTGTTGTCCTCAGGAGATCTGGACCCAGGTTTATTTTTAAATAATTGATAAAGGCTCTGCATGTTGGTCCGGCTGGGATTGTTGTCGTAGTCTACGCTTTTTTCATGTGATGCACCATGTAGATGACTATTATCATAGTTAGAAATACGAGCTGTATCCTTGTGATGACTCTTAGGACCATCTTCGTGGTGACTGAATTCTATATCGTATTTACCATCTTGATTGGATAGTTCTTCCAATAAAGTCTTGATTTCACTTGGAATAGCGTAATCTTCGGTGTTAGCTGGCTTCCCACTTATAAAGGTTATTAATCCAAATAGAAAAAAGTATGAGATATCAAACGCCATTGCTTACAATCTGTTCGGTACCATGCTGTTTTCTACTCAAAATAATAATGACAGTTAGTTCATTACAACTTTTGATTTTAAGGAAGTATAATTGATTGTGAAACTAGTTAAAGATGAAAATATCGACGTCTAATTAAGCGTGAGATTGGAAATTTAAGGCACGTTATGTTACTACGTGGCGTGTGTGATGAGTTTGGCAGAGTTATTTACTTATCTGTTTAATTAAATTCTGATTAGATGCTTCTAATTAAACGTTGTCATGATATATACGCGAAGCTACGCTGGAGAGCGCACGTCAAGAAGAAAAGAGAAGAGCTGGAAATACGATAGAAAAAATGTACTGGCTCCTTGGCAGACATTCACCGTTGTCAGTACACAACAAAATATTACAAATTTTAATGCCAATATGGACATTATGGTATTCAGCTGTAGGGCTGTACCAGACAGAGTAATCGTTAAATCATCCAACGATTCCAAAACAAGGTACAGAGCGGCATCGTCAATGCACCCTGGTATATTAGAAATTGCGATCTCCACCGGGACCTAGAAATGGACTTCGTGAACACAATTATCAAAAAATACGCAGAAGCTCATGAACATAGGCTTCATCATCACGTGAACATCGTGAGAGTGCAATACAATAAGTGCTATAAATAACACATGAACAAAGTGTCTTTACCTTAATTAGATACTAAGTAAAGTGTTATAGGACGCATTCTTAGAATTTTAATTGCTTAGAAATTTAAGTTAACATTAAATTACTTATTAGTCTTAAGGCTAGATTGTAATATAAATAAAGCAGACGCTTTACCAATAAAAAAATAAAAAAATTATATATTGGAAGCAATATGCTTACCATACGCTTACATCTTAACTTACCATCTATACTATAATAAAACTGTAAAGGTCAAAAAGTCTGTACATTGAGTTTTTTTTCGCGAAAACCGGCTAGGGGGACTAGAAATAAGCTATAGAACACGAATCCATCGTTTAAAAATTTTATGTCTGTCTGTCTGTCTGTCTGTTTGTTACCTCATCACGTGAAAACGGCTGAACGGATCGTAATGAAACTTAGCATTTGTATTGGTATTAGTCTAACTTAAAATATAGGGTATGTTTTATCAGAATCGGTTGAGTAGATCCTGCGATACAGCTTGACCCCTCTATTGTATTAAGTTGCATACAAAGTAGAGGTCATGATTGTTGGTTGGATGCAGGTTACAGGTTCCTAAAAATACAACTGGATTCTATTAGTATTATAGAAAATATAGAATAACATAACATAGCCCATCACTGTCCCGCTGCTGGGCATGGCCCTCTTCTTGGAATGAGAAGAGTTAAGGAACTGGATATTGTTAGTGTAATAGATTATCAAAACATAATCAGCTCATTACCTACTGCCCCACTGCTGGGCACGGACCTCTTCTCGGAACGAGAAGAGTTAAGAAACTAGAAAATATAGAATAACAACGTAGTCAACCCATTACTGTCCCACTACTGGGTATGGCCCTCTTCTCAAAATGAGAAGAGTTAATGAACTGGATATTATTAGTATTCTAGAATAACATAACATTACCAGCCCATTACAGTCCCACTGCTGGACACGGGCCTCTTCTCACCATAAGAAGAGATGTGGTTAGTGTTATAGAATAACATAATCAGCCCAATTACTTCCCACTGCTGGGCACGAGCGTCTGCTCAGAATGAGGGAGTTTAGGGCTTCTTCTTCTTCTATCGTGTCGACATGAGCTACATAATGATAATAGCTCATCATTTCAGCTGAAAGACGTCCACTGCTGGACATAGGCCTCCCCCAAAAGAGGGGTATATGCCATAATCGCCACGCTTGGCAGGCGTGTTGGCGAATAATAGCTCATGCCGTGGGCAAAAGATTAGCCAGTCAGCAGGTTGGTAGCGGGGCTGACTGCCCAGGGTACGCCGGACGATTAATTAAATATTTTTAGTTTAGGGCTAACTCCATGAAATTCCATCACCTTAGCCGGTTGGTTGTAAAAACAAAATATAGTATGGTCGGTAAATAGTGTAATCGTCTGTGTAGGCACTTATATTTGAAGATATTGTGTTCATAATTATGACACGATGTTATTTTCCGACATCCACGCGGACGGAGTCGCGGGCACAGCTAGTTATTAAATAAGATTAGAACTTACGGGTCAAATAATCAAAGTTTGATTGCAAAAATTAAAATTCTTCCCAAACAATGTTTTTTATTTATTTATTATGTTCTTTATTGTACATTACACCAAACGAAAACAAAGACAATAGTTTACAGAAAGATTAAGTAAGTACAATGGGCGGTCTTATCGCCCAAGGCAATCTCTTCCAGACAACCTTTGGATGGACTAGAAGAATGGGAACCGATCGTGGGTAGGTACGGTGTAAAAGTAGGTACGTTTCGTACATAATATACCTACTTAAATATAATAATATAATAAAAGTACATGGAATTTACTTAAAAAAGAATGAGAAATATACCAGGCCCCTCAGAAAGTATTGCGAAAAAAAGTTTTTATATATGGGAGACTGGCCAGTTATAATGTTTTTCGAAAATATGATTATTTATAAGTAAAAATAAGTAAGTTCCAATTTCAAAATTTCCCTCCACATTTTTTGCGAGTTAATTCAAAGTATTGTGTCTCACTGAAATATGGATCTGCGCCGGGAACATTTTAGAGCTATGATTTTATACGATTTCAAGTGTCGCCTGAAACCGGATGAATCGTACGATAGACTTCAAATGGCATTCATGGATGAAGGCCCTTCCAAGGCAACCGTGTATCGTTGGTATAACGAATTCAAGCGCGGTCGACCAACTTGGGGGATGACGAAAGAAGCGGTCGCCCTTTGACGGCTGTTACCGAAGAAAACGTGCTAGCAGTGAAAAATTTAATCCAAGACAATAGGCGAATTACATATCAGGAGATTCAACACATATTGAAGATTGGATCGGGAAGCGTTCACGAGATTCTACACAGCCATCTTCGCGTGAGGAGGATAGTATCACGCTGGGTGCCGCACAACCTCACCGATGCTCAGAAGCAGGCCCGGGTGGAATGGTGCCGTGATATGCTTAACAAATTTGAAGCAGGCTCGTCTCGGCGTGTTTACGACATCGTTACAGGTGATGAGTCCTGGATTTATCAATACGACCCAGAAACCAAGCGCCAGTCGACTGTTTGGGTGTTTCAAAATGAGCCAACGCCTACCAAAGTGAAGCGATCTAGAAGCGGGGGTAAGATTTTGATCGCTAGCTTTTTTAATTTGACTGGCCACTTGGTATCAATTCCGTTACGGGATCAAAGAAGCATTAATGCCGAATGGTATACTACCAAATGTTTGCCAGAAGTTTTCTCTGTTATAAGCAACAAGCGACCAAACACAGGGCTCCGCGGACTGCTCCACCACGACAATGCACCTGCGCACACCGCACTCAAAACGAGGGACTTCCTGGACAGCACGCCAGTCAAACTCCTGGGTCACCCTCCTTACAGCCCTGATCTAGCACCGTGTGACTTCTTTTTATTCCCAAAAATAAAAAATCAGCTCAAAGGGATAGAATTTTCGTCGCCGGAAGATGCGCTGGCTGCGTTCGAGCAGGCTGTAAACGAGGTGTCTGCGGCGGACTGGAAAAAGTGTTTTGAAAACTGGTTTAGGCGCATGAATCTTTGTATAGAGGCTGGTGGAAAGTACTTTGAAAAGATTTGATAAAAATATATGTACGTATAGAACAATTTTTTTTAGTTTCGCAAAACTTTCTGAGTGTCCCACGTATATCATATAATATACCTACTAATAAATACAAATATAAAGTGTAGTAGTGTAGTAGTTGAGCAATTTCAAGAAGTAGTGAAACAGTTTGACAAGTAGTGCTCCTTTACTATTAAAAAAAAAAGCGGTAGTGATTGTGCACGCCTCACATTTAGTGATCATTTTTCTCTAAGGTCAATGACCTATGAACTGGGACGTCTTAAGTATTTTTCAGTTTTCTCACTATAACTCAAAAATTTATAATCACATTAGACTCGAAATAATTTTAAAAGAGAGTTTTTATAAAGGTCTATCAATGTGGAAGACTATAAGTTTCTACGTTGCATAGTTTAGAAATGGCAGGGGGGGGGGACACATTGCAAGACACTTTAGCGAACTGTATTTCGCAGATGGTACACCTGATAAAAAAGTGATGTAAGAAACATTACCTTCATTTTAGTAGACCTATTTAATGCTAACCCAAACGAGAGGGTGCAGCGAAAAAAAAAATTTCATCCCCATTTCACATGTATGGGCGCCATCCCTAAAATACTTTATCAGGATTTTTTTATTCTTTTAAAATCGAGGTCTATATCTAAACCATTTTTTAACAAAATTTCATTTACTTATGTTTATAACTGTAGAAGTTATTAAGCTGTAAAAGATTAGGACAGACGGACAGACGGACAGACGGACGGACATGACGAAACTATAAGGGTTCCTTGTAGGACTACGGAACCCTAAAAACAGTTTTATGAGGAGCTACCGATGTGTCTGATTTTAATTACTTGTTTAGTGTAAAAACTAATAATTGACGATCAGAAGAAGAAAGAGCTGGGGCAAGGTGGAAGGTGAAATTCAGGGGTATAACTTTAAAATTGCGTGCATTCAGAAGAGTACTCGAATTCTCTGTTATAAATTAATAAAAAAAACACAGAAATCTTATTCTTTATAAGCATTATGATAACAAAATGTCTTTAAAACTATTATTGCAATGGGGCTTTCAAAAACCCATCAACTTTCATCACTATAGGCAGAGCGTGGTGCATGAGGACATCATTGTCATGATCAGAAGCCAGCATTCTCCTAAATTTCCCGAATCCGAGGGCATCATTCTCATAATCTGGACTCCTTCTTCCAGGAGCTTTAATCTGAAAATGTTTTAAATTTTCCTCAAACTCTGACTTGGTTCCACCTTCATTACTGTCCATGCTGTCATGATATGCGAAACCACCGTCAGCTTTCCTTATCAGAAAGATATTTCCCGGATCTTTCTTCCTGAGTATATCTATAATTAGTGGTGCAAAGTTGTCTTCATCCTGAAAGTTTCGTCTGTATTCCGTTTCAGCCGATCCATCGTCTTCATCATCATCTTCTAAATGTGGTGTATCTTGGGACATCTTGTTGTCAGCCCACATTTCCGTCAGGTCAAACCTGTCATTTGTATTGGTGAAGCTTACATCTGGCTTGACAGAATCGAATTGAGCAAGAACTGTAGAAGACAGTAGGACGATGCCGAGAAGTTTCGGGATCTGTAAGAAAACTCCGAAATCAGTGCGTCCTGCCTATCATGACTCACGTAGCCGAGATGTAGACACTCACGGTACGGTTGGTCCACAAACTTAAAGTAGTGTGCAGCGTGCTATAGAAAGCGCTATGCTCAAAGTTTCTCTGAAGGATTTAATCCGAAACGAGGTGATCCGACGGAGAACCAAAGTTGTCGATATAGCCTACAGGATTAGCAAGCTGAAGTGGCAGTGGGCCGGCCACATTAGCCGAAGAACCGATAGCCGTTGGGGTAGACGTGTTCTTGAGTGGAGACCGCGAATCGGTAAACGTAGGGTAGGACGCCCTCAGGCTCGGTGGAGCAATGATATTGGCAAGGTGGCTGGTAGCAACTGGATGCGAGTGGCCGAGGATCGATGTCAGTGGCGTGCCATTGGAGAGGCTTAAGTCCAGCAGTGGACTAATATAGGCTGATGATGTTGATGAAGAAAACTTATGGTTTTGAGACTTCTTCGTCAGTTTTGTTCCATATTACCTACCGAGTGTAACCGAGTTTTCTGCTTTTTCTGCCCATAGGTATATATATGAATCAGTTTTTTTTCACATAGATCTATGGATATTCTGCCCTATTTATCAAGCATGACCGTAAAAACTTTTGAATGGCGTTGTCTTGCATATTTATGCAAGACAACGCCATTCAAAGCCACTGCTATCAATATACATCGACCGCTTACAACGGTTTGATAGTTTTAATTACTCAGTTCGAAGTATTGAATAGAACCTTTTAATTGTAATTTTTGGTTTTTTTTTTGTTTTATTATTATTATTCTTATTTCATATTTATTATAATTATTTCCTTTATTCCAGTAAATCAACATATAAATTATATTTTTGAATATTTCTACAAAACAAAAAAACATTTAAAAATATGAAAAATAGTGGTCCACCGGTATCGGGTACAGGGACCAAGCTACCGGCCGGCGGTCATGGCTCCAGAGAAAGAAACCTCCTAACAACACGCGCCGTATCTAGGAGAACCGCTTTCTGCATCAAGCCCTTGACCCAGCCGCCTAACGAGAGCCTCATGAGATGGTGGTCGAGGCTCTTTGCTACAAGGCCATTGGCCGTAACAACTATCGGCACAATGATTGCTGAGTCCACCTCCGACATGTCGACAACCTCGTGTGCTAGATCAAGATATTTAATTTGCTTGTCTTATTTATTAATATTATTTATTTATTTATCATGAATCTATTTTCAGTATCAACTATAAATACATATTTTATCTTACCATTTAGTTTTTTTTTTTTTCTATTTCAAATCATATTTCGTGAAGGACGTGACTTAAACATGAATTGTTTTTAACTCCAATTTACTTATTATGGTTTCAATTTTATGGTCTTACAATCAATTAATTTTGAAATAACTTTGTGGTGCACTATTATTCTTAACTTCTTGAGTTTTTCTAATTACTCTTATGTATGCCACAGTAATGACATATAGGGCATTTACAGAGGATGGACGATATCTAGAAAATTGTCGAAAAAGGTAGGTATACCTAGGAAGCAAAATTGGATGGAAGAGTTAAAGGGGAACAACCTTGGCGAACGTATCGCACCAAATCGCGGACGTTCTCAAGAAATGCCTGGTTAAGAGTACTCTAAACCGACCGTAGATGAAGCGAAAGAGGTGTGTCAGGATCGTAGCAGGTGGAAATCCATAGTCTCTGCCTACCCCAAGGTAGGTATGCATGTAGATAGCCTACATGTTTTTTGATATTTATTTTAGCATTTGTAGCTTTTTAAAATGATTGTGGAATAAATCCAGTTTTCACTCTTAAAAAAAAATCTTTTTTTCAGGCAAGGCGATGACATACACATACACCCATATTATTAAGATAAGTATCGCTTATGTTTTAAGCGTGACTGACAATTAAATAAATAAACAAATGTTTGAGACATTTTTTTACACAGCACCATCTAGTCCCAAACTAAGCAGAGCTTGTACTTTGGGTGCTAGACAATGGACATTTATACGCTTTTTTGGCTGACTTCAAAAAAGGAGGAGTTTTGTTGTAAATACATAGGTACTTATAATAAATTAGACTTGGTCACTTTAGACACAGATAATATAGGTAATACTTAGAGTAAACATTTAATATTCTCTTGTGGATTACAATAAATGTCAGTAAATTTGTTGAGTGTATTAATGAATTGACCTTTTCTGAAGTTTATGACAGTTCAGACACTGATGACGCTTTTGACTCTTTCCATAACCTTTTGTCTTTATTTTTTAAACTATGTTTTCCCCTCATTAGAATGAAAATAAATTTTAAATCTGGTCGACTCAAGTGGATCACGAAAGGACTCAAGGTCAGCTGTAAAACTAAACGGAGTTTAAGGTATAGATACTATTTAAATAGAAGTTGTAAAAATAAAACTGCGTTTACAAAATATTCAAATACCTTAAAGAAATGTATAAATAAGCTACAATCATCAAGTAACCTCAAACATATAGCTCATTCTAACAATAAGGGCAAAGCTACGTGGGATGTTGTCAGACGAAATATGGGAAACGAATTGACAAGAAAAAATTATATTAATAGTATCATTGACAATGAAACCACTGCTACATTGGGATTAGACATAGCTAAAATATTTAATGACTTTTTTATCGACATGGTTGAAAGTAATTCCATCGCTAAGAACATAGATAAAAATAATGTAACTCTTAAAGATCCTGACATCAAAACATTTAATAGTAACAATTTTAGTATATTTCTAGAACCTACAGATGCATATGAGATATTTCAGATAATAAAATCCCTAAAAAATACAAAATCGGCAGGCTACGACAACATCACGACAGACCTAGTAAAACGTATAGCAAAATGCATAGCGGAGCCGTTGGCATACATTATTAACCTATCATTAGAACAAGGGCATTTCCCAGAAAGGCTTAAATACTCTATTATAAAGCCATTGCATAAAAAAGGTTCAAGGTCTGATAAAAATAACTACAGACCGATAGCATTAACTCCAATTTTGTCAAAAGTTTTTGAAAGAGTTATGTATAAAAGAGTACTTAGTTTTTTAGAGAAATATGACGTTTTATCAAATGAACAATATGGATTTAGAAAAAAATAATCTACCTTACTGGCCACGTTTACTCTTATTAAATCGATCATTTATAATATTAATTCTAATATTCCTACATTTGCTTTATTTTTAGATCTCAGTAAGGCATTTGACTTTGTTAATCACTCAAATCTTATTAACAAATTGGAAAAATGTGGTATAAGGGGCCCAGCTCTACAATGGTTTCAATCATATTTAAATAACAGAAAACAGATAACAAGAATATCTAAATTTAATTACAAAAATAATAGTGTAGAATCCTTTGATTCAGACCCTCGCATTAACCACTTTGGAGTTCCGCAAGGGAGCATTTTGGGGCCATTGTTGTTCCTAATTTACGTCAATGACCTTCCGAAAGCATTCAGACACGATTGTGTCTTATTTGCCGATGACACTACAGTTATCATTGGATGCAAAAATGAAAATCACGAATCTGAAATAAACCGCACCTTGGGAAATATTATTGACTGGCTAGATTTAAATAAATTAAGAATAAATATTGATAAAACTAAAATCATACAATTTAAAACACATCAACGCAAACAGACGAAATTGAATATTAGGTATAAGAATAATTTAGTAGAGCAGATACACAGCACGAAATTTTTAGGAATCACATTAGATGAACATTTTACATGGAAGGCACATATCGATAATATTTGTAAGAAATTAAATAAATTTGTCTTTGCTCTACGAAAAGTTAAAGATGTTACATCCATGAAAACTGCCATAATGGTATTCCATGCATATGTCTGCTCCATAATTCGGTATGGTATTGTTATCTGGGGAAACGTTTTAATTGTTATCTGGCGCGTTTCCCCAACGCGTCTGAAATATTAAGAGTTTTTATTGTGCAGAAGAAATGTGTTCGTGCAATTTTTAATATGAAATGGTCGGAATCCTGTAGACCTGTGTTTAAATCACAGAATCTTCTGACAGTTCCCAGCATTTATATTTTAGAAGTCGCAAAATTTGTGAAACGCAACCCATCGCTTTTTGAAAATAATGATAACAGTAACAAACGACAAATTACTCACTTGTTTAAGAAAATGCCAATACCAAGACTGGAACTATTAAGACAAAGCTGCGTTTATAGGGCACCACTTATTTATAATTCTCTGCCAAGGCATATCGTAGACCTGCCTTACAAAAAATTCTGTAGTGCATTACAGAAATGGTTGGCAGAAGAAAACTATTACTCTACTGACGAATTTTTGAAAAAGCGCTCATGTCGCTTCTATAATTATGGAAATGCATTGTAGGTTTATTTACATTATTTTCTCAGTTTTTGTGCTTAACATTAATATTATATCCTTTCTTTACAAATGCTGACATTACATAAAAAATATTAATATACTGCAGGTAGAATGCAAATAATAATGTGCAATTATAGGTAATAGGTGTAATAATATGCAATTATAGTTAAATGTATATTGTATTAGTTTAAATTAATAATATAAGTAATAATATTGTCAAATTGGATTTCTATGTTTAAATATTGCATGCTGTGAAACGGCCAAATATGTGGAACATACATTTAATTTATAATATCCTCTGTACCATATTTCACGCAATAAATGATAAATAAATAAATAAATAACATGACACGTATCAAAAATATACAGAAGTAATAATATACATTAATAATATTTTATTGAATATCTTTTTACATCGTCAGAATACTTCTGTAAAGCCAACCAACAATAATAAAATCTCTTCAGTTTTAGCCAACTAATTACCATAAACATTTTGTATGTATTTAAATAATAAAACTCGTATATTATGTAATATATAGCGCTTAACACTAACGCACCCCGCAAACTCGCGGTTGGCGGTAAAAAAATGCAAATGGCCGCGTTCGTGACGTCACGTACGTGCCGGCTGGCGCGCGCGTGTGCCCGCTTGATGACGTTTTAATTACACGACATTGGTGTTTTATTGGCGTTGGCGCGCTCTGCTGATTTCCATGCTGAGCACAGAGCAAGAAAAATGTTATTGCGGAGTGAAAATAGTGCTTTTAGGGCGAATGAAAGTTAGATTCGAAAGGAGTTGGAGCTGAAGTGAATTTTTATAAACATTACATAATTTTATTAAAAGCTTTTTGAGGTTGGCAACATTTTCCAGTATTTACACACGCACACGGTATTTAGAAGGACCTATACCCGAAGCTACTTAAGTAGTCGTTTCTTGTTTTTTATTTCTACTTTCTGGTTAAGGAATCATCTTTTGACTTCTTTTGACTTTGTATGTTTGTAAGTTTACGCAGCATATCTCCATTTTAATGATGTTGTACAAACATACATAAACATAACATAGAGAGGGCAGAGGTGTAATAGTAGGGGTGCTGGCCAAAAAACCTCCACGTGTGCCTGACGGCTGCTTGTCCTTCTGGACACGTCTGGAGGGATCGGCAGTTGTTTGGCCGGTGCATCCTGGGCACGGGCAATAAAATCCTGCCGAGGGATTAAGCTTCGGGGGATTTTATTGCCTGTGGCGAATATTCTGGCGCGGGAGGGGCCCGTTCTGGGCCAGTAGGGAGTTGCTCCACGTGTCCCTCTGATATCAGCAGAGGGCACAGTGGAGGAGCAGGCGCGGGCCCGGTGTGCACTCACCCTGCCACTGGGCAGGCAGCGGGGGG
This sequence comes from Asteroscopus sphinx, assembly GCA_949699075.1. Lineage (NCBI taxonomy): Eukaryota > Metazoa > Arthropoda > Insecta > Lepidoptera > Noctuidae > Asteroscopus > Asteroscopus sphinx. The sequence goes on along the minus strand of OX453023.1, from coordinate 2,154,630 downwards.
CTTGTCTTTCCCTGCCCCCTTCGATCTCGTAACCCCAGGAGTGCCCGCTGAGTAGTGTTCTCGCGCCTCTTGGGACCGAGGGTCTTTGCTTCACCGCCCAGACCGTGAGGAAGAAAACCTCTATAAAAAATTACGGGAGGTAGGGCCTGCGAGCAGCAGACTCGGGGCAGTCTGCTGCCCGACCAGCAGCTGGCGTAGCTGGCACAGCCGCCGTAGTTGGCGCAGCTGGTAAAGACCCATGAGGTGAGGTGGCGTGCAGTGTTCCGTGTGCGTACCTAGGAGGGTGCGGCTGACGTTAGGCCGCACGGGGAGAAGGGGCTCGCCTGCTTGTGGCGGGCCAGGACCTGTCGGGGGTGGTTGTGTGAATACTCACGGGTTCCCACGCCCCCGGCTAAGGTAGTTGAAGGAACACCGTGGTGGTTTTAGTCGGTAAGAGTCCGACACTGGCTCCGCCTACCCCGGGCGGAGTGCGTCCATGAGGATTTCCCCACGGAAAAAAAAGAAAAAAAAAGAAAGAGGTTTAATAGTAACACAACACATAACATCACGCCTGTATTTCCCGCAGGGGTAGGCAGAGGTGTAATAGTACACCCATATTTCGCCAGTTATGTTATAAGTCCCATGTAATAGGGGGCGAGCCTATTGCCATCAACGGGGCACAAACCCAGACTCGGATAAATCGGCTGTTCCTTACGTTTTGTCGATTTATGTGAAACAGCTGATATTTTTTTCGCGATTTTAGTGTTGCTCCCATAGTAAAACTTGTTTATTCTGATGAGTAAAATGACCCCTTAAGAGGTTTTCAGTTATCTCAATAACACATTGTATTAGTTAGTACCGAGACACACCCCGGCCACTCAATACAATAGGAATGCTAGCACCGCCTACATACGCAAGCTTACGTCTTATACAAACACGCACACACGTGAATGAATAGGGTTGCTTGCCGCTCGAAATGCCGACTGCGTACCAAACGCTTCTCAGTAGTTCTCAGAGATGGCGTTAGCTTGTGTAGCGAAAGTTATTCTTGCGCACGAACGCAGTGACTTTGTACGGGCGGCGAAGAAAATAATTTAGTATTTTTAATTAGCTGCAGTAAATTGATAGTTTTTTAATTGTAAATTGTTACTTAAATATCTCGTTCTACTGAATCACATTACTGAAGCTTATTAAAATCTCAATTTCAAATGACTTACTTTGAAATATAACGTTTTTTTTCCAGAGTTCTAAAAAGATTTTAAACGCGGAAAGTTATTCTATACCAAGGATCAATATTAAAACTATTCCAACTTCTCTAAAAATCTTTATTTTTTGTATAAAATTCGCCATGATTCTTTTTTAAGTAAAAATTTTTCATATTTCACTTAACTAGTAAGGTACACGTTTATCATAACGTCACTTATAGTGAACTGAATTATTATATATAAGATTATTAAAATATTGGGAAGTGATATTCATTTTATTTAATGACACAAATATGTGACGCAGCTACAATGTTATCGCATGCGTAGGATAAAGTGCCATAATGTCAACCTAAACTCGGCCACTTGATACGTTTATGCTGATAGCTAGGTTTAAATTCCATGTAGGTTCACGTTTATGATGCCAATACCAACGTAATTTAGTGTAATTGCGTATGAGTATGTATTTTGGCCACTGAGTCTGTACATTTCGGTCAAAAAATTGTGGTTATGTTTAAGGTGTAGGTGTGTTAAGGTCTGAAAGTTGGGTTTTACTTTAAGGGGCCGACATTTGGGCCCTACGTCCCGGACCCGAGCCGAGGCACTTGATAGCATGAGCGGTTGGTAATGATACCTATCGAATTATCGATGTATTGTATGATGAATATGATATATTAACGAAGCTTGGTAATAAAATGAAATCTGCAAGCATTACAATTTATAATAATTCATTCCTCTCTTATGTACGTAATTTTACAGTAAACAATCTCTCACTATAGTTGTAAAATTAAACTCTCGCGGTAAATAGATACCTACCTTTAATAAAATACAATAAATAGGTACTCAAAGGAATGTGCTTTCAAGCAGCTTTTATGTTACTAACAAAATATGGATACCTAATTTGATCCGAAATAAAGATTATATTATTATTATTACAAGCAAATTATTTTTTCCTTTTTGTCATAACTGGCAAAGTACAAAAAAATCGTTTAATTGTAAAATTAAATGCTCGCTGTTCTGTAGTTCTACCTATAAAGGTTTTATTGTGGCTTACCTTATTTCATCCTTCGGAAATCGAAAAAATCTTCTGTTTCCTTGTCTAGATGTAGACACACATCCGTGTAAAGCACAATACACTACCATTTTCAATTAAAATACAACTACAAACATCAAAAAATATATTGCGTAACGCACTCGACTGGCGATTGACATCCATTGAATATTGCAGTCCAACTTGCCGCCAAACTGCGGGCACGTGCGGGGCGCGGGTGAGGAACTTAAATTGGCGGGGGGCGGTGAGTGGCCGTTCTGTACGTTAGTACTATTAGATATTCTGTGACCGAGACTTCAACTTCAGTAATGTGCTATGAATTATCGAAAAGCATAAATAACACATGATTATGGACATGAAATTACAGACTACTACGAAAAAAACAACATCAATGAATATTTGATGGCGACATAAAATCGGTGGAACCCATAAACAAACAGTGTTTATAGAATTAATAGTTGATGAGTAACTATGAGTGATTTCTATCAGCTGGGGAGACACCGTTTTACTTTAAAAAAAATCTTCCTACATTAAAAAAAATCTACAACTTACACCACAATTAAATTCAAATTAAACTCTCTCTTTCCATAGCCCGCTGAGCTGCTTTCAATTTGTGGACCAGCCGTACCGTGAGGAGACAGGACGCACTGACTGAAGACTGAAGTAGTTTGAGGTATAATTAAAGAGCCTCTGCAAGTGACTACAGTTAAGTTTATCCGATATATCCTGTGCAGTTAAATCAACTATCAATATGGCTGGGTAGCAGTGTTGGCGTTTTAAAATAGCTGACCTGCTGTAACGACTACCAAAATCTACATAAAAATAACTAGACCTATACTTTATGGACAAGCTTCATCTTCATCAGATCAGTCGAAAGACGTCCACTGATGGACTTCGACCTCACCCAAGCATTGCCACAACGACCAGTCCTGCACTTCCCGCGACCATCACTAGGTCGTCGGTCCACCTTGTGCCTTCTCCTAACCACTCCACGCTGCGAAATCCAGTTCGCGGTCGCCGCTCTAAAACTTTACGGCCCCATCGGACATCCGTTCTGCGAGCAATGTGCCCCGCCCAAATTCTTCCGGCTATGTCGGTTACCTTCGTTCTCCTGCAAATCTCGTCATTTCTGGTTCAAGCTAGTTTTCTTTATTCCGTGGATTCGAGGGTCAACCTTACATAAAATTAAACATGATTAATATGTAAACAGCCATTTAACAGTACAAAATTCATGTGTCTGGAACCTGTTGAATCTACTACACTGTGACTTAACTAAACTAGTAGGTAGTCCATCTACTGAGAATGTCAACGCTGTTGGGTTGGTAATATTTTACTTCGGCATGAGCTGCTTTTCTCGTGCAACAGTACCGAAGAAAGGAGTTTGTGTTTGGCATGGAAGTGATAGCCTGGCGCTTGAACGCTTGCCTTTTCATCTAGAAAGGTTTGATTTAGCCTTCTTTGGAAGGGCCCACTTGGTGTTAAGTGGTTACTTTTGCACATTACAACTGCAATACCACCCAAGCCTAAACGGTACCGCAAGTCGGTTCGCCAAACTTCTTCTTCTTCGTGTCGATGGTATGGTATTTATGTAATCTCTTGGGTCAGATTTGGCAAGCCCAAAACTTTGCCACTTCAACGGCGTTTCGGCGGTTTTCGACGGTTCGCCAAACTGAGACATGAAGATGGAAAGTCTCATATGGTTGAAATTTCACCGGCACCCATGTTCACCGTAGTTTCCATAGAACCATGAAACTACACAGATCTGTCAACAGTTTGAGTGGTTGAACGCTTGCTTTTCCATTTCATCATCATCATCATCATTTCAGCCGAAAGACGTCCACTGCTGGACATAGGCCTCCCCCAAGCATCGCCACAACGACCGGTCCTGTTCCTCCCGCATCCAGCGGATTCCCGCGACCTTCACCAGGTCGTCAGCGTCGGTCCACCTTGTGGGGGGCCTACCCACGCTGCGCCTTCCAGTACGCGGTCGCCACTCCAGAACTTTACTGCCCCATCGGCCATCCGTTCTGCGAGCAATGTGCCCCGAATTCTTTGGGCTATGTCGGTTGGCTTTTCAATTTAGAAGGGTCTGATTTCGTACCCGGCTCGCCACCTCCTACTTTTCAAATTATCGTGAGAAAACCTGCACACCTGAGACTGTTCCAGAGTTCTTATAGTGTGTGTAGTCTTCCAACCCTCAGTAGAACAGCGTGGTGGACTAAGGTCTGAATACTTCTCATTCTGAGAAGAGGTCCGTGCCCAGCAGTGGGACAGTAATGGGCTCGTTATGTTATGTATGTTGTATGCTAGAATACTGTACACTTTTGACATGAGATTTGAAACGTGGTTATGTAAAGAACAATGATACTCTGTTATCTTTTAGCAGCCAGACAAGGTACACAAAAATCCAAAAACAGACCCTCATAAAAGACTGCGTGAAAAACAATATTATATCACACAAAAATTCTTGTTGCCAACTGTGAAAATAGCGGAGTTTAACAGTTTAACGTTCCGGCACGTGCGTCCCAAACCGCGTCCGACGCCCAACTGTTCAAATATAATTTGAAATAACGTTCGATTTGCGACAGAACAGGTGGACAGTAACTACGCTGTGTCTGCGCGCGCCTATTGTTATAAAGGCATTGTTTAGGACGTTATTCAGAAAGATTGAAAAAAAAAAAAAAAAAAAACCAACCCGCGGAATACATAACCTCCTCCTTTTTTTGAAGTCGGTTAACAAAAACTTCAAACACGAAAAAGTGTTTAAAAATTCCGACATCAGAAACCAAATAATTCCTGATTTCAATGGAATACCTGGTGCAAAGTACCTACCTTTGTGCAGAATCACAAAGCACTGACAACAGTTCCCAAGACTTGTTTTTTTTATTCCTATGAACCGTGTATTTATTGCATGTAGAGTCTGTCCTCAACCTCATTTTAAGGCTCCTCAAAATCAAACTGTCTGGATGTAGTGATGGTGCTTGGGAGCCAATGAGTTGACTATAGAAAACGCAGAATAATGGCTACTTGGCTAGACAGTTCTTTTTTAATGTATAGAAAGGAGAAACGAGCTAGAGGCCCACCTGGTGTGAAGCGGTTACCTTTGCCCATAACAACTGCAATACCACCTAGGCTGTTATCTAAATGGTACCGCAAGTCAGTTTGCCAAACAGAGACATGAAGATGGAAAGTCTCATATGATTCCACCGGCACCCATGTTCACGGTAATTTCAAAAGAACCATGAAACTACACAGATCTATCAACAGTTTGAAGAGCGATAAACAGAATACTTACATAAAATGCAACGATCGAACTTGAAGCGTCATAATGTTAGGTTTAGGCACATCCGCAGCGGAAAGCTAAGCTGATACGGCACCTGAGCTGCTTCCTAACGATGTAGCCAACGCCTAAAAATGGCTGTGTTTATTGAAATATGGTTCAGTACTGTAATATTTCTATAGAATTGTGCTCGGCTTCTTGTCACAGTGTTAAAAACGTCGAAATCAACTTCTATATTAGACAGGTATAGAATCTATCAGTTCCAAAGCTTTAACAAAACTTTACAAATGGGATTGGTATTGTAATCAGTCATTTAAGGTAGGTACCAAAGCAAGCAAACCAAGCCACCAAACAAGGCAAGGCAAGGGTTTGGGGATTCACTTTCTTTTTCTATACAAAAATACCCATAGTAGGTAATTACATTATTATTAATTTTTTTGCACGACTGAAATGTCGAATGTGATACCCAATTTTAACTTTTGACGAACTCAATGTTACATATGTTCTTGCAAATAAATATGTCATTCATTCATTCATTCATTCATTACGTAAAGAGACAAAAGTGAAAAATCATAATATGCTCTAAAAATGGTCTTCGAGTTTTCGCAAGAAAACCTGAAAAAACTTGCGCTCGCTTGCTCTAGATTTTTTTTAGTATACCTATACTATATTTCGGCACTAACACTCCCCCATGAACAGTCAGTAGAGTCGTTTCTGAAAATTTGCGGCTATTCATGAAAGTGTTAGTGCCTCATTCACCCAATTATATTATACACGCTGAAATTTGAGTCGCTTAATTCCCGAAAAGGGGTCATTGTACTCATTATTATGAACAACTTTTACTATGGGACCAAACCTGAAATCGCGAAAAAAAATCAGGTGGTCCCTACATTTGTGTTCACTTAAATCGATAAAAATCGGTAGGGACCAGCTGATTTTTTTTTCGCGATTTCAGGGTTGTTCCCATAGTAAAAGTTGTTCATAATAATGAGTACAATTACCCCTTTTCGGGAAATAAGCGATTCAAATTTCAGCATGTATATAAAAAGAGAGTGAGTGCTGGTAATCAGATGAATTCACCTGATTACCAGCACTCACTCTCTTTTCAATGTCCTCATATGCTTCCCAGTTACAGTTGATTTGTGTTTCACGATTTCAAGATTATCGGATTATCGCCTATGTCCAGCAGTGGACTGCGATAGGTTGAGTTGATAGAGAGAGAGAGAGAGAGAGGATTATCGCCAATGTTGTTGTATGCTATATGCTATCCCTTGAATGAGATATTTAAATTATATATGTAACTAGCTTTTACCCGCGGCTCCGCTCGCGTTAAATTCTGATAACCCACGTGACGGATCCTGTTAATTCAGTCCAGTCCAGTCCAGTCCAGTTCAATTCATCCATCCTTTCATTCAGACCGTCCAGTCCAGTTTAGTCCAGTCGAGTCCAGTCGTGTCCAGTTGAGTCCAGTCGAGTCCAGTCCAGTCCCAGTCCCAGTTCCACTCACCCTCACACTCACGCTCACCCTCACCCTCACACTCACCCTCAAACTCACCCTCACACTCATAATCACGCTCACACTCACTCACGCTCACCCTCACGCTCAACCTCACCCTCAAACTCACACTCACCCTCACACTCACCCTCACACTCACTCTCACACTCACCCTCACACTCACCCTCACACTCACCCTCACGCTCACCATCACACTCACTCTCACCATCACACTCACCCACACCCTCACACTCACCTCACCCTCACACTCACCTCACCCTCACCCTCACACTCACCATCACACTCAACCTCACACTCATTCTCACGCTCACCCTCACACTCACCCTCACCCTCTCACTCACGCTCTCAATCACGCTCACTCTCACACTCACCCTCAACCTCACACTCCCCCTATCCCTCACACTCACCCTCACATTCACTCTCACCCTCACACTCACCCTCACATTTACCCTCACACTCAATATCACACTCACCCACACCCTCACCCTCACGCTCGCCCTCACACTCACCCTCACCTTCACCCTCACCCTCACACTAACACTCACATTCACCCTTACCCTCACCCTCACACTCCCATCACACTGACCCTCACACTCACTCTCACGCTCACCATCACACTCACCCTCACCCTCACACTCACCCACACCCTCAGACTCACCTCACCCTCACCCTCACACTCACCATCACACTCAACCTCACGCTCTCCCTCACACTCATTCTCAAGCTCAACCTCACACTCACCCTCACACTCAACCTCACCCTCACCCTCACATTCACCCTCACCCTCACATTCACCCTCACATTCACACTCGCACTTACTCTCACACTCATCATCACACTCACCCGCACCCTCACTCTCACCCTCACACTCACACTCACGCTCGCCCTCACACTCTCCCTCACCCTCACACTCACCCTCACATTTACCCTCACACTCAATATCACACTGACCCACACCCTCACCCTCACACTCACCCTCACGCTCACCCTCACACTCACCCTCACATTCACCCTCGCACTTACCCTCACACTCACCATCACACTCACCCGCACCCTCACACTCACCCTCACACTCACCCTCACAAACATCCTCACACTCTCCCTCACCCTCACCCTCACATTTACCCTCACACTCAATATCACACTCACCCACACCCTCTCCCTCACACTCACCCTCACGCTCACCCTCACACTCACCTTCACACTCACCCTCACCTTCACCCTCACCCTCACATTCACCCTCACCCTCACATTCACCCTCACCCTCACACTCACCCTCAATCGCACCCTCACACTCGCACTCTTTGTGTTTTTTCATCATTCATCCATTACTATCCGCTCGTGCGAAGGAATTACGAATTTAGTTTTTTCTTTCTTTCTTTCTTTCTCAAAACTCATACCAGTATTTAAGTCTGATCATCAGCTTTCAAACAAAAAAGTTTCATCAAAATCGGTCCAGTAGTTTTAGCGTGATGCTCGAACAAACAAACAAACAAACATTTACAATTTTATAATAGTTATGATTAAGAAGAAGAAGATAAGATAAGAAGAAGAAGGTAATTAAAAATTGTAGACTGATAATAGTATTTTATTAGTTACACCAAGATAACTTTATGCTTATTCGTATATTAAGATGGATACAATATAACAACGTTTAGGTACTTCTAACATAATTTTATTGCTTTTCATACAAAAAATTAGAGAAATCGCAATTTAGAGGTAGCTTCTGGTCTTTGTCTGTAAGTCGAAAGATTCAGATTTTCAGTTGGCTCAAAAGAGTGCTTTTCCAAGATGGCACCACCCACATACGACAGGATTCTTTTTTTCTACTCAGTACAATTCGGCCCGACCAAAAAGTTTTTAATGCAATTTCTTTAGCAGCCGTATTTTGTCTATGGAGGCGCGCGCTAGAGCGCATGCGTGCGAATGACAGCTGGATATGAGCGCCTTAATGTATGCAAAATGTTGTAGAAAAATATAATTAATAATCACCGGTTCCCGTCATCGTAGCGAGGTAAAATACATACCAGTTTTTAAGTCAAATCATAAGTTTTTAGTCACAAACAGTTTCTACAAAATCGGTCCAGTAGTTTTATCGTGATGCTGGAACAAACAAACAAACAGACAACTGACATTTAACAATTTTATAATAGTAGTAGATTATTGATTTGAAACCAATAGGTATATTATTAGGCTGTAAGTCTTCTTAAAAGTAATAAAAGCCGGCCCAGTGCGAGTTGGACTCGCACAGTAAGGGTTCCGTACCCACTCATCGACCCGATACCCCGTAGAAACTGCCTTAATTTATGAGAGCTCATCAAAAGACATCAACGTGCCGTGCTGTGGGTAATCAACATGCACCTTTGGCACAGATAATAGAATACTACCTTTGGTGAAAATATATGAATATTTTTATATCTCTTTCTTACGCAGGCACCACCACACATGTGTGTTTGCCTTATTTTTATTATTTGTTGTTAAACTAAATAGTATGCACTATAATCACACCAAGTTTGAAGCTTGTATACAACGTGTCCCAGAAATCAACGTCAAGCCGAAAACGGGCAATAGGCCAAGTCGTGACAGTCATTAGAAAAATATAAAAAAAAATCTTGGTCATGTACTTTTCAAATTTTATGGATTCAAAAATAAATCTCAAAAAGTGACACCCTGTGATGATTTTTCAAGTCCTGTGGCTACAAATATTAACTTTCCGTCAGTTTTTTTTCTGTGACGTATCCATGAATAATCCTTCTGTAAATTACAGTTAAAAGTTAAAACATAACTACCTCATTTTTAAATAAAATGTTAGATTTTTGCCCAACATTGAATTCAAAATTATTACATCACCAAACTTTAACCGCGTGTAGTGTAAAAAAAAAGTACTACACTATTTTGGCAAGTAACTTTAAAATATGGCGCGTTTAGTCTGGATTTCAAAATGGTATGCCACTTACTAATAGCTACTTCTTAATTGAGGAAAAAAAAAAATTGTTAGTTTTAGGTAAGTTTGAAATAAAATTCAGTTGTTGGATTTCTTTAGTTATAATTTTTATTAAATCAGATTTACCGAGTTTATATTAAATGTTCGAACTGTTTGCCTTCAGCTGCACATTTGGATATCTCTTACGATACATTCTTGCTGCAGCATTGGCGTTGCATAAGCATTCTCCATAAATGAGATGTATGTTGGCGTATTCCTGTGCGGTGTATCGAAATGGCATGATAACAAACTACACAAAATACGGGATTACGATTAAAACAAGTCCGGGGTCATCAGAAACAGTGCAGATAAATCAAAATCACAATGCGAATGAAGTCCAATAAACAAAGCCACAGTTGTAAGTATGAAGTCACTTCAAATACAAAAGGATGCTTAGAAAACGAAAGAGCGTAACGTGCTGCAGTATTGCACAATTTACCTAACGCATCCCTGTTTCGCCAGAGTGGCGTCTCTATGTGTTTCACTCACACAGACGAAATTATGTGTCAATCCGTCTCGCTCTTAGATAAAAGTAGCGTCACTATGTATCTCGTAAGAGATACCCAAATGCTGAGCGTTATCCCGATCATCTAGTATTTATTAATGTGCAGCTGAAGGCAAACAGTTCGAACATTTAATATAAACTCGGTAAATCTGATTTAATAAAAATTATAACTAAAGAAATCCAACAACTGAATTTTATTTAAAACGCACCTAAAACTAACAAATATTTTTTTTTCCTCAATTAAGAAGTAGCAATTAGTAAGTGGCATACCATTTTGGAATCCAGACTAAACGCGCCATCTTTTAAAGTTACTTGCCAAAATAGTGTAGTACTTTTTTTTTACACTACACGCGGTTAAAGTTGGGTGATGTAATAATTTTGAATTCAATGTTGGGCAAAAATCTAACATTTTATTTAAAAATGAGGTAGTTATGTTTTAACTTTTAACTGTAATTTACAGAAGGGTTATTCATGGTTACGGCTCAGAAAAAAAACTGACGGAAAGTTAATATTTGTAGCCACAGGACTTGAAAAATCATCACAGGATGTCACTTTTCGAGATTTTTTTTTGAATCCATAAAATTTGAAAAGTACATGACCAAAATTTTTTTTTATATTTTTCTAATGACTTTCACGACTTGGCCTATTGCCCGTTTTCGGCTTGACGTTGATTTCTGGGACACGTTGTATATTACCGTTTTGAAGATAGAGCAGGAACACAAAGCTTTGAAAAAATGCATTTTTGTCGAGGTTTCTTGTAAGAATGAGGTTATCCCCTTTGGTTTTAGACTTCTATTATTGTTATTGTGACGCAGACAGACGGACAGCGTAGGTAAAGTAATAGGGTCCCGTTGGCACCGTGTGTACGGAACCTTAGAAAGCCCTGAAGAAATTATTGTTGAAATGTAGCTCGTGGACCTTTGCTGAGGATTGGACTGTATATAGATTTAGAAAATATGAAAAGATTGTATGAGATCTAATTTGGATCCTTGTCTAGACAAATATATATATATACAACGTGTATCAGAAATGCGTGGTCATATTTGAAGAGCTCATTCAGGGCATAGCATAGAACAACTTTTACTATGGAACCAGCCCTGAAATCGTGAAAAAAATATCAGTTGTTCCCTACTAAATCCTCGATGTCGCTCGACAAAATATATGGATCAGCTGATTTTATTTGCTCGATTTCAGAGTTGACCCCATAATAAAAGTTTATCGATAGCATCCCCTGAATGAGCTCTTAAAATATGACCACGCATTTCTGATACACGTTGTATATATATTATCACGCCTGTTTCCCATTGGGGTAGGCAGAGACTATGGATTTCCACCTGCTACGATCCTGACACACCTCTTTCGCTTCATCTACGTCCATTAACCTCGTCATGCATGCTCGTCGGTTTAGAGAACTCTTAACCTGGCATTTTTGAACGTCCGCGATTTGATCAAAATCGATCGTCTAGTCAAAAGTTATCCTAATTCCACCAATCTTAAGCTCCTCCCGTATCTTGGATCAAATCAGCCTTGCAGCTCGAAGAGCCAATTCGCTCAGACGTGGATGTAAGTTAAGTACTTCAATGTGGTCTTCTAGAAGTGTTTTCAGGACACAAATTTTGGTACACACAAGAGTTATTGTAATAGTTCGCTCTGATACGATCAGAAGACACATAGAAGAAAAAGTAGGCTGTTAAAGGCGAGCTCGGCTCCGAAACACAGGTTAACCATACAATTTACAAAAAATACACTGAAAAAAAAATTGGAGGGAGAAAGTTGACAATCTAAAACAATTATTATAAGGCTTTAAACGAAGACTATGTAAGTGTACTGCCGATTTTGGAATCCTCCTTTCCGTTGGGTTTTCACCGCATTTCAGCCCTTTTCATAGAATTTCAGGACTAAATGGTTTTTCCTTCCTAGTGTTAGAATGCCTATGTTATTCAATTTGTTTTGAATTATTTTATGATTTAATTTAACGTTTTTGTGCTGTATTAATTTGTTTTATATTCATTTCTATTTCCAATAATATCCGAGTCAAATTAATTATTTCCAAATGTTATAATGAATAATAATGATATTTATTTGTTTTTGATACCTACTTAATTTTTATAATATCTTTCCAAGATTTTTAATTAAAAAGGAATATTCTTAAAAAATAATTAAGGAACGTGTATTGACTCGATTTTGCTGATCTATAAAAGATCTGTGGTTTTGATTAGTGGGGGCATTCAGATTGTTGCAACGGTCAGTGTTGATGTAACCTTTGTAGTATTTTCTGTGATTGTAGAAATCCTTGATTTCCAATAGTTGTGAATTGAGTTTAAATTGTTATATATTAATGCCATGTGTTAAAGTGACTAACATGAAAAATACAGAGTTCTCTCGTGGTGGAAAGTGAATATGACTTATTTACCTTCGGTAAATGATAATATATAAATGATATGCAGACATTAGTTTATTGTAAAAAGTATTGTCTAACAAATCAGAAGCAGGATCACTACGCGCCGTTCTCGGTCGAGTATTATGAATCAGAAGATCAAAGACGCGGCACAGGTCCGTATTACGAATGGAATCGTTTTCTCGAGGAGAGCGAAGGAAGTACAAGGAACCAGGTGAGTTTGGAATTAAAATTACATAAAGAAATCTTAATACACGTGATCGGTATCAGTCATACATAAATTTGTGGATGAAAAACTTATGATAAAACAATAATCAAAGTAGTTGTTCTCTCTTGTTGAAAGAGTACGCGAAGCGAGTAGGTATTCCGATTAAAGCAAAAAGTTCAAATACCTAGTGAGCTGAAAGAATGAAATTTCTATGTGTTTTACCATAACCAGGACAATATCAAAAACAGTTTTAATATTTAAATTATGGAATCCAGGAATTTTGTATGTTGATATATTTGCCAGGTCACTTCTCACAGAAGGGACATTTTTTTTGATCATTCTCACCTGTATGTTCAATGCATAGAATTTAGAAGATCTGAGGTTCAATAGATAATATCAGTGGGTTCAGAGAATCGCTTGAACCTTTTTCACAATGGAGTCTAAATGTCTAAAAATGCATAACTATCTGTTTTGTTCAAATTAATCAAGTGGTTTAGAAGTTATGATGCTGTGAGGTTTCTCCCGCACGCACGCGTTTGTCGTGGCTCGTGGCACGCCACTCCACAGCCACGACGCGCTCGCTGTCCTTTTAGTTTATTATGTACCTGCCTACCTAGTTCGGGCATTTTAGCACAACAAAATATTTTTGCAATGTGATTTACACATTATGAGAGTTTTAAAATGTAGCACTAGCCTGTAGAACGCAGGCATGCAACGGAGTGAGCCTGGAGATGTATAGTGGCGTCATAGCGGCCAGCGCTGGCCCCGCGACCCACATTTGAGAGGAACAATGTTTCGAAAACTAGTTGACGAATCGGAGTGATTTTAGCATAGTATATTTTTATTTTTTGGTGGGCTGCGCTGAATAGCTTAATTCGTTGATATGCTCCATTGGTTATTCGTCTGTTTTAAATTTTCTTTATATTTTAATATAATTACGGAAAGTTTGGTGGTTTGTAGCCAGCATTTGAACAATATGATGAGGTCAGACTGAATATTCAAACAATTTAGTAAAACTTGTGGATTATCAAAATACTTCTTATATACCTACTGTATTGTCTAGTAGGTACCCATAGTACAGGTTCTACTTGGCTTGTGATAGAATGGTGATGCGTAAGATGTCCCAAAAATATTTATATATTTTTAATTTATATGTATTTTGGGTCAAGGGGCTCGTAGCGATGCAACGACTGCGCGGATTGTACGATCTGCAAGGTTAAGCTGCACTTGCCGCGGTCAGTCTGTAGATGGGTGACCGTTTCGTTACACATCGAGACCCCTCCGTGCCTCGGAGAGCACGTTAAGCTGTCGGTCCCGGTTGTCATACGAATATCTATGGCAGTCGTTACGGGTAGTCAGAAGCCTGAAAGTCTGACAACTGGTCTAACCTCCGAATGTCAGTATTACCCAGTAATTGGGTTGCGGGGGTCTGATGGCAGTCGCTCCGTGTAAAATACTGATGTTCAACCGCATCTGGCTAGACTGAAAGCCGACCCCAATATAATTGGGAAAAGGCTCTGAGGATGATGATGTATTTTGGGTCAGTGACGTTAATGGGTTGTGCAGTGTGCACAGAATTTTCTACGGCTTATGAGTATGAGGTACGTAGTACGTCATCCATATTACTTGTTAACTTAGTTCACTACGATAATACTTGTTCAATGTTGTGTGGTGGTTATGTGCCGGGTTGGCGTATGAGGTTATGTTTGATGTTGGGTGTGGATGGTGTGCGTTTGAACGCATAGGCATAGACAAAAGCATTGAGAGTGAAAGAAATGAAAAGGACAAACATTATTATAACAAGAACTTGTTACAAATGAGAAGCTAATGATAAGAAATATGTTTAGAGAACTCTTGGAGTGTGCTCATGATTGGGTTCTATGGGAAAGGAAGCGAGGTTGTTTACATCTCATTCCAAAGATTGCTATGCCCTTTCATACTTTCCATATGTTACAAATGAGAAGCTAATGATAAGAAATATGTTTAGAGAACTCTTGGAGTGTGCTCATGATTGGGTTCTATGGGAAAGGAAGCGAGGCTGTTTACATCTCATTCCAAAGATTGCTATGCCCTTTCATACTTTCCATATCGACCATTGGAGTCTGATTTTCACAACTAATGAAAGAACCCGTATGATTTGTTCTTGCTGTTGTCCGAGCAACTGGAGTCGAGCAATCATGGGCTCCAGTGATTGGGTCAGTTTGGAGTGGGAACAATTTAAATTTATGGATGCTCTCTCACTAAAAATTTATCGTTTTAAAAAGATATTTAAAATACAAAATCAAATATTTCTGTCGGAGTTTTGAAGGATTATTTTGGTACGGGTGTGCCGACACGTTACATGTGATCAGGATATGTACAAAATCTTATACAGGCATAAAATTTAAATGACTGAAATTGATATATGACATTGGAATGGGTTAGAAGAATGGAAATTTACCTTACCACGGGCGGGTGGCCGGGTAGAGGCGCGACGGGTTAGTTTTGTATTCGCTTGCTCCTCAAAATTGGGGTGATGACGAGCGTTTGTGTGATGACAGGTTGGTTCAGATTCAATGCCATGTTAAGTAATATTAAGGAACAAGAGGGTCACCATCAGACCGTTTCGGATCTATTTGGCCGTAAACTCACTAGAAAGACCCCCATCTTATACATGGGATGGATATTGAGGAAAGTACAGATTATTTAATTATTTATATATTTTGATTTCCATAAAAAAAAAAATACATGCATTTGGCCGATACAATGTAGAACATAAACCAGTTTAGGTTTTTCTTGAGGTTTTTCTGTACACCGCTTGGTCCGTCGACATTTATTAGAACAGGATGCGAGCGGTCAATCCAATAATGTTACTAAAATAAGATAATGAGGTTGCAAAATATGTTGACGAACCGCAAGATAGACAAGAATTCTTAAGATATCGTATTATTGATTGTGTGTGTAATGGACTCATTATGAAAGGTACGTCTGTATACAAAGGGATGTATGTATGCAGTGGTCAAAATATACATGTGGTTATATTTTGGCGGGAATGGGACTGCCGATTCATCAGAGAAAGAAATAAGTGAAAATTAAGTTACATGACTGAAGAATGAATGAATTAAGTTGACTGCCTCGTTGGTCTAGTGGTTGCAGGCGCGACTGCTGAGCGTGGGGTCCTGGGTTCGATTCCCGGGTCGGGCAAAGTGTTATTTGGTTTTTATCATTTGGAAATTCTCAGTAGCGGCCCGGAGTCGGGATTTGTACCCGGTCAATGGCAATAGACTCGCCCCCTATTGCATGGGACTATGACATAACTGGCGAAATGTGGGTTGTACTATTACGCCTCTGCCTGCCCCTTCGGGGAGGTACAGGCGTGATGTTATGTGTGTGTTATGTTAAGTTACATGAAGTACTTAAACAAATCGTAACGAACAGTAAACATATGTTTGTGCTTTTCTTTTATTATGTTGCCAGTGTAAGATGCAGAAACATGGTATTCCGTATGATTATTATTGCTTACATTCACATGTATTATCAAATACTAATGCACAAGGTATGCTATGTATAATATAAATGATGCATAAGGTGTGCTATGTATAATGTATACGTTACACAATGTATAATGTGTGAGATGCACAAGATATATCAGGTTGTAGGCAAAAAGTGTGCTATATACAAATATGCAATACACAAAGTGTGTTATGCAGTATAAGACGCACAAGGTGTAGGTACGGGCCAGTTAGCTTCGTACATTTGCAAAAGTACCTAAGTATATGTTGTTGATGTGTTAATTGGAGTTTTAAATCTTATAGTAGTTAGTTGAGTACACAGAGTAGAAATATATTACCAAAGTTAGTAGTATGTTCATTTCACAGTAAGTTAATAGTTAAAAGGTACACACAATAAAAAGGGGTGACGATTCTTTCTCTAAGTGTCAGTTAGACGAGTATCGACGTATGATTGGTATCTAATTATTAAAATTATTGTATATAATTATGACTAAGGCAACGCAAGACCGAAAAAGGCTTGCTGCGTGCGTAAAAAATATATATGGTGGTGAGACTGTTCACAAGGTGTGCTATGTATAATATATACGACTCACAATGTGAGCAATGTATGATGTATCAGATTCACAAGATGTGGTGTGGATGAATGGGCATAGTGTGCGATATAAAATGTGCAATGCGCAAGGCGTGCTATGCAAAAAGTATAAGATGCACAAAGTGTGCTATGTAAATTGTGTGTGACACACAAGGTGTCCGATGTTGTATGTACAAAGTAATCGATAGAAAAATGTTCAATGCGTAAGGTTTGCTATGGAAAAAGTATTAGATGCACAAATTGTGATGTATAATTAATATGATGCAAAGGGTTTGCAATGTTGTATGCACAAAGTGTGCTATATAAAAATATGCTATGCACAAGGTGTGCTATGTATGAGTTGCACTAGGTGTGCTAGGTTGTAAAAGTGTGCGATACACAAATAAAAGCAAAGCGCAAGGTTTGCTTGTATATGTATGTATAAAGTATGAAATCCACAAGGTGTGAAAAAGTATTAGATGCACAAATTGTGATGTATAATTAATATGATGCAAAGGGTTTGCAATGTTGTATGCACAAAGTGTGCTATATAAAAATATGCTATGCACAAGGTGTGCTATGTATGAGTTGCACTAGGTGTGCTAGGTTGTAAAAGTGTGCGATACACAAATAAAAGCAAAGCGCAAGGTTTGCTTGTATATGTATGTATAAAGTATGAAATCCACAAGGTGTAAGAATCCTAATGCACAAGGTGTGCGAATCCTAGTCCTAATGCACAAGGTGTGCGAATCCTAGTCCTAATGCACAAGGTGTGCGAGTCCTAGTACTAATGCACAAGGTGTGCGAGTCCTAGTCCTAATGCACAAGGTGTGCGAGTCCTAGTCCTAATGCACAAGGTGTGCGAGTCCTAGTCCTAATGCACAAGGTGTGCGAGTCCTAATGCACTAGGTGTGCAAGCCTTAATGCACTAGGTGTGCAAGCCTTAATGCACAAGGTGTGTGAATCTTACTGTACAAGGTGTGCGTGTCTAAATGCACAATGTGTGGGAGTCCTAATGCACAAGGTGTGCGAGGTCTAATGCACAAGATGTGCGAGGTCCATGCAAAGTGTGCGAAGATTAGTCAATGAAATGCGCAATGCGCGCAAAGTGTAAAGTGTGGTGAAATGTGTTCAAAAGTGTATTTTGTAAGATGTGATACATGGTGTGAAATTACGTAATTGATTGTTGTTTAGCGAGTGCGAGGTTAATGCACAAAGTGTGCAAAGTTTAATGCACAAAGTGTGTATAAAATGAGCAATGTGTAATTTGTCATAGTATCTGAAATCTGTTATAAATGTGGAATAGGTTGTGATACATTACATGCTGTCATCATCATCATCATCAACTCAGCCTATCGCAGTCCACTGCTGGACATAGGCCTCTCCCATTAGATGCTATAAAATTATGTAATTGATTTTTTATAATTTTATTATGCACAAGGCAATGTGTTATTGAAAAGCTAATTGAATAATTATTTACCAACGTAACAATAAAATTGTTAAGATAATATTCATATAGAAAATAAAAAGTAATTACTAAAATAAGTAGTTCATTCTTATAATAGGTATAGTAGCCGGCAAATAGCTTGAACAATGATGGTACCACTGGCGTGGCGTCACTGCGCATGTCAATGTGGGGTATGCCGCGCACTGTACACGAGGACGTGTACTTATTATCAGGATGGACGAGCTGTTAGAATGCCTATGTTATTCAATTTGTTTTGAATTATTTTATGATTTAATTTAACGTTTTTGTGCTGTATTAATTTGTTTTATATTCATTTCTATTTCCAATAATATCCGAGTCAAATTAATTATTTCCAAATGTTATAATGAATAATAATGATATTTATTTGTTTTTGATACCTACTTAATTTTTATAATATCTTTCCAAGATTTTTAATTAAAAAGGAATATTCTTAAAAAATAATTAAGGAACGTGTATTGACTCGATTTTGCTGATCTATAAAAGATCTGTGGTTTTGATTAGTGGGGGCATTCAGATTGTTGCAACGGTCAGTGTTGATGTAACCTTTGTAGTATTTTCTGTGATTGTAGAAATCCTTGATTTCCAATAGTTGTGAATTGAGTTTAAATTGTTATATATTAATGCCATGTGTTAAAGTGACTAACATGAAAAATACAGAGTTCTCTCGTGGTGGAAAGTGAATATGACTTATTTACCTTCGGTAAATGATAATATATAAATGATATGCAGACATTAGTTTATTGTAAAAAGTGTTGTCTAACACTAGAAAGCCGAATGATTGAATCAATATCGGAAATACGTTTAGTATTTTTATATTATAACCAAAGTTATTATATTACTTTTGACATGAAAGTACATGTCCCTAGTACCTACTGAAATACAGGAGATAAGAATAATTTTTAACTATTAATTACGTTTTCCATATTCCATTATAGCGATAACCTGGTTTTAACTCCAAAATAAAATATAAAATTTTCTAAATCACCAAACGCCCAGCGAATTAGCAAAACCCACTTTGAGTGTGGAAAACAGGGGCAGAATGTTTGCCGCCCAACAGCTGAACAGTTTTCATAAAAAAAAAAGCGATTTCCGAGCGAATGGCGCTTAGACGCAGGCGTTCCCGCCCTCAGTGCTTATCCAACCACAGAGCGTAACAGACGCCTGATTTTCCCGCGCTACACACAGCGCTCACAGATCGCGGCGGAAAAATCGAAAAAAAAAACACAAAAGTTTACATTATCTATTTCTTGATCAATTTCTTATATTTCATCCGTTTCTATTTGTTTATTTCGTGAATTCGTGAACATTTGGTTTTAATGTAAAGTGATTTATTACAATAGTGCGTGTTACTGTGAAAGACTGCAATAAAAAGCGAGGGAAAGCTGTTTGCTGTCAGCTGTCAAAACCGGTGAGGTGAGCGATGAAATTTAATTTATTATCTAGTAATAAATTATACTAATAATAATAATAACGTATAATATTTTTTCTTGTAAACTTAACGTTGTATTTACTACTTTAGGATATCAAATATAATAAAAAGAAATAAAGAATGATGTTTTCCGGTGTTTAACATTCTATTTATTTAAGGATTGACGAAATAAAAATATAGGAATATGGTTTTTTTACAATTTTGTGAAAAGCTCTGCGTAAAGCTTTCGTACGCTGAGAAGAAATGAAAAAAGTTGGTAGGTACCTATGTGTTAATTATGCCAGCGCGTGATTCAATTAGATACAGTAGAAATGCAAAAAAAACCTGCATTCACCAATGATATTTCTCAACATCCCGTGAGTATTTTGAAACCGTTACGGCCCCCAAACTCCAATTATTATGCATCAAAGCGACTGGAACATTGCAAATACAGGGACATTTTCGGCGTGAATTTGCAAATTACTAATTACTTTGTTTAAACAACACATAAGTGTTTGTATTGGTCTGGGTGTTTCTTATTATTATAAGTATGTATTTACAAAAAAAAAATTACGTATTATACCCATTGTCTAGTACCCATAGTACAAGCTCTGCTTAGTTTGGGACTAGATAGTGCTGTGTAAAAATGTCAAAAAAATATGTATTTATTTATTTTATTTTATATTGTGGGTAACCCTTGTGTTCTTTTGTAAAATCTTGTTTTTTATCTTACTGAAAACTTGGGCTGAAAAGTCATGTAACGAGAGTAATCAGCATTCACTGGGTCTTTTACAGTTCACTAAAGTTCTCTAATTTTTTTGTTTATATCACAAAAGAAAATGGGAGGTTACAGATGGACTTATCAAAACTACGTTTAGGGGTTTTTCAAACCCTGCGCATGTTAAGGAAAATCTCTTTTAACTTGAAGAGATGCATGCTGGAAATTAAAAGGAAGTCTAGAATTTTCCAATGTTGAAAGTCCTTTATTAACAATTCATTTTTTTCTCATCAATGTTATAAATCAAAATAATTATCACGACTACCAAACGGGTTTGAAAATTTTTGTGTGGAGGCTGGCGTAATCTTCGATCAACCATTTTTGTTCCTACTCTATCTTCAGTACGGTAATACATACTAGCGTCAAACTTGGTTTGATTATAGTGCATACTAGGTGTATAGTTTAGCAACAAATACTAAAATTATTACACTCCTTTGTTTTGGGCAGTCGTGTAAAAATGGGGCCAACAGACATATGTGGTGGTTCCTGCGTAAGAAAGAAAAGCAAAAATTCATATTTCGCGCACGGTGCGTTGATGTCTTTTGATGAACTCACGTAAATTAAATCGGTTTCTATGGGGTATCAGGTCGATGGGTGGTGCGGAACCCTTACTGCGTGAGTCCAACTCGCACTTGGCCGGTTTTTTTCAAAATCGCGACGCCAGTGAATCTTGTATATATATTTGAATTGGAGATGTATGGGTAGACGAACAAAAAATGACATTTAACATTATGTCGTAAAGTCTCATACGTTATGGAGAAATGACTTGGACATAAAGATCGCAAAATTGCATCTTTACGTCCAATTATCCCTATAAAAACGACGCAATCTTGCAAAAAAAATTGGATCGAGGACTAGGTATGCAAAAAGTTTTCGAACCCCCTTTTTACCATCCTTTGGTAAAAACTGACTAAAGCATCAGAAATCCTCTCAACATCCAATCATCCAAATAGGATTGATTACACATCCACACTGTTCAAACACAACAATCGTTCACATAAACCTGTACCATTACTCAAGCTGTCGCACGGGCATAAATAAAACGTTATTAGTTTTCATAAAGAGAGGGCGCACCTGTGCTCGCATCAGCTGTTCCTCTCGCAACAGCGGTCATTAAGCGCTGCCCGTTGCCCCACAACACACGCGTTACTCTATATTGTTGTATTGGATAGAAAATTATAGGTTTCAGGAAAGAAAATTACACAAATTGCTGCTCTTCAGACTTTGGCTAACTCTGAGTTTTTTCTGTAGTCAGCAGACGAAACCAAATTCTATACCAAAGCTACGAGCAAAATGGAAATTAAATGCACCTTCCAGTCCTTCAAATACAACCTTTTTTCGCTATTCTTTGAGGACGTTGCTTGGCTTGGCTTCTTCCAAACTATATTCAAAGATTGAACGTCCTACAGAAATTATACCAAAACCAGGGTCTCGCACAACTAGGGTTGCTAGGCTCCCATAGTTAGGCTTTATGGATGCGTGTCTGGCCAAATTAGACGGTGCCTGGCCTGTCCGGCTTTTGTAAGGCTTTTTACATTTTACCAATCTTAATTAGTAGTTCAGACGATTTGAATAAAGGATCAAATAACATGGATTAATTGGACAAATAATAATGTTTATCATTTAAAACGAAGACACATAATCTGGGGCAGCCTCAATTTTATATTAGGTGGGTACTGACTGGTAATGATTTGAGTCAATTTTTTTTTTTCTTAATTAGTTTAGGTTTAGGCATTGGGTTTAGGCCTCTTTGCCCAATTTTATCTAAAAGTCCGACTTAACTGGCTGACGGTTAGTATTTCTGGTTTAAAGACCTGGCAACCCTACGTACAACTGTACCACATCAGCTGTAGCCTCCCGATACAGCGGTCAATAAGCAATACCCGTAGCCTCGCACCATACGCGTCACGGCACATTTGGTTCTGGTACGCCTTGATACTGTGTTTAGGGATTGGAAAACGCAGCAAGAGCACGGCATGCCTCCAACTACAGTGTGTAGCAAAGGATTTTGTATTTAAAAGCAAGGAATGTCTGTATAAAGGTCTCACTAGGCTTTTTACAATATTACTTATCGTAATTTGAAACAGATTAGATAAAATACTAGTTCTACGGGTTCTATTTTTTAGACCCGAAATATAGCGAGAAAATGAATGCTTTTACAACCATGTTATCATCATTATTTGGGGTGGTTTGCGACGCTAAACTGAATCAAGAACCCTAAGTCCCTCGAGTTGTAACTACAATGGACAAACAACCAGAACTCGACGAAGGCCTATGTAAACAACTCATTTTACTAAGAAAACACGGCCTAACCCTGTTTGTTAATCATAAGCAGATCGACTTCCCTTTAATTTTATTTGATCATGAACTGCACTGCACCCATTTCTTCGATCTAAAAATATATCTAACAAGTACACCAGTACTCTATTTTTAAACATAAAAGTTTACTTAACGCCACGCGCCAGTTCCCTTGCATCCTGTTTTAGAAAAAAAAACAACAACATAATATTTTGTATGGTTACTTTTATAAAAAGAATTCTAGAATATTTTTGCGCCATGGCATGGCCTTTATTTTTCGAATATTTCCTCTCAAGGCTTCGTATTTTCGGCCTGTGTTTGACTAAAAAGACCGAATTTCGTTTACACAAAAAGCGTGGGAGATTTAAGAAATTCTGTTTTCTCAGCAAGCGTTTGTAGTTACTAACTAATTAATATTCTTTGAAGGCTGGCTCTAAAATTAACACATGGAGTTGAATTTCCTAGCTTCGTAAGTGTGTATTTTTGAATAAATACCAGGCCCCTCAGAAAGTATTGCGAAAAAAAGTTTTTATATATGGGAGACTGGCCAGTTATAATGTTTTTCGAAAATATGATTATTTATAAGTAAAAATAAGTAAGTTCCAATTTCAAAATTTCCCTCCACATTTTTTGCGAGTTAATTCAAAGTATTGTGTCTCACTGAAATATGGATCTGCGCCGGGAACATTTTAGAGCTATGATTTTATACGATTTCAAGTGTCGCCTGAAACCGGATGAATCGTACGATAGACTTCAAATGGCATTCATGGATGAAGGCCCTTCCAAGGCAACCGTGTATCGTTGGTATAACGAATTCAAGCGCGGTCGACCAACTTTGGGGGATGACGAAAGAAGCGGTCGCCCTTTGACGGCTGTTACCGAAGAAAACGTGCTAGCAGTGAAAAATTTAATCCAAGACAATAGGCGAATTACATATCAGGAGATTCAACACATATTGAAGATTGGATCGGGAAGCGTTCACGAGATTCTACACAGCCATCTTCGCGTGAGGAGGATAGTATCACGCTGGGTGCCGCACAACCTCACCGATGCTCAGAAGCAGGCCCGGGTGGAATGGTGCCGTGATATGCTTAACAAATTTGAAGCAGGCTCGTCTCGGCGTGTTTACGACATCGTTACAGGTGATGAGTCCTGGATTTATCAATACGACCCAGAAACCAAGCGCCAGTCGACTGTTTGGGTGTTTCAAAATGAGCCAACGCCTACCAAAGTGAAGCGATCTAGAAGCGGGGGTAAGATTTTGATCGCTAGCTTTTTTAATTTGACTGGCCACTTGGTATCAATTCCCTTACGGGATCAAAGAAGCATTAATGCCGAATGGTATACTACCAAATGTTTGCCAGAAGTTTTCTCTGTTATAAGCAACAAGCGACCAAACACAGGGCTCCGCGGGCTACTGCTCCACCACGACAATGCACCTGCGCACACCGCACTCAAAACGAGGGACTTCCTGGACAGCACGCCAGTCAAACTCCTGGGTCACCCTCCTTACAGCCCTGATCTAGCACCGTGTGACTTCTTTTTATTCCCAAAAATAAAAAATCAGCTCAAAGGGATACAATTTTCGTCGCCGGAAGATGCGCTGGCTGCGTTCGAGCAGGCTGTAAACGAGGTGTCTGCGGCGGACTGGAAAAAGTGTTTTGAAAACTGGTTTAGGCGCATGAATCTTTGTATAGAGGCTGGTGGAAAGTACTTTGAAAAGATTTGATAAAAATATATGTACGTATAGAACAATTTTTTTTAGTTTCGCAAAACTTTCTGAGTGTCCCACGTATAAAATGAAATCTAGTGGAATGGAAATGGTTACGAGGCTCTTTGGTTAGGCAGCTTTGATCTATTGACTATTTGCGGTGAACTCATGCTTCCCAACTGTCAAATAGCACTACATTTTGACAGTTGGAAGCATGAGTTCACGCTTAGATCGTCTCTGAATGTACCTAAGCCTGTCTTCCTTCATACTTTGTCATCGTAACATTTTAAAAAAAGAGGATTTTTTTTGCACAGAAATATCCTTTTATACACTTTTCTATGAGGTTCCCCTGCAGATAGATCTGTGCCCTGCAGGCCTATCTTACACTTTTGACCGTCACTATCTATGCATTATCTATGGTCACTATTGAAGTGTGACACCTTCAACATTTGAACAAAAAAGTTACAAAGTCTTATAGCAGACCTTGTTGTCACGGTAATCAATGTTGAGCCTGCTGATTATCAAGTATTTTCACTAACAATGCCTGTAATTGTCATGGCCTGAATACGACATTACGTCTCCCATAATTCAACGACTTCTTGTATGAAAAGAGTTCACAGATGTTTTGTTGAAAGAAAATCTGTCTTTGCAGGCAACATATCTTTTAAAAGCTAAACTAACGATTTCTCCAATTAAAATTGCGGTATTTCTGTTTTCTAAGATTTATTGAAGCCTTTACTAAAAGTTGCAACAAACCCGTCAAATTAATGTCACATATAGGGGAGTAGTTTACACATAATAATGTCCTCCCGGTCGAATTTCGGTCACGGCAGCCAATCCAATGGAGACTAACTATTTGCACAGGACCTAAAGTGCACAAGTTTGTGTGCAAACACAGGTGCACTCTCTATTCCCTCACTCTCATAATCCGACATGACCGGAGAGAGATCAGGTGCAGGACCGACGGCTTTACGTGCTCTCCGTGGCACGGATTTTACACATACCAAAAGTTTTATTGGCTAGCAGAAGTCATACTTTTGCCTTTGTTAAAATAACTGTGTATTTGCAAATTGTGATTTGGTGTTATCAGTTATCCATTGAAGAGTTCCCTTCATGATCACTGAAGATATGCATCAGATCTTGACCAAATTCAAATGGGACCATCTCGGGAGAAAATTCTTCCAGAACCGCCCGAACATACATAAAAAACTAATTGAGAACCTCTTCCTTTTGAAGTCGGTTAAAAATAATCTTCTCATCATATAATCCTTCTCGCCTTTTCCCAACTGTATTGGGGTTGACTTCCAGTATAACCAGAAGCGGCTGAACATCAGTATTTTACACGGAGCGACTGCCGTCAGACCTCCGCAACCCAGTTACTGGGTTAGACCAGTTGTCAGATTTTCGGGCTTCTGACTACCCTTAACGACTGCCATAGATATTCGTATGGAAACCGGGACCGACAGCTTAACGTGCTCTCCGAGGCACGGAGGGGTCTCGATGTCCAACGAAATAGCCACCCATCCACGGACTGACCGCGGCAAGTGTAGTTTAACCTCAGAGATCATATAATCCACGTGGTTACTGCTTAGCCACGAGCCCCTCCTCTAAATATAATCTTCTATACTCGGACGAATAAAAAGTGGCGGACGGAATGTCGCTAAGAAAAGATTGAAGCACTTAATTTTTTCCTAAACCCACTACAATTTCGATAGAATTTTATCACACCAGATACATATTGTTATTTTATTTGTGTCACTACAACAATGATACCGTCACACGAGATTTGTTGCGTAATCGCGGCTTTTTGTCTTACTATGGGTGTGAATGTGTGCGTGCCAGCCCGTACTTTTAAGCGAGCCGTCTTACTATGGGTGCTTCACTTTTTGTTTAACGAGATTCCGTCCGTCTTTTTTAATTCGTTCAAGCTTCTATACATATATAAACCGGCCAAGAGCATGTCGGGCCATGCTCAGTATTATAGGGTTCCTTAAGTAGGTGTAATTACAAACGAATCAAATCGAATATTAATCATGGCTATTTTAGTTTTTGCAATAATCGGCAGCATTCGCGACTCAGAGCGTGTTGTTAGTAGCGCCATCTAGCGATAAATTCAAGAAGCTAAATTTAAGAAGTGTCTCATGTCAAAGTTACTTTTTTGTGATTTTTTCAAATAGAAAGTAGCTAAAGGAGCATTATTTGCTAAGATCATTTTTCTCTAAGATCAATGACCTTTGAACTAGGACGATTTAAGTATTTTTCAGTTTTCTCTCTATAACTCAAAAAATTATAATCACATTATACTCAAAATAATTTTAAAAGAGAGTTTTCACAAAGGTCTATCAATGTGGAAGATTATAAGTTTCTACGTTGCATAGTTTAGAAATGGCAGGGGGGGGACACATTGCAAGCCACTTTGGCGGGCTATATTTCGCAGATGGTACACCTGATAAAAAAGTGGTGTATGAAACATTACCTTCATTTTAGTAGACCTATTCAATGATACCCACCAGGAGGGGGTGCAGCGAAAAAAAAATTTTCATCCCCATTTCACATGTATGGACGCCCCCCCTAAAATACGTAAAAACGATTTTTTTATTCTTTTAAAATTGAGATCTATATGTAGAATATTTTTAACAAAATTTTATTTACTTATGTTTATAACTGTAGAAGTTATTAAGCTGTAAAGGATTAGGACAGACGGACAGACGGACAGACGGACAGACGGACGGACATGACGAAACTATAAGGGTTCCTTGTAGGACTTCGGAACCCTAATAAAAATGAAATGCTGATCGTTAGTCTCGCTAAAACTCGAGACCGACTGGACCGATCTGTCTAATTTTGGTTTTGAAATATATATGGAATAAGATGGCCTTGCAACGCATGCTGGGCACGGCTAGTTAAGTAAAAATATAAAACAGGTTATATGTCACCTTCACAAGTCCACAACCATCAAAAGGCCACCATACTGACAGATGTGTATCACAATGATTCACTGCCTACCCGTATACGTTGTCTCAATGCTGAGCCCTTATTGAGGTCACCTTAGGCCCGCATCGCTACCCCTTGTTTACTAACTGGTACATTCAATTAGTATAGTGTTGTAAATCAAGTATTGTACTGACGATATCTGGGCTCTGATGAGCTATAGGGGTATACGCTACTGTAAAAGGAACTTATCAACTGCGGGTGTTGTATGGATGGCAGGAAGACTGTCCATACATTTTTACATCATCATCATCATCATCAGAAAGACGTCCACTGCTGGACATAGGTCTCCCCAAACAGTTTGGGGGATGGAGCAACTCCAGCCTTTGTGAGTGCGAAGAAGAGGACCAGACTGTGGACCATATAATCCAACGATGTCCTTTATTGTCGTACCCTGGCTCTCCACAGGATCTTTTCACCCTTACACCTGACGCCACCATATGGTTAAAGAATCTCAATTTGTCATTGTGAATAAAATAATATAGATAGCCTATAAAGATGCCATACGATTAAATAAATATGCCATAATCGCCACGCTTGGCAGGCGGGTTGGCGATCGCAGTTGGTTGGTTAAATATTCAGAGAACGCTGCTGCCCATCCTCTGGTTGCCTTTTACGACACCCATGAGAAGATATAGGTTGGTGCAAATCTTTACGTCCGGCACCACACGGAACACATTTTTACATAAATAATTAAATTCAATATTCATACATTGTATCTCTCCCTCGTAACATCGCCAACAAAATCGTGCACACAGAAACACCTACCACACCACTTACCAATCATACTCACCACACTTACACTTCCACACATACACACCCAAACTCTAGTTTTTCATTTTTTTGTTCCTTAGGCTAATTCAGTCTGATCACGGGATCCGTGGAGACAAACCCAGAAAAATTCTAATATTGTCATATCATAACAGTTATATGTAGTTACTTTGTGTTCATTATATGTAACGAAAAGAAACTGCCTTCTGCAACACATTTATTACTAGTGCAGGAGTCAGAGAATCCTACATTAAGTGTTTATGCATTTATGTCAATAAACGATTATTATTAAAAAGACTTTGGGGAGGGGTCCTGGGTTCGATTCCCGGGTCGGGCAAAGTGTTGTTGTGTTTTTTCATTAGGAAATTGTCATTAGCAGCCCGGAGTATGGATTTGTGCCCGGTTAATGGCATTAGGCTCTCCCCCTATTACATGGAACTATAACATAACTAGCGAAATCTGGTTGTACTATACACCTCTGCCTACCCCTTCGGGGAAATACAGGCGTGATGTTATGTTATGTTTTGTTAAAAAGGCTTTATCAAATACGGGTGTCGTAAGGATGGCAGGAAGATTGCCCATATTTTTTTATTGTAGTACTAGTTTTTATTGTAGTACTAGTTTTTATTGCAGTACTAGTTTTTATTGTAGTACTAGTTTTTATTGTAGTACTAGTTTTTATTTTAGTACTGGTTTTTATTGTAGTACTAGTTTTTATTGTAGTACTAGTTTTTATTGTAGTACTAGTTTTTATTTTAGTACTAGTTTTTATTGCAGTACTAGTTTTTATTGTAGTACTAGTTTTTATTGTAGTACTAGTTTTTATTGTAGTACTAGTTTTTATTGTAGTACTAGTTTTTATTGTAGTACTAGTTTTTATTGTTTTTGCCCGCGACTTCATCCGCGTAAATTTCGGTAATCAAGATCATGTTGAAGACATGCAATAATGATCTTAGTTTTGATTACGAACTTAGCTGATACCATAGTAAACATAAAATACAGTACGGAAACTACGTATAAACACGCTCGAAATGACGCACCCCTAAGTGGGTATTTGCACTGACAGCACTTTGACGTCTGCTTAGGTTCTTGTTGAGGTGTGCGTCTGTTTGAGTGATTCAATCCGGAGGAAAGCTTTATATTTAGTATAACAAGCTCGTTGTCCGTGATGCATCTATTTTTTTTTTTATGGTATAGGATGGTGAAACGAGCTAAAGGCCCAACTGATGTTAAGCGGTTACCTTTGCCCATAACAACTGCAATACCACCTAGGCTGTTGCCTAAATGATACCGCAAGTCGGTTCACCAAACTGAGACATGAAGATGGAAAGTCTCATGTGATTGTAATTTCACCGGCACCCGTACCCTTTAGACCGAAACACAGCAATGCAAGCATAACTGTTTTGCGGAGAAGTAGGTGTACGGTGGTAGTATTTCCCCGGACGAGCTCTTTCACAAAGGAGCTCTACTACTATCTAATAATAATGCAGATAATAATGCTGATTACTTGCTGAAAAATTACGTCTGTGTTTTATTGTAATTATATCATGATATTCGTATGCATGCCGTGTTCGCACCTAAAAGGCCGTTCGACTACCATGATTTTCCGCACATGTTAATTATTGAATATAATGTCGTAACGTCCAGTTTGCGAACCTAATAAAAAAAAAACAATATACAACGTGTATCATAAATGCGTGGTCACATTCGAAGAGCTTATTCAGGAAATGTAATCGAACAACTTTTACTATGGGACCAACCCTGAAATCACGAAAAAAAAAACAGCTTATCCTAACATTTTGTCGAGCGACATCGATGATTTAGTAGGGAACAGCTGATATATTTTTCACGATTTCAGGGTTGGTCCAATAGTAAAAGTTGTTCTATGCTATGGCCTGAATGAGCTCTTAAAATATGACCACGCATTTCTGATACACGTTGTATACACGATCTACATTTAGTCCTGAGCGTGGCGTTTATGATATTTCCTTTATAGAATAACACACGAAAATAGAACAAACTACCCAATCATGTCCATCTAAGCTTGATCTAATCTCCTAAACTGCTAAGTGGATTTCGTAGCACTTTTCACCACAGATCAGGAGTTTTTCGAGGAAGGTTGGGCATTAATTCCTCGTGCGAAGCCGCCCGCTTTGGGAAGATAAATATCCGCATCAGCTGTGCCGGTTCCCGCGCTGAAACTGACGGAAATTCGTCTATGACTCGTCTGACGTAATGCAAATTAGATTCAGAAGGTCTCCGCTTAAGGGGAATCTAGCAGCCAAGTGGCTCCACCATCAATAAAAAAATATTATTTGCTGAATACGTGGGACACTCAGAAAGTTTTGCGAAACTAAAAAAAATTGTTCTATACGTACATATATTTTTATCAAATCTTTTCAAAGTACTTTCCACTAGCCTCTATACAAAGATTCATGCGCCTAAACCAGTTTTCAAAACACTTTTTCCAGTCCGCCGCAGACACCTCGTTTACAGCCTGCTCGAACGCAGCCAGCGCATCTTCCGGCGACGAAAATTGTATCCCTTTGAGCTGATTTTTTATTTTTGGGAATAAAAAGAAGTCACACGGTGCTAGATCAGGGCTGTAAGGAGGGTGACCCAGGAGTTTGACTGGCGTGCTGTCCAGGAAGTCCCTCGTTTTGAGTGCGGTGTGCGCAGGTGCATTGTCGTGGTGGAGCAGTAGCCCGCGGAGCCCTGTGTTTGGTCGCTTGTTGCTTATAACAGAGAAAACTTCTGGCAAACATTTGGTAGTATACCATTCGGCATTAATGCTTCTTTGATCCCGTAAGGGAATTGATACCAAGTGGCCAGTCAAATTAAAAAAGCTAGCGATCAAAATCTTACCCCCGCTTCTAGATCGCTTCACTTTGGTAGGCGTTGGCTCATTTTGAAACACCCAAACAGTCGACTGGCGCTTGGTTTCTGGGTCGTATTGATAAATCCAGGACTCATCACCTGTAACGATGTCGTAAACACGCCGAGACGAGCCTGCTTCAAATTTGTTAAGCATATCACGGCACCATTCCACCCGGGCCTGCTTCTGAGCATCGGTGAGGTTGTGCGGCACCCAGCGTGATACTATCCTCCTCACGCGAAGATGGCTGTGTAGAATCTCGTGAACGCTTCCCGATCCAATCTTCAATATGTGTTGAATCTCCTGATATGTAATTCGCCTATTGTCTTGGATTAAATTTTTCACTGCTAGCACGTTTTCTTCGGTAACAGCCGTCAAAGGGCGACCGCTTCTTTCGTCATCCCCCAAAGTTGGTCGACCGCGCTTGAATTCGTTATACCAACGATACACGGTTGCCTTGGAAGGGCCTTCATCCATGAATGCCATTTGAAGTCTATCGTACGATTCATCCGGTTTCAGGCGACACTTGAAATCGTATAAAATCATAGCTCTAAAATGTTCCCGGCGCAGATCCATATTTCAGTGAGACACAATACTTTGAATTAACTCGCAAAAAATGTGGAGGGAAATTTTGAAATTGGAACTTACTTATTTTTACTTATAAATAATCATATTTTCGAAAAACATTATAACTGGCCAGTCTCCCATATATAAAAACTTTTTTTCGCAATACTTTCTGAGGGGCCTGGTACATCATTAATCGAAAATCCTTTTTTAACGATTGTAGTTTAATTAGAAACTATCAATTCTGTAAATTATAGTTCGCTGTAGTTGTATACAACATGTTGATCTGTATTAGTGCCATATTTAAGGAGGTGACTATACCACTGATACTGTACACGAATCAGTAAAAAAAAACAATTTTTTTTTTGTTGTTTTATTGTTACATACCTATTTGTAAACAAACAAATTCCCCCAGTGTGTCGCGTGCGACACAAAAACGATGCGTGCGACTCCATCAAAACAATTTGCAGGTATTTCCACCCTTTGACAATGCCGCCGATGACTTATTTTCCGAGTCGTTTGGGATTTATTCTCGAACCCTTGCTATGTTTTTAAGTAAAAATTTGGGTATTAAATAATCGTAGAATTTTTCAAGTATTTTTAGGTGACTAAGCACATTATTTTTCATCAGATCTAGAAATATGGCACGATTACAGATCAACATCTTGTATACAAAAAGTGCCAAAACTGGCAGTTTTTCGTATATTTTAAATAAGTATTATCATATATCTAATCGAATACAAGTGCATCTGTCTGGCCGGTTGTCTTGTGAACAGAGATTCAACCACTGCGCAAGTCATTGAATATATGTCGCGCAAGTGAAATCTGTGCTCACGATTCGTTACATCATCATTTTATGTAGATGTAGACAGTAGTTTATGTATCGCAGCAAAAAAATAAACGTATGTTCGCAGTTCGTGTTTTTTTTTAAAGCAATACGACTACCCGGAGGAGATCGCTGCCCGATATTTTAGGAAATACCTACTGTATTGTTACTGAACACGTATAGGAAGCCAAGCTATAATTTAGCACGTAAAATACATAGTGGCGTCGATTCTCTTGTTCACGATTTAATAAACTATCGCTCTATTTTACTAATAGTAGATACAAGAAAGGGATGGCAACGTTTTTAGAACTGGCAAATTCGTCCGTTCAATTTCCTCCATTCGCCTCGCTTTCCGTAACGCATTCACCAGCTTACTCCCCAAATCAAGCGTGCGTAAAGAAGTTATACTTCAAAAAACATAACCTTGTAATTTTGACCTAGTAACGGTCAAAATTAATATCCTGTGTCCACGATTGACCCTACTCTAGTAGGGCCAATCGCCATTAGGGCCATAAGCGATAGTACTATTAGATATCCTGTGCCATAAGCTCCGTCAAATTTTTATCTCTAGATAGAAATTTGACGGAGCTTATGCCTTTCCATCACTGTGGGACAAAACGTGTATAAGATTTTGGCTGTTAGAGTGCAACTTCTGAACTTATTTATTTTATGGTGACTTCGTTGCTATGGTTGCTACACCAATAGGATAGCAACTTATGACTGCGTAATACTGGGTGTAAGGGGAACGCTTCCGAAAACGAAGATAGGTGCTGGTGATTATTGATACGAAACCACGAAAAAGTAACGCGATTCTTTTTTTAGATTTTTTCATATATATTTTTTTGCATTTTTCATACATAACCAGCTTTGGGCAGTTAAATAAAACTCATACATAAAGAAAAATACAAAAAAAAATGAAAAAATCCAAACAAAGAATCGATTTTTTTTTCGTGGTTTCGTATCAGTACTCACCAGCACTATCACCTATTTTCGTTTTCGGAAGCGTTTCCCTGACACTCTGTATCATCATCATCATCATTTCAGCCGAAAGACGTCCACTACTGGACATAGGCCTCCCCCAATTAAGGGGGGGATATGCCATAATCGCCACGCTTGGCAGGCGGGTTGGCGATCGCAGTTGGTTGGTTAAATACTCAGAGAACGCTGCTGCCCATCCTCTGGTGAATCTTAGTCGCCTTTTACGACACCCATGAGAAGAGATAAGGGTGGTGCTATTCTTTAAGTCCGGCACCACACGGATGACGGACACTCTGTATAGTATAATGAAATATTGTTGTATTGCGTGACAGACCTGAATTTTCTATTAAAGTTCTATTCAGAAAATATTAAATCAATCTATGAAAGCTAAAAGGCGTCCGGCGTATCTATATGTCGTAGGATAATCCGAAAAATCGGATCTTTGCAAAAAAATTGGAAATTGGAATCTAAGAAAGATTTTCGTAATCATGCAAGTTATTATCAGGATAATTGCAAAAGTCCCAGTTTGTTTAGGACGAATGGAAACTTGAACGCTGATTGGCTAATCTAAGAGTCGATTTATAATATCTTTATTCTGGTTGGTCAGAACATGGCTCTTCATAGCAATAAAAGACGATGAATGAAGCCGTTAGCCAATCAGCGCATGCGTCAGTACATAACGTTCATATCAGCCAAACAGCGCTCATAACGTAAGCGATTTTTCGCGACTTAGGTACCTAAGACAAACTGGATGTTTGCAACGACATATATAACACAACATTACCACCATAAAATCGTCTACAAGAAAACCCTTTGAGACCACTAACCCCTCAGCAGAGAAAACTGAATTAAAACTCCAATTTGGAAGCTATAGCACATCTAGTTCTGCACATCTGTGTCAACAATAAGGCGACATCTGTGCCGCGCAGGTGTAGCTTCACGTATAAATTGTAACAGGGAAATTCCAATAACGGAGGGAGCGACTCCTTTGAGATTTAGTGGCTACGACACAGTGGCGGCGCGTGATGGAGCGGACTGTAAGTGTTTGTTACCTAGTAACTAACTGTTTTATAACATGTGGGAAGTAATTATTGGGTATTTGACGCGGTTCCTTTATGCGGCATTCGCTGCGGAAAACGCTTTCCGCAAACTCACCCCGTTTGCCGCGTCAGCATCGCGAAGAGATGGCATGATAAACTCTGCGTCAAGCGTATTTTTTTTTTTTTGCGTTATAACTATTTGGAGCATCATGCATGCGGACAAGAAATGCTGCGTTACAGGCCGCGTTTAAAAATGTTTTGCAATCGCCGCGGTTTACGCAATAAACAAGTATACTTCTTATTTTTTTATGTGCGCTTGACGCATTGAAAGAAAAAAAAGAAAGAAAAAATATTTATTTATTGCATCTCATGCTGCGATTAAATGTAAACGTAATCTGCGATTTTGTGCGTTCAACGTAAAAAATAATGCGTTATTGCTTTGTACGTAATAAAATAGTGCGCGTCAATCGTATCGTATGCCGCCATAAGGGAAATGCGCGCTTTATATTTCTGTTTTGGTATTACCAAGCTTGTAGGTAAACAGCAACCCTGCAAGAAGTAACTTTGTCACAACTTTTTTTTATATTTATTTAAGAAGCTTGGTTTACAAGACTGTGTCGCTCCGTTAGGCTATCTTATAAAATATAGGTAAATCTTTGAAACATAATATTATTTCGACTTCAATCATGTTTGTATGTTTGTTAGTTTATTTTGCGAGTATGTCTGATATTCTGTGAGAAAATGTAAGCGTGGGTGTCCACTATTCCATGTTAATTAAATATGCAAGGTATTTGTCGTTGTAAATAGTAAAATCATGTTTCCAAGTTAATTAATGCATTTGATTTTGTTCCGTGTTAATTCATCCTCCGAGCCTTTTCCCAATTATATTGGGGTCGGCTTCCAGTCTAGCCAGATGCGGCTGAACATCAGTATTTGTTTTTTTTTGTACCGTGTTAATTAACTATAAATAATAAATGTTTCGTTACGGATCGTTTCGACCCCGTCTCGTTGCCGTCCCGGACATCGAAAAAGGTCTCAATAACGTAAAGGGTTAGATTTCGTGAATAGACTGCTGAGTTATTAGATTTTTTCCTGCAAAAGTTATGGCGGGTGCTCGTATTTTCTTCGCTTCAATTATACTGATGTGGGTCCATTGAATTGTCTCTTCAGTTCAGATAATTTAATAATTTTAGTCTATTGTGTTTCCACTCTGTAATGTAATGTTTAAGTTACACAAAACGTTGCTTAATTAAGTATTAATATTTGTATGCCACCTGTGGCAGCACACAGAGAGACTACCTATAATGTACTAACACCAAAATTACCTGTGTACACAAATAAACATTTTGATTGAATGATTGATTAACGTACCTATACTTTACGACAGAAAATACATCTTGCTTAGTTTTTCATCGGGATATCCGGAATCCGGATAGTAAAAATACGTCACAAGGGGTAAAAAATTAAGAATTGGAATTACAGCGCAGGAATTAAAATCATGTCATAAGTAACTTACTGTTTTCATTGCATTTCGGAAGTTTTTTTAATTGTATACTTTACGACTGAAAATACATCTTGCATAGTATTATATTATTTGTGATCTTGCTTAGTTTTTTATCGTTCCGTGAGGTGCCAACAACATAACACATAACATAACATAACATCACGCCTGTATTTCCCCGAAGGGGTAGGCAGAGGTGTAATAGTACACCCACATTTCGCCAATTATGTTATAGTCCCATGTAATAGGGGGCGAGCCTATTGCCATCAACCGGGCACAAATCCAAACTCCGGACTGCTACTGAGAATTTCCTAATGAAAAAAACCAGCAACACTTTGCCCGACCCGGGTCGAACCCAGGACCCCACGCTCAGCAGTCGCGCTTGCAACCACTAGACCAACGAGGCAGTCCGACGACAAGAGAAAGAGAGAGAGAGTGTCCTGAGGTGCCGGACGTAAATAATTGCACCACCCTATATCTTCTCCTGGTTGTCGTAAAATGCGACTAAGGGATTTACCAGAGTATGGGCAGCAGCGTTCTCTAACGGCCAAAATTAATAACCAATCTATCTACGATTTACCCTACTAGAGATAGAAATTTGACATATTTTGTATGGAGCTTATCTCAAATTCCCATCTCTAGTAGGGCAAATCGTTAATAGAGTGTGTTGGGGAATAACATAAAATAAAGTCTTGTGATAGAAACACGGTTTTTATTTTGGTAAGCACATTGTACAAAACTCTTTTCTCATCTAATATCAAAACGGAAGTCCTATTTTTACTGGAGTTGCAAGACATCAAAAATCTATATTATTATTGCCATCTAATACAATCAATATTTATTTATATTTTATGTTTGGATACGAACATACTGGGGCGCCAGGCCTTAACTATTACAATATTTTACATCTTAACAAAACATATTTTTCAAACAAATTAATTTACGAGCAACATCAAACTCAAAACTCAAAAAATACTTCTTATAAAACATAAACCTTATTCATTAATTGGTAATGGACAAACCTTCATTACACTAGTTCTAATGACAGTCCCCTTGGCTGTTTTTACATCTAAAGCACGTACATAACCATCTTTTCCAGGCATTACATTTACAATTCTTCCTACTGGCCAATTAAGAGGAGCTAAATTATCATATTTTAAAATCACCATATCACCTGGCTTCAAATTAGGCTGAACATTTTTCCATTTAGGCCTATTTTGCAAAAGAACTAAATAATACTGATGCCATTTTTTCCAAAATAACTGTTGCATCTGTGTGCATTGTTTCCAAAAGGATAATCTACCTACGTTCTCATCAGTAATATTTAGCTCAGGATAAGAAGACAAAGGAGATCCCGTCAGAAAATGTCCCGGTGTCAGGTAAGACATGTCGTCTGGGTCTCTAGACAGAGGCGTCAAAGGCCGCGAGTTGAGGACAGACTCGATTTGTACAAGAACAGTATACAATTCCTCATAAGTTAACACTGAGTTCCCTATTACACGTTTCATATGGTATTTAACACTTTTAATACCCGCTTCCCACAACCCACCAAACACTGGGGAATAACTTGGTATAAAATGAAAGGATATTCTCTCAGTATTACAAAATTCACTTACAGTGTTTTGGTGAACTGAAGAAGATTGTAAATCATACAAATCTTTTAATACATTAGCAGCTCCTTTATAACAACCACCATTATCACAATAAATCTTAGTAGGCTTATTCCTCCTAGCAATAAACCGCCTTAAACAAGCTAAAAAGGTATTTGTTGACATATCAGAAGCTAATTCAACATGTATTGCTTTTGTTACAAAACACACGAAAATTACAATATAAGCTTTAGTTATAACTGGACTACGAACTCGTGTTTGTTTCACATTAAAAGGACCACCATAATCGGTACCAACTATTTGAAATGGTCGTGTCATATTAACTCTATCTAGAGGTAAAGAACCCATTAATTGAGTAGCATTCTTTGCCTTCAATTTAAAACAAATAATGCATTTGTACAACACAGACTTAACTTCACGGTTAGCATTGACAATCCAATACTTTTCATTCAAACTACTGAGAACTAAACTCCGCCCTGCATGATGCAATCGAACATGTTCCCTCCAAATAATCCCCTTAGTGACATTCGACTTTTTAGGTAAGATTATGGAATGCTTTTGTGAGAAAGGTAAATCGGAATTTTCTAATCTACCCCCCACTCTTAACAAGTTACAAGAATCAATAAAAGGATTTAAATTATTCAAATTAGATTTTATATTTTCACCAGATTTTAAACATTGAATCTCATCATGAAAATGCTTACTTTGATCTAATCTTATAATAGTATGCAGCGCTGATTCTAATTCTTTTGGGCAAAGACTGTTTAAGTTTTTACAAGTGATGTTTTTACAATTGTTTATAAATCTTAATATATAAGCCATTATCCTAGTCATCTTTTCAATATCTGAATATTTATCTAGTATATTGAATAAATAATTAAGTTTTACACATACACTGCTTATCTTTTTTACAGGTTTTAACTCAGGCAAACAATCTATGTCAACTGAACTTTGATTACTTCCATGAAAATATTCAACATTCTGTAAATATGCTGGTCCATGCCACCATAACAGGTTTTGCCTCAAAGAACTGGGATTTACACCTCGGGACAAACAGTCGGCTGGGTTATCTGCAGTGTTGACATAGCACCAATCATAAGAAGAAGTCAACTTTACTATTTTATCAACCCTATTAGCAACATACATATTCAGTTTTACAGGTTCTGTTTTAAGCCAAGCAAGAACTATTTTAGAATCTGAATACAAATAAGTCTTAGTTTTATATTTTAAAGATAATGTAGCATGTACTTTGCTAGTTAACATAGATAACAATAAAGCACTTTCAAGCTCAAGACGTGGTATTGTAAGTTTTTTATCTTTGGGAGTAATTCGAGACCTTGAGCACAATAAATTAACATTTACACTTTTATCTTTGTTTATTATTCTTAAATATAAACAACAACCATAGGCAACACATGATGCATCAGCAAATCCCACTAATTCTAACACATCACACTCATTTCCTTTAATATTTCTACATACAGAAATGCAAGGCATATTAATTAAATCTTCAGCAAATTTTATCCATTTACTATTAATTTCTGAGGGTAACTGCTGATCCCACTTTATATTATGAAACCACACCTCTTGCATTAATAACTTTGCTGATACTAAAATTGGCCCAACCAGGCCAAGTGGATCAAAAAATTTACTTATGAAACTAAGCATTTGCCTCTTAGTATATACAGATTTTAACAATTTTTCAGGACATTCAATCTCTAAACTATCAGTTTTCACATTATATGATAAACCTAATGTCTTAATATACAAACTGTTCTTATCAAAATTTCTTTTATCTAATTGCAGTACATTATCAGGAATATCTTTTAGTAAGTTACTTTCATTTGCACACCATTTGTGCAATGAAAAGCTACCCATGTTCATTAAATTAATTAGCTCATTTTTGGTCTGGTTTAGCTCATGGAAATCATCACTGCCACACTGAATATCATCTACGTAACTAGAGTGACGCAATACGAAGGCAGCTAGAGGGTACTGATTTTCAAATTTTTGTGCAAGTTCCACCAAGCAACGAGTGGCGAGGAAGGCAGAACTTCTCAACCCATATGTAACCGTCTTAAGTTGTATACACCTGACAGGGTCATGTACTTGATCACGCCAAAGAATATTTTGCAGACAACAATGACTTTCTTTCACCAACACTTGCCTATACATGGACTTTACATCACAGAGTAATACAAACCTGTACGTTCTGAATAAAATTAAAATTTCAAACAATTCACTCTGAACAACGGGACCATTTAGTAAAATGTCATTTAAAGCTAAACCATTTTTAGTTTTTGCACTCCCATCAAACACAGCTCTCACCGGTGTAGTTTTACTATTAGGATTTATTACTGGGTGGTGGGGCAATATATTTAACTTATTTAAATCAATATTTTGTTTATTAATATCCAAATATTCTGCATGACCCTGACGCACATAGTCAGATATGAAACTTTTGTATTGTTCATATAACTTTTCATCTTTTAAAAATCTTTTTTCAAGATTGTGAAATCTATTTAAGGCAATAGAAAATGAGTCACCTAAACCATTTTTATTTAAATCAACCTTTAGGGGTAGGGACACAATAAATCTATTATTTTTTAAACTAACATCTTCAACAAAAATATGTTCTGCTAACTCATGCTCTGAATGAGCTTCTTTAAATAAATTGGGCACCTTTTCACATTCCCAAAACTTTGAAATTGTGTGATCAAGCTGACTATCAATAGTACACACATTGCCAGATACCAAAGGAGAATATAAGTTATTATCTAACGGACTGTCATTTGTTATTGAAATACAAAAATTGGATGAGCTTATCTTTCCTGCAGAAACGGGCAAGCTCCCCGCTACAACATATCCAAAACTTGTGTGAACCAAGTAGGGTCCAGTTGGAGTGACAGGCAGGAACTCACGCTGCAACACCTGAAAGAATATATCACAACCCAATAGTAAAGCGATATCACCAGTATTGTTAAAGCTCGGGTCAGCCAATTTCACATATGAAGGAAATGAAAATTGTGAAGTGTCAAAGGATTGTTGTGGTAATGGACAAGCAATATTTTTAACCACACAACACGACACATTTACACTGTTGTTATTAATAGAGGAATAGACAGTAAATTCTGCCTTTTTTGAAATATTATTCTCTCCTTGGCATACACTCAATATTCTTTCATCACTTCTTTCAACTGTACATTGAATTTTATTTATCAAATGATCAACAATAAATGACACCTGACTCCCCGAGTCAAGTAGAGCTCTGACCCTAACAAAAGTACCATCCTTGCATATCAAGCGCACCATCGCTGTAGGCAGTAGCACCTTATTGGTATGCGCAGAATTTGACAGGGCAACCCTGTTATCAGCATTATCACCCTCATTCTTGGGGTAAGCCCTTACATGCAAAAGCGTGTTGTGTGCCTGACCACAATTAGCGCATCTTATTTTTAGCATACATTTGCCCATATGCTTATTCAAACATATTTTACATAAATTATTGCTTATTATAAATTTTAGTCTTTCATCTTCGGTGATTAGCTTAAATTTTGCACAATTATAAATTTTGTGAGACTGTGTACAATACTTACATGTTATTGTTGGAGACTTAGCGGAGGTTGTAGCTGCAGTCACATTTTTGCTGGACTTTTGATTATTTAAGGCTGGTTTTTGCTGATGAGCTGATTTCACATCTGTATTTTCCATAGCAATTGCTCGACGCTCTAGAAAGTCAAGGAACTGTTTTAAGCTAGGCACTTCCTTGCCACTACGCTCCAAATGGAACCCACGGATAGTGTAGGCATCAATCTTTTTAGAAATAATGTTAACTAACAATGAGTCCCAATGCTCAACAGGCTCTTTTAGATTTTTCAATGCGGCCAGATGTAATTTAACAGTGGAAACAATGCACCTTAAGTTTTGTGCATCACACTTTGTCGAAGGTGTAATTTCTAACAATTTATTGATATGATGATTAACAATTACACATTTATTATTATATCTGTCATCTAGTAGTTCCAGAGCAACTAAATAATTTTCATCATTGAGCATTAAATTTTTTACTAAATCCAGAGCCTCCCCAGCCAGAAATGACCTAAAATAATAAAGCTTTTCGCACAAACTAAGCCTCAGGTCGGCATCAATAACAGACTTGAACATGTTAATAAATGGATGATAGTCTATTAGGTTAGTACCATCGAATGTATTTATATTAATAATAGGCAATTTCTTAAACTCACCTTTTTTACATATATTCTTATTTTCGAAGGAATTATTTACCGTTATTGACGCCTTATTTATAATCTGATCCAACACAGAAATGGTGGAATAATAAGTGCTTTCCACTGCATCATAGTTTTCATCATCCTCCGGACACACCCACAGAATATTCTGATTTACGGATTCATAATCACTAAACGCACACGCTAATTTGTTACGTTTTTCTTTAAGCAATTCTATCGCAACATCTGATATGTCGCGACTCGCATACTGG
Organism: Asteroscopus sphinx; assembly: GCA_949699075.1. Taxonomy (NCBI): domain Eukaryota; kingdom Metazoa; phylum Arthropoda; class Insecta; order Lepidoptera; family Noctuidae; genus Asteroscopus; species Asteroscopus sphinx. The sequence goes on along the minus strand of OX453023.1, from coordinate 2,112,108 downwards.
GCCAAACGGGTGATGCTTCCTTTAATGAAGCCCCGCTTAGCAACTAACTTTTTGTAGTTTTCTTCTGCCATATTGCACCTAATTTGACACTATGACAGTACGTATACCACTGATACTTAATCTGAGACTGTTACAGTTATGTATTTACTATTAAAAATATCTTATATTTAAGGAAAAAACTAAATTTGCGGAGATACACGTTATTACTAAGTAAACAAGACGAAAAGATGGCGGCGGACCATGCCATACAATCTTAGAACAACATGCCTGCAACACCATCAATACTTATCCGACCAAATTGACGAGTACTGAAAATGCTCCATGCCATACAATCTTAGAACAACATGCCTGCAACACCATCAATACTTATCCGACCAAATTGACGAGTACTGAAAATGCTCAAACGTCGTTTGGCCACTACGTATTTTGAATTTATCAGTATTATATTTGACTATTGCCAGGGCAAAAACACAGATGTCGCTAGTATCTACGTATTATGCTCCCGAGGCTAATGATCTGACTGACTAGCAAGGTGCAAGGTAAAACTCATGCGCTGTTGTCTAGAAAAGCGTATAGATGGCGTGAATTTAAAATTCTAAGTTGTAGACAAGTATTTACTAATAAATAAGATTTTTTCCAGTTTATTTTCTTTTTTTTGTAAGTAAATTTGCCTATCTAACAGGCAAATTTAAAAAATCTATTCTATTTCTATTATTTTGTTATTAAAGTATAATTATGTTGGAAAACGTAATTTGATAAATAATACCAACATTTAAACTTATCAATTGCTTTTTATAATTATACTAATACGTTTTACGCATTTACGCAATTGAAGTGATATCTAAAGACATACATTGTAAAAATAAAAGTTCTGACGGCACCGAAAGACGTAACTGAAAGTTAAATTCGTTATTTGTCGTAAGAGTAATGGTAGCCTGCTGGTTACTGTTGTAGACTTATGATCTTGGAGGCGCAACTTCGAATCCTACTTGTAACGAGACTTTTTGTCTTTATTTTTTCGATTTATAAAAAGGATGAATACAGAGCCACCTAGCGATCTCGGTACATAGTTATCAAAACTGATTCAAGAGTGATTTCAGGGTTAAAATATAGAGGCGCCACTTGGTGTGGACCTTTATTGGGGGCAGAGATTGGTCTCTATTTCCGTATGTATAAATGTACTCTGTGAAATGCTCAAACGTCGTTTGGCCACTACTTATTTTGAATTTATCAGTATTATATTTGACATATGCCAGGGCAAACGCACAGATGTCGCCAGTATCTACGTATTAAGCTACCGAGGCTAATGAACTGACTAGCAAGGTAAAACTCATGCGCTGTTGTCTAGAAAAGCGTATAGATGGCGTGAATTTAAAATTATAAGTTGTAGACAATTATTTACATTGGTAAATAAATAAATATTTTTTCCAGTTAAATTTGCCTATCTGATAGGCAAATAAAAAAAAAACTATTCTATTTCTATTCTTTAATTATTAAAGTATAATTATGTTGGAAAACGTAATTTTGAAGATAACACCAACATTTAAACTTATCAGTTGCTTTTTATAACTATACTAATCTTTTTTACGCATTTACGCAACTGAAGTGATATCTATAGACATAAATTGGAAAAAAAAGTTCTGACGTCACCAAAAGACGTAAGTGAAAGTTAAATTCGATATGGGCGTAAGAGTTTGGTAGCTTGCCGGTTACTGTTGTTGACTTATGAACTTGGAGTTGCGAGTTCGAATCCTACTTATAGCTGAACTTTTTGTCTTTATTTTTTCGATTTATAAAAAGGATGAATACAGAGCCACCTAGTGATCCTGGTACATAGTTATCAAAACCTGATTCAAGAGTGATTTCAGGGTTAAAATATAGAGGCGCCACTTGGTGTGAACCTCTATTGGGGGCAGAGATTGGTCTCTATTTCCGTATGTATAAATGTACTCTGTGCGGCGGACACAGATCGGAATCGGATTATTGCCGCCTGTAGTGACGTAACGATGCGATGTTCGATGCTCACACGCAGGCTGGCAACTTGACGACGCGAAAATGAAATTATGATGCAATTTCCGAACGAACTTTGACTTGCCGACTTCTTGATGATGAAAAAATATGATATTTTCTTGATGTTATTTTTGTTTCTTCTCCTACTTTTCCTGCTTTGTAGTAACTGTCAACTTCTTTGAATGTTCTGATAGAAGTTATCTGTAATTTTCAACTTCCAACTAACTTCTTGTAAATTCTTTTGTAGATACCTTGCTAACTTTTAACTTACTACCTTCAATCTTCCTGAACTCGATCCTCAAATCCGCTTCTGAAGCCCCGGTGTGACGAGTAAATTCCCAGATAACTTGCTGGACCCAGTCTTCACCACGACAACGGATGATCACGTTTTGCAATTTTGCAAACACGCAATGGATTAACTTTTAACTGTAACTGCTAACTGCTGGCACTCACTGGCACATCACATTTGGTATCGGAACCAATTTTATGTTGGGGAATAACATAAAATAAAGTCTTGTGATAGAAACACGGTTTTTATTTTGGTAAGCACATTGTACAAAACTCTTTTCTCATCTAATATCAAAACGGAAGTCCTATTTTTACTGGAGTTGCAAGACATCAAAAATCTATATTATTATTGCCATCTAATACAATCAATATTTATTTATATTTTATGTTTGGATACGAACAGAGTGGATATTAATTTTGCCCGTAAGTATTAACCAACCAACTGCGATCGCCAACCCGCCTGCCAAGGGTGGCGATTATGGCATATATTCCCTTTTTGGGGGAGACCTATGTCCAGCAGTGGACGTCTTTTGGCTGAAATGATGATGATGATGATGAGTTTTTCATCGGGATATCCGGATAGTAAAAATCCGTAATAAATTACGAACTGTGATTAAAACGCAGGAATAAAAATAATGTGGTAAGTAAAACTTACTATTTTCAGCGCATTTCGGAAGTTTTTATGTTATAAAAATGCGTTGTATTGTATGCACGTGTCTGTGAATAGGTCACATTATGATCGAAAACATCAAAGTTAATTATGGTACCAAATATTAAGGATGGGAAAAAATAATCAATTATTAAATAACGTACGTAGTAGATATACCTACATATGATTTGTGTCTAACTAGAATTAACAATGTCATATTTTATAAAAGTAAATATGTCTCTGCTATTCGCATATTTAATCATCTTCCGATTTATTTGAAAGTTCTGGAAGGAAAAGTATTTAAGAATAAATTGAAAAATTGGTTAATAAAAAATGTTTTTTATAGCATAAATGAATTTTTTGAATTACAAACTAATAATATTTGACATTATATGAATAATATTACGTTCCTGGGATATAAATAACTGTGACAGAATATATAATTAAATTATTTTATTTTAAAATAATTCCTTTAAGAATGTATAACGATAGTATTGATGTCTTTAAGTATTGCATGTCCGATATGGGTAAACTGTTAATTTACTAAATACTATTATTTGCAATGTCAAACGCACACTATATGTATCAGTTAAGCAATAAATGATTCTGATTCTGATTCAAAAAAAACTATAATTTTTATTTTTTAATCGATTGATTTGGGTTGATTATTATTTCGAGAAAAATCGATTATTTAGAAATCGTTTTTTTTAAGCGTAGTTTGTTTTCGATTTTTTTCTACTATGTCTTTGTCTAGGTCAAGTCAAAATTCATTGACACTGACTTTAACTGGTTCATTAATTTTTTTCACATCTTCAGTATAATTTAAGTTCTCGTACCGCGTTGGTTCGTTCATCTAATTTTGTTTCGAAGTAATAATTACTGTTGTTAAGTTGATTTTATCTGTTCTTGATATTTTTCATTAATTAAACGAAACAAAGAATGCTTTTTTTTGGAAAAATCGATTATTATTTACAAATGAAATGACTTTTTACTAATCGATTTTAATGAAACTTAAAATAATCAATTATTAATAAATCGATTTTTTTACAACTAGGTCACATCCCTACCAAATATTGGTATTATTACGGATAACGTACTAATTGAAGAGTTTACATTTTTTTTATAAGAAATCAAATTAATAATTAAATTGATAAAAATTTTACGCCTTGAATGAAAAGCTGAAGGGATCAGTGTTATACTGATCTAAAAACTTCAGTTCAAAATGGTGCACTCTATAATTATCACAAAAACTATTTAAAAAATAAAAAAGAACTACCAAACTATGAAAGTGTGATATTTGGTTTTTGATCCTCTATAAATAGACAAAGGACCAGGCAACAGCAGCTCGTGCCATATGTGACGTCATCACGCATTTGGTTACATTGTTTTTGGCGGTAACACCTGTGTAAACGCGCGGCGCGTGCGACGCCGGCGCCGGCGCAGGGGCCCGGGGTGCTGGCCCGACGGCGACGGCTGCGTGGTTTTATTTGTATTTTAGTTGTTTTTTAAAGTGTATTAATTTATTAGGTTTTGTCAAAGATTGGTAAGGATTTTAAAACGCAAACCTTTCCCAATCTTCTTCACTATTTGAATCAAATAAACCGATGGACTGAACTGAGACAAAACACAGTGGACTCAAATTACCAGTCACCTCAGACCACAGACCACAAAGCACACACATCAGTTGTGACAGTCAGTTGTGACATCAGGTCACAAAGCACATGCAGTAAGCACTGCATACGCCCCGACGCCAATCGGGACCTCACTCCGTCAGCGAGCGGCTCCAATCATATCACCGAACTTTTGAGCCGACCAATCATTACGGGCCGTCCGCCCACTGTACATTTTACGACTGTGTCCTCATGCAAAACTTTGTTTATGTGGCGTCTTGAGGCTTACTGGTCGGTGCCTCAGACTAAGGTTGGATGTCAGCGTCATTGCTTAAAGAGGCCTCTACGGTCACTAAGCTTAGAAGTCCTTTGCTTAGATTTAAGGCCATACTGTCCTCCCGGCCGAATTTCAGTCACGGCAGCGGTCAACCTCAACTGAGACTAGCTTCCTGCGCGGGACATATTACACTGCACAAGTGTGTGCGCAAACACAGATGCACTCTCTATTCCCTCACTCTCATAACCCGATGGGACGGCAATCTGACATGACCGGAGAGAGATCAGGCGCAGTACCGACGGCTTTACGTGCTCTCCGAGGCACGAGGGTGTAGCACCGCTAACTTTCCGACACCAGACTATCAACTCAGCCTATCGCAGTCCACTGCTGGACATAGGCCTCTCCCAAGTTGCGACATAACGCTCGGTCCTCTGCCTTCCGCATCCAGTCAGCCACGTTCTTAAGGTCGTCGGTCCACCAGGTGGGGGGGCGCCCTACGCTGCGTTTTCCGATTGGCGGTCTTCACTCAAGGACTCGTCTGCTCCAGCGGTCATCGGTCCTTTGACAGACATGGCCGGCCCAAGTTTCGATGGAGTCGAAGGTCTTCTCTTAGTCCACAAATGCCATAGTATGGCATGTGTATTACACAGCGGCTGATTGATTTCTTCAGTCTTCTGTATGATCTGCCGAACAGTATGGATGTGGTCTACGGTGCTGTAGCCTTTTTGAAAGCCAGCTTGTTCTGGTGGATGGAATTCGTCGAGTCTTCCGGCGAGACGATTCGTGATGACTCTCGAGAATAGCTTGTACACATGACTCAGGAGTGAGATGGGTCTGTAGTTCTTCAGTAGGGTTTTATCCCCTTTTTTAACCGACGAAAAAAGGAGGAGGTTCTCAAATCGACGCGTATCATTTTTTTTTTTTACGTATGACCACGCAAACCTTTTTACAGAGTAGTCCGATTTTGATGATTCTTTTTTTAATGGATAGGGTATATCTCGAAGATGGTCCCATTTAAATTTCGAAATCAAAATCTACCCCTAAGGGTATGAAAACAGGGGATGAGTGCTTGTTCACCCACTGAATTCTTACCTGTTAACCGATTCTATTTAATCTTGGCACACATAAATGTAGTTCTAGATATTACAACATAATGGAGACCTGGAGTTAGATTTAAGCCACAAAAAAATTAAAAATGAAACTTTTTAACAAAAAATTGAACCGACGAAAACAGAAACTGAAAAGCGATAAATAAAATGAAGCTTAATGTCTTAATGCTTGTCTTTTCATAACTAAATTAATTTAAATAATTAATTTTGAGTCGGCGCCAAACAAACAATCAACTATCATTAAATTACTTTAAATAAATAATAAAAACAACATAACATCAAATACAACGTGAAATTTTCTACGATAAACAATAATTTTCCAAAAATGCATTCTCCGCTCGACCATTTGCAACTTGCATGCACTTTGCTTGTTTGTTTGGCGCCGACTCATAATTAATTATTGAACCTTAAATACTAATAGACCAACGAGGTCATCAAGGGCTAGAGTAAACTATTAAATGAAACCTATGTCCCGGAGTTAACTTATGTTTGGGACATAAGACGGAGCTTTGGGGTATTGAACCATGTAATCACATGTCTGGTATTACGCTTTATGAAATACCTTGGGGATTCTAAAACCAAAATTAAGTGTAAAGAGAACTATGAGAGGCTTTTTTCTGTATGTAAAGTACTCCCAGTACATGAAACGGTCAAATACTTAGTGGTTTTAGAGCAGTTTTATAATGATCAATTTAAGGTGCGGGTGCAAAACACTTACAATACAAGGCGTGTTAGAGAGCGTAAGTTAGTCCGAGCACCAGTTAAAAACTATTATGGTGAAAGAACTAATAAGTATTTGACCCCCACATTATTTAATAAAATTGATTGTATAAGAAATCTTTACGGCGGAATAAGTAAATTAACCCTAAAAAAAATATTGAAAAATGTGCTTCTCACAGAATTTGCCGCAAGCGAATGTGGTTAATCGTGTTGTTGTTTTCGTTATTTTCATACATAGCTGTGAAAGTGACGAGAACAATAGCACGGTAACACAGTACGGCTGCGCATCGGGCTGTAGGTTCCCGATGTGGGCTGGCCTTGCATTGTATAGGTTTTCCTTGCAACGCGGGGTCAGCTTGTGCTGGAGTTGTGTAGCTTGATGTGTGGCCGTGCGTACCATCACGTCACTTTAATTTAAGTTAGATGTTTTACTAGCAATAAGAACCAAATTAAAAACGAGCGCTAATCCCGCCGACAAACTGTTACACAGTTTGGCGGGTTTATACCTACAATGTGTAAAAATGTTTTGGTCCTGAATAAATGTTTTTTTTTTTTTTTTTTTTTTGATGCCAGACATACTATTAACATAAATGGTTTTTGCGGCAACACCTGTACAAACGCACTCCGCATGTTGCACCGGCGGCGCCCGCGCATTGTCCCAGGTTACTAGCCGAATTTATTGACGCTTTTTAGTTTTCTTTGTTGTTGTTGCTAGTTAATTTTTAACTACACCAGTATTATATTATCTGTGACTATACTAAATTAAAAAACTGTTAGTTCGACCATTCTCTGTGGACAATTAGTTAGTACTTAGTAGAGCTTCTTGTGTAAGACCTTGTCCGTTGAAGTACTACGAGTACACACGGCTACACGTCAAGCTGTATATAACCAGTATAGGCTGACCTCGAGTTGTAAGGAAAACCTATAAAATGCGAGGTCAGCTTATCCTGGAAATTTACAGCTTGATGTGTAGCCGTGTGTACCACTGGACCACGGAACGTAAGTGCCAAGCATTGGACCTATTTCTGCCGCCAAAAAGTAATGCTTGCAATGCTGTGTTCCGGTTAAGGTGAAGTCACAATCACATGAGACTTTCCATCTTTAGGTCTCAATTTGATGAACGCGAATTTCAATACCATTTAGGGAACAACCTAGGAGACATTGTAGTTGTTATGGGCAAAGGTAATCGGTCAACATCACATAATCGCTCAACATCAGGTTGGCCACAGCAATGCAAGCATCACTGTTTGGCGGCAAATATAGGTACGGTGGTAGAACTTCCCCAACGAACTCTTTCATAAAGAACTCTACTATTACTAAGGTCCGTACTACAGAAGGTTCCTCAAGTAAAGTTTGATCTTCAATCAACTGGTCACTACTTAACATATACTACTTAAGGATAGAATCGTTGCTTGAGTATCGGTCTTATTCCAATACGGTAATTAAAAACTTCAATTCAACAACACAGCTCAAGAATATAACCTGAAATAGGAAAGAAATCTATACTCAAGCGTGGTCTCGACAACACTTGAGTGATTACAGATCAAATTTCTGCTCAAATACCGAAACAGGTGACAGTATAAAATAAAGCTAAACTCAGCTGAACTGTGATCAATGAATCTATGCTTGAGGAATGTTCTAAAATTAAATCCCGTCGCAAAACTAGTTTTAAACAGTGATCAAAGCTTGAGGAACGTTCTGTAATTCGGGCCTAAAACGTCACTTCTAAGATAAGCTTGGAAATAAGCAATGAGTATAGCACAGAATGCAAGGGCATCTTTTGTTTTTCTTTCTCCACGAGATAAGCGTAGGCGGAAGGACATTAAATGAATTACGGTGCATAGAAGGTAAACGTTTAAATCATAGAATAATTAGTGCTCACAGGTGCTGAGCTCAGCTGTGATCACCGTAATCGCACCATTACGGCACCATAGCGTGTGCCTAATGATGCTGGTGGCGCTGCTGTTTTTTGAAAGCTTTAGGAATGCTTAATTGAAGAGTCTCAGAGTAAATTACACGGGTGTCTTGAAGCTACTTTCACAGCACCTTTATGCAACGTGTTATTGAAATAACTGAAAACCTCTTAAGGGGTAATTGTACTCATTAGCATACTTTTACTATTGGACCAACCCTGAAATTGCGAAATAAAATCAGCTGGTCCCTACATTTTGTCGATTTATTTATATTATTCATTTATTTAACAAGTAACAATAACTCAGTGTTAGTTACAATATTACTTAATAACTATGTTAGTATGCCTATCATATGCACATAAGTAATCTAAAACGCAAACTCCTGCTACAAGCTCAACACCGAGGTAGGAGGTAGGATTTACACACGCGCAGTCAAGCCTGCTTGCTATACAGCGCAGTATAACGTTGGGGCTGGCCCGCACCCGACGGCGCACCAGTAGGTCTACTCGCGTTTTACGAACGACAAACGAAGTACGAACTTTCGTTCCGACTGATACTTACTTAATAAAGATAGGCACATAAAAAAGGCACAATTAAGATAGACTACGGTTCATAGTCGTATACAATTTACCGGAGATGAGAAAAACAAACGTCAAAACACGATCATCGCATGCGATAAGGGAACGATGGTTGACCGGAGTAGCACATTGTGCGATGAATCGTACGATTTATCGAATATCGTCGAACGGGAGTAGACCCCCAGGGAGGCGCATCTTTTTCGCATCGTAGCGTAGAAACAATCGACGCGGGCTTCAGCAAACAACCCTGATGCACTACAGAAACGGGACAGCCCCATAAAATTATGTAAACACAAATGTAGGGAACAACTTCGCGATTTCAGTGTTGGTCCCATAGTAAAAGTTGTTCATACTGATGAGTATAATGACCCCTTAAGAGGTTTTTAGTTATTTTAATAACACATTGTATGTAAGGAATGAGGAGCATGTTACGAAGAAAGTTTTAAGTATGAGTGTTGATGGCTATAAGAAAAGAGGGAGACCGAAGAAAATATGGATGGATTGTGTCAAAGATGATATGAATAGAAAGTGAACACGGAGATGACGGCTGATAGAGATGTATGGAAGAAAAAAACGTGCTGCGCCGCCCCAAATAAATTGGGAGAAGGGCAGGAGGATGATTGTATGTGATGTGACGATAATCATGACTTTTGTTGTCTAGTATCTTCAGGATCATAGGTAAATATTTAACATAGTAATATGCGTGCGATAGTAGCACGGGCTGATAGCCGACTCGTGTGGGCACTGGGCCCCAATTCTCGCGTTACAGAGATAACTGTCTAATTCGAGATAATCTCTAATTTTAAATCTCTATGAAAAATTTCGCCGGTAATGTCAACTGCTATGAACCAATCATTATATTTAGAGCGCTAGGCGTATACCAGGGGGGTTATTCTCGCGTCGTGGACATTATCTCGAACTCGACATAATGTCGAAACAAGATGGCGAATGTCGATTGAAAAAAAATATTCGCCTAGGGTTCTAAATACAAAGAGTGGTTCAAAGCAACATAGTGATACTGGATTATTAATAAAACTTTTTAACAAAAAATTGAACCGACGAAAACAGAAACTGAAAAGCGAAAAATAACTAATTATGAGTCGGCGCCAAACGAACTTTAAACAAGCAAAGTGCGTGCAAGTTGCAAGTGGCCGAGCGGAGAACGCATTTTTGGAAAGTTATTGTTTATCGTTGAAAATTTCACGTTGTATTTGGTGTGACGTTGTTTTTAATATTCATTTAAAGTAATTTAATGATCTTCGTTGATTGGTTGTTTGGCGCCGACTCATAATTAGTTATTTTTCGCTTTTCAGTTTCTGTTTTCGTCGGTTCAATTTTTTGTTAAAAAGTTTAATTTTTAATTTTTTTGTGGATAAAATCTAACTCCAGGTCTCCATTATGTCGTAGTGTCTAGAACTATATTTATGTGTGTCAAGTTTCAACAGAATCGGTTAACAGGTAAGAATTCAGTGGGTGAACAAACACTCATCCCCTGTTTTACTACCCTTAGGGGTGGATTTTGATTTTGAAATTTAAATGGGACCAACTTTGAGATATACCCTATCCATTAAAAAAAGAATCATCAAAATCGGACCACTCTGTAAAAAGTTATGCGTGGTCATATACGCGTCGAATTGAGAACCTCCTCCTTTTTTTCGTCGGTTAAAAAATTAACACCATGTCTTGTACATCATACCTATGTTTGAAAAATAAATAAATTTGAATTTGAAGCAGTTGACATTACCGGCGACATTTTTTGTAGAGATTTAAAGTAGAGATTTATCTCGAATTAGACATTTATCTCTATAACGCGAGAATTAGGGCCCAGCGTAGACATATCTCTAACGTGACATTCTGAGAATACACGCCATCTTGTTTCGACATTATGTCGAGTTCGAGATAATGTCTACGACGCTAGAATCACCCCCCTGGTCGATCGGACCAATTCTCTTTTAGTTATTAAGTAAGTACTAACATATTAGGCTAAGTTAAATTGTTACTAACACACTAAACCCTTTGTTGTCTTTTAATAATCGAATAATAATAATAATGACTTAATGAAAAAGTTTTTTTAATATACCACTTTTTAAACAAAAGCGAGTTAATATTGCATTGATGTCGATTCTCTTGTTCTCGAACTAAACTTATTTTAAACTATCGCTCTCTTTTACTAATAGTAGATACAAGAAAGGGATGGCAACAATTTTAAAACTGTAAATTAGTGGAGTTGGCGGGAAAATTCGTAAAGATCATGTTGTGGATTTTGTATTATTTTCCAAAATTTGTGTTTCTTCGAGTGTTAATGTGTAATAATGGTGGATTATTAAATGTTAAGTGCTCGTTAACGTGTACAAGTGTGGATAAATGGTACAAAGTTGAAAATCATGACTTTCGTATTATCTCATCATCCCCTCGGAAACCTAGTAAAGTTTCCATCACTTTACTAGGATACAAGTATAATATGTTCAATGATTACGACTGAAGGACATGTATCCATGGTCATGAATAAATAAAAAAAAAAAAAAAAAATGTAAATTAGTCTGAATTTAGATTTCCATACAAGTTTAGTCGTGATCTCGGAACGTACACACGGCTACACATCAAGCTGTAAATTTCCAGTATACGCTGACCTCGCATTGTATATGCTTTCCGTACAATGCGAGTTCAGCTTTTACTGGAAATGTACAGATTGATGTGTAGCCGTGTGTACCCACTAAAATACAAGGAAATGTAACACGTAAACTAATTTGACAGTTGTAAAATTGTTGCCATCCCTTTCTTGTATCTATTATTAGTAAAAGAGAGCGATATTTTAAATATATTAATTTATTATATTCGTAATGTTACCCTGAAAGATAATAATAGAATATTTTTTTCTATTTCGCCATTTTTTTGTTTTTGTTTTATAAATGTTTTTGGGTCATTTTTACACAGCACCATCTAGTCCTAAACTAAGCAGAGCTTGTGCTATGGGTACTAGACAATGGGTATAATACTTATATACTTTTTTTTTGTAAATACTTACTTATAATACTTTTAGCTATCCCTAAGGAAAACAGATATGAAATTAAAATAACGTTACGAAAAATATCTTTTTATCAGTTTTTCTACAATAGTAATAATTTGAACACTTTCATCAATAAAAATACAACCGAAAATAACAGTAACTATCGAAAGAGCTATGATCAGAATAGTACGTCTGAACTACACCACGTCTCGAGCCAAAGTGAGTCCCACTCTTCGGAGCACGATTACAATTACGTCATGGCGTTATTCAACCGGAAGAAGGCGTATTTTATTCTCATTGGCTGAGTGACGGTTACAACGTTTGTCATAAAATCAAAACATCCGGCAAATATAAGTCAAGTTGTCTCCTTTACTCTAATACGGCCTCTCCTGACTGGGGAACGTCCTCGTTCTCCTATTGTCTTCGTTCCTCTACTACAGGTTCATCATGGTCCAATGACGGCATGGGGCGAGGCTCAGCGTCGCCTGGTAGTATGCACGTAGCTCAGCACCACTCAATGTACCGGAGCATGGTGCGTTTTCAATACTGGCAGCATCTCGTCTCGGCATTGACTCTCCAAAGCTTCACCTATATTAAAAAGAAATCACACATGTTAGCAAAGCTATAAAAATCTCTTTAGCAACACAGATTGCTAAAGAGAACTCGTAAGACCGCGCAGGCTTACGTGGTGTTGGTTCGTGAGAAAGAAGCACAACGTTAGCGATCTCACAACCCAAGGCTATCGAGGAAGAGCCATAAAGATTCCTCACAGCCAACATACGAACATTAAGAAAGAGGCACGACGTTAGCGTTTCTTAATAGCGAGAAAGAGGCACTACGTTAGCGTTTCTCATAATAAACAACAAGAGAAAGAGGCACTACGTTAGCATTTCTCGTAATACACAACAAGAGAAAGAGGCACTACGTTAGCGTTTCTCGTAATACACAACAAGAGAAAGAGGCACTACGTTAGCGTTTCTCGTAATACACAACAAGAGAAAGAGGCACTACGTTAGCGTTTCTCGTAATACACAACAAGAGAAAGAGGCACTACGTTAGCGTTTCTCGTAATACACAACAAGAGAAAGAGGCACTACGTTAGCATTTCTCGTAATACACAACAAGAGAAAGAGGCACTACGTTAGCGTTTCTCGTAATACACAACAAGAGAAAGAGGCACTACGTTAGCGTTTCTCGTAATAAACAACAAGAGAAAGAGGCACTACGTTAGCATTTCTCACGACAGACAGATAGCAAGAGAAAGAGGCACTACGTTAGCATTTCTCACGATGTACAGGAATGTAGCACAATGTAAGCTTTCCCTGTAACAATCTGATACCAAACCAGTGCATCAAGAAGGTGGCACGACGTTAGCTCTTCTTGGGGCACATACATACCAAGCTACTTACTTTCAAGGTAAGCGGAACAGGTCTCAGGAGTCCATTCACCCCGCCATGGCACGATATACTCAGCCGCGGCCTGGGTAGACTTCCTGTACGAACCTGCTACAATCCAAAGCTCATAGCGGCGGTGGGGCAGGGCCTGCACAACGCGATACGGCCCGCGCATACCAGAGTCGAGCTTGCCAGTCACCTGTACCTTTTTAATCACAAAAACAGATGAATCAAGTTCAAAATTACGTGGTGGTTTACGCCCCTGATTGACCAAGGAGTCCTGCTTCTCTTGATTAGCTCTAAGCCGCTCAGACACTGTGTCTAGTCATATCTCGCAGGCTTCGCGATTGGGATGTGATCCCTATAACACTACATCACGTACGGGACGACGGATCAATGAAGTAGCAGCATCAATACCAACCAGAAGGTTCAACGGAGAACATTGCGTGGTTTTGTGTTTGGTAATGTTCAAAACTAGCTGCAGACACCACATTATATCTGACCATTCAATCTGACGATAGTTGGACTGAATTCGAATCATATTAAGTACTGTCCTACAATATTGCTCAACCTGTCCATAAGACGAAGATGTACTTGAACACCTAGTTCGGACATCCAATTGAGAAATTCATTACATTGGAACATACGGCCACGATCCGCCACAACTAACTTACCAAATAATGACAGTTACAAGAAGTTTTAGTTCTTTGGCATCCTGTCTGACCATCGGGTATAAAAGGCAAAATTTGAAAAAAACATCGTCAATTACATAACGTTACGTTACGTTTACGTTATAACAATAACCGTAAAAAGAAGAAAGAAAAGGTACACCGCTTTTAGTAAGATGAGCAATACAAGCAGTTTTAGCAGCAAAACCAGCTATGTATCGGCGAAAATAACTGCTCAGACCAAGAAATTGTCATACCTGCTAGACATTCTTAGGCGTAGGTGCTTCAACAAGTGCTTTGAATTTTTGTTGACTCGGCTGTACCTGACATTCACTAATACTTCTCCCCAAGTATTCTATGGTCGTAGCCGAAAATTTGAATTTCTTTAAATTAATTGTAAATCCAGCGTTAATTAGAGTTTGGAGCACCTCGCGGAACGTGGAATCCCGCTGCCATATCAAGACTCGTGAATCATTTATGCTTCCCTAAGCGATCTATGTAGTCGTCTATGAAAGGGATTGGAAATCTGTCCTCGACTGTTATCTCATTAAGCTTGCGGAAGTCTACACACATACGGTCAGAACCGTCCTTCTTTTTAACGAGCAGAATTGGACTCGCAAAATCAGATTCTGACTTCCGAATGATTTATTTGCCAAGAAGATCACGTATGATCTCGCGAACACGTTAAAATTCAGATTGAGAGAGTCTATAGGGCCTGTAATTTACATGAGTCACTATTTTGCTTAATTGACATACTACCAGTAGTCACGTTTAGGTTGCAGTACCAGTAATAAAAATGTTTTCGAACTCGTTAATTATATTGAGCAGCCTTGCAAGTTCATCACCACAAAGCGTGGTGTTGATAGGCTTTTGTTCATAAAACTCAACCGTTAACACTTGAGAAGTGGGTATTCTAGTAAGGCATTGTTTATTTTGAGTGCAAATATACGTGACACCCTCATGGTTACACATCTACCTCTAATGTAATTTCCTTAAACTCAATCGGCCAAGTTACATAAAAAGAAGACTCGATTTCTTGACTACCTATTCCCTTTAAGACACGAAAATCAGGTTTACGAATGCAATCAAAATGTTTTAACAATGAAGAGGAAATTAATGAAATTGTTGACCCGCTATCAATAAAAAAATCTACGGGGACACCCTGTATAACTGCTACTAAAATATCATTTTCACGAACATTTTTGTTTTCACGACAAAAGTTGACATTGTTTTTGTTGCGTGATTCTGATTTTTAATTTTACAAAAAAGGTATCAATTTTGTGTCCAGTTTTCTTACAAAACCCACAAGGCTCTGATTTGCTAGAAACTAGGGATGGGCTAGTGCTCGAACTATCATTAATGTGGTGAGAGTTATAATTTTGCTCGGACTTTAAACGCTTGGCACAGTTGGCCTGTCTATGACCATGTAAACCACATCGAAAGCACTTGCCTTCCTCAAACTTACGTTTTCTGGAAGCTTGGTTGGTCATCATTACTATTTACGTTCGAAAAATCATGTTTCGATTCCTAACATCTGAGTGCTTTTGTTTATTAGATCTACTACTGCTTGGTTTCACACAAATAGAAAATAATTCGACCAAATCAGAAGGTGACAGTTTAGCATTTGTGGCAGCTGCTCGTATTTGAGGGTCTGTAACGCCACGAATAATTATTGCTGTACTCAGTTCATCAAACCCTTTACTACACGTAAGCGAAGTAACGAACGACGTGCATAATCAGCATATGTTTGATAGTGATCGGAGATGGTATTCATAACTTCAAATAAAATGTTAGCTACATCAGGTTTTCTAGAACACAACTGCTTGAATTCGAGTTTAAAATTACGCCAACTCCTATCATTTTTACCCACTCGCTGAGCCATGTACGAACGTCACCTTAAACTTAAACAATTGCTGATACGAGAAAGACTTTCGTTATCGCTCCAGTTATTTAAAACTTTCTAACGATCTACCTCCTCGCACCAGGTATCTATGTCATGCAGTTTAGGATCACAGTTAGAGATCATAATCATAATCATAAAAATATTGGTTCGATCTCACCATAGTATTGATGGAACGTATGGCATCCACTATCCTGTCTGTAGTGCTGGACTCCGCGTCACCATCGGCGACATCGCTGACAGACCGCGCTCCAGATGTAAATATCCGCACTGGTGACTGCGACGCCTATTGATTTTCTAACCTCCGCTCGTTCATCGGACGACGGACAAGTAGGGGTGGTAGTAACGGCGACGTCGTTCTTCTCATAGCCTCGGTTAAAGGCGGTGATTCCATCGGTGGTGGTGTAGACAAACGTACA
Organism: Asteroscopus sphinx; assembly: GCA_949699075.1. Lineage (NCBI taxonomy): Eukaryota > Metazoa > Arthropoda > Insecta > Lepidoptera > Noctuidae > Asteroscopus > Asteroscopus sphinx. Next base: position 2,095,566 of record OX453023.1, on the reverse strand, counting down.
TTCTGATTTTCTAACGCTAAATGCGTCGCGACAAAATTACTTGCATCCGCTGTTTTAGCTTGCTATCAGGAGATCTATCACGACAATTATCATAAGGACGATTAGCATCACCACTGCGACCATTAGACATATTTAGACTCTGTTTTAATAGGAAATAATGTAAACAACTATGATTTCTAAAAGATTACGTTATAAAACTAGGTAGGTAGGTACTTGTTATTTTATTTTTATTTTTTTTGCTGTACTAAACAAGAAATAATTAAATCACAGGATGGAAGCCGACCTGAACACAAGTTCAGATCCCAGTTCTGATTTTAGCTATCCCTAAGGAAAACAGATATGAAATTAAAATAACGTTACGAAAAATATCTTTTTATCAGTTTTTCTACAATAGTAATAATTTGAACACTTTCATCAATAAAAATACAACCGAAAATAACAGTAACTATCGAAAGAGCTATGATCAGAATAGTACGTCTGAACTACACCACGTCTCGAGCCAAAGTGAGTCCCACTCTTCGGAGCACGATTACAATTACGTCATGGCGTTATTCAACCGGAAGAAGGCGTATTTTATTCTCATTGGCTGAGTGACGGTTACAACGTTTGTCATAAAATCAAAACATCCGGCAAATATAAGTCAAGTTGTCTCCTTTACTCTAATAATACATAAGAAACACCCAGACCAACACAAACACTTATGTTCATCACACAAATATTTGTGTCCTGTGGGAATCAAACCCACGACCTCGTGATCAGCAGTCTGACTCTCGAACCACTAGACCACAGACGTCGTCAAATCTCTTGAAATTTTTAAAAAAGTCTTAAAATTAGAGCGAGACCGCGAAACACGTTATTCAATAAATTCGAAAATATGCGTTGTTGGCACCCAACATGGGCTACAATATTGTATCTGTACAGAATCCATTAGACCTCAGTTTCGTTGTTCCGATGCGGTAACAACTAACAGTTTGCCGTTGTATAAACAACGCTAAGAGGCCAGCTGCGCGCAGCCTGCTCTGACGGTGGCAGCTAAATGCATCTCTTTCGCGTGACGAACGGTTTTTAAATAAAGACGCAGGTGTATTGTTTTGATGTGTTACGACCTGTGTTTGTTAAGATTAGAACTTAGAAGGTGGATAGATTAAGTCAATGGCAAGGGAGACTGGCAGGTGATTTCCTAGAGATATTCAGTATGTAACAAAAACCCTGTTGTTCCTGTGAGCTACGTCACAGATAATATAATACTATACGTTATCAGTTTTGGCAAACTTCGCCGAGTCTTCTCGTCGCCTATACCGCAAAGTTTGAAGACAAAGGTCTTCAACCAGTGCGTCCTGCCTGTCATGACTTACGGTGCCGAGACGTGGACACTGACAGTTGGGCTAGTCCACAAATTCAAAGTCGCTCAGCGAGCTATGCTTGGAGTTTCTTTGAAGGATAAAATCCGTAACGAGATTATCCGGAGAAGAACCGGAGTGACCGACATAGCTTGTAGGATCAGTAAGCTGAAGTGGCAGTGGGCTGGCCATGTCTGTCGAAGGACCGATGGCCGTTGGAGCAGACGAGTCCTTGAGTGGAGACCGCGTATCGGCAAACGCAGCGTAGGGCGCCCCCCTGCCAGGTGGACCGACGACCTAAAGAACGTGGCTGGGGGGGACTGGATGCGGAAGGCAGAGGACCGAGCGTTGTGGCGCAACTTGGGAGAGGCCTATGTCCAGCAGTGGACTGCGATAGGCTGAGTTGATTGACGTTATCAGAATCGATATTCATTCGTAAGGACACAACTCATTTGGAAAAAACTCTTCAATAAAAATAATCAAATTAAATCATTATCCTAAGTGATTATATCACTTTCAATATACAATTAATAATGATTTAATATTTATTTTGATTATTTTTATTGAAGAGTTTTTTCCAAATGAGTTGTGTCCTTACGAATGAATATCGATTCTGATAACGTATAGTATTATATTATCTGTGACGTAGCTCACAGGAACAACAGGGTTTTTGTTACATATTGTATATTGTGGAAATAAAAAATCGCTCACAAGCAGGATAAAATAAATAAATGAACATTTTGGGACATTTTACGAAGCACCATCTAGTCCCAAACTAAGCAGAGCTTCTACTATGGGTACTAGACAATGGATATAATACTTATATACTTTTGTTTTTTTTTTTTTGATTCTTCGAACATGTGATAATTGTTCATTACGCCAGTCACTCTAACCGCTAAGCTAGGTACCGTAAACTCGCTCGTTGTATCAATTTTACCCGAATACGGCAAAGCCAAAGGGAGGGTTATGATATTAGCAGGCTATGTATGTATGTTTATCTGTTCCCACTGATGTCCTAAACGACTCGTCGTATTTTGACAAATGAGGTATCATTAGAAGCAACGTATAGGTATTCTTCAGCTTGTCGATTTCGTCTTTATTGATTTATAAATACAAATGTGCGGAACAGCAGATTTTTCGCGATTTCAAGGTTGGTCCCATAGTAAAAGTTGTTCATAATGATGACAATAACCCCCTTTCGGGAAATAAGCAATTCAAATTTCAGCGTGTATGTATTTACTATGTATTTTGTACTATTTCCTGTTGCATGCTAAATGGCAGAATACTGCACTAAGATTGTTTTCATGACAATATTCATGTAACACCTACCTTACCTATATCGCAATAAGCGATTGAATTGAATTGAATTATATACCGTATCTCGCTTTCTTCTTTCTTTCTCTTAAAATCAACACAGACCCCTGTACCCCTGTACACAGCATACTGAGCAATTAAATGTAGATGGTTGTAAACAGGCCGGAGCTCGAGATAAAACCGTCCCTCATGATCGAGAGCTGCGCCTATCACCGGCATGCGGGTCGGAGCGACAGCAGAAGCATTGTTGTGGGGACATTGCTTGGTTTGCTTTGCGTAGATTTATTTAAACGTTGTCAAATAAATTGATAAAGCATCGGATGTTGGTTTTATTCCGTTTATTGTCGTCTGGAAGTAAACTAATAGAAGTAATTCGTTTAAATGCATATTCAATGTAATTTATTTTAAGGTCTACAATAAAGCATACATAAAAAAGCATATATAAATATAAATAATAATAATAAATAAAGTCCAGCACAGAAGATGCCTCGTCTGTTGAACATAAGCTTTTTAACCGACGAAAAAAAGGAGGAGGTTCTCAATTCGACGCGTATATATATTTTTTTTTTTTTTTTTTTTTTTTATGTATGACCACGCATAACTTTTTACAGAGTGGTCCGATTTTGATGATTTTTTTTTAATAGATAGGGTATACCTCGAAGTTGGTCCCATTTAAATTTCAAAATCAAAATCCACCCCTAAGGGTAGTAAAACAGGGGATGAGTGTTTGTTCACCCACTGAATTCTTACCTGTTAACCGATTCTGTTGAAACTTGACACACATAAATATAGTTCTAGACACTACGACATAATGGAGACCTGGAGTTAGATTTTAACCACAAAAAAATGAAAAATAAAACTTTTTAACAAAAAATTGAACCGACGAAAAGTGAAACTGAAAAGCGAAAAATAACTAATTATGAGTCGGCGCCAAATTTAGCGCGCATATTTTTTTGACTGGTTCATTATAATGCTAAATTTCGCAACTGTAATACAAGCAGGAAACATCATGCGTTGGACTGAGATACCACAGGGCCCAGGTTCGATCCCCAGTAAAATATGTCTTTTTGTATGTTTTATTTAATAGTTAGCTATTTATTTATTTATTTTATTTATTTATTTCCACAAAAAAAACAAAATACATACATTTGGCAGATACAGTGTAGAACATAAACCAGTTTAGGTTTTTCTGTACACCGCTTGGTCCGTCGACATTCATTACAACAAGATGTGGGTGGGTGAACACGACGCATCGCGCTCGCTCGCCCCATGCAAAAATTCTCAAATACCCTCAACTAATTTATATTACTTCTCAATAGCAAATTTCTTACAAAAATACAGCATGTTTCTTTTTTTTAATGCTATATAATTATAAGTCATTATTATGTTTTAATTCCTCTAAAAGGTGTTTTTTAAGTTTAGATTTCATGTTGTTTCGTGTTATGTCATTTTTTATTTTTGGTGGTAGTTTATTTATTAGGTCTGGTATAATATAATTTAGACGTAGCTTTCCATAAAAATTGGTGAAATCAGGTTTTATAAGTTGTGTGTGTGTACTGCGGAGTGTCATGCTAGGCTTTGTGTTATATTTTCGTAATTTTTCGTCAAAGAAATTTTCTGTTAGTAATGTGTGTTTTACTTTTTCGTGTATAGGAATAAGTTTACAATAGTGGAACAGATCACTGTAATTATTTTCAAATTGCAGCTTTATTTTGCGAGGCACAATGGCTTTTAAAATACGTAATACGTTATTAGCTATAACTTTGACGTTACACACCCAAAGACATTTCTATACTGACGTCAGTATAATACCTTTATGTACACACCAGTGGGGTTATTGTGTAATGCATTGACATTAGCTTTCATTTTGAAATGATAACAATATTCATTGCGTAGTATATAGTTGCCGATAAGACGAATTGGCAAAACACACGGAGCAATGAACATTGAAATCCTATTGATTGCGATCCCGAGTGAGTTACGCAATTCGGCAGCTGGTTGCGCTTAAAGGTGAGGTCAGCTGACAACTCTCTATGTCATTTTATATTCAATGTACTCTATGGGTACAACGCAAATCTTAGCGGGACGTGACGCTACATTTTCTCCGGAACCACACCTTATTTTATATTTTTTCGAGACGGAGAAAATGCGTATCGCATGTCATACCACACCCGGGGAGGCAACGTGGTTATGTGGGACTCGCACCCACTAAAACTAACTAACTAACTCCGCCGTGTGCCTACTCTCGTCTTGGGTGGATGGGCTACGAGAACTGTAATGCATGGCATTCGCAACCCATCCAGCGCGGCCCACCTCAGGGCCTTCCACCTCTAACTAACAGCTCTCTTTCGGCGATGCCCAGGCGCACGTGGGACATCAATGCAGCTCGAGGACCTTACAGTGTTGATGATAGACTCCCCTATCTATCACCCACTGGCCTCTCTTAGGGCAGCATCAGGTCGCCATAAAGCCGTCTTCCTCCCTGATCCGCTCCGCCGTCGTCCGGGACCACACCTACCGCCTACCCCCATAAGGACCTTCGTTCCAAAAATTAAATGTGTTTCTTTTACTAACGCGGCGGGCGTCCCCATGAACTCCCCCGGGCACAAGTTAAGACAAATTCGGGGAAACCCCGATGGTTGGCAGCCCTAATCTCAGTCCACTGTTCGTTCGTTCAGGATCGTTGCAGTCGGACTGCATTCGGACTGCAAGGCAACTGCCAGATCACAGTTTGGATTACTCCAAAGTAATAATAAAACCGGCCAAGAGCATGTCGGGCCATGCTCAGTATTATAGGGTTCCTTAAGTAGGTGTAATTACAAACGAATCAAATCGAATATTAATCATGGCTATTTTAGTTTTTGCAATAATCGGCAGCATTCGCGACTCAGAGCGTGTTGTTAGTAGCGCCATCTAGCGATAAATTCAAGAAGCCAAATTGAAGAAGCGTGTCATTTCAAAGTTACTTTTTGTGATTTTTTCAAATAGAAAGTAGCTAAAGGAGCATTATTTGCTATGATAATTTTTCTCTAAGGTCAATGACCTTTGAACTAGGACGTTTTAAGTATTTTTCAGTTTTCTCTCTATAACTCAAAAAATTATAATCACATTATACAATGATGAGTCTGCTTACGATATGTGAAAGGTACGCGGAAGCCCATGGGCTCAGATACAACGTTAAGAAAAGTGAGGTACTGGTCTTTAAGGCAGGCACTAAATTCTACCCGATTGTGCCACAGTTGAATCTTTGCGGAAGTGCTTTAAAGCAAGTCACTACCTTCAAGTATCTGGGTCACTGGGTTTCCGAAGACCTAAAGGACAGCCTGGACATTGAGCGTGAGCGCAGGGCGTTGGCTGTCCGCTGCAATATGTTGGCTCGCAGATTTGCATCATGCACGACCGAAGTAAAGGCTACGCTGTTTACAGCATACTGTCGGTCGTTCTATACATGCAGTCTGTGGGTTAACTACACGCAGAGGACATACAACACCCTGCGCGTACAATATAATAATGCATTTAGGGTGTTGATGGGGCTGCCGCGCTACTGCAGTGCTTCCGGCATGTTCGCAGAGGCGGGAATAGATGGTTTTCACGCTATCATGCGCAAGCGATGCGCTTCCATCATGCGCAGGGTACGCGCCAGCCCCAACAGCATCCTGAAAACTATAGCAGATAGGTGGGACAGCCCCATACTGGGACATTGGATACGCCTACATGCCCCTGTGGCGTAATTCTTAAATAGTTTATTTTATTTTATTCACTGGTAGATGTAAGTACTAAGTACTAACATTAGTTTCTAAGTTGTTTGTATACTAACCAAATGGACTTACAGTCTGAAATAAAAGATTTTTAATTTTTTTATTTTTTTATACTCTAAATAATTTTAAAAGAGAGTTTTCACAAAGGTCTATCAATGTGGAAGATTATAAGTTTCTACATTGCATAGTTTAGAAATGGCAGGGGGGGGGGACACATTGCAAGCCACTTTGGCGGGCTATATTTTGCAGATGGTACCTGATAAAAAAGTGGTGTATGAAACATTACCTTCATTTTAATAGACCTATTCAATGATACCCCACACGAGGGGGTGCAGCGAAAAAAAAAATTTTCTCCCCATTTCACATGTATGGACGCCACCCCTAAAATACGGAAAAACGATTTTTTTATTCTTTTAAAATTGAATCTATATGTAGACTATTTTTTATCAAAATTTCATTTACTTATGTTTATAACTATAGAAGTTATTAAGCTGTAAAGGATTAGGACAGACGGACAGACGGATAGACGGACAGACGGACAGACGGACAGACGGACGGACATGACGAAACTATAAGGGTTCCTTGTAGGACTTCGGAACCCTAAAAAACTGCATCCAAATGCAGTTTTTGTGCAGGTGACATATACGTAACTGCATTGAAACTGTGGTCAGTCGTTCGAACTGGAAGCCAACTGCAAGCGCACACTGCTCAACCATCGACAGTTTTAACTAACTTCAAAAAAAGGAGGAGTTTCTCAATTCGTTTGTTTTATTTTTTGTTGTTTTTACCTAAGAACTCCGTCTAAACGACAATAAACCGATTTGGAAAATTCTTTCTTTATTTGAAAGGATACATATACTTCCAGATTGGTCGCATTTTTATCAAAATCCTGTTCTGATAATGGGATCAATGTGGAATTGAGTGAACTCGTCAAATATTATAGGTATAGCGATTTTGGTATTTTCATCAATAAATCAAGCATTTGCATTGAGAAAGTAACATTTGGTGAAAATCTGATGAAGATCTTCGGAGATAAAGAAAGGAACTCAAGGAACAATGGATGACAGCAAATTATCGGGGATTTCTTCCTCTTACAATTAAAACAATGATCAATTTAATTTGTCCCCAATTTGCTATCGCTACCGTCTACTGTCTGGTCCCGCATACGGGCCCGATTTGAGTACGTTTGCACTGGCGAGTACTTGCGGCAAGCGTGACAAATTGTCACCAGCACCCGTGAGCGCCGGCAGATAACGGATGCTTGTGGGCTTATGACCCTCAATGGTAGCCTTCAAATACTGCCTCCATATCTAGTGCATTTAGGAAAAAAAATGCAGTTGGCGAAACGTTATGTTGCCGTGTTAAAGTAGTCAGAATAAAAATTTCCATACAAGTTTAGTCGTAATCTTGGAACGTGCCGACAAAAGGTAGTGTAACACGTAAACTAATTTGACAGCACTAAAATTGCTGTCCCTTTCTTGTATCTACTATCAGTAAAAGAGAGCAATAGTTCAAAATAAGTTCAGTTTGTGAAGAATGGCCAAAATTAATATCCAATCTATCCACGCTTTGCCCTACTGGAGATAGAAATTTGACATATTTTGTATGGAGCTTATGTCAAATTCCTATCTCTAGTAGGGCAAATCGTGGATAGATTGGATATTAATTTTGGCCGTTAGAGAATCGACACTATTACTTACTTACTAAGGATTATTATCAAAGCTTTATTTATTTCATTCATCATCATCATTTCAGCCGAAAGACGTCCTGTTCGTTCGTTCGTGTCCGTTTATTTATTTAGTTATCTATATAACATTAAAAAAAAGACGTGTGGCACTCGGAGACTGCCGCGGTAAAGCTATTACATAGCATTTTTTATGTAAATACAAAGAAGAGGTGCCCTAACGCCGAAACTCTAAGCAGGCATGAGTCACCAGATTGCGGGGCGAAGAGGGGGATTACGCATGCGCAGTAACGCCGATACAACCAATGCCACCTAGAGGCGATTTGCAGAACTAAAGAGACAAGCGTGATATTTCAAAAAGTCATTAAAAGTTCTGCTATTCATCGATAGATGGCAAAACTAAAAAGTATCACCGCTGTGCCGGTCGGAGTGGGGGGTGTTAGGTTATTTTCGTTACGGAATTTTTGTATTCGGTCTACACGCTCAAGGCCCGCGATAGAAGCTATGCAATAGCTTAAGCGCAGTAATGCCGATATAACCAATGCCACCTAGAGGCGATTTGCAGAACTAAAGAGACAAGCGTGATATTTCAAAAAGTCATTAAAAGTTCTGCTATTCATCGACAGATGGCAAAACTAAAAAGTATCACCGCTGTGCCGGTCGGAGTGGGGGGTGTTAGGTTATTTTCGTTACGGAATTTCAGGATTCGGTCTCCACGCTCAAGGCTCGCGATAGAAGCTATGCAATGGTGCCGATTCTCTTGTCACAAAATTCTCTAAACTAGACTAAAAATCACCTAAATTTAGTTTAGTCCTGTCAAACGACGTTTTCTATTCTGAAATTCACTTTAAAACTAATTTTTGGTTTGACAGGACCAAAATTAGTTTAGTTATTCAACTTAGTAAAAATTGATATTTTGCTATTCTGTAATTGACGTTTTTCACCTAATATTAGAAATGTCAACCTAAATCTGACATTCCATTCACTCTTTAATAAATTTTTCAAGATGTACTGGTAACACCGCCAATTCAACTTAGATGCGTCAAACTCAATTATTAGAGCTGTCAACAAGTTTTCTAAAATAAGAAAAAGATAAACACAGAATAAGTTTTATGATTTTCTAAACTAAAATTTGTAAATTTTAGACATAGTTAGGTTTTGGTGGGTGTACAAGAGAATCGGCACCAATAGCTTAAAAAGTTAGCGCATGAGTTGTGGTGATGCTTTGGGGAGGCCTGCGTCCAGCAGTGGACGTCTTTCGGCTGAAATGACGATGATGATGATGATGATGATTTAGTTAGAATTTCCACGCACATGATGCAATGCAACAATTATGTTATGAAGTGATATTTTGTAACCAAAGCATAGTATTCTTTTATTTTTAAGCCCTTATTGAGTCTCGACAACGTAAGAATTTTCCTATGACTGTAATCTCTGTGTTTGCTACCAGTAGACCCTCATGCGGGTTGTGTTTGAGAGACGAACATTTGGAAAGCACCGCGCCGATAAATTGACCATGTACTAGCTTAACATAACATAACATCACGCCTGTATTCCCCGAAGGGGTAGGCAGAGGTGTATAGTACACCCACATTTCGCCAGTTATGTGATAAGTCCCAAGTAAAAGGGGCCGAGCCTATTGCCATTAACCGGGCACAAGTCCAGGCTCCGGGCTGCTATTGAGAATTTCGTAAAGAAAAAACCCAATAACACTTTGCCCGACCCGTGAATCGAACCGAGGACTCCACGCTCAGCAGTCGCGCTTGCGACCACTAGACCAACGAGCCAGTAGTATGTGCTAGCTACTAGCTAACAGATGATTGCCGTCAAAAGCTACCGAAAATTGTGTCCTCGGTGCTTAATCATATTTAAAACGAATAGATATGTTTCCCGCGCTCTACATATAAGGTCCTATATTATTAATCCGAAATATTTGAAGTGGTGAATCTACTCATCATTATGAACAAGTTTTGTCCCATAGACCAACACAGAAATCGCGAAATAAAAATCAGCCCCACTAGCCAAGTTGACAGTCTACAATCGTCAATCATTTATAGAAAACAATCAAAATGTATGGGAATGACATATCTCAACGAATGAATTTTTCGTTTTTGGCTAGGGAGGCAGGTGATCCCTACATTTTATCGATTTTAGTGAACACAAATGCAGGGTCCAACTGATTATTTTTTCGCGATTTCAGGGTTGGTCCTATAGTAAATGTTGTTTGTTATGATAACTACTCATCATAACAAACCACCGCAAATATTTCGGATTAATAATGTAGGACCTTATAATTATATTTGTAATATTAAAGCAAGGTAATTGCTTGGCATTGTACTGTTTAAAACGTCTGATTGCTACATCACATGCGCTCTCGTCAATGAGCATGTCGTTAAAAGATGTTGAACTGTAACCGAACCATATTTCTAAAGCAAATGATAAAAAAAACCGGCCAAGTGTGAGTCGGACTCACGCAGTAAGGGTTCCTTACCATCCATCGACCTGATACCCCATATAAACTGATTTAATTTACGAGAGTTTACCAAAAGACATCAACGAACGTACGCGAAATGTGATTTTTTGCATCTATTTCTTCCGTAGGTACAACCATATATGTCTATGTTTGTCCTGTTTTTAGTATTTGTTGCTAAATTAAATAGTATGCACTATAATCAGACCAAGTTTGACGCTGGTATGTATTACCGTTTTGAAGATAGAACAGGAACAAACAAGTTGAAAAAAATGCATGTTTTTCGAGGTTTCTTGTATGGAGGCCCCCTTTGGTTTTAGACTTTTTTTTGTTTTTAGTATTTGTCGTGATACACCTCATAGCAACACATTTTATGTGAAAATTTCAACTGTTTATCTATTACCGTTACAAAGATACAGCCCTGTGACAGACAGACGGACGGACGGACGGACGTACGGACGGACGGACAGCGTAGCGAGAGTAATAGGGTCCCGTTTACACCCTTTGGGTACGGAACCCTAAAAATGTACATAGTCATCTAAAAATACTTAACTAATTCTACGGTTATTTGATAACCAAATTTTCACATAGAAACGTAGCGAGGGTTTGAGAATAAATCCCAAACGACTTTGAAAATAAGTCACCGGCGGCATTGACAAAGGGCGGAAAATTCTGCCCATTTTTTGGTGGTTTTTCGCACGCATCGTTTTTAAGTTGCGCGCTACACACGGGGGGAATTTGTTCTTTGCAAATATATAGGTATTTAAATGTGTGCATGAGCGCTGGTTGTACACGAAGGAGCATAGTTTTTTTTGGCTTCAGTAGATTGTTCGCTGCACTTCGTCTATATTTTTTACTATGTCTGTATTATAAGCAAAACAGGGGTTAAACAGCTTCTGTTTTGTCATTGAAACGTAGGTAACATACGGGGCCCGCATCATATAGCCACTCAGCCAGACTGTTCCAGATAAACTAGGTGTGAAGGCTATGGGGGTGCTGTGTGTTTGTTTGTATGTTATTTTTATGCTTTGTAAAGGTTTGGGATAAGTAGAGTCTTAAGCGGTATACATGCTGAAATTTTAATGGCTTCTTTCCCGAAAACGGGTCATTGTACTCATCAGTATGAACAACTATTACTATGGGACCAACCCTGAAATCTCGAAAAGAAAAATGTGTTGGTCCCTAAATTTTATCGATTTAAGTGAACACAAATGTGATGCAAAAAGCTGATGTTTTTTGTTTTTAGTATTTGTCGTGATACACCTCATAGCAACACATTTTCTGTGAAAATTTCAACTGTTTATCTATTACCGTTACAAAGATACAGCCCTGTGACAGACAGACGGACGGACGGACGGACGTACGGACGGACGGACAGCGTAGCGAGAGTAATAGGGTCCCGTTTACACCCTTTGGGTACGGAACCCTAAAAATGTACATAGTCATGTCATGCAAAAAGCTGATGTTTTTTGTTGTGATTTCAAGGTTTGTCCCATACTAAAAGTTGTTCATACTGATGAGTACAATGACCCCTAAAGAGGTTTTCAGTTATTTCAATAACACGTTGTATAACGGATAAAGATTGCAATTGGCAATTAAATGTGAACTTTAGGGAGCTTCATACAATTTATATGTCATAGTCTTCAAACATTTTGTTCTAATTGATAAAAAAAAAAAATATTGATCAAAAGCAGAGTTACAATACTTAGAACACTAGCCTCCACACTAGGATTCCCTGTGTCGTGGAGTCTAGTCTCTTTCATCAGACTAACAATTATTAATTTAAAAAGAAAAACAATAATTACAGTAATAACAATATTGTTATATAGAGTATGTATGTGATCTCCAGTGTTATGAGTTCGTAAGTTTGATGATCTGCGCAAAGAGAATAATAAATCACTACGTTTAGATCTGCGATTGCTCAAGGTAGGTAGGATACTAATGCCAGACAAATGTTATGAAAAAAAATAATTGGTTGATTGTCAATGATTGAGAAAAATTTATAAAAATTGTACGGTGGATTAAAACATTTTTTTAGAAATATTTTTTTTTTTTATTTTTTTTTATTTATTTATTTATCTTTCTTATAGCTACCATTACAGGATTTTTTTTTTTTAACCCAAAGCGGCAGTGTACGGAATATAACATGATACTGTATTAATTAAATTTTGTAACATAAAACAAATAATGCCGTTCTTGTGAATTCACTCAGAGAACAACAGAATAGGTCCGTCTCCCCAGCTATGAGGTTCAGAGTGCGGAGTGCCCGCGTCAGCGGCGCCTCCCTCAAAAGGTTAGTCCGACCGCGCGGCTCCACCAGCAGTTGTGGCTGCCGTCGTCGCCACACGTCTTTAAAGACGCTTGTCATCTCAGTCTACCTGCGACCACGAACGCTGCAAACTTTCGAAACGTCAGGAAAACCAATTTAAATAATATACGCGATATAATCCAGTTAAACTTTCGTTTATCGTTTTATTATAATGTGTGGTGATCGCGAAAACCTAAGAAATTATTATTGATTGCGTTTTCTAATTACGTTATGTAATATAACCATTTACTACCTATAAAGAGTATATCCATGGAGTTTCTTGCCAGCTCCTCTCCATAGGACCAACTTTTTTGGAACCATGCAAGTAGATTTATAATTAAAGTTTTGAAAGAACATGTAAATATTTCTTATTCGAAATAAAAACTTTTGACTTTGATTATACTATGAAGAGCAGACATGGCGCGAGTATATTTTTTTTCTAAAATACTAATCCAATACCCTGAAAACAGATCAAAATAGTACATAAAAAAATTTGAGCAATATGCATAATATATTTTGTCAATATTGAGGGTAATCCACTGAGTGGGCGGCCGGTGGGGGTACAATTAATCGTTGGCAAGCATTAATCATGTAGCGCACCTGACGAATGGACGTCTCAAAGCTAAGAAGAATTGCATTCTGACTGATAAATAAGAACATTAATGGTGTTTAGGTTATTGATAATCTGTTTATGGTTTTTATAGTAAAAGTCGTAGGACTTATGTAAGATTCAGTAATAATACTTTGTCATTCCATATTCGACCCATCTCAGGAAGTGTTGGCCATCCCAGTATACGTACCATGTCCTACAACTGTAAAAAAATTTAGTAAGCTAGAAAATACGACAAAAAAGCTCCAATCACTATCGTGAAAAAAAAACACGCATATCGACCAAGAATTCTCAGAAAAACGTACAATGAGCAGATCATCTAGATAAGCGAAGCTAAAATAAACTGATTTATTGAAGCTGGTTAAAAACTCCTCAACCTAAGTCAATAAAATTTATATGGGACCACCGCGCGGGCTTCCTCTACCAAATAAAAAAACAACCACGTAAATCGGCCCAAAAATCTCGGAGTAATCGGTGTACATAAATGAAAAAAAAAAAAAGCCGCGGAATACATAACCTCCTCCTTTTTTGAAGTCGGTTAAAAATCCAATTTATTTGTTCTATAACCGTAACGCCACAATCAAAGGCTGCGCTTAGAATTTCTTTTTCGCGTCAAATACAGACGTAGGAAATAGAAATCAGTTAAAACTGTTTTGTGGCCAACATCAAATACCAAAAACATGTCCACTGCACGACATTTAAAACAATCCAATTCAAATTTAAAATGAAAACACCTGAGTTTGTTATCTAGAACGCCCGCTCCGCTTAGCTGATTGGTTCGGGTTTAATCAAACTTTCCCGCGCGCCGCTGCGGCTGACAGCTCGATTATGGGCACGATTGTACTTAACATACTCAATTATGAGTAAAAACTGTGTCGGCGGTGTCGCGTGCACATGTCCTTTGTTCGTGTTTAAGTATTTTTTAACGTGTTTGGTGTAAAAAGGTTGGATTTTTGATCCTCTTTCTTTGCAAAAAGGCATTATTAAAAAAGTCCAAAGGTTGTCTGGAAGAGATTGCCTTGTGCGATAAGACCGCCCATTGTACTTATTTTAATCTTTCTGTAAACTATTGTGTCTGTTTTCTTTTGGTGTAATGTACAATAAAGAATACAATAAATAAATAAATAAATATTAAACAATGAGGTAATATGTACTACTTTCAGCCGACTGCATGACAGTGGTAACACTTGTATTAGAAAAACGCCCTTACTGCTTACGAAATAAAGGCGCTGTCAATGTCAAATATTACCACTGACGTGCGGTCGACCGTACTAGAGTAGAAATTACGAACAAAAAATATCGCGCAACTTGCTGGCCGCGGAGCACGTGCGGCGCGAGCGTGGCTAAGTGAGTGAGAGTGCAGGAGCTCTAAAACGTGTTACAAACTTTCGATTCGAGGTGTCTTCTCTAGTATATATTACATCAGTGCTGGCACAGTATTAGGGTAGGTGGTATGCAAAACATGAGATCTTTTTCCAACAGAGGGATTGAGGAGGTTGAATATGACTCATGCGTTGTCTGGTTCTTTTTAATTTTTAAAAGAGCTTTAGAGATTTTTCTGAAGTAATCGTAGAGACTTCAACTCTAACCAGACTGCTTAAAACTAGAGTTTTACACGTTGCGACTGTCATCCGTCCGACCTCTACATCTAGAAATGTGAAGATTTTCAAAAGTTGCAAATAATATAGAAATAAGCTTCGGCAAAAAGTTGATGACGGGACAGTTTCCCTGTGTATGAGTATCCTAGGGCACTTATTGGACTTGGCCGTATTTTCGAATGAATTTTGAAACAGTGAAAGATATTTTTGAAAAATATGTTGACCGCACCCATCGTGCAAGCGCGGAAATTCATTGACGAGCTATACAACGTGTATCAGAAATGCGTGGTCATATTTGAAGAGCTCATTCAGGGCATAGCATAGAACAACTTTTACTATGGGACCAACCCTGAAATCGCGAAAAAAATATCAGCTGTTCCCTACATAGTAAAAGTTGATCGATAGCATCCCCTGAATAAGCTCTTCAAATATGACCACGCATTTCTGATACGTGTTGTATATACCAGGGGCCTTTCCCGACTGGTTCGAGCTCTGAATCAATTCGAGCTAACGTCAATTCCTAGAGGAATGCAGTACGAATTGACACTAACTCGAATTCAAATTCGATTGATACAGCACTCGATCCACTCGGGAGTAAGGCCCCTGCCTCGTTGGTCTAGTGGCTGCAAGCGCGACTGTTAAGCATGGGGTCCTGGGTTCGATTCCCAGGTTGGGCAAAGTATAATTGGGTTTTTTCAAGATGTAACGCGCCGCATGACAGTTGCCGCCTACCCGCCGAGCATTGTCCAGCCAGCCGGCCGCCAGCCAAGCCAGCCATTTATTGTAGTCTAAAGAAAATAAAATAATTTTGTGCACAGATTCTATTCTTATTATTTTCACACTCGCATTAGCGTTATAATTAGGAAATTATCAGTAGCAGCCATTGAGGTATTATTATACTAAGCACTAGAGAAGACGCCTCGAATCAATTGTTTTTAACACGCCTTAGAGCTCCTGCACTCTCACTCTGCCTCGCTCGCCCCGCGCGTGCTCCGCGGCCGACAAGTTGCGCGATATTTTTGGTTCGTTATGTCTACTCTAGTACGTAGTACGAGTACATATTACCTCATTGGTAGCAGCCCGAAGTCTAGATTTGTGCCCGGTTAATATAGGCAAAAGACAAAGTTTTAGTTTTAGTTTTTTTTTTAGTTTGAAGACAAAGGTCTTCAACCAGTGCGTCCTGCCAGTCATGACTTACGGCGCCGAGACGTGGACACTGACAGTTGGGCTAGTCCACAAATTCAAAGTCGCTCAGCGAGCTATGGAGCGAGCTATGCTTGGAGTTTCTTTGAAGGATAAAATTCGCAACGAGATTATCCGGAGATGAACCGGAGTGACCGACATAGCTTGTAGGATCAGTAAGCTGAAGTGGCAGTGGGCTGGCCATGTCTGTCGAAGGACCGATGGCCGGTGGAGCAGACGAGTCCTTGAGTGGAGACCGCGTATCGGCAAACGCAACGTAGGGCACCCCCCTGCCAGGTGGACCGACGACCTAAAGAACGTGGCTGGGGGGGACTGGATGCGGAAGGCAGAGGACCGAGCGTTGTGGCGCAACTTGGGAGAGGCCTATGTCCAGCAGTGGACTGCGATAGGCTGAGTTGATTGAATATAGGCAATAGGCTCACCCTTATTACATGGGACTTCTTACATAACTGGTGAAATGTCTGTAGTACTAGTAGTAGATACACCTCTGCCTACACCTTCGAGGAATACAGGCGTGTTATGTTAAGCTTAAAATAAAAACTTTACGAAAGTAAAACATTAGGTTCAGAAGTAGTTAGGTAGGTATATTGCCATTGAATTAACATTATTCGCATAGATAATGATTATTGAATTAAAATATCTGTGGCGGAATGTTGATTTGAAAATGGAAGAATAACAGTCAGCCTCCTTCTGAGCAGTCCAGCTGTAGATTTTCCCGCGCTTCAGGGTTGCTATGGTGATTTAATACTTGTTATTTGTTCGAACTTCGGGAGTTCCTTTTCGTGGTGAATTAAAGTAACTAAGGCCCATATTACAGAAGCTTCCTCAAGTACAGTTTAAACTCCTATCACCTGATCACTACTTAAGGATAGAATCGTTACTTGAGTATCGGTCTTATTCCAGAACGGTAATTAGAAACTTTAATTCAACAACATAACACATGAATTTGACCTGAAATATAATAGAAATCTCTACTCAAGCGTAGTCTGGACCACACTAGAGTGATTACAGATCAAATCTCATCTCAAATACCGAAACAGGTGACAGTATAAAACAAAACTAAACTCAGCTGAACTGTGATCAACAAATCTCTGTTTGAGGAACGTTCTAAAATCAAAGCTCAACTTTAAACTAGTTTTAAACAGAGATCAATGCTTGAGCATCGTTCTGTAATACTGGCCTAAGACTAAATTAACGAATTATTTATTTCGAATTATTTACGTAATTTACTTCAATTTACTATAGGTACCTAATCGTTTAAGATTTTTCACACAGTAAATGCAAAGAAATTCAAATTCTGCCTAGCAATTCTACTTACATTATTATTATTATTTTTACATAAAAAAACAAGCGCAAAGGCATCATTCATACATATTTCTTTATTATTGTCTACATTAATAGTACGTTACTGTCGAGGCCTGATTTTAAAATGATGAGGCGCTAGCTGAGGCCTTTTTAACTAAAAGGCCGTTAATTGCTATTTCGGCCGAGATTTGTATAGTACTTTTCTCTCATTTGCGAAGAAACAATACACAAATTAATTCAAAAGTAACAAATTTTCATTCACGCCAATTCTTCGAGCGCTTCTTCGGTTCTTGTTCTATTTTCAAAGTTTTGAAAAAAAAAATGCACATTCAGCCTTTATAATGATAAATATTTTGTACCTAAAAACACCTAATTTAAGTGTGTACTTAAAAACCTTGCTAGCATAATTAAAAAATAAAAACTGTCCAGCAATTTCTATTATTGGTCATGTTGGATATTGCTGGCGTGTTATTTCGTTGCTTATGGAAAAGAGCCGATAGATGTATTTTTTTTTAAATAAAGAACCAATTTCTGAGCAAGTGGGTGAAAATACTTTTTAAAGATCCGCTTTGTTCATCAAATTTTGTTTTCCTAGAACAAAATAAAATACAGACATCACTCATACAGGCCATTATTCCAATCACTTTTACCAAGGCGGCTACACAACGAAGCAGGTACGGTGTATAAGCTATAATCCTTGCTTAGGCCGCTCCAAGTGTTGAGCCGATGGTCTGCCGGTGACAGCTCGATTACGCCCCCCGCCTCTCCCCCTCAACCACCCTGCAACCACACCGCTTCGTAGTTCAGGCTGAATGTTTGCATTCTGTGTTTTGGTTTGAAAAAAAAAACACTAAAATATTATGGCGCGGAATAGGTCACATGCTACATGTTAGGTTTGATGTTTTTAGAGTTCGGTTAAAACAGGCGCAACCATAGATTTCAATTGATTTTTATTTACGCTGGTATTAAAACATGCCGTTCGACAAAGCATGGTTTCCTAGGATCTACCTATAATTCGTAAAATATAGCTTGAGTCCTGTGGCCGATGTCAAATACGTAAATTTTTAGGGTATTTTGACATTAATTATTTGACATCTGTCACAGGACTCGAGCTATTTTATCCTCAGAACCAGAACATGAGTACCTATTTTACGAACTATAGGAATCGGCCAATAGACAATTTAATTGTCTCTCACTTTGATCAAATACATATACTATAGATGCACGGTCTTGTACAAAATCAAACCCAAAAAACGTCTCCGCGATAAAGTGTAGGTACTTGTAATTGAATACCTAGTGAATTATATTTACGATAATGAAAAGTACGATATCCCATTCTTTGTTTGCACATTTGGAGTAAGTTTTATTTTATTTCTACACATTTTAGCATC
This sequence comes from Asteroscopus sphinx, assembly GCA_949699075.1. Lineage (NCBI taxonomy): Eukaryota > Metazoa > Arthropoda > Insecta > Lepidoptera > Noctuidae > Asteroscopus > Asteroscopus sphinx. Next base: position 2,076,585 of record OX453023.1, on the reverse strand, counting down.
GTGAAACGTCTCACCGCTATCTAGCGCGGCCGTGAAGCGAAACTGCACGCGTCTGGTTAAGGGGCATGAAGCAGCCAAGTGGCGCCCCCATCAGTAAAAAAAAAATACTCGCTGAATACATCATTTATCGAAAATTCGTTTTTAATGATTGAAGTATAGGTACTGTAGTTTAATCAGAAGCTATTATCTCTGTAAATTATACTTCGCTATAGTTGTAGATAGAAATAGTGCGAAAAACGGCCACTTTTGGCATCGTTTCTATCTACGACTACAGCGAACTATATTTTACAGAGTTAATAGTTTCTGATTAAAGTACAGTTACCTGTAATAACTTCTTAGGTTTTCGCGATCACAACACATTATAATAAAACAAAGTTTAACCGGATTAAATCGCGTATATTATTTAAATTGGTTTCCCTGACGTTTCGAAAGCTTTGTAGCATTTCGTGGTCACAGCCAGTCGCAGGTAGACTAACGCTGGGTTCCTATAATTTGCTTTTACCGACGACGGCTCGTTTTTCCTTGAAAAAACTTCAAACTTAATGTCAATATTTGACGTTTTTTAGGGAAAAAACGAGTGACCGTCGGTAATGGTAGATTATAGGAACCAGGCGTAAGATGACAAGCGTCTTTACAAATATTTCTACAAAAATATTTTAATCTACCGTACAATATTATTAATTAAAATCGTTTCGATGCACGCAGTAATCACTCACAATATCATTATCTTTTACAGTGTTGCGTGCTGTTTGGGACTTTGTTTGTTTTTTTTTTGTTTGGAACCCAGTCCTAAAAATAATCAAGTCCCAAACAGCACGCAACACTGTAAAAGATAATGATATTGTGAGGGATTACTGCGTGCATCGAAACGATTTTAATTAATAATATTGTACGGTAGATTAATTTTTTTTTTTTTGAAATATTTGTAAAGACGCTTTTCATCTTAGTCTACCTGCGACCACGAAATGCTGCAAAGCTTTCGAAACGTCAGGGAAACCAATTTAAATAATATACGCGATTTAATCCGGTTAAACTTTGTTTTACAGTACCTGTACTTCAATTGCTAAAAACGAACTTTCGATAAATTATGTATTCAGCGAGTAATATTATTTTTACTGATGGGGGCGCCACTTTGCTGCTATATTCCCCTTAATGCACAGTTTTGATGGCGCCGTTTTTCGAGCGGCGATCGTGCATCTATAGTATATTTGATTGAAGTTATCTCATCAAGTTGACAGCTTATAAACGTCATCAAAACAATGTTACACCTGAATCTTGGACTCTTCATCAAACGTGTTGCGGGGGGTGGCACTAAATTAGGCGGACTGTACCCAGGGGGGCAGGAGATGGGGGGCACAGACGTCAGCTGTCGCCGTCACGCGCAGCCGGCGCTCTTCAACTTTTACATATACCCCGCTTTGCTTCATATCTTGGAAGAGTCAATGATGGAGAACAAATCATTGAGACTGTTTGAAAAAGTTATGCTTAGAACAATATTAATGGTTGCAAGGTGATCAGTTTGCGTAGTAATAAAGTTTTTAATGAAATCGAATGCATGTAATGTTAGGATTCCACCATGTTCGCGTGCTCGCCGTAGCGTAGTGCGTCGCCTCTTATTTATTATGCCACTGAAGTGACAAATTTATTCGAAGAATATTAAAGTAACTATAATATTTTGTATGACAGTTATTTGAACCATTAACATGCATCATTCTGGAAGGCACCAGTTTTGAGGAATAATTAAATTGAACCATTGACATGCACCATTCTGGAAGGCACCAGTTTTTAGGATAATTGAATTGAACCATTGACATGCACCATTCTGGAAGGGACCAGTTCTGAGGAATAATTAAATTAAACCATTGACATGCACCATTCTGGAAGGCACCAGTTTTTAGGATAATTGAATTGAACCATTGACATGCACCATTCTGGAAGGGACCAGTTCTGAGGAATAATTAAATTGAACCATTGACATGCACCATTCTGGAAGGCACCAGTTTTTAGGATAGTTGAATTGAACCATTAACATGCACCATTCTGGAATGTACCAGTTTTGAGGAATAATTAAATTGAACCATTGACATGCACCATTCTGGAAGGCACCAGTTTTTAGGATAATTGAATTGAACCATTAACGTGCACCATTCTGGAAGGGACCAGTTCTGAGGTATAATTAAATTGAACCATTGACATGCACCATTCTGGAAGGCACCAGTTTTTAGGATAATTGAATTGAACCATTGACATGCACCATTCTGGAAAGTACCAGTTTTTTGGAAAAACTGAGGTCCTTTTCTCATTTTGATGCTTGTGAATACTTCTTGGTCAACTTTAAAATCTTGCAAGGGATATTAAATCATGATTCTCTATCAATCTCATTAATAAGTATATCACTATTATATGTGTAATATTTTTTGTGCTATTTATTTATTTTAGTTTATAAACATGCAGTAGTACGCCACGGACTGCCCCCATTATCTAGATCTTACGTCTTCTTTGTCCATCCAAAGGTTGTCTGGAAGATATCGCTTTTAGCGATAAGACCGGGCATGTACCCTTAATTTAATTCAATCATGATTCTCTGTCATTCTCATTAACTAATTATATCAATACTGGCCCAATGCTGGATATGCATATACATGAATAATAAAATCAGGTGGTCCCTACATTTTATTGATTTAAGTGAACACAAATGTAGGGACCAACTAATTATTTTTTTCGCGATTTCAGGGTTGGTTCCATAGTAAAAGTTGTTCATGATGAAGAGTACAATGACCCCTTTTCGGGAAATAAGCGATTCAAATTTCAGCATGTATACGTAATCTAGGTGTTCATGAAACAGGCCGCGGATCACCACGTTTGCTAAACTACAAGATGATAGCAGAATCACAAAGACAGCTGTAAAACATGGCAAGATTATTTACAAGAAAAACACACTTGAGTAATAAAAATAAATAATTTTTATGGAAAATAATTATATCTTATATTTCGCCCCGTTTGCGTTAATACGTTAAAATAATAGATAACACACGTATTAACCTAATCAGCAGAACACAAAGGATATTAAAATAATATCAAAAACTCCCCCATTTTTTGTGTAACATCGATAATTGTAATCCTTTCCCCCGGGGGTGCGGGATGCAGGGGTGGGGGGTAACATCTGCGGCCGCCATCCCTCCCAGGCGGCTGTCAACCGCAGCGGGGCAAACCGTTTATTTATTTGAAGACCCCCGAATTGATTCGTTTGATATGGCTGTGGAGTATCTGAACAAAATACTAGTTTGGGTGTTGGATGCTGTTGTGATGATCTTAGTCAATTTCAGTAGTCGCCATGCTGGAATTCTTCATAAAAAAATGTTGTTGATATAGAGTTTGTGTGTCTTAGAAACAAAAATCTACGTATTGAGGTGCCGGAAACTAAAATCTACTTAACGAGGAGCCAGAAACAAGAAATCTAGTTAAAAAGGTGCCAGAAACAAAAAATCTACTTCACGAGGAGCCAGAAGCTAGAAATTTACTTAACAAGGTGCCAGAAACAAAAAAATGTACTTAACGAGAAGCCAGAAACAAAAAATCTACTTAAAAAGGTGCCAGAAATAAAAAATCGCCGGCTGGATGGCCGATAAGGCCGTAAAGTTCTGGAGTGGGTGACCGCGTACTGAAAAGGTGGACCGATAACCTGTTAAAGGTCGCGGGAATCCACTGGATGCGGGAAGCGCAGGACTGGTCATTATGGCGATGCATAGGGGAGGCCTATGTCCAGCAGTGGACGTCTTTTGGCTGAAATTATAATGAGTATTTTGAAAAGAGGGCCGTGCCCAAAAGTGGGAAATTAATGGACAGTGATGATGATAATGATGATGCATGGAGTTTCTTGCCGGCTCTTCTTCATAGGATCTTCTTTGTTTTGGATCCCTGCGACTTTATTGTCGACATTTCATAAGAGTCTATACTGTACCCATCGATCATACACCCCATAGGCGCCTCATTACAGGCGACCGATGTGTGTCAATGATTTATCATAGATGTAGGTCGCCACTATTAGCCACATAAAATTTCAAATCAGTTTTTTCGAATCAGTTTCGACCACTTATGTGAGTTGCAAAAATTTCTTCTTTAGTGATTAGGCAATAGCTACCTTGGTAGGGCCAATCGGATTGCAGTACTCCGCCTCAGCTAGCTGACAGAATTGATTGTATGTATTATATTCAACATTAGCCACCTTGTTACAAAATCGGATTTAGCAATAGGTTTAGCCTAATCCGGACTTAAAAGCATTTTTTATGTATAAACTTTGATATTAGACTCGGTTTAAAGAAGAGTCTAGAACTGGTCTAAACTTTTGTAATAAGGGGGTAAGTGTCTATTGGGCTGTAAGGTCGATGGCTGTAACGATTGTAAAATTAAAACGTTCATTTTTTTGTATAATACTGTCTGGGGAGAGAAGAGAGATTGTATAGCCTATTGTTGAACTACACTCACTAAAACTACGGGATGGCCGTCCTTCAGTAAAGTCCACCAGTGCCCAGTGCAGTAGGGATGTGACTTAGCTGTAAACAAATCGATTTATTAATCTTCTTCTATCGTGTCGACATGAGCTACATAATGATAACAGCTCATGCCGTGGGGAAAAGATTAGCCAGTCAGCAGGTTGGTAGCGGGGCTGACTGCCCAGGGTGCACCGGATGATCAATTAAATATCGTCACTCATGAAGGCTCTTTTAATGCACCCCAATGATTTATTAATAATCGATTCTTTTAAGTTTAATTAAAATCGATTTAAAAAAATCGATTTATAAATGAAAAATATCAAGAACAAATTAAATCAACTTGACAACAGTAATTATTACTTAAGGGTCAAAGCTGAAGTTTTCGTTTCTTTTTGTCTTAATTTTTTTACCACATAGTTCAAGTCAGTGTCAATAAAACAATGACTTTTGACTTGACCTTGACGCAGACATAGTAGGAAAAAATCGAAAACACACGATGCTTGAAAAAAACACGATTTCTGAATAATCGATTTTATTTGAAATAATAATAGGATCAAAATAATCTATTAAAAAATAAAAATAATCGATTTTTTTTCACATCCCTACCCTTTAGTGTTACTTCTTTGACATGGAGTAGCTTGCTCTTTGTAAATAACCATTTGCCCAACTTTCAATTCGATCCACCATAAACTCTCGACACCTTAAACTCTGCCCACTCCAAGAATTTGTCATAAAACTTATTCGCAATAAGCGCACACCATGTCGCATGGCTAGCGGCATATTTTTTAAGTCGCGCATAAAAATTCGCATTAGCTCTAAAGCCTGACGATGTTATACGTTTTCCTAAATGAAAATCCATATAACATGCCTCTCGGAGGCACATGGCGACCTACACGGATGTGTAACGGTGCTAGAATGGGTGGGAACACCGAACGTGGTATTGTGCGTGGGGCGAGCGTAGTTATGTTGTAATGTTGCGTGCGGCTTGACTGGGAACCGAGGTAATTTGTATAGAACTATGATGAATGACCGTAATTTAAATAGCCTTTTAATTTCAATCAGAAGATTTCGCTGGCATCCTATCGTGACACACTATCAATAAATCTTCTTCATCCTACTTAGGCTTTTGACGTGAACTCGATGAACGTCTTACGTTTGGTTCGTGGTCAGGTAATTCCAGAAAAATCAAGACAGGAAAAACATGGAATTTTTACAAAACATTGCCAGTACTTACTAGTAACTTAGTCCCTATCGGGACCCATCCAAAAACCAGGGCTGCAATATTTCGGTGTGGTAGCAATTATGCTGAGATGGGGGCCTTTTTGAACCTTTTACAGGCATTTTATTTTTAATTTCATTGATAATGTGTTATTTTTTTCTCTCGTCTGTTTCTTTTCACTTTACCATGGAACTAAGATATCTCGGAAGTTCTGGAATTCTGCTGAGTAAGTTTAGTGATTTTGCCAATTAAGTGTTTAAGCTACTGATGTTGTAGTATTGATGCTACGCTAATATAAATCGAGAAACGCCATAACGCATAAATAATTAGCCATAAGCCACTAAATGAGAATTTGTTATTTGCCACATCCAGCACCTCCAACGCAGCATCGACATTCATTAAAATTTGCCAAACCCGCGGCGCCGTCGGCCGCACCTGACGTACCGACCCTTACCACGCTATGTTTTGTGCCATATACATCGCTGCTTTTGCTTACACTGTGCTACCAACGCAGTGTGCCAGGCCGCAATACATCGCGTGTCCTGTGATAGTTTGGAATATAAAAATACATTATAGCGGTAGCACGAAGGCGAATTTTCGACACATTTCCATTGTTTTTTTTTTCAAGTTTATAGACTGGGTTACGATTTTTGAAAGTTATTTGGTTACTTAGTAGTGTTTTGTAAATAAGTAAATCAGTTACTTTTGTTTTATTCTTAATCCCATTTTACAGGAGCAAACCACATTTTTATTTTTTTATAGTATAGGATGGCGAAACGAGTTAAAGGCCCACCTGATGTTAAGTGGTTACCCTTGCCCATAACAACTGCAATACCTAGGCTGTTGCCTAAATGGTACCGCAAGTCGGTTCGCTCTCCTGAGACATGAAGATGGAAAGTCTCATGTGATTGTAATTTCACCGGCACCCTTACCCTTCAGACCGAAACAAAGTAATGCAAGCATCACTATTTGGTGGAGAAGTAGGCATGGCGGTAGTACTTCCCTGGACGAGCTCTTTCACAAGGGAGCTCTACTACTACTTGCCATAATGCTACATTGTATTAATTTTGGCATTAAGGGTGAAGCCAAACGAACGTAATTTGGTGAGTTGTGAGCCGCGTTTTTTGAGTCGCGTAATTTACCATTCGGTTTCATACATAGAAATCGAAATACTATTGTAATAGAAGTGGAGAAGGCACGTGAACTTGAAGCCACGTACAGGTGTTTCGTAGGACACCAGTGCGCGAACCGTTTGCTTGGTCATCAGTGCTGTTTTGGACGTAGTCACTAAAATTGTATTTTGCAGCATCAATTCCTTCCATCTATCGCGGTTCTGTGCCGCCTCCTGCCAGCTGTCATCGAGAAAGACAACGAACTCGTCTCTCCATCTCCTGCGTTTATGTTTCAGGCTTAATTTATTTTGCATTGTATGATAGAAACAGCAACATAACATAACATTACGCCTGTATTTCCCCGAAGGGGTAGCCAAAGGTGTATTAGTACACCCACATTTCGCCAGTACAACACACTATACACATGATAGAAACAAGGTGGGCGGAATTGCATATTTATGTGTTGGTAGCGGTAAACACGATATGCCCGGAAGCATGCCTGAATTCCCCGCGATCTGCTGCTGTGATCTGCTGTAACTCTTCGTATGGAATACACCGCGGGAACTAACAGCTGATTTCAGTGTTGATTTTTCATTACTAACAGTAATGAACTCGGGGTCTAACGCGCAGTTGTTTTGTGTAATGCTTATTTAAGTAATTTTAACTGAATTTATGTTTTAAGAAAGAAAAAGAAAGAAAGAAAAATTATTTATTGCCACAACAAGACGACATGCGGTAGGTGCACATAAAAAATACTTAATTAGGTACATTTCTTGAATCATTTTATCAATGTATGATACCTACTTTGCATGTCGTAGCTGCGGCAAAGAGGTCAACACTCAGCATGATGCTGTGTTGTAACGTGAGTCACAACACAGCGCTGATTTTCAGTGTCAACCCCAAGTGATGATGAGCGGGTGCCAAGCCAGCAAAAGCAGCCAATGATTATTATACCCAAAAACAAATAAAGCAATAATTATTATATAAGAGTGTGTGGGGTGTGTGTGGGGGGTGTGTGTGTGCGTGTGAACTGTTACAAATACTTTATATTATATACACATACTTACATAACCATATTATTACATACATGATTATTATAAATGATAAAAAATTTAATAGAATCAACATTAATCAAGGGTTTGCTAATGAGACATACTGGACATAATAGATAAATTAAATCTCTAGTATCCCTGTGTAGTCTGTGGATAAATCGACTGTTTCGCCGCATCGCCGCATGTCAACGATCGACTCGTGTCGTGACGTGCCAGTGACCAACTTTTATTGTTTTGTCTCGCACAGAGAAAATAATCACTTGTCTCGCTTCTACAGTCTCGGTTGAGCTTACACAACACGTTTGGGTTATTTGTTTACTTCGCGCGGGCCACAGAACATTATACTCAAGAGAAGAACAACAACTTCATACAACTATATTGCTTACATGAGAGCACACTAGCGCGCCCGTTTATGCCATCGGAAACTTTCGTGGAGCACGGGAATGGCGGGAATTTTGAATAGTTGTTAGTTTATTTTTAATTTCTTAAACCTACAACAAATTTTCATTTTGCAGTTTTTAAACAATGTATGCATTATAAAATGTTTATAATACATACTCGTGCAAGAACAGCAAAATGAAAATTTGTTGTAGGTTTAAGAAATTAAAAATAAACTAACATCTGGATTAAAAATTCGCCGTAATAGAATGTCAAAGAAAACAAAGTTTTAGACATTTTTAATACATTTATTTTTCCTTTCATTGCTTTTAAATCCTAAATAAATTTGCGGCGTTCTCTACTACCGTTTTACAGATATTGTACTGGACGTAGTTTAGATTGCTTCTTTCATCATAGTATTCCTTAAAATGATGTAAGTATAAGAATGATATAATATTTCAGTGTTTGGATCCGCAAGCATAATATTTTTACAATTAAAGCAACCAATTACCATATTTTTATTATAAAATTGTAAACTTATGTTTACTTATGTGCTTATGCACATGCTAGCATTTCACCAGAACACTGAGTTATGTATGTCAATCTCTTCTTCACCCTCGACATTCAATATAACTAGATAAGATGTAGAGAAGGGTTTACAATTATTTTGTATCACTTATTTTTAATAAATACAAAAAAGTTACCACAATTTTCGATATTCACATGAGTATATACTTAGATTTATCAAGATACTGGTTTAAGCGCTGCAATAAATTGAACTGATGTGGGGTTTGGATTATATCTACAGTTAATTGCTACTTATGTACCCAAATTTAATTGTTATTAAATTGCATTCCTAGATTTGACAATTATTATCCTAAAAATTCTTATATATATTATAACGGGCTGATTGATGTATGCAACACTATCATGTAACAACTGTAACTACTAAATCAAATAGAGCTTACTTTACTTAACAAAACAGTTGTGGTAGCAGATCTTGTTTAAACCTCTTTACAGTGTTCGTATATTAGGGTATTTTCGTTCAAATGTGTACTGTGTGTACCCAATATTTTTGGATAAATATATGAGTATTTTTTCAGTTTTGTTACATAAATACTCATACCACAACATGCTCATAAATGTAAATAAACAGTTGTTCTAATAACTAAGATTGATAAATTATTCTTAATAAATCATTCTGATATGCAAATCAACAAGATATAGTCCATTTTTCAATAAGATATGATTTTTTTGGGACAAGAAAGCGAGTCATGTGTCGCTTTTGTGACATTTTGCAGTTAAGTAATAATAACAAAGTTATTACTTGTGTCTTACAATTTATGTAAATGATGGCTTCATTCACTTTACCATCGTTCAACTTTTTATAAATCTTTGTTTCGAATTAAATAAATAAATAAATTGTCTTAGTAAATATGAAATACTTAAAAAATTAGGGAGTTCAGTACTTAGTTTCATCTTATTTTACAATTATTACAGTAAAATCACTAAAATAAACTAGTTTAGACCAAGATTACATAATACATTTTCTAAATAAACAGAAAACGATAATAGATGGCCTTTGGTTTCTTAATAATTTATAGGACAGCGCAAAATGCAAAGGGCACTCTTTATTGTAAATGCCCATTATATTTATTAAGAATAAGAATAATTTATTTCGCAAAAAATACGGGTCCAGACAGATAGATAAAGAGTTACAGTTAGTTTCCACATATTTTGCCATATTTTTTTATTTTTTTTACTAGACTTTGACCGCGGCTTTCATCATCATCATCATTTCAGCCGAAAGACGTCCACTGCTGGACATAGGCCTCCCCCAAGCATCGCCACAACGACCGGTCCTGTGCCTTCCGCATCCAGCGGATTCCCACGACCTTCACCAGGTCGTCGGTCCACCTTTGCTTTGCTCTGGTATAATTTGGCTTATCACAGAAAGACTTATCACGCATCCCTCGGGAACTGTTTATTTTCTTGGGATAAATCCGGGTTATTATCTACCTGTGTGCTAAATTTCATCCAAATACATTAACGGCCAAAATTAATATCCAATCTATCCACGACTTGCCCTACTAGAGATAGGAATTTGACATAAGCTCCATACAAAATATGTCAAATTTCTATCTCAGGTAGGGTAAATCGTGGATAGATTGGATATTAATTTTGGCCATTAGCTATTTCAGTGTGAATAAGTAACAAACATCAAAATCTCTTCAACAAATCTTGACAAACTTTCACATTTATGTTTTTAGGATTTAAATTGTTAAAAAAATATTTCTATCGCATTTAGCGTCCTTAACCAACTCTTAGAACTTCATGGCATTAAAATATAATTTCATTTATTGAAATAAATTATATGAGGCCTGGTTGAGGTCATGTTTGTGAGGAATTCCTTCCCTCTGTTTTGATTTGGAGTATGTCTGTTCGCGGAGTCAAACAACTGCTCAATATTTGAAATGACTGTAGCTGTAGCAATGGCGTCTTGCAGTGATTCATCTGAAAGTAAAAATATATATTTAAAAACAATTATTTGATCATAGAAATCAATTATTATTACTGTAAATATCATTGCCATAATCACCAAGCTTGTCTGACGGATGTGTGATAATAATTTACTGCCAAAATTAATATCCAATCTATCCATGATTAGCCCTACTAGAGATATAAATTTGACATATTTTGTATGGAGCTTATGTCAAATTCCTATATCTAGTAGGGCAAATCGTGGATAGATTGGATATTAATTTTGGCCGTTAGAGTTATTCACTGTCAGTCAAAGTAAGCGCTGGCAATACTCTTGACAGGATTCCTTTTGCGCCTTTTTACGACATCCACAGGTGGTAAGGAGGTGGTCTATTCTTTTTTTCCCGTGGGCAATATCCTCATGGACGCACTCCGCCCGGGTAAGGCGGAGCCAGTGTCACTGCCACTGATCTGATTTATGAGAGTTAACCAAGATGCAGTGCGTTGATGTGTTTCAAGATACTACACATGACCGTGATTGCCGTATGTTGTTGAACTATATAGTACGCACTACAATAACACATATTCTGATGCTTTTATGTATAGCCATCAGGAACTTGAAAAAAAAAATTTTTTCGACGATTCTAGTATGGGGGACACACTTTGAGCTTAGAATTTTTAATTTTTCATATTATTTGCCATGGTAGAGGCCATAGTAACACGTCATCTATGAAAATTTCAATTGACTACCTTAAAAAGATACAGCCCCGTGACAGACTGACGGACGGACAGCGTAGGTAGAGTAATAGGGTCCCATCAGCACCCTTTGGGTATGGAATCCTAAAAAGGTTTAGACTTACCTCCTTAATGAGTACAGCTAATTATTTGCTGTGACATGATCCCCCGATCATTAAAAGGCTATTGGTTGTTTGAAATGTCTCCAAAGCCATAAAATTAAAAGCATGGCTAGCTATTTCTGTTGTTCGATCTTGATGAGCATGATCTCGGTAGCCATCTAACAGCAGATTTGTAACATCTCTTATAAAGCTTCTATTTGGGTGTGAGTTCCACTCCTTTTTTGCATCAAGGATCAACAAGATACTTTTGCTCCTCCGTGACTCCTGGAAATGTGCAATTAATAATATCAAAGGACTGTTATTCACACATTTCTGGCTTTCACCAGTAGGTTCTACCATCGAAAAGTCAGAGATGAGAGGCAATGCGCCACCCTTACACGGTTGATATTCCACCCTTATGCACAAAGCGTTTTTCTAACACTTTTATTATGCACACCGCTAAGGAGTAGAATGCCTTGCCTTGCTTATCTGTGTTTTCCTATAGGTATAATCTGGTAGTCTTCAAGGCACGAATGGTACACCATCGTCGACTGCACGATCACTTAACAACAGGTGAGGTAGCAATCAAATGCAAGCCCATTTTTTAGTAAAATAATTATAATAAATACAAATTTCACCCAAATCGGTCCAGTCGTTTAGGAGGAGTTAGGTGACAGACAAACGTACAGAAGAATTATATATATTAAGATTTAAATTGATAAAAATATAAAGATTTTAATTATTTTAAAATAAATATTAAAATTATATATTAAAAATATTAATATTGACTTTTTCCAACTACCTTTTTCAAGCTTGGGCTGTCAAGATGATTATACATATAAATGATGCTGAATATTTAACTCTTCTTTGGATTTGGAATACCGGGATGTACTTCCATTTGCATTTCAACGGTTGACTTTGGTTGCTGAAACATACAAATTCACTACGTTAATTTATTGTATACTATGATACGTTTGAATATTTAGGTGTTTTTATTTCAATTTTTTTTTTGAGAAAATCATTAATACTCCATATCTCCAGTAGGTATAAAGAAAAAAAAAGAAGTAAAAATGATTTATTGCCACAACTAGCCATGCAGTAGTCTGTTTTCTCTCTCTTGTCTTATTTAGTAAACAATCTTGGCATTTATTTTTTATTTATTTATATAACTATAAATTTTAAATTAACACGGTACAAAAACCAATTACATTAATTAACATAGAAACGATACACAATATAACGATGATATTACAATTTACATATATGACAAATTTTATATGACAAAATTACATATACCTATGACCTTAACATGGAACAGTGGACACCCTCGCATACATCCTCTCACAGAACATCAGACATACTAGCAAAATTTTATTGGCATGTCTCTTTATTCAAATAACTATTGATTAAATGTACCTAATTACTAGATCTACACATGTAATTAGGTTTTAAAAAATAATATTATTATTATCTCCTTTATTTAGTTATTACCTTATAAATTACATTTTTAAATATTTTTTATAAAAAGAAAAAAAAACACCTAAATATTCAAATGTATCATAGTATTTTTTATTTTATTTTTTATAGTATAGGATGGCGAAACGAGCTAAAGGCCCACCTGATGTTAAGCGGTTACATTTCCAGTAATTTATCCAGGCCCAATCATCCAACAGGTCCAATCATCATCATCGGGATGACAAAATGTTGCCCAAACTTTAGTCCTGAAAAATGTATTTGTATGAAGTGTTAAATTCCAACTATTATGCCTGGCCTTATTAATTAATGGCACTTTATTCATCTACTTACTTAAGAGACCCATTCATGGACGGGAGAGGAAACCTGTGAAAGAATCTTCCTTTGAGGTTATCCCGTATTTTGCGCACTTTACACTTTTTTTTCCAGCCATGGTGGAAAAACAATCCAAAAGCGTCAGTATCGAACAAATACATATAATGAAATCAATCAGATAAACTACACAAAAGCTTGAATTTCACACTGGAGTCTCTATCTCATAAATTGTTGTAACATAAGGAAAAAGTGTAAATTTCACACTAATGAGTCTCTATCTTTCAGCAAAATTCACAACATTGAACTTTAGGAAACAATCCGGCAGAAAAACAAGATTAATCGGGCATAAATTCGAAATAAAAATTAGGAAAATCCGTTTTTTATTTTTTGACAAGTTTAGTAAGTGTTGCCATTTCATAAAAGTGAATACTATCATAATTTCGGTAATCTTCAAACACTGAAATATACTACAATGGTAGATATGTATTCAATCGCGCTTGTTTCTACCATCTCATTCTTTCGTAGAGCGCTGTTCCGTTTTTGCAAATCCTTCCAGTGCTGGCATTCGTCGCTTAGGAAGTTGACACCCCCTGGCGCGGGCACTCGCGTTCTGCGTGGTCGCGTGACCAAAATACTATGTAATTTTGCTATAATAATGAAATTAGATCTATTAGATCTATTTATTGTTATTGGTAGGTTTATTTATCTACTACTATTATAAAATTGTTAAATGTCAGTTGTCTGTTTGTTTGTTTGTTTGTTCCAGCATCACTATAAAACTACTAGACCGATTTTGTTGAAAGGGTTTGTGACTAAAAACTTATGATTTGACTTAAAAACTGGTATGTATTTTACCTCGCTACGATGACGGCAACCGGTGATTTTTAATTATATTTTTCTACAACATTTTGCATACATTAACGTGAATAAGGCGCTCATATCCAGCTGTCATTCGCACGCATGCGCTCTAGCGCGCGCCTCCATAGAGAAAATACGGCTGCTAAAGATATTGCATTAAAAACTTTTTGGTCGGGCCGAATTGTACAGAGTAGAAAAAAAAATCCTGTCGTATGTGGGTGGTGCCATCTTAGAAATGCAGTCTTTTGAGCCAACCGAAAATCAGAATCTTTCGACTTACAGACAAGGACCGGAAGCTACCTCTAAATTGCGATTTCTCTAATTTTTTGTATGAAAAGCAATAAAATTTAGAAGTACCTAAACGTTGTTATATTGTATCCATCTTAATATACGAATAAGCATAAAGTTATCTTGGTGTAACTAAAAAAATACTATTTTCAGTCTACAATTTTTAATTACCTTCTTCTTCAAGTATATTATCTTATCTTCTTAACTATTATAATCTTAACTATTATAAAATTGTTAACGTCTGTTTGTTTGTTTGTTTGTTCCAGCATCACGCTAAAACTACTGGACCGATTTTGATGTTTTTTTTTTGTTTGAAAGCTGATGATTTGACTTAAAAACTGGTATGGGTTTTGAGAAAGAAAGAAAGAAAGAAAAAAAGAAAAAAATTAATTCGTGGGTTGCGTACTCACCCGACAGATCGAAGCTTCTATGCATTTGCACGAGCGGATAGTAATGTACGATGGAGTGGAGTGGAGTGGAGTGGACAGGGGATGGGACTGGGGATGGGACTGGGGACGCGACAAGGGACGGGACTGGGGACGGGACAGTGGACGGGACAGGGAACGAAACATGGGACGGGAAATGGGACGGGACATGAGACGGGACATGGGACTGGACATAGGATGGGACATGGGACATGCGACGGGACGATAGTGATAGAGTGAGATAGTGGGACAGTGGGACAGTAGGACAGTGGCAGTGGGACGGTGGGACAGCGGGGTAGTGGGGCTGCGGGGCAGCGGGACAGCGGGGCAGTGGGCCAATGGGGCAGTGGGATAGTGGGGCAGTGGGGCAGCGCGGCAGTGGGGCAGTGTGGTAGCGGGGCAGCGGGGCAGCTGGGCAGCTGGGCGGCGGGCCAGCGGGGCAGTGGGGCAGCGGGGCAGTGGGTTACCGGGGCAGCGGGGCAGTGGGGCCGTGGGATATTGGGGCAGTGGGGCAGCGGGGCAGCGGGGCAGTGGGGCAGTGGGGCAGTGGGGTAGCGGCAGTGGGGTAGCGGGGCAGCGGGGCAGTCGGGCAGTGGGGTAGCGGAGCAGCGGGGCAGTGGGGCAGCGGGGCAGCTGGGCAGTGGGGCAGTGGGACAGCGGGGTAGCGGGGCAGCGGGGCATTGGGGCAGTGGGGGCCAGTGGGGCAGTGGTATAGTGGGGCAGTGGAGTAGCGGGGCAGTGGGGAAGCGGGGCAGCTGGGCAGCGGGGCAGTGGGGCAGAGGGGAAGTGGGGCATCGGGGCTGTGGTGCAGCGGGGCAGTGGGGCAGCGGGGCAGCGAGGCAGTGGGGCAGCGGGGCAGCGGGGCTGTGGGGCAGCGGGGCAGTGGGGCAGCGGGGCAGTGGGGCAGCGGGGCAGTGGGGCAGTGGGATAGTGGGGCAGCGGGGCAGTGGGGCAGCAGGGCAGCGGGGCAGTGGGGCAGCGGGGTAGCGGGGCAGTGGGGCAGCGGGGCAGCGGGACAGCGGGACAGCGGGACAGTGGGACAGTGGACTGGACTGGAATGGACTGGACTGGACTGGACTGACGTGGGTTAGCAGAATTTAACGCGAGCGGAGCCGCGGGTAAAAGCTAGTACAAAATAATATTAATTAATTAATAGGGAAGGTGACTATTTTTTTTATTAGTTTTTATTAGAAATTAGAATTAGTTTTTATTTGACAACCTCTGTGGTCTAGTGGTTCGAGTGTCGGACTGCTGATAATGAGGTCGTAGGTTCGATTCCCACAGGACACAAATATTTGTGTGATGAACGAAGGTGTTTGTGTTGGTCTGGGTGTTGCTTATGTATTATAAGTAAGTATTTACAAGAAAAAAAAGAAGTATATTAGTATTATATTCATTGTCTAGTACCCATAGCACAAGCTCTGCTTAGTTTGGGACTAGATGGTGCTGTGTAAAAATGTCCCAAAGATATATTTATATTTAATCTCGAAACATTTTCAAGAAAAATAAACAACAGTGAAAAAATCAATAAAATATTTAATAAAATGTCCAAGTTATAAGCGATTTAAATTTGTTCACTAGACAGAGACAGCACTATTGAAGAATGACGTCATTGTTCAAAACCTTCCTATTAACTTGACATTTCTCTGAACAATGTCCGTTTCGCACGACAAGGATAGAAAATGCCCCTTTCAAAAACTTAAAAAGCGTGTACCTCTCCCATTTTTTTATGGATTTTGTTCATTCTTTCTACAATGTTGTCCTTTCTGTACCTTCTTTTAAATAATATAATATTTTTGATAATTTTTGACTGTAGTCAAATACCGGATTGTTATTTATGTTGTTGTTGTTAATTAATTAATTGTCGTTGATGATTAATTTGTTGCTGTAGTTTTTTTATTATTAATTATTAACTAGCCTATGCCCGCGACTTCGCCCGCGTGAATGGCGTTTATTCCCCCCCGTCGTGTCGTGTCGTTTTTGTCCCCCGGGAACTGTTCATCTTCCCGGGATAAAAAGTAGCCTATATGTTAATCCGGGTTATGTTCTATCTGTATGCCAAATTTCATTAAAATCGGTCCAGCCGTTCTTGAGTCATGAATGATGTAAGTAACCCGACATTGTTTTATACATTAAGATTGAAATAATTTAAAATTCTTAAATCAAGATGTATAATTCCTCACAATAACAAGTCTAATCTTACCAAAAAACACAGCAAAACATTCTATGTATACCTATTTATTGAAGGTTCGCAGAATCTCATACAGTGCATGCGTGTGACGGGGCCAGCTGAACGACATTTTTCATCCCCCTCCCCCCGCGAACAACCCTAGAGTGCCAACAACCCCCTTTATCAATATGGGAATTCAATCTATGTTTTAGAATGGGTCGACTAGGATTTAGAAAGAGGTTTTTCAATGTGTTGTAATTTTTCTCCTAGATTATTTTTCATTTATTTATTACTAGCTGTGCCCGCGACTCCGTCCGCGTGGATGTCGGAAAATAACATCGTGTCATAATTATGAACACAATATCTTCAAATATATTATATACATATAAGCGCCTACACAGACGATTACACTATTTACCGACCATACTATATTTTGTTTTTACGACCAACCGGCTAAGGTGATGGAATTTCATGGAATTATACCCAAACTCCCTCATTCTGAGAAGACGCTCGTGCCCAGCAGTGGGAAGTAATTGGGCTGATTATGTTATTCTATAACACTAACCACATCTCTTCTTATGCTGAGAAGAGGCCCGTGTCCAGCAGTGGAACTGTAATGGGCTGGTAATGTTATGTTATTCTAGAATACTAATAATATCCAGTTCATTAACTCTTCTCATTTTGAGAAGAGGGCCATACCCAGTAGTGGGACAGTAATGGGTTGACTACGTTATGTTATTCTATATTTTCTAGTTTCTTAACTCTTCTCGTTCCGAGAAGAGGTCCGTGCCCAGCAGTGGGGCAGTAGGTAATGAGCTGATTATGTTATGATAATCTATTACACTAAGAATATCCAGTTCCTTAACTCTTCTCATTCCAAGAAGAGGGCCATGCTCAGCAGCGGGACAGCGATGGGCTATGTTATGTTATTTTCTATAATACTAATCCAGTTGTATTTTTAGGAACATGCAACCTGCATCCAACCAACAATCATGATCTCTACTTTATATGCAACTTAATACAATAGAGGGGTCAAGCTGTATCGCTGGATCTACTCAACCGATTCAGATAAAACATACCCTATATTTTAAGTTAGACTAATACCAATACAAATGCTAAGTTTCATTACGATCCGTTCAGCCGTTTTCACGTGATGAGGTAACAAACAGACAGACAGACAGACATAAATTTTTTAAACGATTGATTCGTGTTCTATAGCTTATTTCTAGTCCCCCTAGCCGGTTTTCGCGAAAAAAAACTCAATGTACAGACTTTTCGACCTTTACAGTTTTATTATAGTATAAGATAGATGTTATTTATTGTACACACACCAAACGAATACAAAGACAGTAGTTTACAGAAATATTATATAAGTACAATGGTGGTCTTATCGCACAAGGCAATCTCTTCCAGACAACCTTTGGATGGACTAGAAAAATGGGAACCGATCGTAGGTAGTTACGGTGTAAAAGTAAGTACGTTTCGTACATAATATACTTATATATAATAATATAAAGTACATGGCATTTACTTAAATAAGTGCAAGAAGTATATATCATAAAAAACTAACAAATGCAAATATTAAAATAATAATGATGATAAATATTAATGTATAATAATAATGTATAATATGTTTAATTAATTAACTACAAATATTTGTATGCCATCTGTGGCAGCACACAGAGAGACTATACCTGTGTACACCAATAAACATTTTGATTGATTTTGATTGATTGATTGAATGTTGTAGTATAATAATTTCTTAGGTTTTCAAGTCCCAAACAGCACGCAACTACTAGTATAGTATTATATTATCTGTGACGCAACCCTGTAAAAGACAATGACATTGTGAGTGATTACTGCGTGCATCGACACGATTTTAATTAATAAAAATTGTACGGTAGATTAAAATATTTTTTTAGAAATATCTGTAGACACTTGTCATCTTAGTCTTCCTGCGACTACGAACGCTGTAAAGTTTTCGAAACGTCTGGAAAACCAATTTAAATAATATACGCGATGCAATCCGGTTAAACTTGTTTTATTATAATAGTATAGTAGTTGAGATTAGAATGGGGTCGATTATCTTATTCACGAACTAAACTTATTTTAAACTATTGCTCTCTTTTACTAATAGTAGATACAAGAAAGGGATGGCAACAATTTCAGTGCTGTCAAATTTGTTTACGTGATGCATTTTTGAGTATTTTTTTGAAATTTTGTGGAATTTTGAATTTCGACTAATTTGACAGCACTAAAATTGTTGCTATCCCTTTCTTGTATCTACTATCAGTAACAGAGAGCAATAGTTTAAAATAAGTTTAATTCGTGAACAAGATAATTGACACCAATAATTGTCATATATTCTTTATCTTTGTAACAGACTAATGTTCCTAGCGATGCCTTTTCTTACATTGTGATATTTTACGTCGTTCCTAACATTTGCAAGACCTCACACATAATTAAATACCATCAAACAATCCATAGGATAATGTGATCACTAATGTCGTATGTAACCCCTGGTCCTAAGACAACAGCCCTCAGGGCTACACTTAGGACGAGCCATTAGCATGTTGCCATGGGAACCACGCCAGATGGCTGTAGACTCTGTTATTGGAGCTTTAATATACACATCTGAGTTCTTATAGGTTCTGGAAACGAAAGATTAAAATCAATTGTTATAGAATCGATTGATGGTGTCAATAAAATGAATCGAGACTCAATTATTTGGATAAAAAAAAACTAACAGACTTTTTGGTAAATAAATTACTCCATAAACGACTTCTTATCGAATATTATAAGTGTTTGTGTTGGTCTGGGTGTGTTGCTTATGTATTATAAGTATGTATTTACAAAAAAAAAATTATATACGTATTATATCCATTGTCTAGTACCCATACCACAAGCTCTGCTTAGTTTGGGACTAGATGGTGCTGTGTAAAAATGTCCCAAAGATATTTATTATTATTATTTATTATAATAAACGACAAAATAAAATAAATATCATAATAAATGTCTGATTTCTTTGTTGTGCTGTTCCTAGTTTTGATATCAATAATAGATTTTTTAATGTCATTTTATAGTTTTGTAATTTATAATGTACACTCGACCAAACTGAATCATGACCCACCATAAGCTTAATTTCTACCTACAAACATTCTAATACAATTAGGTCGAATTTCGCTAATAGATATTTCCCTGGCAACAAACTTGTCATCAATTTTATTGGGCAGTGACAGTTAGTTTACCAATTTCTTTTAATATGAATAATAGTCTTCTGATTGAAAGAGTTAGTATAGGTTTTTGAAAATAATAATTTGTTTACTTCTTTTTTTTAGGTAAACTATGCGGAACGACGACCGGTCGTTGTGGCGATGCTTGGGGGAGGCCTATGTCCAGCAGTGGACGTCTTTCGGCTGAAATAATGATGATGATGATGATGATGCAGAACGACAGTTAATTCGAAATTCATAACATAATTCTAGCTTTATCAAAAACGTAACTTTTTATCCAATTATTAATCTATTGAATTTAATAACAAAGCTCAAAACTTCATAGACCTCTGACCCATATTAACGCAGTTTGCTTAATATTCAAAATGTCCTAAGTGCATCACGATGCTAATGAGAAGAAAATTTTACTGTTTTGACAATTTCATATGAATTATCAGCTGAGTGGGGCATGATTCCGATTTGTTGACTGTACCAACCTGACATTTTTAACCCACGAAAAAAAGGAGGAGGTTCTCAATTTTTTTTTTTATGTATGACCACGCATAACTTTTTACAAAGTGGTCCGATTTTGATGATTCTTTTTTTAATGGATAGGGTATATCTCGAAGTTGGTCCCATTTAAATTTCAAAATCAAAATCCACCCCTAAGGGTAGTAAAACAGGGGATGAGTGTTTGTTCACACACTGAATTCTTACCTGTTAACTGATTCTGTTGAAACTTGACACACATAAATATAGTTCTAGACACTACGACATAATGGAGACCTGGAGTTAGATTTTAACCACAAAAAAATTAAAAATAACTAATTATGAGTCGGCGCCAAACAACCAATCAACGAAGATCATTTAATTACTTTAAATAAATAATAAAAACAACGTCACATCAAATACAACGTGGAATTTTCAACGATAAACAATTACTTTCCAAAAATGCGTTCTCCGCTCGGCCACTTGCAACTTGCACGCACTTTGCTTGTTAAAAGTTCGTTTGGCGCCGACTCATAATTAGTTATTTTTCGCTTTTCAGTTTCTGTTTTCGTCGGTTCAATTTTTTGTTAAAAAGTTTTATTATTATTTGTTTAATTTTATGAAATTTGTATGCCGTGAGAACTAACATTCGGGGGTTGTTCACCAGTTTTCAGACTTTCAGGCTTCTGACTACCCGTAACGACTGCCATAGATATTCGTATGACAACTGGGACCGACAGCTTAACGTGTTCACCGAGGCACGGAGGGTTCTTGATGTGTGACGAAACGGTCACCCATCCACAGAGTGACCACGGCAAGCGCTGCTTAACCTCACAGGTACTATAATCCGCGTGGTTCTTACTTCACCACGAGTACCGCAGCGTTTATAATTCTCGGTGTAGAAATAAGCAGTACCTTTTTTCTTATATTTTCCAAAACAATTTTTCTCTTGTGTGCAAAAACTGTTATACAAAATAAATAAACAGTCAGCAATTAATTTTTACGGTATAAATGTATGTAAACTAATTACTGGAGCGCATAGATAACTAGCGAAACAATATACCAATGCTTACAATGGGTTACGGGATTCGTAGCACGTGCGTAGCAATGTAGCCTGCAACATGCTGTAGCATATTGCTACGTATGTCTACGCTCGTAGGCGCGTAGGCTACGCAACGCAACTCGCAACCAATTTTTCAACCGACAAAAAAAAAACGGCCAAGTGCGAGTCGGACTCGCCCATGAAGGGTTCCGTAGCAGCAAGTAACATAATATAAAAGTTCTTATAGTTCGTTGTTATTTTGATCGAAGTTTTAATAGCAGTGTATTTTTTATTATGAAGTTATTGATAAGTAAACATTATAATTAGGTACCCTAAATGATGGGATTTAGATCTATCATATAGTTAGATCTAAATCCCATCATTTAGGATGAGCCCATTTTTTTTTTTTTATATTTGAGTTGATTGAATGAAAGGTAAATTGCGGTTAACGATTGATGACGTATTAAAAAAAAACTACTAACTAGATCTCGTTCAAACCAATTTTCGGTGGAAGTTTATATGGCAATGTACATCATATATTTTTTTTAGTTTTATCATTCTCTTATTTTAGAAGTTACAGGGGGGGGGGACACATTTACCACTTTGGAAGTGTCTCTCGCTCAATCTATTCAGTTTTTATTTATTTTTATTATTTGAGGAAAGAGGTAGGGTCTTGAACGCCCCTAAGCCACTGCGACCTAAAAGATCTATTGTGACGCCTCTTGCAGCATTACAGCACTTCCCCAAGCTGCAAGTCAATCATAAAGTCGACTATGACCTTGGGGGAGGAGGATTTGATCTCCTGCATTGAGATGACGTGGCCTCCAAGATGCTGGCTTCTGATGTGGTGCACTGCATCACATTCGCATAGGATATGGATGGGCGTCTCATCCTTTTCGCGACAAAACCTGCAAACTGTGGTATCACTGAGGCCCATCCTGTGAAGGTGTTTATTCAGCTTGCAGTGCCCAGTAAGGGTTCTTGTCAGGATTCTTATCTGATTTTTGTTCAACGAAAGCGCTTCTTTCGTAAACCTTTTTTTGAAGCCCACAAGTAGCGCTTTCGAGTGTTCTTGGCCTGGGGATTTTTCCCAAAGGCTAATACTTTGGTCAGTTCCCCAGTTTTTAAGGTAGGCTGTAGTGGTGCATTTAGGAATGCCACAGATTGGCTCCGGGCCCACATTGGGGCTTTCAGCACCAGCTCTAGCTAGTTCATCAGCGGCTTCGTTCCCCCTAATGCCACAGTGTCCAGGTACCCATCCTAGTGCCACCGAGTTTGCCGCTCCTAGTGAGTTTAATAGCTGGACACACTCCTTTACAAGTTTGGAGTCAATTTCCTCTGAATTTAAGGCTTTTAAAGCAGCCTGGCTGTCAGAGAAGATGAAGATTCGCCTATTAATATAGGTCCTCTGCAGACTTAAACGGACACATCCAATAATGGCAAATAATTCCGCTTGAAACACAGTGGTGTGCTGGCCTAGGTTGGCGAATTTTTTTACCTTTGGCCGCCCACCGTGGAATCCGGCTCCTGCTAGACCCTCTTTTTTTGATCCGTCGGTGAACCAAACAACATCAGTGGACTGAGGCTGGCCTGGCGTTTCGTCCTTCCACTCAGTCCTCTGAGGTATGAATACCCTAAACAGCCTATCAAAGCTGTATTCTTTTAACATTGCATCAGTGGGCATGGCAATGATGTCTTTCTTCATAAGGTTCTCTTGCAGTGCCCTCATGGCAGTCGACTTCCATCTTGTCCTTCCCGCTATTCTGGCCCTTATCATTGCTGCCCTAGCGTCCATTTGCACCTGCACATGCAAAGGAACGAGATTAAGCAGAGCCTCAAGTGCAGCGGTCGGAGTCGATGCAATTGCTCCTGTTGTTATGAGACACGCGAGTCTCTGGAGGCTTGAGAGAGCATCCCTGCAGGTAGTCTGATGGGTTTTTCCATGCCATACGACACAGCCATAGGTTATCATGGGCCTTACTATAGCAGTGTACAGCCACAGCGTTGCCCATGGTCTAAGGCCCCATTTCGAGTTGACCAGTCGGCAGGAAGTTCCCAAAGCAATTTTTGCTTTCCTTGTCACATGTTTAATGTGTGCATTCCACGTGAGTTTTTGGTCTAGGATAATGCCTAGATATTTGACCTCATCCGAAAAGTTGACCGTTTTACCGAAGAGGGTTGGTGGTTTTAAGCCATCCAACTTCCTTTTCTTTGTAAAAGGTACAATGACAGTTTTGTCTGCATTGACCGAGAGTTGGGAGTCTTTGCACCATCTTTCGATTATTCTGCAGGCCGTTTGCATCAGATCGGAGATGACTGATTGGCATTTGCCAACGGTAATCACTACCAGATCGTCCGCGTAACCTTGCGTGTAATAGCCAGCCCTATTGAGCTCGCTCAGTAAGCTGTCAACAACTAAAGACCATTCTAGGGGAGACAGGACGCCCCCTTGTGGGCAACCCCTGTTTAGTCTCATCCTTATGGTTGTGTCTAAGAGAGATGTTGACGCTACTCTGTTACGCAACATTGCTTCGATCCAGTAGATGGTCGTTCGGTCAATGTTGCGTTGCTCCATACTTTTTAGTATGACATTTGTTGAGGTGTTGTCAAATGCCCCCTCTATATCTAAGAAGGCGCACAGAGCAATTTCTTTGTCCTCAACAGCTTCTTCTATGTTATCCACTAAGTCCATCAATGCGGACTCCGTGGACTTGCCTTTCTGATAGGCATGTTGTCTCACGTGCAGGGGTTTGTCTACTAAGTAGGTAGCCCTGATGTGCTGATTGAGTACCTTCTCCATGGTTTTGAGCATGAAGGAGGTAAGACTAATTGGTCTATAAGACTTGGGCATCGATTTGTCCCTGTCTCCCCCTTTGGGGATAAAGGTGACGGATACCCTAGTCCACGCTGTGGGTATGTAGCCCCAGGCAAAGCTGGTTCGAAAAATCTTCAACAGCGTTGGTAGGATAATATCCAACCACTTTTGTAGTAAGGCAGGGAAGATATTATCCTCCCCTCCAGTCTTAAAGGGCTTGAAGCTGTTAATGGCCCATTCGATCCGATCGGGTCTAAATATAAGAGAAGCCATCCTCCAGTCTTCTATCCTTGGTCTGTTGCTCCGAGGGTTTTGAGAGGTATGGCTTCCGTTACCATTTATTGGCACAGAGTCCGGAAAGTGCACTTTAGCTAAAAGCTTCAGTGTTTCCTCTGCGGATCTCGTGTAGGTCCCATCCGGGTATTTTAATAGCCCTAAATGGGATTGAGGAGACTTTGAGATTATTTTGTGGATCCTTGCTGCCTGTGAGGTACTCTTAATGTATTCACAGAACTCGCGCCAGGACTTTCTCTTGGCCTTCCTCAATTCTCTGTTGAACGCGGTCAGCGCCTTCCTATAGTCATCCCAGGTGTCGTCCCTCATGGCCTTGTTAAACAGGATTCGGGCGTTTCTCCTGAGTTGCTCTAGGTTCTTATTCCACCATGGAACATCTCTCATGGTAGCGGAGGTTTTTAGCGGACAGTTCTGGAAGAAAGCAGATTTAATACCGCCTTCAAGGTCCCCTACTGTAGCCTCCAACTGTTCAATAGATTTAACGCATCTATTGACCGATAGCAAATTCGATTTGAGACAGTCTCTGTAGCCTGACCAATTCGTTGCTTTTCGGTTTCTGTAAGAATTAGTCTCTCTCACCGCGGAGAGAGTTAGGTTAAACCTGATGTGTCTGTGATCAGACATGGACGCCTCCTCAGAAACGTGCCAGTTTTTTACACGGTGTTGTAAAGGGCCCGTGCAGAAAGTAATGTCTAGCACCTCCTGGCGGGTGCTGGTTACAAAGGTCGGGGAATTGCCCCTATTAAGAACGAGAAGGTTGTTAGACAATAAGTAATCAAACAGTAACTCACCCCTAATGTTGGTGTCAGTGCTTCCCCAGCTTCTATCTATTCAGTTTAGAATTTTTTTTATTAGAAACCTCAATATCATTTTTGAAGACCTATTCATAGGTACACCACACTTATGGGTTTGATGACATTGTTTTTTTTGAGTTTCAGTTCTAAGTATGTATTTTTTTTTTTTTCTATTTTTATGTGAAAATCTTAATGCGGTTCGCAGAATACATATACTTACCAAGTTTCAACAGTATCGTTCTTATGGTTTCGGAAAAAAGTGGCTGTGACATACGGACGGACAGACAGACAGACATGACGAGTCCATAAGGGTTCCGTTTTTGCCATTCTACGGAACCCTAAAAAGTTTCAACAGAATCGATTAACAGAATCGATTCTGTTGAAACTTTGCACACATAAATGTAGTTCTGATGACACTACTACTTAATGGAGACCTGGATTTAATCTGATGATAGAGATGGAAGACAGTCGAGGGAACTTCTCAATAGTTAACAGCAGCTACCTCAAGTTTGGGCTTAAATCATTCATCTTGATAGGAACTTCATACCTAGCTGACTTATGACTGTCATCCAGGGTCTGAGGATGGAGACGGAGTAAGTATTTTAAATGTAAATATTTTTTTTGGAAATTTTTGAAATTGTTGACATTCTGTGGTCTGGTGGTTCGAGTTTCGGACTGCTGATCACGAGGTCGTGGGTTCGATTCCCACAGGACACAAATATTTGTGTGATGAACATAAGTGTTTGTGTTGGTCTGGGTGTTTCTTATGTATTATAAGTATTCATTTACAAAAAAAAAACATATATAAGTATTATATCCATTGTCTAGTACCCATAGCACAAGCTCTGCTTAGTTTGGGACTAGATGGTGCTGTGTAAAAATGTCCCAAAAATATTTTTTTTTTTATTTATTTAATTAAGTCGTTTGTAATTAGTAGATTTTAGCCGCAAAAAATTAAAAATTAAAACCTTTTAACAAAAAATTTAACCGACGAAAACAGAAACTGAAAAGCGAAAAATGTAATGAACCTTTTTAGTCTTAATAACTTTTCTCCAATTGGGCAGCAGCGTTCTCTGAGTATTTAACCAACCAACTGCGATCGCCAACCCGCCTGCCAAGCGTGGCGATTATGGCATATCCCCCCTTTATTGGGGTAGGCCTTTGTCCAGCAGTGGACTTTTTTCGGCTGAAATGATGATGATGATAATCTATCTATCGTAACCACCACATACAACACAAATGCTTAAAACCATAGCATAGATCACTGAAATCTCTACAAACGTTGCAGTGAAAATCCAAAATTATCCTGACATATACATACAAATGTTTGTTTGTCCGTCCTCCGGTGTTTGGACAGCGGGCGGCGAGCGCGGCGCACAGATGCTCCTGTGAATTGATATGTTTGCATTTTTTAATCCGATGTATTCGGGAATGCCGAAATTAAGGTTTGAGGAAAGGGGGTTAATGGCAAAGTGATTTTTGGAGTAAGATAAAAGGATGGGTAGGTCTCTGGGGCATTTGTGGTGGTTTCTAGGTTATCTATCTTAATATATATAATTCTTCTGTACGTGTGTTTGTCACGTAACTCCTCCTAAACGACTGGACCGATTTGGATTAAATTTTGTGTGTATATTTCAATGGATTCCTGGATGGTTTGAAAATACAATTGGGCCCGCTAGTTGGCGCTGCTGACGGTATGTCACTGATCTTCTCCTAAACGGCAGGGACGATTTTATTGATATGTGGCGCTGCTTTTCCGGGCAAGACGTCTGCCGGGTTCGCTAGTTAATAATAAATATAGATATATATTGCTGGGGAATTTGTTGCGCCATTTCTTCTTCCCAGCATAAACACTAGGAAGCTGTGATGGGCAGACGTTTTTGGGGCAGTCTTTTTTGTCGACGTTCAATAAGCGCTAATTGACTTTAGCCCAAATTGAATATTAATGCCATTTTGATTATGATTTTGATATATATCATCATCATCATCATCATTTCAGCCGAAAGACGTCCACTGCTGGACATAGGCCTCCCCCAAACATCGCCACAACGACCGGTCCTGTGCCTTATATATATATTAAAATTAAAATAAATTGCCTGATCTCTCTCTGGTCGCGTCGGATTGCCGTCCCATCGGATTATGAGAGAGAGGGAATAAAAAGTGCACCTATGTTTACGCAAACACTTGAAGGCCACGCCAGATGGCTAGTCTCCGTAGAGATTGGCCACCGTGACTGATATTCGACCGGGAGGACATTATTACTGATAATATCAACATGCCTCAAGTTTTGCTACTTTTTTTTTGTGTTCAGTCCACGGCACTTTCTCGTCAACTATAACTTCTGTAAACCACAATTTAGTGACCATCAGGATCATCATCATCATTTCAGCTGAAAGACATACACTGCAGGTCATACGCCTCCCCCAAGCATCGCCACAACGACCGGTCCTGCGCTTTCCGCATCGAGCAGATTCCCGCGACTTTCACCAGGTCGTCGGTCCACCTTGTGGCCGCCTTTCAGTACGCGGTCGCCACTACAGAACTTTACTGCCCCATCGGCCATCCGTTCTGCGAGCAATGTGCCCCCACCCACTGCCACTTTTAAGTATTGTAATTCTTCGGGCTATGTCGGTTACCTTCGTTCAACCGTCAGGATGGTTGTACCAAATTAAAATTAAGTGGTCTACCATTTTGACGTCAGGTTGGCTGACCAATTTATATCTCTCAAAGTTCTAGCATGATATCAGATGTTTCTCTAATGCGAGTGTTTACATAACGGTGAATCTACATAATGACTTCGGCCCATCAGAGCTCTTTACTTCTTTGCCAATGACAGCAGACTGGTTATTTTTGGTACCTCCTAAGGCTTTACTCGTAGAAATATATCAACCGTATTGAAATTATTCAAAAAAGATTTATAAAATACTTATAAGTTGTCTCTCGACCTCTAGATAGTGAAGATTAATTTAGAATAAGGTACGATGGGATTGGCATCGTCATTTCTTATGTACAAAAATCCGTTATAATAAATAAAGAATAAAAAAAAATTACAAAAAAAATACTTATGTTTTCATCAAAAAGTGTCGTATCAGTCTAAAAATTACCTTAGCCTGTGAAGAAATAACATATATTACTATTAATAAGTCGTCATGAGATTACCGACTGCGTTTTTGTATCAGTAGTAGTAGTGCTACCAAATACCAGAAAAATGCTTAAATTACTAACAAAACTGCAGCAAAATTCCTTTTCTTTCCTCTTAAATGAAATTACTATCAATCGCTTACATTTCTATTGGTCCCGTTCCACAAAGCGTGATGGTAGAACATGGCGGATTATCGTACAAATTGAACCCAGTGCAACGCCATCTGGCGAGCCTGAATCTTTTTTATATAAATGTGGCGGCAGCTGGGCCACGCGTATTGTAGTATAGGGTAAATGTTACGCTAGACAAATAACTAAATATCTGGTTTTATCAGGGTTTTATTGAAATACCTAGTTCTTTTAGCTTACATCACATCAAACAATGACTAGTAGACAATGACAAGTATGTATTTACAAGAAAAAAGTATTTAAGTATTATATCCATTGTCTAGTACCCATAGCACAAGCTCTGCTTAGTTTGGGACTAGATGGTGATGTGTAAAATGTTCCAAAAATATTTATTTATTTTATTTAATGACTGTAAAAGGCTGTGGAAAGTGCCGAAGATCCTTGCATAATGTTGTGATTTCTAGAAGGTTTTTTTGTTACACTTTTTTTTGACCTGTGAATAAATAAATAAATAAATATTTGAGACATTTCACACAGCATGATCTAGTCTCAAACTAAGCTGAGCTTGTACTATGGGTATTAGGCAATGGATATAATACTTCCTACTTTTTAGGGTTCCGTAGTCCTACAAGGAACCCTTATAGTTTCGTCATGTCCGTCCGTCTGTCCGTCTGTCCTAATCCTTTACAGCTTAATAACTTGTACAGTTAGTTATAAACATAAGTAAATGAAATTTTGATAAAAAATAGTCTAGATATAGATCTCAATTTTAAAGGAATAAAAAAATCGTGTTTACGTATTTTAGGGGTGGCGCCCATGCATGTGAAATGGGGATGAAAATTTTTTTTTCGCTGCACCTCCTCGTGTGGGATATCATTGAATATGTCTACTAAAGTGAAGGCAATGTTTCATACATCACTTTTTTATCAGGTGTATCATCTGCGAAATATAGCCCGCCAAAGTGGCTTGCAATGTGTCCCCCCCCCAGCCATTTCTAAACCATGCAACGTAGAAACTTATAATCTTCCACATTGATAGACCTTTGTAAAAACTCTCTTTTAAAATTATTTCGAGTATAATTTGATTATAAATTTTTGAGCTATACAGAGAAAACTAAACTTAAAACATCTTAGTTCAAAGGTCATTGACCTTAGAGAAAAATGATCTTAGCAAATAATGCTCCTTTAGCTACTTTCTATTTAAAAAAATCACAAAAAGTAACTTTGTGTTATATTGAAATAACAAACTTCTTAAATTTGGTGCTGTACAGCGCCATCTAGCGGCTAGTAGCAACACTCTCTGAGTCGCCAATGCTGCCGTCTATTGCATTTGGCACTTTATAGCGCCATCTAGCGGCGGCTACTAACAACACTATCCGAGTCGCCAATGCTGCCATCTATTGCAAAAACTAAAATAGCCATGATTAATATTCGATTTGATTTGTTTGTAACACCTACTTAAGGAACCCTATAATACAGAGCATGGCCCGACATGCTTTGGCCGGTTTTTTTTATGGTAAATAAATGCTTACATAAGAAACACCCAGACCAACACAAACTATTATGAAATGAAATCGTTTATTTCCAGATTATTACATCCAATAACTAATTAAGTATAACAATGGCCGTCTGGCTTACAATAAATTACGAATATGTACGCACGGCTACACATCAAGCTGTACATTTCCAGTATAAGCTGATCTCGCATTGTACGGAAAGCAATGCGAGGTCAGCATAAACTGGAAATGTACAGCTTGATGTGTAGCCGTGTGTACAAACAACGAATATACAAAAATGTGGTGATCAGCGTGTGATAGGACTGCCACTTTTATTATGTTCATCATGTACTTTACATTCATTAACCTCCACATGCATACTCGTAGGCTTAAAGTACTCTTAAGCTGGCCCTTTTTGAGAATGTCACCGATTTGGTTACGGTACGTTCGCGCCGTCCCCCTCCAACTCTTCCAACCACTCTCGCCTCGTATACTTATTTCATCAATCTCTTTTCGTCCATCATCTTGTTTCGTTGTCTATGTACTGCCAAATAGTGATGCTTACATTGCTGTGTTTCGATCTGAAGGGTATTACTAAGGGGATTGCCGGCGCCAGTTTGGCGAACCGACTTACGGTACCATTTAGGCAACAGCCCAGGCGCGGTTCCAGCCCAAGATTTTGGGGGGGGTCAACTTGGTTTACGTACAGTTTCAAAGTCCAAATTTACCTTTTTTTTTTTGCAATGACAAGGTAAAGTTTGGAGTTAGTTTATTATGTAACAGAATAGTTACTTACAAAATAAACGTCAACAAATAGGAAACTAATGTAGGGAACATTTATATATTATATTTAGCGAATTTTTTATATTTATGCGAAAAGTTGACTTCAATTTAAGTGTATTTTCTGGAGGAGCAGGCTATGTACGGTAATGAAGAAGCGCGAGCGAAGCGAGCTCGAATTTTTTTTTTCACCGCCATATCTTCAATCGCTTGCGCCTTTGAGTGTCCAATCGCAACGGCAGGCTAATGTAAAGTAGCGCAAACCGTTCAACAAAATGTACTACCGCCATCGTATGTGATATTATTTGTCATTAAACTAGAAATATCATTCATACTTTATTTTGAGCAAAATAATACCTATGCTGTAAATTGAACTTCAGTACATAAACAAAACTCTAAAATAATGTCAAGTACTTTTTGAGGTACGAGTAGATTTCGTGTGATGTCGTCAATGATTTTACATAAGTATAATATCATTGGATGTCGTGTTTCAGTAAGTAGGTAGTGCTTACCTAGTTTTGATTTAATTGTTTACTTTTGCACGTTTATGCAGGAAGTCAATAATTTATTTTATTTATTTTTGTAAATTGTATATTTTAGGAGATTTGTCAATTAGACGTGTACGATTTGGGGGGGGGGGGTCATGACCCCTATGACCCCCCCCCCTAGAACCGCCACTGCAACAGCCTAGGTGGTATTGCAGTTGTTATGGGCAAAGGTAACCGCTTAACATCAGGTGGGCCTTTAGCTCGTTTCGCTATCCTATACTAAAAAAAAAACTATCTCAACATACCTTTCTCAATATTTGTCATTACATCTACTTTCACTGCTTCGTTGGTCTAGTGGTTGCAAGCGCGATTGCTGAGCGTGGGGTCCTGGGTTCGAGTCCTGGGTCGGGCAAAGTGTTATTGGGTTTTTTCATTAGGAAATTCTCAGTAGCAGCCCGGAGTCTGGATTTGTGCCCGGTCAATGGCAATAGGCTCGCCCCCTATTACATGGGAATATAACATAACTGGCGAAATGTGGGTGTACTATACACCTCTGCCTACCCCTTCGGGGAAATACAGGCGTGATGTTATGTTATGTTGTTATGTTATCTTCTTTCACCTCAGAAAGCTCCCCTATCCCTTGTCGTGAACAGAACAATATATTGATTTTATTTAGAAGGATTATAAAATTCTCGTAATTAGTTGCCTACTGGCAAGAAAACCTTACAAAATGAATGTAACACATACATAATTCATACAGACAATGTTTTAAACATATAGATGAACTGAATTTTTATGCGTACAGCCCCCCTAGCCAAGTTGACAATCTACACAATCGTCAACGCTAATAGAAAACGATCAACATGTATAGGAATGACATATCTCAACGAAAAACTCATTCGTTCAGATATGTCATTCCCATACATTTTGATTGTTTTCTATTAGCGTTGACGATTGTAGATTGTGTAGATTGTCAACTTGGCTAGGGGGGGCAGGTTTTATACAGATTTTTGAATATGAAATACGGATTTTTGTATTTCAATATCTGGCAACACTGAGATAAGTTAGAGACGGTCCTGATTCCTCACCACAGACCACTAAGCCTCTAGACGCCTATTAGCCGGATACCCCCGGTCACAAAGCATATGCAGTAACACTGCATATCTTACGCCCAGCCACGAATAGGGACGTCACTCCGTCAGCGAGCGGCACCAATCATATCACCGAACATTTGAGCCGACCAATCATAACGCGCCGTCCGCCCCCGATCCCCGCCAACATTTTACGATTCTTTTTCTCATGCAAAACTTTGTTTATGCGGCGTCTTGAGCACTAATTATTATGTGTCTAATACAGTCTTCCGATTTTTTTTCTAAAGATCAAGTGAACTAGTATTTATTGTAAAGCAATGATATTTAAAAATACAGATATGTTACTAGCGCTCGCAATCTGAAGACTCGAAAACGTCCTAATTGGGAAGTTTTTATATTAATCCGCGTCAAGTAACGAGCCTAGCGTGACCAGTGACAAAAAAAAACTAAAATGCTGTCATGTGTGCACAGAACATAACATAACATAACATCACGCCTGTATTTCCCCGAAGGAGTAGGCAAAGGTGTATTAGTACACCCACATTTCGCCAGTTATGACATAACTGGCGAACTGATTTCGGTGTGCACAGAAAGTGTTCCAATTATGACGCGAAAGTAACTTGAAGTAACCAACTTACTTACTTTGTACTTGTTTATGTGTATTGTGATGCCGCTGCGTACGGAATATTTTTTTCGTTGGTTTTGTTCACATATCTATACTTTTAAATATCATTGTTGTAAAGAGACTACGACTATAAACAGATTCATCAAGTGCATCTGTGTGGCCCCCCCACAAGGTGGACCGACGACCTGTAGGTCTATTCGCGTTTTACGAACGACAAACGAAGTACGAACTTTCGTTCCGACTGATACTTACATAATAAAGATAGGCACATAAAAAAGGCACAATTAAGATAGACTACGGTTCATAGTCGTATACAATTTACCGGAGATGAGAAAAACAAACGTCAAAACACGATCATCGCATGCGATAAGGGAACGATGGTTGACCGGAGTAGCAAATTGTGCGATGAATCGTACGATTTATCGAATATCGTCGAACGGGAGTAGACCCCCTGGTGAAGGTCGCGGGTATCAGCTGGATGCGCAAACCGCTGGACCGGTCGTTGTGGCAATACTGGGGGAGGCCTAGGTCCAGCAGTGGACGTCTTTCGACTGATGATGATGATGTTGAACAGTAGTAATCCCTAAGACTGTCGACTGTACTTTCTTTATACTGGGTGTAAGGGGAACACTTCCGAAAACGAAGATAGGTGCTGGGGATTACTGATACGAAAACACGAAAAAAACATGTGATTGTTTTTTTAGATTTTTTCATATATATTTTTTTGCATTTTTCATACATAACCAGCTTTGGGCAGTTAAATAAAACTCATACATAATGAAAAATGCAAAAAAAATATGAAAAAATCTAAAAAAAGAATCGCATTTTTTTCGTGGTTTCGTATCAGTAATCACCAGCACTATCACCTAATTTCGTTTTCGGAAGCGTTTCCCTGACACCCGGTATTTTATGTGTTTTTTTTTCGTTTTACTTTTTTTATGTATTTACCTGTTTTTGTGTTTCTGTTACACAGTTATTTAAATGTTGCGTGCCTTTAACTGAGACAATAAATAATTTTTCTTTCTTTCTTTCTGAGACGAGTGTGACGGTGAATAAAACTGGTTTATGTCGATTTTTGCGTAATTTTGTGTTGAAACCTAACACGGCAACGACGCATCATGTGCGCGAATATCGGAAGCCCAGGGACCTCATTATCCCTTTTTAAATCCTTCTTTATTTCATAGACGAAGGATGATCACATTTTAAAAGTAGTTACAGAAATCTATCGCGGATCCTCACTTGGTAAATAAAATAAATCGATATTGTACAGTCGACCGCACGTCAGTGGTAAAACCTGAGTTTAAAAAACCGCACTTTACTGCTTACGAAATAAAGACGCTGTCAAGGTCAAACTGTTACCACCGACGTGCGGTCGACTGTACTAACATAATTATTACTTACAATATTTTATAAGGACAAATATAGTTTCATTGATATATGTTTCTTTCTTTATTTTATTATATTTTATTCTTGATCGGATAAAAACAAAAAACAATTCAATTCAATTAATTCAGATGCAAAATTCGAAATTTAAAATTATTTATTTGTCAAACATAGGTATGATGTACGGTCGACCGCACGTCGGTGGTAACACTTTGACCTTAGCAGCATCTTTATTTCGTAAGCAGTAAGGGCGGTTTTCGAATTGACGTGTTACCACTGTCATGCAGTTGACTGTACAAGACATGGTGTTAATTTATAAATAATCCAGTATCACTGTTTTGCCTTGATAGGCGTACAATTTTTACATTGTGTTAAAACAATGAATTAATTTAATAAATCAAAATAATAACATATATTAATTTAGAAAATACACATTACATTCTCTATAAATATTTCTAATTTGTTTACAGTGTTGGCAAAATCAAATCTTTTTCCTATTACGAGAGGTCGCCCAACTGTCGAAATTAGACCGTAATTCATTAAATTTTTACGACTGAACTATGCCATTTACTTCAAAAAGCTTTACGGTACGCAATGTGCTAAGATAATAAATAATAAACCTTGACTTCTTTAGAATGACTGAATAATTAATATTCAAGTATTTTATGTAATATTTTTCAACTCTAATCAATTGTA
Organism: Asteroscopus sphinx; assembly: GCA_949699075.1. Lineage (NCBI taxonomy): Eukaryota > Metazoa > Arthropoda > Insecta > Lepidoptera > Noctuidae > Asteroscopus > Asteroscopus sphinx. Next base: position 2,041,011 of record OX453023.1, on the reverse strand, counting down.
GTTTTTGTGCTTGCTAGTGATCGTTAAAATCAGTGTTAATTTATCCTATTACTATCCGTGGAAACCTGTAATTGGCTTAATGTAACCTGTGCTAGATATTTATTAATTTTTATATAGCTTAAGATTTAAATTGTGGAAAGAAAAAATCGCTCACGAGCAGGATTCGAACCTGCGACTCCTGGCTCAGTACGCCAGTGCTTTAGCCACTAAGCTACCGTGAACACTGCTCGTGGTATCGAAATTATCCTCCACTATACGTCTTTGGGTGACGTCAGCGATATCTTATTAAGAAAGATTGTTCCTTAACCGACTCGACTAACTTTGCAGTTAAATCAAAGTCATATAGATATGCCTACCCTTACTAATTATTTTATTATTATTATTTTTTTTTTCTTTCCACAATTTAAATCTTTAGAATTCGCTTCGCATGCGTAAAATGCGTTAAAATAATAAAATAATTTTATATAGCTGTTGTTTTTCCTAATTATAAAAAAATAAAAAATAAACTATTTCCATTTTTTTTATTTCAATAAAGCTCGTCAATATCTACTAAACAAACAAAAAAACCGGCCAAGAGCATGTCGGGCCATGCTCAGTATTATAGGGTTCCTTAAGTAGGTGTAATTACAAACGAATCAAATCGAATATTAATCATGGCTATTTTAGTTTTTGCAATAATCGGCAGCATTCGCGACTCAGAGCGTGTTGTTAGTAGCGCCATCTAGCGATAAATTCAAGAAGCCAAATTTAAGACGTTTGTCATTTCAAAGTTACTTTTTGTGATGTTTTCAAATAGAAAGTAGCTAAAGGAGCATTATTTGCTATGATAATTTTTCACTAAGGTCAATGACCTTTGAACTAGGACGTTTTAAGTATTTTTCAGTTTTCTCTCTATAACTCAAAAAATTATAATCACATTATACTCGAAATAATTTTAAAAGAGAGTTTTTACAAAGGTCTATCAATGTGGAAGATTATAAGTTTCTACATTGCATAGTTTAGAAATGGCAGGGGGGGGGACACATTGCAAGCCACTTTGGCAGGCTATATTTCGCAGATGGTACACCTGATAAAAAAGTGGTGTATCAAACATTACCTTCATTTTAGTAGACCTATTCAATGATATCCCACACGAGGGGGTGCAGCGAAAAAAATTTTTTTTTCTCCATTTCACATGTATGGACGCCTCCCCTAAAATACGCAAAAACTAATCTTTTATTCTTTTAAAATTGAGATCTATATGTAGACTATTTTTTAACTAAATTTCATTTACTTATGTTCATAACTGTAGAAGTTATTAAGCTGTAAAGGATTAGGACAGACGGACAGACGGACAGACGGACAGACGGACAGACGGACAGACGGACAGACGGACAGACGGACAGACGGACGGACATGACGAAACTATAAGGGTTCCTTGTAGGACTTCGGAACCCTAAAAACGGTTGACAAACCGAGGACAAAATGGTACTGAACCGTATTTATTACATACATACATATATATTATCACGCCTGTTTCCCATTGGGGTAGGCAGAGACTATGGATTTCCACCTGCTACGATCCTGACACACCTCTTTCGCTTCATCTACGTCCATTAACCTCGTCATGCATGCTCGTCGGTTTAGAGTACTCTTAACCTGGAATTTTATGAGAACGTCCGCGATTAGATATTTATTATCCGTATTTATTATCTTTGCCTATTTATAAACATATAGATTATATTATCGATTTATTTGTCTATTCCGAATCATCCCTACCTTTATCTCATCCTCTTTCATTACTTTTAATCAATCCAATGCCATTGACCTATCCCATCCATTCATTCATCTAAACCAGTGGCATGGTTTAGCGTACACGGACAGACAGTGGCCGGCCGCCCACACATCCGCCCAGCTGCGACCGTTATGTAACAGCCATCTGGTTCTACTAGTACTAACGTAACTATGGACGAGCATACAGACTTTTTAGATTGTATTTAGAATTTTTAGAATACCAGTTCAATTGTAGTAAAGAAAGAATATCTTTTGAAAAACGCAGTTTAGGGCGCTCCCAACACTGAAAAAAATAAAACGAGACTTTTTACTGTTCTTGTACAGTAAAAAAACGGTTCAGGCAACTTATTTTTATGTTAAAGTAAATGATTAGGATTACTGACTTTATTTTCACTGTTTTTTCAGTTCTTTTCACTGTTTTTTTCAGCTATTTTTACTTCTTTGGACAACAGGCTATATTTTTACTGACCAAAGCGGTGAATATTACCGAAAAATGGATTTTATTTTTTTCAGTGAAGCCAGGTGAACCGATGACCTGATGAAAGTAGCTGGGGGACTGGATGTGGGAGGCAGAGGACCGAGTGTTGTGGCGCAACTTCGGAGAGGCCTATGTCCAGCAGTGGACTGCGATAGGCTGAGTTGATGATAACCTACAGATATTTATTTCGAGTTTATTATTGCGTGACACAAAACCGGTAATTTGGAATCTAACTCTTCTTATTGAAATAACTGAAAACCTCTTAAGAGGTCAATGTACTCATCAGTATGAAAAACTTTTACTATGGACTAACCCTGAAATCGCCAAAAAAAATCAGCTGATCCCTACATTTTATCAATTCATGTGAACAAAAATATAGGGGACAGCTGGTTTTTTTTTTGCCATTCAACGTGGCAACGCTGCCAGTCTTCTGAGCACTTCTCCAGATGACAGCGATGTGGAGGAATACTTTGACGCCTAGGCACGCCTTTTTATATAATTTTATTTTATACTTGTATTTTATATTAATCATTCATACATATTTAAATTCACTTAATTTAAGAAATGTTTTGTGTGTCAAGTCATTTGTTTTGATTTCATACAGACCATTAATGGTCCACTTTATTTTAATCTCTGTAAGTTTGTTGCTTTATGTAACTAATTTTTGTATTAATATTAATTGCGCTTAATGTATGGCATGCGGTGCTCTTCTGTAAGTAATGGGGCACTTAGATTAAGTTTGAAATGTGAAAAAAATTTCATGTACAGTGTACTCATTGTTGAAGAGCCAAATAAATAAATAAATAAATATTTGTGCTGTAAATATTGTACATTTGTAGATAGATTATTTAAAAAATGTTTGATAAAATATAATTAATGATATAATATTATAATAATAATTTTATTATTTTAACGTATTTACGCATGCAAAGCGAAATATAACGATTATATTGCAATCGAATCCTGCTCGTGAGTGATTTTTTCTTCCCACAATTTAAATCTTTATCATAATAAAAAAAAATGGATATTTTACACATCACCATCTAGTCTCAAATCAAGCAGAGCTTGTACTATGGGTATGTCCGCGCGTAGCTCAAGGTTTCATCAGGATTCATCACGAAATAAATTTCTCTTTACTACAAATTATGTATTTTCCGATTATTACATGAACTGACCAGAAGAAGAAGTTTTACAACAAGAATGACAGCCCGCGCGAAGCACAGTGTCTCCATCTTTATATTACTACAATCAAATAGACCCAACGGAGTCACTAAATACATTTTAATTTATAAATGAACACTAAAATAATTAACCAGTCGTCGTGATAAAACTAATATTAATTTAGATAATCTCTAAACATTATATAAACCAACAAATCATGCCAGATATTAAAATATGAAACAATATAAAGCGGAATTATCAGAACCACAAAATTAAATTAACAACATTTAAATTAATCATTTCATTAATCTAATTAGAATATTCGAATTATAATTATCATAATATTAACATTATTTACAACATTAATTTAATTAATACGGATCATCAAATATTGAACTTTGCTAAACAAAAAGGTATCTTCTTTGATCTTTGATGATCTTTGCAAAGTACAACAAATACAACTTTGATGATCTTTGCAAAGTACAACAAATACAACTTTGATGATCTTTGCAAAGTACAACAAATACAACTTTGATGATCTTTGCAAAGTACAACAAATACAACAGCAAACTACATAGCAAATTCTAGAAATAATGGATATTTATTTCAAAATACTTCATAATCTAAAAGTAATTCATCGTATAAACTAATTACCTAAAAATTGCAATAGATTGCGTTGTAAGCATCGATATTAGATATAGCATAGACATTAATTAGTCTGAGTCCGAGTATAAATTAATATTTTAATGTTATAAGCTATGGAAAGCTATATTACTCTCAAATTACACTAGAGGGCGCAATGTTCAACCAACGCCAGGAAGAAACATTCAATACTGACCAGTAATTAAGATTAATATATTAAGTTCTGTCAAAAAAGTGTAAACAAATTGATGGCAACACTAGCGCGCCCATATATACTAGACAATGGATATAATACTTATAATAAATAAGAAACACCCAGACCAACACAAACACTTATGTTCATCACATAAATATTTGTGTCCATTATACTAGTTCTGCACCATTTAATTAGGTTAAAAAAAAATTGGTGTATGGAATTGTTAACATAATGTATTTTACTAATTATTATTGATGAATTGCATTAAAAAGAAATGCCAAGATTCTTTACTAAATAACAGAAGAACGAAAAAATAGAGATTATATCTCTTTCATCCCTCAGCTTTGACCCCGATTCACCAAATCCTTATTTCAGACCTAAGATTATATTTGATCTAGATTCCACCATCTATCAGGGTTGTTAGATCGAGTTTATGTTGTAGTGTATGACGCGCCTCTCCCCTATATTAGTAAGCTTAGCATGTAAGTATATTCAGTATATTATACATATTCCATCAAGCAAGACGTGTCTCATTGGTTACCATAACGCCCCACACTGCATGGCGACCCTGCCAGGATACACACACACTACACTGTATTTTCCCCATATATCGTATTTCTTTTCCCCCAATATGATACGTTTTGCAAGTTTTTTCCCCATTTTTTGTCAAAGAGGAAATTTTACAAATTGAAAAATATAAGACTATGTTTATTCACAATATTGCTATAAAAACATTTTATAGTGTATCGTGGATGATATTTAAAACTTTCGATACTTCGTCTGTATTCAAACCCTCAATTATTTACCCACAGACATTATATGTTTACCTACAGACATTATATAAACTAGTACAATATCTGTATTGTATCTGGTGTAGCGAACGTCCCACCAGCGCCATCTAGCTAGTCTATGGGTCAACTTGGGGGTGACGTTTTGGCAACACTGCTCGCAGGCATTTTCTATAGTCGCTAACTGATCGCGCACACCGCCGCGTTCGCAAATTAATGCTGCGTCGAAATCCTTGGTTTACTACTATTGTGAACCATCTCCACTCTGGAGCGCAAATATTCCCGCATATACACAATTACAAATCTAGCCTAGATACGTCAGTGCATTGTGATCGAATACTGGTGGCCACCACGAAGAAGGAATCAACGGAACCTGCTGAAGATCTCAAGCTGCAGCCAGAAGCAATCCGGTAAGCGAATTACAGATTTGCCAGTTGGCTTTGTTGTTGGATGACCCCTCAAATTCTTTCACATAGGCTAGATAGAATAGACGTAATTGGACTGACACGCATCCTCGTGTTGGTCGTATAAGTTCTCATCCCCGCCACTGGAGTACGACTATTTACACGCCTGCTCCAACATTTGGTCCTTACGAGCCTAGGATAGGTTTCAGTTTCATATTTTCTAAAAATATTCATCCCGCTTTAATACTTTGGCGCCGTTACATTCTTACGTAGGCATTGGTAAGGTAACCGCCATCTCCTACCCTACATATTTTATATTTCATTTCTTAATTTTTCATTTTTAAAAGCCGTTAAAATGGCTCCTAATAAGCTTGAAATTGAATTAGTTCAGCTTACTGCCAAAAAAGAAGCTATTTTCGAAAGAATTAATCGCTTGTATAATTCTTCGAAAAATATTTCAAATTACGATTCACACTCAAATGAGTCATTCTTAGCGCAATCTGAGTCTATTACGGAATTGTATAGTAAGTTTGAAACAATTATTGATCAGATTAACGAGTTACAGTTCAAAATTGATAGCACTCCTCCAGACTACTCGTGTTTAAATTCAACTGAGGATTTATACTCGAGTATAAAATATAAACGTAACCTCATACTTGCAAATAGCAAAACATTCACATCGGATCAGAAAAAAGGTATTGTTAAATTGCCACCAATCCAGTTACCCTCATTCGACGGAAAAACGGACAATTGGCCAATATTTTACGAAATATTTCGTAGTAATGTGCATTTGAATACCAATCTGACGGATGCGCAGCGTGTACAGTATTTAATTACAAAATTAACTGATGATGCTTTAAAATTAACCGCAGGTATTGTTCCCTCAGGGGATACCTATAATATAATTTGGGATAGTCTTGTCAAAAAGTACCAAGATAAACGTAGTTTAGGTGTTCATTATCTCAATAACATTCTGGACATTAAAAGTTGCCCTAGTACTGCCGTTAGTTTAAATACATATATAGAAAAATATTCCGCGTCTGTTGCTGCATTGAAACTGTTAGACATTCCCGACCTATTAGACTTTGTCATATTACATTGTGGTTTGAGAAAACTTGATTCCCACACACTACAGCAGTTTGAGAATAGTGTTATTGGGAAAGAGTTACCTTCGTATAAGGAGTTTATCTCATTCATTCAGAGTTATGTTAAGGTACTCGAGAGATCGCATAATAATAATTCTCAGGCCGAGCCGCGCGCAAAGCCTAGTATAGCGAATAGTCGTAACACACAAGACACTCGTACTTCTAAGACGTTTGTGTCAAATAATGAACCGGTTTCCGTAACACGCTGCCCGCTATGCGATAACAACGTGCATCAGCTGTTTAATTGTTTACAGTTTAAAAATATGGATTCACCGCAAGCTCGTTTCGAGTTTATTAAATCGAAACGCGGCTGTGTAAATTGTTTAAGTTTATCCCACTCGTTATCTAAATGCAAATCACGTAACGTTTGTAAAATTTGTCAAAAACAACATCATTCTTTTTTGCATTTTTCTAGTGAGAAAAATGATTCACCGTGTGAGCAGTCGCCGCCGCCGCCGGTTCAAACCTCGGCTGCACTCATGTTGCCGCAGGATGCTACTCACTCTGTCTCACTTAGTGCAGGCGCTCGTTCACCTAGTGAGACAACAATTCTGTTATCAACCGCACAAATCTATGCACATTGCAATAACCGAGATAAGCTCGTTGTCAGATGTTTAATAGACAACGGGTCTCAAAATAATTTAATTACTATGGATTGCTGTAAACGTTTGAACATACCCGTAATTAAATTACATAATTCGTCATTGCAGGGTGTTGGTATGACCTCACGACCTGTACACGGTTTTATACATTTTACAATAGAATCTCGCATTAATCCTAATAATAAATATTATATTCACGCGTTGGTTGTGGATTGCATTACGGATAAACTACCCGCCAATTTTATTAAAGTAAACGACGACATGTCATATTTAAATAATTTACCGCTTGCCGATTTAACCTGGAATATACCGGGAGAAATCGACGTTGTTCTCGGTGTTCAACTATTTCCTTATTTGGGAGATAGGGTCGATTCAGGTAATCGCGCACCGCCCGCCGTATTAACTAGCTTCGGTTACGTACTTATGGGAGATATTGCAAGTCATTGTTATGACGCGACTCCTTCTACTTCTTCATTCATCGCGCTTACTAACATTGACATGGATTCAAGTTTACAGAAATATTTCGAGTTGGAAGAAATTCCATCTCAACGTTTTATTAGTCCGGACGAATTAGCTTACGAAAATAATTTTAATTCAACAGTTTTATTTAAAGACAGTAGATATTTTGTCGATTTACCTTTCTCACGAAATCCCTCTGAGTTAGGCAACTCTCGCGGAGTGGCTCATCGTCGACTGCTTGCGCTCGAGCGCAAATTCGAGCACGTGCCAGCCCTACGCGATAATTATAATAGAACTATCGCTGATTATATAACTCAGGGGTATTTATCAGAGGTACCCGATTCTGAATTGACAGAAGAGGGCTACTATATAGCGCATCAAGCCGTTATTAGACCGGACAAGGACTCCATTCGGGTAGTTTTAGACGCTAGTGCCAAGACTCACACAGGGTTGTCACTTAATGACATTTTGCATGTCGGACATAATTTACAGGCCGACTTGTTTTTATTATTGCTTGATTTTCGTACGTTTCCTATAGCTATGACCGCAGATATTAAACAGATGTTTTTACGTATCGGTGTAAATGAGCACCACCGCAAATACTTAAAATTTTTGTTTCGTTTTAATAAAAATGAACCAATACGCACTTTTAATTTTAACCGCGTTCCTTTCGGACTAAAGCCTAGTCCTTACTTAGCTATGCGCACATTACGTGAACTTGCGTGTGAGCATAGTGACCGCTTTGCTGAGGCTTCTAAATTGGTAGAAACTCAATTTTATATGGACAATTATGTCTATTCTGTTCCCGATGAACAGGTCGCAATAAAATTATCGCAAGAATTAATTGAATTATTTAAAGTAGGTTCCTTTGATCTTATCAAATGGGGCAGTAATTCATCCGCTTTTTTGGAGACTCTCCCCGAGTCTTTTCGCTTACCAGTAGTTTTTTCTGCCATGGCTAGTAATATTAATTTTAAAATCCTTGGTTTAACCTGGGAACCCGCAGAAGATGACTTTTCTTTGACGACGGTTAAGGTAAATACTAAATGCACGAAGCGCACGATTCTATCGCTAGTTGTCCGCTTGTTCGACGTACTTGGCCTTGTGGCTCCCGTCGTGTTGTACGCTAAAATCCTTATCAAGGAACTTTGGCTAGCTAAAATAGACTGGTATGAAGTTCCTCCGGAATCCATCATCAGTCGCTTTTCCGCCTTTGCACGTGATTTTCCCGCCTTTGCACGTGATTTTCCCGCGCTCGCTTCTCTGAATATTCCGAGACATATTGGCGTTTTCAGAGAATTTGTAGTGAATATTGTAGCCTTTTGCGACGCCAGCTTCAGTGGTTATGGTTGCTGTATTTATTTACACATCACCGACCCTGAAGGTAATATCACCGTCCGGCTTTTATGTGTAAAATCTAAAGTTTCTCCCGCTAAAATAACAACACTAGCTCGATTAGAGATTGTCGTAGCTTTGCTTCTGTCGAAGCTTGTCTGCGTGGTCAAAGATAAGCTTTCCGCTCGCGTACCTATTGCAGGTGTTTTCGCTTTCTCGGATTCCACTATAGTTCCATCATTGGATCCACATCCGGACGTGCTCACGCCGGCGCATTTTTTAATGTCCAGTCCGCTCACATACTTGCCGTCTTCTGAACTGACAGAAGACAGCAGGAATTTAACGAATCGCAAGAAACTTTTAGACCAGCTTGTATTATTATACTGGAGAATGTGGCGAATTGAGTACTTGCACACGTTGCAAGTTCGTCAGAAGTGGTGCACACCCGATCGCCCTATAGAGATCGGTACTGTCGTTCTCTTGGGTCAGAATAACGTACCACATTTAACTTGGCCATTAGGCATTAACAGAGGTGTTCCCTGGATCGGATGGCATAGTTCGAGTGGCTTCAGTCAGAACCGCGTCAGGCACGTATAAACGTCCTGTCACTAAGCTGTATTCTTTGCCAACTCAATAAAATAATTTATGGATTATTACTGGTTAATAATCTCATATTAGTTTAACTTAGATTTATATTTATTTCATAATCAAACCGCATTTAACTATCTGGAATATAAATTAAGAGTGCTATTAATTTCCTGATAAATTGTTTCAAGCTACTATTAGTTCTCTGATATTTTCAGACCGCTGTATTTATTTAACTTCACCGCTTAGAGCATCTCTACCCCAACAGGTCCTTAATTGAGTTTCATTTAACTTCATAATTATTTTCTTTTCGAAAGCTCTGGACCTTTCAAGGCGGGGAGTATGGTGTAGCGAACGTCCCACCAGCGCCATCTAGCTAGTCTATGGGTCAACTTGGGGGTGACGTTTTGGCAACACTGCTCGCAGGCATTTTCTATAGTCGCTAACTGATCGCGCACACCGCCGCGTTCGCAAATTAATGCTGCGTCGAAATCCTTGGTTTACTACTATTGTGAACCATCTCCACTCTGGAGCGCAAATATTCCCGCATATACACAATTACAAATCTAGCCTAGATACGTCAGTGCATTGTGATCGAATACTGGTGGCCACCACGAAGAAGGAATCAACGGAACCTGCTGAAGATCTCAAGCTGCAGCCAGAAGCAATCCGGTAAGCGAATTACAGATTTGCCAGTTGGCTTTGTTGTTGGATGACCCCTCAAATTCTTTCACATAGGCTAGATAGAATAGACGTAATTGGACTGACACGCATCCTCGTGTTGGTCGTATAAGTTCTCATCCCCGCCACTGGAGTACGACTATTTACACGCCTGCTCCAACAGTATCTGTATTTTACTTTCCCCAAAATTTGTCCAAGAATTTCGGTCCCCAAAATTTCCCCAAGAACGATTTTTTCCCCCAAAATTGCGAAAAAAATCCCCAATCTACCAACCAACCGTGCCATCTATATTCCGACGAATTCTTCTAAACTTCGCTAACATCTTGAGAAGTCAAAATACCACCTCAACTGCACCGTTCGCACTTCTCTCCCAGAAGATCATGACGTAGCGAGTCTATAAACAGTGGGCACGTGCGCATGTGTTCCGGGGGCGTGCGCGCTATTTGTGGCTAGCAACGACCATACAGCCTAATAGACGCATAATGTTCAATATAATGTTTTCTCTGAAAATAGTCCGCCATAAACTCATTTACAGTAAACATAGTCTGTGGATGGGTGACCGTTTCGTTACACATCGAGACCCCTCCGTGCCTCGGAGAGCACGTTAAGCTGTCGGTCCCGGTTTGTCATACGAATATCTATGGCAGTCGTTACGGGTAGTCAGAAGCCTGAAAGTCTGACAACTGGTCTAACCTCCGAATGTCAGTATTGCCCAGTAACTGGGTTGCGGGGGTCTGATGGCAGTCACTCCGTGTAAAATACTGATGTTCAGCCGCATCTGGCTAGACTGGAAGCCGACCCCAATATAATTGGGAAAAGGCTCGGAGGATGATGATAACATGAACACATACACTCATTCCACAAACACACCTAATCATCCTAATACACCCACGCATTCACAATCACTCTTACACACACGTAACACACTATCCCACACTCCCAAGTACACAGACATATGCATACACACGAAAACTAAATATTAAATAACTTTAGGATTTTGGTTGCTGCAAATATAATTAATTAATGTTAACTCCAGTTTGACTCACACTTGTTCAGTCTGCAATTTTTATACCATACACTATGTCAAGGGCTTGAACCAGGTTATTTTTATAACTTCAAGGGCTCTGGTTGCATCACCTACATTTTTTTTGTTAACTCTCAATAGTCAAGTATACCTACGGATGTTTAAAATACTTATGTTAACATTATTATCTTTGAAGAAATAAATAAATTGAAATTGAATTGAATTGAATCATCATCATCATTTCAGCCGAAAGACGTCCACTGCTGGACAAAGGCCTCCCCCAAGGGGGGGGATATGCCATAATCGCCACGCTTGGCAGGCGGGTTGGCGATCGCAGTGGATTGAATGAATGTTTACAATAAATTCTGCCACTAGCTGAGCCGGGGTACTGCAATCCGATTGGCCCTACCAAGGCGGTTATTGGCTAGTCACAGTAATCACTAACGCGGCAGTTTTAACGGCACATGTAAATGGTCGAAACTGATTTGAAGATTTCAAGTGGCGAATAGTGGCGACCTACATTAGTGAAATTTCATAGATGTGTTGCAGACATCGGTCGCCTGTTATGAGGCGTCTATGGGCTGTATGGTCGTTGGTGGCTAGCCTTGTGCCGCGGCAGTCTGCTTATGATAATGATAACAGTTTGTGCTACGATCAGTCTTGTTGGACCATGTGACCTATAATAATAATAATAATAAAATGTTTATTTTCATAAATGAAGGGCACAGAAAAAGAACAGGGAATGTAATTTTTTTTTACTTTTTTAGGCTTCCTTACCCGAAGGGTGCCAAACGGGACCCTATTACTCTCGCTACGCTGTCCGTCCGTCCGTCTGTCTGTCACAAGGCTGTATCTTTGGAACGGTAATAGGTAACCGGTTGAAATTTTCTCAGAAATTGTGTTGCTATGAGGTGTATCAAGACAAATACTAAAAACAAAAAAAAGTCTAAAACCAAAGGGGGGTCCCCATACAAGAAACCTCAAAAAACATGCATTTTTTTCAACGTTTTTGTTCCTGCTCTATCTTCAAAACGGTAATATATACCAGCGTCAAACTTAGTCAGATTATAGTGTATATTATGTAGTTTAGCAACAAATACTAAAAATAAGACAAACATAGACATATGTGGTGGTACCTGCGTAAGAAAGAAATGCAAAAATTCATATTTTGCGCCGTGGACGTTGATGTCTTTTGATAAACTCTCGTAAATTAAATCAGTTTTTATGGGGTATCAAGTCGTTGAGAGGTACGGAACCCTTACTGCGCGAGTCCGACTCGCACTTGGCCGGTTTTTAATTTTTTAATGGCAATGTAACGTAAAAGCCCCAGTTACCAACAGTGCCCCACTGTTCGACAAAAGAAAGAAATATCTTTGGGACAGTTTTTACACAATACCATCTAGACCCAAACTAAGCAGAGCTTGTGTTATGGGTGCTAGACAATGGATATAATACTTATATACTTTTTTTTTTGTAAATTTTTATTTATTTTGCAGTAACAATAAATTATATTTACAGACTTATACAAGTATATACACAACTTACACAACTATTTAAGAATAAACAAAATAAATAAACAAAACAAAACTAAAAGCTACAAAAAATAAAAAAAATCTCCCGCATCGCTTTCTACCGGAAGCGTGCCTAGAATACTGGCAGCATTGCCACGTTGTATGGCAATGCTTATTCTTTGCGCAAAGAAAAGGCCAGCATTCTGGTCACGTGAAGTGTCGACCAACCGCGGCTTTGAACAAGAGACGAGCACTTGGTCCCCACGATCCGAGTGTTTCAACCCCAAACGGCTCGAAAATATAATTACTGATTATGTTATTATATTTTCGCCGCTTGAGGGTCTCAGCAGCTGCAGCGGCAGCGCCAGCACAGCCCGCCGACCTAAGAAGATGGGAGGGCGCAAGGGTATCGACGCACGTTGCGTCCCACACCAAAGGCCTACCCACTTTCCATGGCAGATACATATTTTTTTTGTAAACACATACTTATAATACATAAGGAACACCGAGACCAACACAAACACTTATGTTCATCACACAAATATTTGTGTCCTGTGGGAATCGAACCCACGACTAGGCCACCGACGTCAGTAATACAGTAGTACTTGCTTTTAAAAACAAAATAAAGTCTTCATTGAGTAAAATTTTCTGTTTTGAATAGTTACGTAGGTACTTTCCCTCCACGAAGCATTGCACTGGCCGATACAACAATTCTTATGCAAAAAAAAGAAAACTGAAATATATAAACCAGTCTTCCTTTCAAATTATATGTATTATTGTATTGTGTATGGAGTATTGCAGTCACTTGTGGGATGGCTCCGCCAAATACCAGCTTGCGGCTCTTGACTCGATTCAACGCAGAGCTGAGAGGCTAATTGGTGATGAAGTGTTAGCAAAATCTAAGCTATAAAGCTTAGCCCATAGACGCACAGTTGCTTGTTTGTCGGTGTTCTACAGGCTGTACTTTGGAGAGTGTGCGCACGAGCTCCATGAGCTTATTCCGCCATCTCCTTTTTTTCATCGGACTACACGCCGCACTGCAGGATATCATCCACATTTGGTAGATATCCCTACTATCAGGACCAAGCGCTTTGAGAACTCTTTCATAATGCGCACAGCCAAGTTGTGGAATTCACTGCCGGCATCTGTATTTCCGGGCACTTATAACGCTAACGCCTTTAAAGCTGGAGTGAAACGGCACCTAATAGGTTTGCTCGCTCCATCGTCGACCACATCCTGACAAAGCTGTCTAGATTGTGGTCAAGAGCAGATCTATACATCACAAAAAAAAAAAAATTGGTAGATGTTTAATATAAAAACAGGCGCGTCTGGTTCATAGAGCATCACCACAGTCTACGTATTTACCCTGTAATTCCTGAGAACAGCGCTAAACAGACAAACAGACAAAACATTCAATAAACCTAATGAAGTTTATTTTAACGCGTATAAATATTAGGATCTTGAAATGCAAGTTTTTATTTCTGGTTTGTACGTAGACGGAATTGCAAGTAGTGACTAATAACATGTTTTTTTATCGAAGATTTTTATATTTTTTAAAACATACCAGCATGCAGACATCCTGTAAGATAATAATTTCTTAGGTTTTCGCGATCATTACACATTATAATAAAAGAAAGTTTAACCGGATTAAATCGCGTATATTATTTAAATTGGTATTCCTGACGTTTCGAAAGCTTTGCAGCATTTCGTGGTCGCAGGTAGACTAACGGTCAAAAATCTATCAACGATTTGCCCTACTAGAGATAGGAATTTGACATAAGCTCCATACGACGACGACGACGACAACCTCTGTGGTCTAGTGGTTCGAGTGTCGGACTGCTGATAACGAGGTCGTGGGTTCGATTCCCACAGGACACAAATATTTGTGTGATGAACATAAGTGTTTGTGTTGGTCTGGGTGTGTTGCTTATGTATTATAAGTATGTATTTACAGAAAAAAAAAAAAAAAAAAAGTATATACGTATTATATCCATTGTCTAGTACCCATACCACAAGCTCTGCTTAGTTTGGGACTGGATGGTGCTGTGTAAAAATGTCCCAAAGATATTTATATATTTTATTTTTATTTATACAAAATACGTCAAATTTCTATCTCCAGTAGGGTAAATCGTGGATAGATTGGATATTAATTTTGGCCGTAAGATGACAAGTGTCTTTACAGATATTTCTAAAAAATAATAAGAATAAAATAATAATGATATTGTGAGTGATTACTGCGTGCATCGAAACGATTTTAATTAATAATATTGTACGGTAGATTAAAATATTTTTTTAGAAATATCTGTAAAGACACTTGTGATCTTAGTCTACCTGCGACCACGAAATGCTGCAAAGCTTTCGAAACGTCAGGAATACCAATTTAAATAATATACGCGATTTAATCCGGTTAAACTTTGTTTTATTATCCTGTAAGATGTTGAGAAATCGCCCTAGATTCCTTACACGGTTGCCGATACCTACGATGATTTTCAGTTCCGCTGAAATAAGTATAATTTATATGATTATTATTATTTTTAACGCATTTACGCATGCGAAGTTTTTTTCTTTCCACAATTTATATCTTTATAATTTATATTTCAACAATGTATGTTGGACGCATTTTTCAAGCAAATCACTTGCGCATACCGTTTGTTTTCTCAAAACACAGTATTTGTAATCAATAATTTAATAAATAAGCGTGTAAATCAGTGTAAGGCGGTGTGTTCAACAGTTGTGGGGGTGCGATATGATATTTTTCAACACGGCATCGGCACGGCGCGCCGGCAGCACGAGCGACCGACGCACCTGAGCGAAGACCCTACTATTTGTTACTCGTAAGACGTGAGAAGTGGGTGAGATTTGCTTTAAAGTAGGTCGAAAAGTAGTGATATTTGTGTTAGTTCTGTTTCATTGTGAAACAGCGATAATTAAAAAAACTTATTCATCATCATCATCATCATTTCAGCCGAAAGACGTCCACTGCTAGACATAGGCCTCCCTCAAGCATCGCCACAACGACCGGTCCTGCGCTTTCCAAATCCAGCGGATTCCCGCGACCTTCACCAGGTCGTCGGTCCACCTTGGGAGGGACCTGCCCACGCTGCGCCTTCCAGTACGCGGTCGCCACTCTAGAACTTTACGGCCCCATCGGCCATCCATTTTGCTAGCAATGTGCCCCACCCACTGCCACATAACTTTGGAAATTCTTCGGGCTATGTCGGTTACCTTCGTTCTCCTGCGAATCTCCTCATTTCTGATTCGATAGCCCTCTCTATTGCCTTAGAGTGACTTTGAGCCTTCTTATCAGGCCCATTGTGAGCAACCACGTGTCAGTGTCGTAAGTAATTATTGCAATACACTGATCAAAGACTTTCCTCTTGAGACACAGCGGTATTTTGGTATGATATTGCGTAGCTTCCCGAACGTTGCACAACCGAGTCGGATTCGACGATAGACCTCTTTCTCGAAGTTAGACTACCCTGGGGCTGCGATTGCTCTATGGACCTACCTAACTGGGCAGTTTGTCCAAGGAATCGTACATCAACATAGTTAGTGAACAACTTCGAGTGTAGAAAAACTTATTAAGGCCATCCTAAATTAATACATATTTCATAGCAGATTCCCAATTCAAATTCGTTTTTTTTTTCAAATTGGCATTTACACATATTTTTGAAAAGTCTGTTCTTTGGAGAAGAACTGGTAAGAAACTCCATGCAGAATAGGTACACTTTTTAAATAATAAATCTAAATCTTTCAATTAATTAATAACTTAGTAACAATTATATTTTCAAGCCGTTTGGGGTAGAAACCCTCGGGTCGTGGGGTCCGAGTGCCCACCTTTTATTTAGAAATATTTCTAGGCGGTTAGTCGACACTTCACGTGACCAGAAGGCTGGCCTTTATTTTGGGCATTGCCATACAACGCGGCAATGCTGCCAGTCTTCTGGGCACGTTACCAGTTGAAAGCGTCGCGGAGGGATATTTTGATACTCCTTTTTAGTTTTTAGCTTTAGGTGTGTTATTTAAGGTTTTTTTATTTTTAAATAATGTATTTAATGTTTTAATTTCGATGTGAGTAAATAAACCAATTATATTTAATTGAAAAAAAAAAAAGAAATAATCAATATATTTATTTATTTAGTGCACAGATTTGACATCTACCGCCGATTCTACCATGGGTAGATATCAAATCTGTGATTTTGTGAACATAGGGTATACCTACAGATAAAATACCATACACAACAATATTTATTATTGTGTTAAGATTTGTGCGAGAACAATAAGACAAATTAACTTACATCTAATACTTATTAAAAATATCTTCTATCGTGTTGACATAAACTACATAAAGATAATATTAGCTGATCATTACAGCCGAAAGACGTCCACTACTGGACATAGGCCTCCCCCAATTAAGGGGATATGCCATAATCGCCACGCTTGGCAGGCGGGTTGGCGATCGCAGTTGGTTGGTTAAATACTCAGAGTCGCCCTTAGTCGCCTTTTACGACACCCATGAGAAGAGATAAGGGTGGTGCTATTCTTTAAGTCCGGCACCACACGGACTATATTATATATATATATATTAGCTGATGCCGTGGGAAAAATATTAGCCAATTGTCCAGGGTGCGCCGGACGATTAGTTAAATATCGTCACTCGCGGAGGCTCTTTTAATGCACCCAATTTTTTATTTTATTTTATTTTATTAAAGACTAGCTGTGCCCGCGACTCCGTCCGCGTGGATGTCGGAAAATAACATCGTGTCATAATTATGAACACAATATCTTCAAATATATACATATAAGCGCCTACACAGACGATTACACTATTTACCGACCATACTATATTTTGTTTTTACAACCAACCGGCTAAGGTGATGGAATTTCATGGAATTAGCCCTAAACTCCCTCATTCTGAGAAGACGCTCGTGCCCAGCAGTGGGCAGTAATTGGGTTGATTATGTTATTCTATAACACTAACCACATCTCTTCTTATGCTGAGAAGAGGCCCGTGTCCAGCAGTGGGACTGTAATGGGCTGGTAATGTTATGTTATTCTAGAATACTAATAATATCCAGTTCATTATCTTTTCTCATTTTGATAAGAGGGCCATACCCAGTAGTGGGACAGTAATGGGTTGACTACGTTATGTTATTCTATATTTTCTAGTTTCTTAACTCTTCTCGTTCCAAGAAGAGGTCCGTGCCCAGCAGTGGGGCAGTAGGTAATGAGCTGATTATGTTATGATAATCTATTACACTAACAATATCCAGTTCCTTAACTCTTCTCATTCCAAGAAGAAGGCCATGCCCAGCAGCGGGACAGTGATGGGCTATGTTATGTTATTCTATATTTTCTATAATACTAATAGAATCCAGTTGTATTTTTAGGAACCTGCAACCTACATACAACCAACAATCATGACCTCTACTTTGTATGCAACTTAATACAATAGAGGGGTCAAGCTGTATCACTGGATCTACTCAACCGATTCAGATAAAACATACCCTATATTTTAAGTTAGACTAATACCAATACAAATGCTAAGTTTTATTACGATTCGTTCAGCCGTTTTCACGTGATGAGGTAACAAACAGACAGACAGACAGACAGACAGACAGACATAATTTTTTTAAACGATTGATTCGTATTCTATAGCTTATTTCTAGTCCCCCTAGCCGGTTTTCGCGAAAAAAAACTCAATGTACAGACTTTTCGACCTTTACAGTTTTATCATAGTATATAGATAGAAGATAGATAGAAGATTAACAACGAAAATATGGTCTACCTAGTGACTCGAACAAAAAAGAAGGGAACACTAAATGGTGCCCCAACACTCAACGCCATCACTAGCAAGATATACTATGCACCAAAGTGGTAGTAGTATGGTACATATAATGGTACATAATACAATACTAATACCAATAACCAAATTCAAAAATTCTTCAATCTTAGTGTTACTTTTTTCCTTAAAAAACCAAGTTGTACCAATTTGTCCCGTTTCTAACTCATAGTAAGGGTCTGGGGGGGTGGCCAGCCACCCCTCGCACAGGTGCGCCCCTAGCGCAGGTGTCGCAGATCCAATACAATTCTTACTTTCGCACATAATTGGAATACTGATACTTACACAGTTCCACTTGGAAATCGAAATAGAGGTAGCTTGGTCATCAAGTCTAGATGGTTTTTTTTAAAAGGCAAAGTTTCACAAAGTAACACAAAACCGCTTTTAAAGGTAAAAGTAAAATAAATAAATAAATATTTTAGGACATTTTTACACAGCACCATCTAGTCCCAAACTAAGCAGAGCTTGTGCTATGGGTACTAGACAATGGACATAATACTTAAATACTTAATTTTTTTGTAAATACGTACTTATAATATATAAGAAACACCCAGACCAACACAAACACTTATGATCATCACACAAATATTTGTGTCCTGTGGGAATCGAACCACGACCTCGTGATGAGCAGTCCGACACTCGAACGACTAGACCACAGCCGTCGTCAGAAGCCAAATATATCTCCAAATCTTACAAAAGATGCAAGTGTTAAAGTTGGCCGTCGTCAGAAGCCAAATATATCTCCAAATCTTACAAAAGATGCAATTGTTAAAGTTGTATATGTCGTAGGATAATCGAATAAATCGGAGCTTTGCGAAAATCCTAGAATGGTTGCAAAGGACCGGATACTTGGAATCTAAGAAAAAAAAACGCAATCATCCTAGCTATTTACAGGATAATTGCAAAAATCCAGCTTATCTTAGGTAAATCGACTTCTAATAATCGACTCTAAATACAAGAGTAACGGCTAAAAATAATATCCAATCTATCTACGATTTGCCCTGCTAGAGATAGAAATTTTTCATACTTATATCGTATCTTATGTCATAAGAAAAGACTCGTATTCTATGCTTATGTCAAATTTCTATCTCCAGTAGGGCAAATCGTGGATAGATTGGATATAAATTTTGGCCAATAGTGACTTCATTCGTTCCTTCCGCTGATAAGAAGTGGTCTCTGGGTTGGCTCATCTACGAGTTTGTGACAAATGATCATGACCAGAGATACGGCAAAAATTCTAACGGCCAAAATTAATATCCAATCTATCCACGATTTGCCCTACTAGAGATAGAAATTTGACATAAGTTTCATACAAAATATGTCAAATTTCTATCTCTAGTAGGGTAAATCGTGGATAGATTGGATATTAATTTTGTCCGTAAGTATCTCGAAGTCAAACAGCAGACAAGAAACACTGCGGTATGTTACCTCTGTGACGGGAAACGCCATTGATATAGAACGGTGCGCTCGCACTCTATATCAATGCCACGTAACACCATAAAAACATCAGACTGTAGCTATCACAGAGTAGCTATGCTGCAGTGACGCACGAAGCGTCATGATTACTGCTTGATACCGAAGTAAGAAAGTGGAAAAGGGCCACTCTTCACAAGCCATGAGCTGGAACATCGGTTCAGATGCTCAACAGCATTATACAAAATCATTGATATTATGATATACTCCGTTAGGCGGCGGTTACGGCTAGCTTTCGTTGCTATCGACTGACTAGTTAACACAACCAACACTTCGACGAAAGCTCGCCTAATTGACTAAAAAAATACGCTGGTTTGGCATGCTTTTGAATAGTTTGACATGTTTTTGAAAAAAGAGTGCCAGTTTCTCCGCGGAAACTTGTGTAACCTTCTTCAGGTCGTCCGTCCACCTGGCCGAGGGCCGTCCTACGCTGCGTTTACCGATTCGCGGTCTCCACTCAAGGAGTCGTCTGCTCCAGCGGCCATTAGTTCTTCAACAGACATGGCCAGCCCACTGCCACTTCAGCTTACTAATCCTACAAGCTATCAGTCACTCCGGTTCTTCTCCGGATAATCTCGTTACGGATTTTATCCTTCAAAGAAACTCCAAGCATGGCCTCGCAAAGCAACTTTGAATTTGTGGACTAGCCCAACTGTCAGTGTCCACGTTTCGGCACCGTAGGTCATGACAGGCAGGACGCACTGGTTGAAGACCTTCGTCTTCAAACTTTGCGGTATAGGCGACGAGAAGACTTGGTGATGTTCAGCTAGGGGGGACTGAATGCGGAAGGCAGAGGGCCGACTGTTGTGGCGCCACTTGGGAGAGGCCTATGTCCAGCAGTGGACTGCGATAGGCTGAGTTGATGTTGATGAACTTGTGTAACTGCTGTTGTGAGACGAAGTCAGAGCCAGCGGGCGGTGGAGCTGGCTTTAAAGACTTTGAAAAATCTGCATGCTTTGGCCCGTCTCCATTCACTTTATACTGGGTGTCAGGAAAACGCTCCCGAAACTGAAAGGCTATTATTATACTACCTAAACCCAATCGAATACCAATAACCATTAGTGATTTGATGTTTTGCAAACCCGCAATGTAAAGCGTACAAAACTCGGGATCAATGCTGCGCGTACCTAACCTTCCTATGCTCGCTACGACACGGACTGCTTATGCGAGCGGATTTCGTTCACCCCTAGCGCCAGCTGATGTTTTATTTGAATTACATTGCGAACTTTAAAAAATCAAGTAAATAAATGGGGTTTTTTTGCAAATCAGTTTTATGTAACTGCCCAAAGCTGGTTATGTATGAAAAATGCAAAAATACATATGAAAAAATCTAAAAAAGGAATCGCATTTTTTTTGTGGTTTCGTATCAGTAATCACCAGCACTATCACCTATCTTCGTTTTCGGAAGCGTTTCCCTGACACCCAGCGTACTTTGAAGCATGGAACCATACAATCAAATGCGTGAAAGTCAATCTGTGAACCACACTTTGAACCTTCTGCAACCTATCTACCTAGTATTAGTATAGACTAAGCTCGCTAGATGAGGTTAAACTAAATTTTTCAGGCGGATGTTGTGAGTACAGATGACGCGTGGACATTGTGCAGACCGCCAGTCGCGGGCCTATGGGCCGTTCACACTGGACCGTTTGGCAAATATAGTGTTTGCGACTTTGAAAATATTGGTGAATTTAGGTTGTGTTGTTTTTTTGCTCGTGGCTAAGTAATTCCCACATGCATCGCAATATTTGCAAGGCTAAGCTGCGCTAGCCGCGGCTAGTCCTTGGATGTGGATTGAGTGACCGTTACGTTGCAAATCGAGACTTCTCCATGCCTCGGAGAGCACAATAAGCTGTCGGTCCCGGTTACCATACCAATATCGATTGCAGTCGTTACGGGTAGTCAGAAGCCCGAAAGTCTGACATGGATGGCAGTCGCTCCGTGTAAAATACTGATGTTCAGCCGCATCTGGTTAGACTGGAAGCCGACCCTGACATAATGGGAGAAAGCAAAGATTCAAAGAAAGCTCCGAGAATGGAGGATGAGATTAGTTCAATATGAGGATGAGATTGTATTGATTTTGAAATATTTGCATTAAATACACAGGAATTCGAGCCTATGTTGGGGTCGAGTTGAGATGGTGTACAGTCCCCCTAGCCAAGTTGACAATCTACAATCGTCAACGCTAGTACGCTACTAGAAAACAATCAAAATGTATGGGAATGACAAATCTCAACGAAAGACTTTTTCGTTGAGATAATGTAATTTTGATTGTTTTCTACGGCGGTAAATGTCATGTCTCTGGTTTTCTATTAGCGTTGACTATTGCGGATTGTAAGTTGGCTAGGGGGGCAGTTGTCGGCGTCAGGTTATCCCGGGGTCGAGTTGTCGTGATGCCATTGATTTAGTTCTACATTGTCGGACAGCTATGATAGCCGCTCTCTCAAACTCAAATTCAAATTGATAAGTTTTTATTTCTAATAAGCATTTACATTCACTTTCAAAACGTTAAGAATCTAGTTGCACGGTTCCAAAAAGTTGGTCCTATGGAGAAGAGCAGGCAAGAAACTCCATGGATATACTATTTTCATGTTAAATGGTTTGTGACATGATTTGGAAAGAATTGTGTGAGAACAATGTAGGTTAATGAGTGAGACAAATTCACTGAAGTTAACTAATTAATAATGATATTATGTTTAGGCTCAACCATAATAGAAGGGAACGGGAATCACAAGCAAACCCATCTATACTTTGACAGTGACATCAAACGTCATTTGGCGATCTGTCAAGAGCGTACTATCGTAGGGCACGGCTCAATAGCGACGGTAAGCCCCGTCATGGAGTAGTGGCTGGAGAGGGGCGCCCTCATCTACCGGCTGACGCAGATACTCACGGAGCACGGTTGCTTCGGGAAGTATCTGTGTCGTATAGGCCGTGAGCCGACACCCGAGTGTCATCACTGCGGGAGCTGCCTTGAGGACACGGCGCAGCACACACTGGCGGAATGCCCAGCTTGGGCCACGCAGCGCCGTGACCTTATCATTGCAGTAGGCGGCAGCGATCTCTCGCTTTCGGCCGTTGTTTTGTCTATGGTCGGGAGCGAGAATGCTTGGGAGGCCGACGACACCTTTTGCGAGAGGGTGATGCTCGCTAAGGAGGCGGCGGAAAGGGTCCGAGAGGCAACGACCTCTCTTCCCACCCGCAGGAGACGGACCGGGCGTCGCAGGAGGGCGTACGCCGACCTGCAGTCACCCTAGGAGTGGGCCCAAGGCCCGTGACGGTGCCGCGTCGTGTTCCGCGCGCGCCAATCAAGAGAAAGGTGCGGCCGATGATGCCGCACGGGGAGAAGGGGCTCGCCTACTAGTGGCGAGCCGGTACCTGCCGGGGATGGTTGGACGAATACAAGTTTCCCACGCCCCCGGCCAATGGTCGGAAGAGGAACACCGTGGTGGTTTTAGTCGGTAAGAGTCCGACACTAGCTCCACCTTCCCCGGGCGGAGTGCGTCCATTCGGATTTCCCCAAAAAAAAGAAGAGCGTGCTATCGTTTGGCCTACACCTAAATTGGCGCACCGTTCAGTGTGCACTCTCCATTATCAACAATAAGCAGGTGTTGTGAGTCCAGCTGTTCTGCGTCAGCGGGATACTAGCCAGACGGTCACGTGTGACATTGGATTTATATAGGTACAATCACTAACAATTACCAGGCCCCTCAGAAAGTATTGCGAAAAAAAGTTTTTATATATGGGAGACTGGCCAGTTATAATGTTTTTCGAAAATATGATTATTTATAAGTAAAAATAAGTAAGTTCCAATTTCAAAATTTCCCTCCACATTTTTTGCGAGTTAATTCAAAGTATTGTGTCTCACTGAAATATGGATCTGCGCCGGGAACATTTTAGAGCTATGATTTTATACGATTTCAAGTGTCGCCTGAAACCGGATGAATCGTACGATAGACTTCAAATGGCATTCATGGATGAAGGCCCTTCCAAGGCAACCGTGTATCGTTGGTATAACGAATTCAAGCGCGGTCGACCAACTTTGGGGGATGACGAAAGAAGCGGTCGCCCTTTGACGGCTGTTACCGAAGAAAACGTACTAGCAGTGAAAAATTTAATCCAAGACAATAGGCGAATTACATATCAGGAGATTCAACACATATTGAAGATTGGATCGGGAAGCGTTCACGAGATTCTACACAGCCATCTTCGCGTGAGGAGGATAGTATCACGCTGGGTGCCGCACAACCTCACCGATGCTCAGAAGCAGGCCCGGGTGGAATGGTGCCGTGATATGCTTAACAAATTTGAAGCAGGCTCGTCTCGGCGTGTTTACAACATCGTTACAGGTGATGAGTCCTGGATTTATCAATACGACCCAGAAACCAAGCGCCAGTCGACTGTTTGGGTGTTTCAAAATGAGCCAACGCCTACCAAAGTGAAGCGATCTAGAAGCGGGGGTACGATTTTGATCGCTAGCTTTTTTAATTTGACTGGCCACTTGGTATCAATTCCCTTAGGGGATCAAAGAAGCATTAATGCCGAATGGTATACTACCAAATGTTTGCCAGAAGTTTTCTCTGTTATAAGCAACAAGCGACCAAACACAGGGCTCCGCGGGCTACTGCTCCACCACGACAATGCACCTGCGCACACCGCACTCAAAACGAGGGACTTCCTGGACAGCACGCCAGTCAAACTCCTGGGTCACCCTCCTTACAGCCCTGATCTAGCACCATGTGACTTCTTTTTATTCCCAAAAATAAAAAATCAGCTCAAAGGGATACAATTTTCGTCGCCGGAAGATGCGCTGGCTGCGTTCGAGCAGGCTGTAAACGAGGTGTCTGCGGCGGACTGGAAAAAGTGTTTTGAAAACTGGTTTAGGCGCATGAATCTTTGTATAGAGGCTGGTGGAAAGTACTTTGAAAAGATTTGATAAAAATATATGTACGTATAGAACAATTTTTTTTAGTTTCGCAAAACTTTCTGAGTGTCCCACGTATATTTAGTTTGGAATTAAAAAGTTGAGCATTAACGATGGTATAGCTTGGTATAAGATATCGATAATAGTACTGAAAGTAGTTTTTTCAGAATCACTGGACTGTCACTGTCACTTTGCGTCATGTAAATATAATGTACTGTCGAGCGCTTATCTATAGTAAAAAAAACAGTTTATGCGAACATACATGAAAATCACGCGCCGCCTTCAAAATTTTGATTTATGTTAAGATTTTGAAATACATACATGGATTATTTTTTACTTTATAGTTAAGGTTTTTGAAGACGGTTTTATTTTTTGTTAAAAAGTTTTTATTTCTTACTTTTTAGTTGATAATTCACAGAAAAACTAAACTATTAGTAGATCATCTAGGTAGACGAAGCTAAATTAAACTGATTTATTGAAGCTGGTTAAAAAACTACTCGACCTAAGTCAATAAAATTTATAAGGGACCACCGCGCAGACTTCTTCTACCAAATAAAAAAACAACCACGCAAATCGGCCCAGAAATCTCGAAGTAATCGGTGTACATACATGAAAAAAAAAAAAAAAGGCCCGCCGAATACATAACCTCCTCCTTTTTTACCCGACTGCGCCAGAAGGAGGGTAATGTTTTTCGAGTGTATATATGTATGTTTGTATGTATGTATGTATATTTCTTTGGCACGCCCTGCAGCCTAAACGGCTTGATGGATTTTAACTTGTGAGGTGTCGTTAGATTCTTCTTAATAGTGAAAGTGACACTGGGTATATCAAAATTATAAAAATTGAAATGGCCGCTTCTTGGCGCCAAATTACGGCTTAAAAAAAAAAAAAAACCTCGAAACTTATCGAGTGGGGTATCAAAATAAAGGGTTTTTTAAATGCTTTTCAAAAATATATACAACTTATATGTTTACATGTAATTTAGAATGAGAAATGCAAAAAAACAACAAAATATTCAACGTTAAAAATGAATTTGACTTTTCAAAAAAAAACATTAATAGTATGATAAATAAAACACGATGACAAAACTAAAAAAATTCAAATAAAAAAATTCATTAACAAAAACAAAAAACCCGACTGCGTGTAAAAATAACAGAAAAGATATAAACAAGACTTATCAACACGCAGGCGGAGGCTACATAGGAACTATTATGTAATTCATGACCAAAAACATACGTAGCCTCCGACTGCGTGTTGATAAGTCTTGTTTATATCTTTTCTGTTATTTTTACACGTAGTCGGGTTTTTTGTTTTTGTTATTTGAAGTTGGTTAATAATGAATAATTTATTTGCGTATAGTAAAAGCCCCAGGGGGTCTACTCCCGTTCGACGATATTCGTACGATTCATCGCACAATTTGCTACTCCGGTCAACCATCGTTCCCTTATCGCATGCGATGATCGTGTTTTGACGTTTGTTTTTCTCATCTCCGGTAAATTGTATACGACTATGAACCGTAGTCTATCTTAATTGTGCCTTTTTTATGTGCCTATCTTTATTATGTAAGTATCAGTCGGAACGAAAGTTCGTACTTCGTTTGTCGTTCGTAAAACGCGAGTAGACCTACAGTTACCGACAGTGCCCCATTGTTCGACAAGAAAACAACCAACTTCAGAAAATAAGAGCAAAATTATAATTTGGTATACGGACAGATATTATCTAATAAACATTGAACTGTTGCTTAGTGCACCACAAGTACGCAAAAAATCATAATTCGGCGGATGGAGTCCATAACGGGATTCTCCGCCACCCGCCCGGTTAAGCAGTTAGGGTACCTATCAATTTTGGGTACCAATTTTGCGAGTACATTCGAAAATAAAAATAAAAAAAATCATAACGAAATCAATGTATTTAAAAAAAATACTTGTGAGCGTCCCTTTAAGTGTCGATAATTGAGGATGTTACGTTATTTCTATTGAACTTTGTTTATGGGACTCTTCATCATCATCATGAGCGTCATCAGACCATTACTGTCCCACTGTTGGGCACGGGCCTCTCCTCAAAATGAGAAGGTTAAGGCCTTAGTCCACCACGCTGGTCTAGTGTGGGTTAGCGGACTATACACACCGTCGAGAACTGTATGGAGCACTCTCAGGTGTGCAGGTTTCCTCACGATGTTTTCCTTCACCGTTAAAGCAAGTGATAATCAAATTCTGATCCACACATGAATTCGAAAAGTCAAAGGTGCGGGCTGGGTCCGAACTCAGACCCTCCTGCATTGAAGGCAAGCGTTTAACCACTAGGCTATCACTGCTTGTATATTTGTTTTGTTTAGATTTAATTGTGCGATTGTCTAGTACTCATAGCACAAGCTCTGCTTAGTTTGGGACTAGATGGTGCTGTGGAAAAATGTCCCATTTTTTTTTAATATGTATAATAGTCCTGTAAACATAGTTAAATATGAGTGAAATTCGCGAAAAGTTTAAAAACTTCTTATGCTATATTCTGCAAAGCACAATTTATACCATTACCTTTATACAAATTATACCATTTTACATTTTTTTTATTGTTATTGTTATTGTAATCATTTCATTTAATTTCATTTCATTTTCAAAGGGTTAAATAAATTATTTTCGCAGTCACTAGGTATTGTTAAATTGTAAGTTCGATGACTTGTGAAATATTATTATTAATATTTGTATGTCTTTTATATATCTTTCGTGATGAAGAAATCCGGACCTTTGGAAGGCTTGCCAGAGGACACAGGTCCAGCTCGCAGTCGCCCTTTTTATTATTAAGAGTCTGTACAGTCCCACTGCAGGGCAAAGGCCTCCTTACTCTCCCTTGTGAAATAATAAATTAATTATTGTTAATTGTTTCAGATGGAGGCGAAAGTGAAGGAGGAGGTTCCCGACAAAGACTACACTCAACCAACCAGCACAGAGAGGAGGAAATGTAAGTCAGCATCATTTAAATTTTTTGGTGTACTTTGGTAAAAGAACCTTTCTTTAGAAAAATAATATATATAAGGCGCCGAACAGAAGACTCGACGTTCTTTTTGAGCAATCAAGGAAGTCAACGCAGCATTGATAGCCTAGCCTGTGGCCTAGCTGTCTTGCGGTTGAACGCTTGCCTTCTATGCAGGAGGGTGTGAGTTCGATCCCGGCCCGCACCTCTGACTTTTCGAATTAATGTGCGTATTTATATTCGATTATCACTTGCTTTAACGGTGAAGGAAAACATCGTGAGGAAACCTGCACACCTGAGAGTGCTCTATACAGTTCTCAATGGTGTGTGTAGTTCGCCAACCCGCACTAGGCCAGCGTGGTGGACTAAGGCCTTAACCTTCTCATACTGAGAAGAGGCCCGTGCCCAGCAGTGGGACATTAATGGGCTGGTTATGATATGTAAGGAAGTCAACTGTATGAAGCATCGCATACGACGCAAAAATAATGGCAAACAAACGACGTACTCAAAAAGAACGTCGTCTAAAGATATACGTGGGACACTCAGAAAGTTTTGCGAAACTAAAAAAAATTGTTCTATACGTACATATATTTTTATCAAATCTTTTCAAAGTACTTTCCACCAGCCTCTATACAAAGATTCATGCGCCTAAACCAGTTTTCAAAACACTTTTTCCAGTCCGCCGCAGACACCTCGTTTACAGCCTGCTCGAACGCAGCCAGCGCATCTTCCGGCGACGAAAATTGTATCCCTTTGAGCTGATTTTTTATTTTTGGGAATAAAAAGAAGTCACACGGTGCTAGATCAGGGCTGTAAGGAGGGTGACCCAGGAGTTTGACTGGCGTGCTGTCCAGGAAGTCCCTCGTTTTGAGTGCGGTGTGCGCAGGTGCATTGTCGTGGTGGAGCAGTAGCCCGCGGAGCCCTGTGTTTGGTCGCTTGTTGCTTATAACAGAGAAAACTTCTGGCAAACATTTGGTAGTATACCATTCGGCATTAATGCTTCTTTGATCCCGTAAGGGAATTGATACCAAGTGGCCAGTCAAATTAAAAAAGCTAGCGATCAAAATCTTACCCCCGCTTCTAGATCGCTTCACTTTGGTAGGCGTTGGCTCATTTTGAAACACCCAAACAGTCGACTGGCGCTTGGTTTCTGGGTCGTATTGATAAATCCAGGACTCATCACCTGTAACGATGTCGTAAACACGCCGAGACGAGCCTGCTTCAAATTTGTTAAGCATATCACGGCACCATTCCACCCGGGCCTGCTTCTGAGCATCGGTGAGGTTGTGCGGCACCCAGCGTGATACTATCCTCCTCACGCGAAGATGGCTGTGTAGAATCTCGTGAACGCTTCCCGATCCAATCTTCAATATGTGTTGAATCTCCTGATATGTAATTCGCCTATTGTCTTGGATTAAATTTTTCACTGCTAGCACGTTTTCTTCGGTAACAGCCGTCAAAGGGCGACCGCTTCTTTCGTCATCCCCCAAAGTTGGTCGACCGCGCTTGAATTCGTTATACCAACGATACACGGTTGCCTTGGAAGGGCCTTCATCCATGAATGCCATTTGAAGTCTATCGTACGATTCATCCGGTTTCAGGCGACACTTGAAATCGTATAAAATCATAGCTCTAAAATGTTCCCGGCGCAGATCCATATTTCAGTGAGACACAATACTTTGAATTAACTCGCAAAAAATGTGGAGGGAAATTTTGAAATTGGAACTTACTTATTTTTACTTATAAATAATCATATTTTCGAAAAACATTATAACTGGCCAGTCTCCCATATATAAAAACTTTTTTTCGCAATACTTTCTGAGGGGCCTGGTAAATAATTATGAAAAGAAAAAATCGCTCACGAACTGGATAGTTTTTCTAATATGTGATTTATACAGCATGAAATCAAATACATGCGATAAATTTTAAAGGTACATTCTGCCAATAAAACCGAACAATTTTTCCTAACATAGTCGTCACACGATTTTTTTTATTTTATTTATGTACACACAACACATTTTACTATAGAAAACATAAAGAACAAACACTTGAGAACAAAGGTACTGCTTATCTCTAAAAGAAATGTATTCTTTCTTTTTACTTTTTAGAAATACAAAAACCTTAGCGATTAGGTAACAAGGTTTTTGTATTGGAAGTCAATTAAATTTTTTCGATTTATGATTCGCCCCGTGTTAAAATAATAATATAAATTAGAACATACGCCTGCTGTAGAATAGGTGTCGCGTGGTGACAATGTCCGCACGCATTTTAACTCTCATCATTATTCCCAACGCCTTCAGCTGAAAGACGTGCACTGCTGGACATAGGCCTCCCCGAAGCATCGCCACAACGACCGGTCCTGCGTTTCCCGCATCCAGATGGATTCCCGCGACCTTCACCAGGTCGACGGTCTACTTTGGACCTAACCTTGGGGGCCTACGCATGCTGCGCCTTCCAGTACGCGGTCGCCACTCCAGAACTTTACTGCCCCATCGGCCATCCGTTCTGCGAGCAATGTGCCCCGCCCCACAGTGTGATAAGATCCCGGTTTTTGTCTCATCGTGTTTTTATTAAATTAATCGATAGAGTTTACAATTCCGAAGATTAGACTAAAACTCCGGGTTCGCTCAGACTTGAGGTTTTTTTTTAAAAAAATGTCAAAGTTTCGCAATATCCGACTCTTGAAAAATGAAAAAAAAATCATTATAATTTAATGGAAGTACTTATTACAGAATTTATTTATTTTATCGAAAAATGGAATAATAGCCGACCGTTCTACCAATTCCTGTTGCATTAGTATGAATGGGTCGAGAGATATGATTTTTTTTCTCATTTTTCGTTTTCATTTTTTTATTCATCTAAACCACCGTAGTAGGTGGTCATTCCTACATCAAAAAATTGCTGATACTTTCGATTATGTGTAGTATTAATTCCAAAACCTAATTCGTTGGTTTCCAGGAGTTATTGGAGATTCAAAATTTTCCTTAGGGGTGACACTTTCATGTATCCGAAAAAAAAACAATAAGAATATATTTTATCTGAAAAAAAAAGAAGGTGTTTTAAATACTTTTTAATAATTAATATGGAGTTGGCTATTTGAAAGAAAGAAAATGAAAGAAAGAAAAAAAATTTATTTTTAATTTTAATTTTTTTGTGGCTAAAATCTAACTCCAGGTCTCCATTATAAACCCGACCCTAAACATATTGCCGACGTTTTTAAACATCATTTTAAAGTGGAGTCACCTTTAAAAACGTGTGTCTTACCTAGCACTGTTACCAGTGATGTCTGTTGCGTTACACATCCAATTCGAATTACTAGTGGGGAGGTACGTCAGGCTATTGGCAATATGAAAAGAGGAAAATCGCCGGGGCATGACGGGCTCAGTGTGGAGCATCTTAAGTATGCGGGTGTTCACATACATAGGTTGCTGTCTATGTTGTATACTCTGTGTATAAGGCATTCATATTTGCCACCAGACTTAATGAAAACTATTGTTGTACCACTTGTTAAGAATCGTACGGGAGATATATCGGACAAAAATAATTATAGACCAATCTCACTTGCAACTGTGATTGCAAAAGTACTAGATAGGATAATGGACGAGCGCCTTAGTGGATGCATACAACTTCAGGACGCTCAGTTTGGTTTTCAATCAGGTTTGTCAACGGAAACGGCGATTTTGTCACTTAAGCATACTGTGAACTACTATGTTGAAAGAAAAACACCAATTTATGCATGTTTCCTAGATCTATCTAAGGCGTTCGATCTCGTGTCCTATAACTTACTTTGGGCTAAGTTGAAACAGGTGGGTGTTTCTCTGGAGGTCATAGAAATGTTCTCATATTGGTACGGTCATCAGAAAAATATTATAAAATGGGCAAATGTTTATTCAGATGAATACTCATTAAATTGTGGTGTGCGACAAGGAGGGTTAACCTCTCCTAGACTTTTTAATTTGTATGTAAATCAGCTGATTGAGGGGCTGAGCAGCATGCATGTCGGCTGCCGAATGGATAATGTTAGTGTTAATAACATTAGCTACGCAGACGATATGGTGCTGCTGAGCCCGTCAATCGGCGGTTTGAGGAAACTTCTCAGCGTATGTGAAGTTTATGCTGAGGAACACGGTTTAAAGTATAATGAGAAAAAGAGTGAGTTTATGGTTCTGGTTGGAAAGAATAAGAGACCTAACAGTGTTCCACCTTTGACTCTGAATGGAGTTCAGCTGAACCGTGTTCCTCAGTTTAAGTATCTCGGGCACATTATTACTGAAACTTTACGCGATGACCCGGATATAGAGAGGGAAAGGAGGGCATTGTCGGTGCGTGGCAATATGTTGGCTCATCGATTCACTCGTTGTACGGTAGAAGTCAAGCTTACATTATTCAAGGCTTACTGTCAAAGTTTTAACACGAGTGGTCTATGGGTTAACTTTACGCAAAAATCCTACAATGCCCTCAGAGTTCAGTATAATAACATCTTCAGGGCTCTGTTGCGCCTCCCTCGGTATTGTAGTGCTTCAGGCATGTTTGCGGATGCACATGTGGATGATTTTCATGCCATCATACGCAAGAAAATTGCGTCTGTTGTGCAGAGGATGCGGGGGAGTAGCAATGGAATCCTGAAGATGTTAGCGGGAAGGATGGACACCGCCGTCCTCAGTCGTTTCATTGATTTACATGTGAGAGGTGCGAATCAATGACTCGACATTTGTTAATATTTATTAATGATTGTTATCTGTGTTTACTAACATAGTTGTTTAAGTTTTTCATTGTTACTAACAAAAATGATTATGGAATGTTGTTTTCTGAAGATAAAATATTTTATTATTATTATTATTATGTTGTAGTGTCTAGAACATTTATGTATGCCAAGTTTCAACGGAATCGGTTAACAGGTAAGAATTCAGTGGGTGAACAAGCACTCATCCCCTGTTTTCCTACCCTTAGGGGTGGATTTTGATTTTCAAATTTAAATGGGAGCAACTTCGAGATATACCCTATCTATTAAAAGAAGAATCATCAAAATCGGACTACTCTGTAAAAAGACGAATTGAGAACCTCCTCGTTTTTTTCGTCGGTTAAAAAGTAAAACAAAATTGATTTAAAAGAATTGTAAAATTAATAACAAAGAACTAAATTGACTAAGAATATTTAATAAATTGTCAAAAATGTTGATATAGGTATATTACTCATGTTTAATGTTGATTTATATACTTATGAGACATCGGAAAGGATTTTCTTTTATTTACTATTAGTTGAGTCTTTTGGGTTAGAATTTATAGACGGTTTACAAAAAACGTGTAACAGTCAACATGATACCAATTTCTCCATTAGTTTTTTAATTTCCTTTATAAAATTACTCAATCTTTGCCATCTAAGCCACAAAATAATGATATCTTGTTATGGTCGTGATAAGGAAGCTAAAACTTAATAAAAATAAACAAATTATGTTTTGGTTGAAGTGGCAGCCCTAAGTACGGATATTTCGGATATTACTAAAATTTCCAATAACTCCTGGAAACCAACGAGTTAGGTTTTGGAATTAATACTACACATAATAGAAAGTATCAGCAATTTTTTGATATAGGAATGACCACCTACTACGGCGGTTTAGATGAATAAAAAAATGAAAACGAAAAATGAGAAAAAAAATCATATCTCTCGACCCATTCATACTAATGCAACAGGAATTGGTAGAACGGTCGGCTATTATTCCATTTTTCGATAGAATAAATAAATTCTGTAATAAGTACTTCCATTAAATTATAATGATTTTTTTTTCATTTTTCAAGAGTCGGATATTGCGAAACTTTGACATTTTTTTAAAAAAAAACCTCAAGTCTTAGCGAACCCGGAGTTTTAGTCTAATCTTCGGAATTGTAAACTCTATCGATTAACTCAATAAAAACACGATGAGACAAAAACCGGGATCTTATCACACTGTGCGCCCCACTGCCACTTATGTTTGGCAATTCTTCGGGCTATGTCGGTTACTTTCGTTCTCCTGCGAATCTCCTCATTACTGATTCGATCACGCAGGGACACTCCGAGCATAGCCCTCTCCATTGCCCTTTGAGTGACTTTGAGCCTTCTTAGCAGGCCCATTGTGAGCTACCACGTTTCAGTGCCGCCGTAAGTAATTACTGGCAACACACTGGTCAAAAACTTTCGTCTTGAGACACTGCGGTATAATAAGTTCTAAAACGACATTATTACATAACTGTCCATATTAACATTATACCATGATATTAACGATACAATATTTAAGCCCGAGTATACATAATATAGATACAACAAAAACGTATTATTTGTCGGGCACGTGCTGTGGGAGCGAACAACTGTTCATGATCATAATCTAGCGGCGGTAGTACGAAGCACGGACTGAACAGTACACAATGATGTAGAACGAATGGAAGTGGTGCTAAACGTTGAGCGTACTTGTGAGGACGGGTTGAGCGTACTTGTATGTAAAATTAATTTACGAATCAACAAGGTGTTAGAAACAATCTGTTAAAAATGTAATTCGTATCCAAGTCACCATTCACAAAAGGAAAACCTACAAAATTATCTACCATATTATATTTAACCAACCTAACACTTTTCTTACTAACTGTACCCAAGAAATTTTACAAGGGTCCGAGTCGGGATACAAATACTAAAAAAAAAAAAAAATTGAGGTTGACGAATCGGGATTTGTTGTATGGAGAAAAAATCTGGTGACGAATCGGGATCGTGACGGATCGGGACCAACCCTCCCAATAATGGTGCATTGTGGATGGACTCGGCCTAGTACAATCTAATGTAGTTCCAACAGATGTGTCATTATTGATACAGGGTACTTACCGATATACCTAAATAATATATTACCTAATTTTATATTGCAATCAAGAATTCAATTACCAAGTGCGGGGATTCTTGCAAATCCTTGAAAATATTTCATTGAACCGACCTAAAGGCATCCTATTCCTAAGTTTAGCTAGCGAAATCTCCAGAGTGATATAATTATGCGACGTTGAAGGGAATGTATGTTCCATAAAAACCCATAAATGATGATAAACTTATCTTAATTTTGTTTTTGATAATATCGATTCAAAACAGTATCAATACCATAATATTTTGAAACAGATCCTATAAGATAATGTTTTCAAACAAATAACACGAAACGTAGCCTGAAAAAAAATGAGAGTAGTTAGTTCGCGACCGTGGGAAAGTACACCTGTGCAGTGATCATAATCTAGCGACGGGAGTTCGCGGCACGAACCAAATACATTGATGTGTGCAACGATATAAATATGCTAGATAGAGCATCACTGTTATTTGGCATAGGATGGTGAAACAAGCTAAAGGCCCACCTGATGTTAAGCCGTTACCTTTGCCCACAACAACTTCAATACCACCTAACTATACCACCTAACTTGTTGACTAAATAGTATAATAAGTTCGGCAAACTTACATACACACTTGATGACATACTTTTTACCCTTAATACACACACACACACTCACTAACTAACTATTACTAATGTGTAGTTTGCTCGACATCCTACGTCAAAACAGGGATCCAGCAGAATACCAGCGTCAGGTTTAATAACCTGGCAATATGCTGAGCTGGACACCCATTTGTCACAATTTTGAGACACACATGGCGCATGACTGTCAATGACTTTTTCCTCGCTTTGTTACTTCTTCACTATATCT
The DNA here is from genome assembly GCA_949699075.1 of Asteroscopus sphinx. Taxonomy (NCBI): domain Eukaryota; kingdom Metazoa; phylum Arthropoda; class Insecta; order Lepidoptera; family Noctuidae; genus Asteroscopus; species Asteroscopus sphinx. The sequence goes on along the minus strand of OX453023.1, from coordinate 2,005,324 downwards.
ATTTCTTGTTCATGTATATCCTTTCTTTTGTATGTGTCTCAGTTGTGTCAAATAAATATTTTTCTTTCTTCTTTTTTTCTTTTTCTTTTTACCCATAGTGTGTCATATTTTAGTTTGCACATGGAATTATTTCTAAGCACAGCTTCTAAAAGCTATTACGCCCTTTTGATCCCTGCAATCTAGATCCCAAGAGAAGTCAGTCTTTCGCGGTATTAATAAGATAAGTCCGTATTTACCTACTTATGAAGAAGGTAAACGCTACCTTCAAATAAAAATCTTTTAATCTTGAAGTGAAGCTTAAGAAGCTTCTATAGCGTCGTTACGCGCTCGGTCACAGAGTAAACCGAGAAAATTTTACCAAGTAAACTACTGATATTCAACCACAAGATAAGACTGGAAGTCGACAGCATTGAAGTTGAGAAAAGTCTAGGGGAAATCCTACTAGAAAACTCCCCACATTGGGCAAGTGTAACGGATACGTTGCTGCCTAGTAGCTTGCGTTCTATTCTTTTCTTTTTCCGAGCCTTTTTCATGAACATCAGTATTTTACACTGAGCGACTGTCATCAGACCACCACAACATAGTTACTGGGTAATACCAACATCCTAAGGTTAGACTGGTTGTCAGACTATCGGGCTTCTGACTATTGGTTACAGCTTATGTATAGCTTGCGCTCTATTGTGTTCTAAAATGCTCGAAGTAGGTTACAGCCACTTCTAGTGCACCTACATCCGTGCTAGTAACGGCTGGTGTAAAAGCATTGTATTTGCCGAGGGCTAACGTTTAAATTCTAACATTCTCGCCACCGCTTGTGATTTCTAAGTATTTTTCAGAGCGCTGTTTACTGTTATTGTTTAGATTTTAATATTTTTGCTTCTGAAACGTTCGCAGAATCAATAAAAGCGTTTTAGGGGAGAGGGAGAAGAAATCTGTAGCGGATTTTTGTTTATTAAGTTTTTTTTTATAGTATAGGTTGGCGAAACGAGCTAAACCCACCTGATGTTAAGCGGTTACCTTTGCCCATAACAACTGCATACCACCGAGGCTGTTGCCTAAATGGTACCGCAAGTCGGTTCGCCAAACTAAGACATGAAGATGGAAAGTCTCATGTGGTTGTAATTTCACCGGCACCCGTACCCTTCAGACCGAAACACAGCAATGCAAGCATCACTATTTGGGGGAGAAGTAGGTACGGTGGTAGTACTTCCCCGGACGAGCTCTTAAATAGTAGTAATAGGTACTTTGTAGTGGCATCTATCGCGCTGCATTCGAACTACAACTGATGTACTGGACACAGGCGATATGGCCGGAATACACATGCCTGTAAAATGAAGCACTAGCTTGCGTGCCAGCTATGCAAGTAACTGGCACACTGTGGATACATTTGCAAGTAAACCAGCATGCAATTTTCTTACTTGCATGCCTGGAACTAGACGCACGTCTTGACAGCACATTTTCTAGCTTTCGAAGTGAATTACATAGTTTCATATTGTTACTAGCAGAAGAATGAGAACCCAGTTCTAAAAATAATCAAGTCCTAAACAGCACGCTACACTGTAAAAGATAATGACATTGTGAGTGATTACTGCGTGTTTCGAAACGATTTTAATTAATAAAACTTTTTAACAAAAAATTGAACCGACGAAAACAGAAACTGAAAAGCGAAAAATAACACTTTTAACAAGCAAAGCGCGTGTAAGTTGCAAGTGGCCGAGGGGAGAACGCATTTTTGGAAAGTTGTTGTTTATCGTTGAAAATTTCACGTTTTATTTGATGTTACGATGTTTTATTATTTATTTAAAGTAATTTAATGGTCTTCCTTGATTGTTTGTTTGGCGCCGACTCATAATTTGTTATTTTTCGCTTTTCAGTTTATGTTTTCGTCGGTTCAATTTTTTGTTAAAAAGTTTAATTTTTAATTTTTGTGTGGTTAAAATCTAACTCCAGGTCTCCATTATGTCTAGGACTATATTTATGTGTCAAGTTTCAACAGAATCGGTTAACAGGTAAGAATTCAGTGGGTGAACAAACACTCATCCCCTGTTTTACTACCCTTAGGGGTGGATTTTAATTTTGAAATTTAAATGGGACCAACTTCGAGATATACCCTATCCATTAAAAAAAGAATCATCAAAATCGGACCACTGTAAAAAGTTATGCGTGGTCATACATAAAAAAAAAATATATATATATATATATTTATTTATTTTATTTATTTATTTTTATTTATTTATTTATTTGGCACCAAGAAAATATTACATAAAAGTAAACTAATCATGAACAAAGTTTCAATTTCATTTATCGATGAACACTAACGTCTAAACTAGGCCGAGCCTGAATCTTAGACGTTAGTTTCTTCCTGTGTTGCAATACATTATACATCTAGCAGTAAACTTAATAAACATTTCAACTTAAAAACAAAACAATTACATACTCATAAAAACAGTAATTTTGCGGGTAGACACATTTGACTATGTAGTGACTCAAATCATATTAGTTTCGCAAATACCGGCAACAGGAATAAATAAAATAGCCGCCGTACATTTAGCAAGCACAGAAAGTGTGAACTTCGGCACTTATTTTTACGTACACGATCAATAACAGAGTTGTCATCTAAACGAGTATGCAATGTTATGTGTGAAAATTTAATTAGGTAATATGGATTATTATTACGATATTAATTCTTATTTTTTATTTATGCCAAACATTTAATAAAATAATTTTTGCTCTAATTTTAGTGGAAGTAAAGTAGTGAAATGCGCGTATGCAATGTTAGTGTTTTGTGTACCTAAATATATATATATATATATATATATATACGCGTCGAATTGAGAACCTCCTCCTTTTTTTCGTCGGTTAATAAATATTGTTGGGTAGATTTAATTTTTTTTTTAGAAATATCTGTAAAGACGCTTGTAATCTTAGTCTTCCTGCGTCCACGAACGCTGCAAAGCTTTGAAAACGTCAGGAAAACCAATTTAAATAATATACGCGATATAATCCGGTTAAACTGGTTTTATAATAAAATTTGAATACCTAGATAAACTTCGGGTAGTACACTTACAAGTATAAGTACAATACTAGTGCCCCATAAATGATTCTTCGCTGAACCTTTCAGTTTCGTAGAACCTAGTAAACCCACAAAAACAGTAAAATTATGAGTATTTCTCATAGATAAAGGCATCACCTGCGAGTTCCCACGCTGTGTTAAGTATTTATGGTGTTTACTGGCCGCCCACTTTGCCCACTGCCCACTGCCCACTCATCGGTTAGCTTCTAACTGATCAATCTATTATGGATACAGGGATGGACTTGGCGTAGTAATAGTGTTAAATTTTTGTTCGTTTCGAAATGAAACGAAATTATTTATTTTGCAAATACGCAATTAATTACGCAATATCTTCTCGTCCAAAATACCGCAGTGTCTCAAGACGAAAGTCTTTGACCAGTGTGTGTTGCCAGTAATTACTTACGGCACTGAAACGTGGTCGCTCACAATGGGCCTGCTAAGAAGGCCCAAAATCACTCAAAGGGCAATGGAGAGGGCTATGCTCGGAGTGTATCTGCGTGATCGAATCAGAAATGAGGAGATTCGCAGGAGAACGAAAGTAACCGACATAGTCCGAAGAATTGTTGCAGTGGGAGGAGCAAATTGCACACAGGACTGGTCGTTGTGACGATGCTTGGGGGAGGCCTACGTCCAGCAGTGGATGTCTTCCGACTGAAATTATCATGATGATGATACTTCTGCAAATAGAATGTGAAAATCACTTTTAAAAGTCGGTTACTTTAAAAACGGTTATTAATTAATTTATTTAATTCTTTATGCACAACTGGGTGGCGTTCTTTACTAGACAACCTTAGAACCTTATAACCTTATAAATACCTATGTACATTATACATATAATAAAATACACATATTATACATACCTACATATGTAAATATATTAACATCAAGATAAATCAAAGTCGAGCTGAATCTGCTAAATTGTTTTCACAAAAATATTTCCTTAACTTAATTTTAAAGGCGTGCGTGCGACTGTGTTTATGTTTAACGAACTACCAGATCTAGGAAAATGTAACGGCACAAAATCACTTTATATTGCTTCAGGCACTTCCGTCCTCCAACATAGGTACAATGTTGGACGACACCAGTTTCCGGCTCGCTACGTGCCTACGCTTGGGCGCTCCTTGTGTTGCTCCACATCGGTGCCACTGCGGCGAAACTGTCGACGGCCTCGGACACCATGGCCTGTCCTGTTGCAGGAGCGCGAGGCGCATAGCAAGGCACGCCAGCATTAATGACATTATTCGTCATGCTCTTGCCACCGCCGGTGTGCCAGCTGTATTAGAACCTAACGGCTTGGTACGAGACGATGGGAAGAGACCAGCCGGCATGTCGTTATTGCCATGGAAGATGGGTAGGCCTCTGGTGTGGGACGCAACGTGCGTCGACACCCTTGCTCCATCACACTTTCCTAGCTCGGCTGGCTGTGCTGGTGCTGCCGCCGCGTCTGCGGAGGCCTTCAAGCGGCGCAAATATAGTAACCTATCAGGAAACTATGACTTTGAGCCGTTTGGGGTCGAAACGCTCGGGACATGGGGTCCGAGTGCGCGCATGCTTTTCAAGGAAATCGCAAAGAGGCTGGTCGACACTTCGCGTGACCAGAGCGCTGGTTTGTTCTTTGGCCAAAGAATAAGCGTTGCCATACAACGTGGCAACGCTGCCAGTCTTCTGGGCACTTTTCCAGATGACAGCGATGTGGAGGAATACTTTGACGCCTAAGCACGCCTTTTTATATAATTTTATTTTGTACTTTTATTTTATATTTGTGTTGTAAATATTATACATTTGTAGATAGGTTATTTAATTATTGTAATCCCACTATTATTATTTATATAAAGTTGATGCAATACTTTATATTGCCAAAAATAGCAAATGATCACCAAATTAAATCCCCATTTTAGCGTGATATTAGAACCAACATTTTGTCAGTATTACCCAGTAACTGGGTTGCGGGGGTCTGATGGCAGTCGCTCCGTGTAAAATACTGATGTTCAGCCGCATCTGGCTAGACTGGAAGCCGACCCCAATATAATTGGGAAAAGGCTCGGGGGATGATGATGATTAGAACCAACATTTATACAACTTTTGATCCCACTTAAAGCAACCAACTCCAAATTTGATCATGAGTTTCTTAAAAGGCGTAGTTTAAGCACCGCTTCGCGGGGCTCAAATGTTTAATTTAAAAAAAACCCGTCGAATACATAACCTCCTCCTTTTTTTGAAGTCGGTTAAAAATAACCATGAATGAGATGGCAGAGTGAGCGAGCGAAGCAAGCGTGTTACTGATCATCGGTATCGGTAATTATCTTTTGTCAAAAAGATAATTACCAATCATTTTTCTTTTCTTTTCTGTTTTAAAATGAAAAAAATGTTTTGTTTTTTTTGTTTTTTTTTTTTTTTTTATGTTTTTTTGTTTTTGTTTATGTTTTGTTTTTGTTTTTTTTCAATGTTTTACTGATGTTCCACAACTTTGGCAGTCTATAAATATATTCAAGAAGCACTTAATATCATCGATAACAAAAACTATGCAATAGGTATATTACTAGATATGACTAAAGCCTACGACAAAGTAAAATTTAGAATATTATTAAACAAATTATACGGAATAGGAATTCGCGGAAAAGCTCACGAATGGCTCTCATCTTACTTACGAAACAGAGAACAACTAGTTGAGATAGAATATTTTAACCACCAAAGTAATGCAATAGAAAAATTCCGATCAAATAGTAAAAGAATTAACGCCTCTATTCCCCAAGGAAGCGTAATAGGATGCCTTCTATTCCTAATATATATCAACGACCTGCCAAAAACTGTAGAGGGTCCATGTGTTTTGTTTGCGGACGATATGTCCCTTCTTGTTTCTTGTCACAAAAATTTCAATTTACATGAAAAACTAAACTCCATACTAACCAAAACAACAAACTGGATGAAAGAACACAATCTTGAAATTAATTACACAAAAACCAAATTAATTACTTTCTACCCCCAACAAAGAGCACCTATAAACGTAAACTACACTTTTAACGGATCAAAATTAGAAACTGTTAACGAATTTAACTTACTAGGTTTAACAATAGACAAGCACATTAAATGGAAATCGCACATAAAAAAATTAAGATCAAAAATTTCAAAGTTTTCTTATGCCCTCCGCGAAATAAAAAAGACCACCAATCAACAAACCGCTTTAACCACCTATTATGCTTATGCTTATGCGTGGCTAAGTTACGGAGTTACCCTTTGGGGAAATAGCACAGACGCACCAACAATCTTCACACTTCAAAAAAAATTAGTAAGAATTCTAGTAAACATAGAACAAACTGACAGCTGCAAACCCCATTTTATAAAGCATAACATTTTAACCCTCCCTAGCATTTATATATTAGAGACATGTAAATTTGTTCGGAAGCATCAGGAATTCTACTCAAAACGTGGAGATATACAGTTAAATTATGAACTCTGTAATATGTTGGTAGAGGATGTCTTGATGTTCAGAGAAACTCAGTAAAATACATGTAGAACAAGTTTATATTATCCCAGTCTCCATAGTAATGCCTTAAGTCTAATACATTCAATTATATTTATATTATGGTAATGACCCAAATCCGTGCGTCACTATGTTACTGTAGATTAGTAAATGTAGCGGTGCAACTGTCAATTAAGGCAGTATGCCACACCTCCCCCGAAAAGGTGCCATTACACCCCCGGATTTTAAAATGAAAAATGTTTGACGCACGCAGTTGTGTCTTACATTTTTTTAATTTTTATATAATAGAATAATAATAAAATGTTGATACAAAAATTCTATAATTCATGGTTACAATACAATTTCGTATTATTTTTGTGAACAACATATGGTTTATTATTTTTTAATATTTCAACGTTAGGCGACAGATCTTTGAGGACTTCATAGGGTCCTAAATAAATATTGTCTAATTTATTTCCAGTTTGATTTTTTAAGAGTACAAAATCACCGGGTTTGTAATTTACAGAATTTATTTTCTTATCATACAACGACTTTCTATTATTTTTACTAATTATAAGATTATTTCTAGCATCTATAATAGCACGTTGTAATCTATATTTTAATTCTAATGGATAACTATCAAAATTATACAGAGGCTCTACTTTGTCTAAGCTATGGTTAAGATTATTAGGTAAATTACATAATTTGCCAAATACAAGTTCATGCGGCGTATATTTTGTCTCTGAGTTCACAGCAGTATTAAAGGAGAAACACCAATAATTTAACCAGCTGCTCCAATCACTTTTGTTTTGGCTACACTGTATTCTCAGATAAGCACCTAGACTCTTATGAGTGTTTTCTAATGCGCCTATTGTCTCATGGTGATATGCAGTCGAATGTATCTTTTTTATTCCTAACAGGCTACAAATTTCTGACATAACACTTGACATGAACTCAGTTCCCTGATCGGTTATGATTCCTTTGGGAATTCCATATCTTAAAATAAAATTATTAACAAATGATCTACTTACTGAGTTAGTATCCTTATTTGTTAGGGGGTAAGCCTCAACAAATTTTGTTAAATGACATTGAAGAGTTAAAATATATTTATAATTATAATTGTCTATATCTAAAGGCCCAACTATATCTAAGCTAATTCTTTCAAAACCACTACTAGGAGTAGTCGTTAAAGACATTGGCTCTCTAGTCTTTTTATTAGTGTGTTTTTGAGTTTGACACTCTTTGCACTTTTTCACATACTCAGTGACGTCATAACTTATGCCTGGCCAGAAATAATATTTTTTTATATTATTTAACATTCTATTTACACCTGCATGCCCACTTGTAGGTAAAAGGTGGAAATCATTTAAGATAACTGTCTTTTCATCCTTATCATTTATTCTTATTAAGTCTTTGATTATTAACAATCGCGGGAAGTTATCTTTCAAATTATTCATTTCTCTCAGAAACTCTTTAATGATATGCGAATTGTCTTTATTTTTCATCAAAACTATTTCTTCAGCATTAAGTCTTTTGCAAAATGTTTCTAAGTCCCTCGCTAACACGCTTACGGTAGGAAACGATCGGGATTTTAGATAAATTGCTGACTCTAATTTAACGAACTGAAAGTGACCACTATCACTAAGAATGTTTGATTCACTCGAAGTATTGCTACCTACACTTCTTGGACTTAAAATTAATTCTAGACTTTCAATAGGTCTTTTGAGAATTCCTACAACTTTAGGATGAGGGGACCTTGAAGTTGAAAGTAAATCAGGTGTCAAGTCTGTGTTATTAATGTTCGTTTGTTGCCGTAGTTTACGTGACTGAGCTCTCGTCATGACAGATACTACGTTTTCATTAATTTTTTTCAAATCCTTAATATTTAAAGAAAGACGACTTAGCGCATCTGCAGCGGCATTTTGCCGACCTGGAAGATATTCAACAGTAAAATCGTATTCTTCTAAAAATAATCTAAATTTTGTTAACCTACTCGATGGATCTGTCATTCCAAATAAATACACCAACGGTTTATGATCTGTAATAACTTTGAATTGTTTCCCATACAAATATGGTTTAAAATACCTAATTGCCCACACCATGGCTAATAATTCTAACTCTATCACTGGGTACCGAGTTTCTGCGGGTTTCAAATTACGACTCGCGTATGCTACTACTTGTCCGTTACTGTTAGACAGCACGGCGCCTAAACCAACTTTAGATGCGTCTGTGTGTAATATAAATTTATTGTCTTCCGAAAAATCTGGATATCCTAACACAGGTGGATTACAGAGCGCATGTTTTAAAGTATTAAATGCTGATTCACATTCCTGCAACCATTCAAAAGTTGCGTTCTTCTTGCATAATTTATTAAGAGGGTATGCAATGTCGGCGAAATTTTTAATAAAGCGCCTGTAATAATTTGCAAATGCAACAAATCTTTTTACTTCATCTACATTTGTAGGTTTCGGATAATTTTCTAACACGATAGCTTTAGTAGGATCCGGATAAATGCCTTCTGGAGTAATTTTATGACCTAGATAAATAATTTCCCTACGTAAAAATTCACATTTTAGTGGGTTTAATTTTAAATTAACTTTTCTCAGCCGTTCTAAAACACTAGTGAGATTCTTGTTATGATGAATTAATGATTTCCCCAAAACTACACAGTCATCTAAATAAATAAAACATTTATCGTAATTTAATCCTGCCATAGCAATAGTCATAAGTCTAGAAAAAACACTTGGACTTGTCTTAAGTCCCATTGGACAACGCTTCATTTGGTACATCTTATCAGTCGTGAATGCTGTATATTTCCGTGAGTCTTTTTGTAATGATAATTGATACATGCGGTCAAGATTGAAAGCCGTATATTTTCTAGAATTTTCTGAAAGGTTAATTTGATAGTAACTTTGAGATAAATCCAGTTTAGAATAATATACACTACCAGAAAGTGAATCTAGAATTTCCGTGATATTTGGCAACGGAAACTTGTCATCAATAATTCTGTTATTTAATTGACGATAATCAATAACCAGCCTCCATTTCTTCTCGCCTGACTTATCTGATTTCTTTGGCACAAGTAAAACAGGGCTGGACCACTCTGATGTAGTCTCTTCAATAATATCGTTATCAAGCATTTGTTGTATTTGTTTTTGTAATTCGCTACGCAAAGCATGCGGAATCCTATAAGGCTTGTTATACACCGGGCTAACCTCTTTTTTTAATGTAATATTATGTTCTAATAAATTTGTTGTGCTAAGTTTATCTCCTGGTAATTGGAAAACATCGGAGTATTTTGCACAAATTTTTTCAATGCTTATTTGTTCTTCTTCGTTTAAATACTGATTTAACTGGAGTAAATTAAACAAGGTTTTTACTCTATCAGATTTTTTATATGATGATTCCTCAAAATTAAGGATATCGAATCTATTCGCTATGTTTATTTCTAATCCTGATAAGTCTGCCTCAACCTCACTATTTGTCGTATTCAGGATTCGTACTGGGATCTGCCCATTTTTGGGTTTCGTAATCAAACCAGCAATAAAAACACCTTTACATATTTCTTGTGCTAATGTAACGCAATCCTCGTGTATATCAGTAGGTATGTACCGGATAATTTCACATCGCGGCGGAATCGTAAACAAATACCTATTATAATTATTACCCAGTATATGTATCGATATTAGAGTTCCATTATTTTCTAATATCAATGAACTATTTTTATAACTTATTACAGCATTGTATTTTTTGAAAAAATTATGGCCCAAAATTCCATCAGCTGCACAAGATAAGTTTTGGAAGACATAAAATTTTGCTTCAAATATTTCCTTATTAAAATGTAAATTCAAATAAATATATCCTTCAGAAATCAAGTTACCACTTATTCCCTTAATCGTTACCTTATGTGGAACTATACGATTAATTAAATTAGTCTTAGATTGTAACCATTCGTACTTTAAAACGCATAAACTAGCTCCGCTATCTACAAGAAAAGCTATGGGGTAGGTAGAATCTGCAGTACATTTCACTATGCTAGTATTATTATAACTAAATATGCTGCATTCTAATTTAGGAACGAAAAAACTGGTTTTTTGAATTATCCATATCATTGATACTGTTATTATTCACATAATTAGTGTCATTGACACTATTGTCTACACATTCCGCGTCATTTTGCTGAGTGTGCTGTACGTATGGAGCGCGTTTTGCATTCTGTGAGTTTCTATAGTTTGCCTGAGGATATTTACCTCTTTGACCTGAGTTTACAAAAGTACGTGATTGCGAATAATAATTATTAGGGAAATCATGTTTCTGATCATTTTTATAATTACGACCGTTAAAGTTATTGCGACGGACAGACCAGTTTTTCGCATTGTTCGGCATATAAGAATCTGAACGCCTAAAATTCATAACTTCATTATCTCTCGATGATGAGGATTCCTCATCTAAAGCACTTCTAATAGCTTCTGGAAGGGACGAGAATTGCCTGGCAGCTATAATGGTACTAATCTTCTCATCTGACAAACCATCCGCAAAGCGTTTGATGGCTGTCTTTTCATTGATAGGACGTAACAATTCATATTTGGCGGAATCATCATCCGATTGAGTAATAGTGAGATTGACAAAGAGTTCCTCTATCTCATTACCAAAGGATTCTATAGAGCGACGTCCTTGCTTAGCACGATATAATTGCGATTGGATCGCTTCAGCAGACCTTTTAGGAAGTAAATACTTTCGCATATCATCGACTAACAACTGTACGCTATCGTAAGATAACTTCAAACGCAGTTTCGCACTAGGAGACAATCTAGTTTTGAGAACGAAATTGATTAAGGGTTTCTGAGAGACATCACTTATCATACTGCTATATAATAAAATCGCATCTATTAGCTGTTTTGTTGTTTGCTCTTGTCCTGACATTACAGGTAACAAGGCTATTGCAGTTTTTAAATCGAATTCCGACATTTTAATATCTGTTTTAGCTTGTGCCTGAGTACTCGAATCAACAAATTTCACTAAACTTTGTATTTTGTCATAAATACTCTTAATTTGATCTACTATGCTACTGATGGATTCTCTATTTTGACTACTTAAGTTTGACTGTTCAATCTGAGACAAAATATATTTAGCTTGGGAAAATATTGCATTGGCTTCTTCAATTTTTTTACAAATACTAAATTTTTGCCTGCGTTCTGGCCCTATTTTTACTAAATATTCTTTAATATATTGTAATTTATTGCGACATTCTATTAAATTATCGGTCATAATAAACTATCATAAAAGAAACAACATAAAAAGTAGGTATCGTACAGAAAATAATTAAATAATTTTGCACTTAGCTATGAAAGTGGGTCAGTTGATCGCTGTTCATTTTGCTGACGGGCCGGACGATGACTGGGTGACGCGACGATGAAGTTACGTGGCGCTACGTGGTTATCACGTTGGTCGCTGCCGATGCCACGTGCTGTTATGGGGTACGATGATTGGACCGGGCTACACCCTGGATTACGTGGGCCGGGATTACCCTGGACACCGCTCGTTCTGGCCGGGCTATACCCTGGACTCGTCTCCGTCTTCTCTCAGGAACCAGTGAAACATCTTCTAAAACGTTACAGGAGCTCTTCTGTAATGTTACGGGAACTCTTCTATACGGGTACAGGAATCTTCGTTCTTGCGAATGTTATCTTCTTAGTTGTGGTCTTCTTTCTTCATTATTACAACTTCTTAACGCCATTCCAATTCTTCTGGTAAAGGGTCGCCATGTAATATGTTGGTAGAGGATGTCTTGATGTTCAGAGAAACTCAGTAAAATACATGTAGAACAAGTTTATATTATCCCAGTCTCCATAGTAATGCCTTAAGTCTAATACATTCAATTATATTTATATTATGGTAATGACCCAAATCCGTGCGTCACTATGTTACTGTAGATTAGTAAATGTAGCGGTGCAACTGTCAATTAAGGCAGTATGCCACAACTCCGACACAAATCTAGGCTAAATTTACCACATTCCCGCTTAAAAATGCATTCAACTAGTCCTTACGTAATGTCCATAAAAATATATAATAGATTACCTGAGCCAATAAAAAATGAAAGCAAAATAAATATATTTAATAAAAAACTAAAACAACTATTATTAAAAAAATGCTATTACAATATTAATGAATATTTCGATGATAAATCATTACAAAAATATACTAGTTAAAATTATATTAATATTTCATTGAACAGTCAGCTTCCTCTCCTACATATTTACTTTGCCGTGCCCGACAGGGTTCACAATGATCTCATAGTTTTAAGTCTACCACCTAAGTAATACATTGTGAATGCAATAAATATATTGAGTATTGAGTATTGAAAATTAAAGGTATGGCTACTAAATAACTGCTTTTATGATTTAAATGATTTCCTTAATTTTGCATGTTAATGTATGTTACAAAAACCGGCCAAGAGCATGTCGGGCCATGCTCAGTATTATAGGGTTCCTTAAGTAGGTGTTACAAACAAATCAAATTGAATATTAATCACGGCTATTTTAGTTTTTGCAATAGACGGCAGCATTGGCGACTCAGAGAGTGATGTCAGTAGCCGCTAGATGGCGCTATACAGTGCCAAATGTAATACACGGCACTTGACGGCAGCATTGGCGACCCAGAGAGTGTTGAACGACGCCGCTAGATGGCGCCAAATTTAAGAAGTGTGTCGTCAACATAACACAAAGTTACTTTTTGTGATTTTTTCAAATAGAAAGTAGCTAAAGGAGCATTATTTGCTATGATCATTGTTCTCTAAGGTCAATGACCTTTGAACTAGGACGTTTTAAGTATTTTTCAGTTTTCTGTCTATAACTCAAAAAAATATAATCACATTATACTCGAAATAATTTTAAAAGAGAGTTTTCACAAAGGTCTATCAATGCGGAAGATTATAAGTTTCTACGTTGCATAGTTTAGAAATGGCAGGGGGGGGGGGACACATTGCAAGCCACTTTGGCGGGCTATATTTCGCAGATGGTACACCTGATAAAAAAGTGATGTATAAAACATTACCTTCATTTTAGGCTCGCCCCCTATTACATGGGACTATAACATAACTGGCGAAATGTGGGTGTACTATACACCTCTGCCTACCCCTTCGGGGAAATACAGGCGTGATGTTATGTTATGTTATGTTATGTTTCATTTTAGTAGACCTATTCAATGATACCCCACACGAGGGGGTGCAGCGAAAATTTTTTTTGTTTCCCCATTTCACATGTATGGGCGCCACCCCTAAAGAACGTAAAAACTATTTTTTTATTCTTTTAAAATTGAGATCTATATGCAGACTATTTTTTAACAAAATTTCATTTACTTATGTTTATAACTGTAGAAGTTATTAAGCTGTAAAGGATTAGGACAGACGGACAGACGGACAGACGGACGGACATGACGAAACTGTAAGGGTTCCTTGTAGGACTTCGGAACCCTAAAAAGAGAGCATTATTATGTTTTTCATAATAGAATAAGATCTTGTAACCAACCTACTTTACGCAAAATAAATACTTTGAATACTTTGAATCTCAATTTTTCGATCGATATTTATGAAATTCAGTTTGGAAGACTAAAGTCAGGTAAAATATTTATTACTTTAATGTCAAGTCCGTTCATGATGTCAATCGGTGCTATTCATAATTAATGAGCAGACCGCCCGTCCCTCCCCGCTCCACTGTGTTACCTATTATTATCGCTTCCAAGGCTCACTCACTGTCATTTACTTAAATTTTTCATAAACATACCATTTACCTATGTTTGTTTTTTTTCCTTTGAATAAGAACGAAAGTTAATGTAGACTGCTTGTACATAAGCATAATAATACCATACAGCCCAATAGACGCCTCATATTGAATATAATTCGTATAATAAAATTTGGCAGCTAGCTGAGGTACGGGGAAGCTCTTGCAATCCGATTGGCCCTACAAAGGCGGCTATTGGCTAATCATAACATAACATAACATCACGCCTAATGCCTAATGCTAATGCCAAAATGCCTAATCAAAAAAAGAAAAAGAAAAGTCATGAAAAGTGAGCTTGTACTTTTTCGAGCAAAGGGGCGAAGGGTGGCCTATGTGCCGCCGGTGATGTTAAACGGTGTAGCTCTTGTCAGGGTATCGTCTTTCAAGTATCTCGGTCATTTAGTAGGCGAGAACTTGAAGGATGATATCGACACTGAGAGGGAAAGGAGAGCGATGGCAGTCCGCTGCAATATGCTGGCTCGCAGATTTGCAAAGTGTAGCGCAGAGGTTAAAGTAACCCTCTTTAAGGCCTTCTGCCAAACGCTATACACTTATAGTCTGTGGGTCAGGTATACGCAGGGGACTTTCAACGCTCTCCGAGTACAATACAACAATGCCTTCAGAGTGATGTTGGGGCTCCCGCGATTCTGTAGTGCGTCAGGCATGTTTGCACTAGCGCACACTGGCGGGTCTCTCGTCGCCTATACCGCAAAGTTTAAAGACAAAGGTCTTCAACCAGTGCGTCCTGCCAATCATGACTTACGGTGCCGAGACGTGGACACTGACAGTTGGGCTAGTCCACAAATTCAAAGTCATTCAGCGAGCTATGGAGCGAGCTATGCTTGGAATTTCTTTGAAGGTTAAAATCCGTAACGAGATTATCCGGAGAAGAACCGGAGTGACCGACATAGCTTGTAGGATCAGTAAGCTGAAGTGGCAGTGGGCTGGCCAAGTGGCCATGTCTGTCGAAGGACCGATGGCCGTTGGAGCAGACGATTCCTTGAGTGGAGACCGCGAATCGGCAAACACAGCGTAGGGCGCCCCCCTGCCAGGTGGACCGACGACCTAAAGAACGTGGCTGGGGGGGACTGGATGCGGAAGGCAGAGGACCGAGCGTTGTGGCGCATCTTGGGGGAGGCCTATGTCCAGCAGTGGACTGCGATAGGCTGAGTTGATTACACTAACGGGTTCCACACGGTGATACGCACACGTGTCGCGTCACTGATGCGCAGAGTCCGTGTGAGCACCAACACCATTCTCAAGGTTATTGCTGATAAGCCTGACTGCCCGATCATGAGGCACTGGGTACATACACATGTGCTTGTAACCAGTGCGTCGGGCAGTCATAGAAAATATTTTAATTAATGTTACGTGTTACTAACATATATATGTTTCTGTATTACTAACAAACTATGGGTAGTAATGTCTGTTTTTTTTTTTTTTTATCGCTGACGCGGAAGTTTTGACTGCTCACCTAAGGCCCGTATGCAGAAGCTTCCTCAAGTACAGTTTAAACTCCAATCACCTGATCACTACTTAAGGATAGAATCGTTACTTGAGTATCGGTCTTATTCCAGAACGGTAATTATAAACTTTAATTCAACAACATAACACACGAATTTGACCTAAAATTGAATAAAAATCTCTACTCAAGTGTAGTCTGGACCACACTAAAGTGATTACAGATCAAAATTCTGCTCAAATACCGAAACAGGTGACAGTATAAAATAAAGCTAAACTCAGCTGAACTGTGATCAATAAATCTCTGCTTGAGGAACGTTCTAAAATCAAAGCTCAACTCAAAACTAGTTTTAAACAGAGATCAATGCTTGAGTATCGTCCTGTAATACGGGCCTAAGTGGTCGAAACTGATTTTAAGTTTTCAAGTGACAAATAGTGGTGACCTACATTCAGTCCTATTACTAGTTCCTATTAGGTTTAAAGAAATGTTATTCTCAATAAAAACACAAAGTCGCTTACTTGAGAACAATAATAGTTATTTTATTATTTTAACGCATTTTACGCATGCGAAGCGAATTCTAAAGATATAAATTGTGGAAAGAAAAAATCGCTCACGAGCAGGATTCGAACCTGCGACTCCTGGCTCAGTACGCCAGTGCTTTAGCCACTAAGCTACCGTGAACACTGCTCGTGGTATCGAAATTATCCTCCATTATACGTCTTTGGGTGACGTTAGCGATATCTTATTAAGAAACATTGTTCCTTAACCGACTCGACTAACTTTACAGTTAAATCAAAGTCGTATAGATATGCCTACCCTTACTAATTATTAAGGAACAATGTTTCTTAATAAGATATCGCTGACGTCACCCAAAGACGTATAGTGGAGGATAATTTCGATACCACGAGCAGTGTTCACGGTAGCTTAGTGGCTAAAGCACTGGCGTACTGAGCCAGGAGTCGCAGGTTCGAATCCTGCTCGTGAGCGATTTTTTCTTTCCACAATTTATATCTTTAGAATTCGCTTCGCATGCGTAAAATGCGTTAAAATAATAAAATAATTAGTAAGGGTAGGCATATCTATACGACTTTGATTTAACTGTAAAGTTAGTCGAGTCGGTTAAGGAACAATGTTTCTTAATAAGATATCGCTGACGTCACCCAAAGACGTATAGTGGAGGATAATTTCGATACCACGAGCAGTGTTCACGGTAGCTTAGTGGCTAAAGCACTGGCGTACTGAGCCAGGAGTCGCAGGTTCGAATCCTGCTCGTGAGCGATTTTTTCTTTCCACAATTTATAACAATAATAGCTTAAGCTATGATGGTATAGTTCGCCAAATTTATTAAAAAAAAAAAACGAATAATTGTGGTGTACCCATCCAGTGCGTTCATTATTTTACAAAAAAGTAGTCTGAAATTACATATAGGTAGTGCTGGCTCAGTTTTGAATGCATTAAATGAGCTTAGATTTTTAATTCGTGAGGGTATTTTATGATAGAGTTGTGCTCCCTCATAAGTTATAGTTTTTTTGCCATAGTTAGTTCCAATTTTTGGTAAAACTAAGAAACTAGCTCGGCGAGTGCTACGTTGGGTAATCTGTTTTAGTTTTGTGAAAGATATTTTAGTGCGGATACTTTTGTTTAGAGTCTTTCGGATACATGTGTACATGTGTTATAAGTATTATAACTGATTGATATTCATTATTTTAGTTTCTTTAAAAAAAATATTTGTTGGTATTAAATATGTATAGTTAAAAATATATTACTATTACTATTGTGACTTGTACGAGCAAACCCGTACAATATCAATAGTATAAGTTTTATGCTGACGCTAGCACCGAATGCAGTGCAACGCGTTTATTTGTACAACCATTTTAATTCAGTACCAATAAATTCGGCAAACAGAGAACATGGTTTTTATCATCTCTCCCGGTTGACGGTACTCACATACCATAATCAGATCATAAGAAATCACATCATTATCAAGTTCAGAGGTGTTAGGTCTCTAACCGTAGGTACAGTTGTGCACTCGAACTCAAAAGTAATGTCTGTAGACAAGACTAGTGTTTCCTTCGTTTGGGGGTCGAAAAACTATTTTTCATACTAAAAAGCAAGCGCCAGCATTATTGTAGAATGATTGTAGACATCTAAAATGTTCGCGATCCCCTTCTCGTAGAGACATGTCCAGTTTATCCGGTGTCAGGATGATCGGTGGCTCTCAACGCGGAGTCAAGTGCTATCCAAACGAGACGCGTGGCCGGACCATGTCATTTGTGAAGGCTTTATTAACATACATGATTTATCATTGATTTCTTCAGTTACCGAAAGGGTTTGTAGTGGTATATGTTGGTACATTCAGTTTTCTAATCAAATTTAAAAAAAAACAAAAACCCGACTGCTCGTAAAAATAACTGAAAAGATGTAATTTATTCGGCTAATGAAAGGGTTTATAATGTTGTATCTTAGTCCGTGTGGTGCCGGACCAGTCCGTGTGGTGCCGGACTTAAAGAATAGCACCACCCTTATCTCTTCTCATGGGTGTCGTAAAAGGCGACTAAGGGATTCACCAGAGGATGGGCAGCAGCGTTCTCTGAGTATTTAACCAACCAACTGCGATCGCCAACCCGCCTGCCAAGCGTGGCGATTATGGCATATCCCCCCTTAATTGGGGGAGGCCTATGTCCAGTAGTGGACGTCTTTCGGCTGAAATGATGATGATGATGATATTATGTTAGAACATTCAGTTTTCTAATCAAATTAAAAACCAATGGATGGCCGATGGGGTCGTAAAGTTCTGGAGTGACGACCACGTACGTTCGGTCGTTGTGGCGATGCTTGGGGAGGCCTATATCCAGCAAGGGACGACTTTCGGCTGAAATGATGATGATGATGAAGAAAACCCAGAACAATGAGCATGTCCCATCCCCGTAGCCGCGTAGGTACTGGCGACTCCCCAGTAGGCATATCGTTTAGTGACAGGATGATTGGTTGCTCTTAGTGCAGAGTCGAGAGCCCTCCGCGAGTGACGCGTGGCAGAACCACGTGATTTGTGGTCTCGGGATTTATTAGGGTCAGTTTATACATTCAATATTGTCATTCCAAGGCGAAGTGATGTAGTTGCCAATTGATATGATCTCTGTGTAGAAATACATAGGACATTTTTAGTACCTATGTAATAGAAGAGCACCGCCCTATCTCTTCTCATGGGTGTCGTAAAAGGCTACTAAGGGATTCACCAGAGGATGTGCAGCAGCTTTATCTGAGTTTTTAACCAACCAACTGCGATCGCCAACCCGCCTGCCAAGCGTGGCTTCTTCACCTTCGTGTCGATGGTACAATATTCATACACTGCTGGCCCAGAAATTGGCCACCTTAATTGCGTTGTCTGTAGCATAAGGGCAAAGAGAGCAAGATAACAGATGTGGCATTGATTGAGGAGCAACCCCACAGGTACACACGGCTACACATCAAGCTGTAAGAAACCAGTAAAGGCTGACCTCGCGTTGTAAGCAAAACCTATACAATGCGAGGTCAGCATATACTGGAAAATTACAGCTTGATGTTTAGCCGTGTGTACAAGTTGTATCAGTTTTGTCTATGTAGCCCCATTTGCTCATGTTCACCTTACATCTGCCTACCTGGGTCCGCAGACGGTTTAGGGACTTCCATGTAGGCCAGGAGAAATTATAACCTGCAGGGAACTTCTCACTGGGTTGGATATAAGTGCCAAGCGTGATATTATGGAATATAACCCCTTTTTAGGGAGGCCTATGACCAGCAGTGGACGTCTTTCGGCTGAAATGATGAATAGAAGAGCTCGTCCGGGGAAGTACTACCACCGTACCTATTTCTGGCGCCAAACAGTAGTGCTTGCATTGCTGTGTTCAGCTGCTCGTGGTATGGGTGCGGTGACATTATAATCACATGAGACTTCCCATCTTCATTTCTCAGTTTGGCGTACATAATTTGCAATACTATGTAGGCAACAGCCTAAGTGGTATTGCAGTTGTTATGGGCAAAGGTAAAGCTAATGCTTAGCTCGTTTTGTCATCCTGTACAATAAAAAAATGGCAAAAGGGAATTTCATAATTTGTTCTTATTCTTATTCTTTATTGCACACAAAAAAATATCACAACAGTACATAATGGTTTTGAAATTACATGTTCAAAGGCGAGCTTAACTCATAATTGAGTTTTCTACCAGCAAACCTTTGAGTGATAGAGCAAATATAAAATGTAAAACTGAGGGTAACTTTCAGTGTACATAATGAACTAATGTTCGTCTAAAATTATAAAATAACATACCAACAACATATACCTATATACAAATAAATATAAAACTATATATACATACCTATTACTTAATTATACCTACTTATATAAACCTATAATATACCTCGACTGCCTCGTTGGTCTAGTGGTTGCAAGCGCGACTGCTGAGCGTGAGGTCCTGGGTTCGATTCCCGGGTCGGGCAAAGTGTTATTGGGTTTTTTCATTAGGAAATTCTCAGTAGCAGCCCGGAGTCTGGATTTGTGCCCGGTCAATGGCAATAGGCTCGCCCCCTATTACATGGGACTTACAACATAACTGGCGAAATGTGGGTGTACTATACACCTCTGCCTACCCCTTCGGGGAAATACAGGCGTGATATTATGTTATTATTATGTTATAATATACCTACATATATAATAAATAAATATGTATTATCAATTAGTGAGAAAGAAAATGCTCCTTAATTCTTTTCTTAAATACGTTCAGAGAGGGGCTGTCACGTAGTGAATGTGGGAGGGAGTTCCATAGTCGCACTGCACGGATAGTAAAAGAACCATCGTAACGGCTGGAAGTATGACGCGTAGTACGGAGTAGTTTGTTATATGAATCGTTTGAAAATCAGTAGTAATTTTAAAAGCGTTTCTTGTTTCTAAGCATTTGCATTCTCCCTCGACTCGACTACAGTCCAATACCTCGAAATTACTTCCTCTGGTAACTGCCTTGTAGGTTTACTGGTCGCAAGCGCGACCTAAGCGAGAGTCTTGGGTTCGATTCCCGGGCCGGACAAAAAATGCTTTTGGGATTTTACTGTCAAGTTTCTAAGTAGCAGCCTGGGGTCAGGAAGTTGGCGATGACGCACGTAAATCCGTCGGTCCTGCACCTAATCTCTCTGCGGTCGTGTCGGACTACTGTTCCATCGGATTATGAGAGTGAGGAAATAGAGAGTGCACCTGTGTTTGCACACACTTGTGCACTATAATATGTCCCGCGCAAATGACTAGTCTCCGTTGAGCTTGGCCGTCATGACCGAAATTCGCCCAGGAGAACATTATTATTACAATCCAACAGGCAACAAGCACACCCGTAGGTGTAGTACTATTCTATAATCGTGGCTACAGGTAGCCTCTCTCAATTAATCAGAATCCATCCTCATCTCATCTCATTTAGCAGCGATACGTGTCAGGTGTTTGTTCGCTCCGTCAGTAATACTTCACCCATTACTTGTGAATCTGGCGCATCATGTAGAAAAGTATTGAAATAAAATAAATAAATAATATGAGATTTGCATTTATATTCACTACCGGTACCTAATTAATAATCTAATAAATCAATAATGATTTGAATATTTTGAATGCAGCTAATTCCTGTAAAGGACAATGCCCACGGATGGGCCCATTTTTGGCGCCATGTCAAAACTGTATGTTATTCAAAAATTACGTCTTATTTTTTCATGTTTATTTGTTTTTTATCAACATTTCTTTCACCCTAGCATTAAAAAACATAATAAATATGTATTAAACTGAATCGTAAGTATATCCTCCATTCAAACCGAACGAAAATGTTGCCAGATATCAGACTATTTCAACAAATAATCGGAATCGATTCTAAATAGCGATACTTCTATGAGTTCACTTTTACTACTCGTGTTTCAGATGATATTATACTAGACTTATCTTGATTGAATGATTTCTTATTTTTTCTTTCCACAATTTATATCTTTAGATTTCGGTTCGCATGCGTAAATCCGTTAAAAATTATAAAAAATCACTCATATGACGTCAAATCAAAAGAAATTGCAAAACATATTTATTTTTGAAATCTTTTAGTACAGAAAAATAAGATGATTCTTTGCTATGCAATACCTATGCATTTATTGTAAATATTGTTATAATCATTTTAAAATAACTGAAATCTTTTCTTTCTTAATATATATAAATCTCGTGTCACAATGTTTGTCCTCAATGGACTCCTAAACCACTTAACCGATTATAATAAAATTCGCACACCATGTGGAGTTCGATCCAACTTGAGAGATAGGATAGTTTAAATCTCAAATTATAGTCGCAATTTTAATTTATTGCTAATTATTTGTCTGTTATTATTTGACAGTCACAATTATCTGTTAACTCCAAATGATTCTAACAGATGTCGATACCTTTCGACTGGGTTGAGTAAGTAATGAATAGATGGCGCTGCTATGGTAAATCTACGAACGTGTCATATAAGCTACATTTATTTATTTACCCGGTAGGTGGCGCTGCAGTCGTTGTGTCACCAAATTTGATTTGCTGAACAATTGATAACATGGGACGGGACATGGGACGGACGGGACAGGACATGTGACATGGGGGACGGGATATGGGACGGGACGGGACGGGACATGTGACATGGGGGACGGGACATGTGACATGGGGGACGGGACATGGGACGGGACGGGACGGGACGGGACATGTGACATGGGGGACGGGACATGTGACATGGGGGACGGGACATGTGACATGGGGGACGGGACATGGGACGGGACGGGACATGGGAAGGGACATGGGCCGGGACGGGACATGGGACATGAGACGGGACGGGACGGGACATGTGACATGGGGGACGGGACATGGGACGAGACGGGACTTGAGAAGGGACATGGGCCGGGACGGGACATGGTACATGAGACGGGACATTGGACATGGGACGGGATGGGACATTTAACATGGGACGGGACGGGACATGGGACGGGACTGGACATGGGGTGAGATAGTGGGATAGTGGGATAGTGACTGGACTGGACTGGACGGTCCGAATAAAAGGATGGATGGATGGATGGATGGAACTGGACTGGACTGGACTGAATTAACAGGATCCGTCACGTGGGTTAGCAGAATTTAACGCGAGTGAAGCCGCGAATATTTATTTCTTCTGTACATCTGATTGTCGCCTAACTCCTCCTAAACAGCTGAACCGATTTGGATGAATTTTTTTGTGAATATTTCAATGGTTTTCTGGATGGTGTGAAAACACAATTGGATCCGGTAGGTGGCCCTTCTGTCTGTATGTCACTGATCTTCTCCTAAATGGCAGGGACGATTTTAATTATATGTGGCGCTGCTTTTCCGGGCAGGACGACGTCTGCCGGGTCCGCTAGTATTACATATAAAATCGATATTAATTAATACACCCAAAAACTTAAAAGCTTGCATGTTATTATTTAAAAAATACTACAAAATCGATTTCAAAAACCGATTAACAAAATAATTATATCTTGCAACACCATACATGGTGTCTCTGGATGTCCTTATGGGTGCGTTCAGTTATATCGCCCAACGATGCACGGAACGTACTTATCAATCAGTTAAGGAGTTGGAAAAAATTAGATTTCTCTTAAACCAGGGTGAAAAAATTAAAATCGTTTGCAGAATATTAAAAGATAATTCTTGGTCTACAAAATAAAACTAAAACCGCGGTGACATAGCAATTTTTTTTGAGGGGCCTAAAGCTCTTAAGAGAATGGGCATTGTCCTTTATTTAAAAAAAAAATTATGTGTAAATTTTAATCTTAAAGAATAATTATGTAAATAAAGTAAATTAATGTTATTCATTTTAATAATAATGTTGTATAATATGTTTAATTAATTATTATTTTTTATTTCATCATTTCAGCCGAAAGACGTCCACTACTGGACATAGGCCTCCCCCAATTAAGGGGGGGATATGCCATAATCGCCACGCTTGGCAGGCGGGTTGGCGATCGCAGTTGGTTGGTTAAATACTCAGAGAACGCTGCTGCCCATTCTCTGGTGAATCCCATACTCGCCTTTAATTTTTTATTTATTAAACACTAATATTTGTATACCACCTGTGGCAGCACGCAGAGAGACTACCCATAATGTACCTAACAGCCAAATTACCTGTGTACACAAATAAACATTTTATTGATTGATTGATTGAATGAAATATTTGGGACATTTTTATACAGCACCATCTAGTCCATGTCCATGTAGTAAGCAGAGCTTGTACTATGGGTACTAGAAACTGGATATAATACAATTTTTTTGAAATACATTCTTATAATACACAAGAAACACCCAGATTTGTGTTGGACAAACACTTATGTTCATCACACAAATATTTGTGTCCTGTGGGAATCGAACCCACGACCTCGGGATCAGCTGTCCGATACTCGAACCACTAGACCACAGACGTCGTGAAAGGGCATTAAGTTTCCTTTTTAAGGGAACTCCCTACAGCTCAGTGGTGCTTGATAGTCCGGCGCACCCTAGGCAGTCAGTCCTGCTACCAACCTGCTCACTGGCTAATCTTTTTCCCACGGCATGACCTATTATCATTATATTATTATTATCTCTTAGGAGATTCAAAAATTCACATTTCGCGCACGGTGCGTTGATGTCTTTTTACAAACTCTCGTAAAAAAAACAGAAACTGAAAAGCAAAAAATAACTAATTATGAGTCTGTGCCAAACGAACTTTTAACAAGCAAAGTGCGTGTAAGTTGCAAGTGGCTGAGCGGAGAACGCATTTTTGGAAAGTTATTGTTCATCGTTGAAAATTTCACGTTGTATTTGATGTGACGTTGTTTTTATTATTTATTTAAAGTAATTTAATGATCTTCATTGATTGGTTGTTTGGCGCCGACTCATAATTAGTTATTTTTCGCTTTTCAGTTTCTGTTTTCGTCGGTTCAATTTTTTGTTAAAAAGTTGAATTTTTAATTTTTTTGTGGTTAAAATCTAACTCCAGGTCTCCATTATGTCGTAGTGTCTAGAACTATATTTATGTGTCAAGTTTCAACAGAATCGGTTAACAGGTAAGAATTCATTGGGTGAACAAACACTCATCCCCTGTTTTACTACCCTTAGGGGTGGATTTTGATTTTGAAATTTAAATGGGACCAACTTCGAGATATATATACATTAAAAAAAGAATCATCAAAATCGGACCACTCTGTAAAAAGTTATGCGTGGTCATAAATTAAAAAAAAAAAAATATACGCGTCGATTTGAGAACCTCCTCCTTTTTTTCGTCGGTTAATAAATCGGTTTCTATGGGGTCGATGGTCGATGGGTGGTACGGAACCACAGAAATAGATAGAATGGTTGTAATCACAATTTTACTTGCGATTCATGCGTGGCAACTTTCGAACAAACTACGCCTCCTATATTAACGTCATTAATTTTGAAAAATTAACTTTAAACAAATGTACTTTACTTACAGCTTTTGTTTCTGCGGTTAGAAACAGCACAATAAGGCATTTTTGTGGGTTTTTGTTACAGTATTTACAGAAACAAGTCATAATGCGTACGGAGAAACGCTTTGAAATGCAACGTTGGCACGCGCGCTCTGCCCACTTGGCTATTCTATCTATATCTGTGTACGGAACCCTTACTGCGTGAGTCCGACTCACACTCGGCTGGTTTTTATTTTATGTACTACTAGACTTTGTGTCCGCGGCTTCGCCCACGTATAATTTGGCTTTTCACAGAAAGACTTGCACTCCCCTCGGGAGCTTTTTATTTTCCCGAGATAAAAAGTAGCCTATATGTTATTCTGGGTTATGGTCTATCTGTGTGCCGAATTGCATCCAAATCCGTTCAGCCGTTTAAACATTATTGAGTAACAAACATATACATATTCACAAACTTTCAAATAGTAGGGTAAGTATAGTTGCCGGCACGAGTCGTGAGCACAGATTTCACTGCGTAAGTGGTCGAATCTCTGTTCACAGTACAACAGACCAGAAACGGACACTTGCATTGGCTTAAATATATGATAATGCATAATTGAATATACATAGAAAACGGAATACTAGAACACGGTGTCGACAGAGACTGCCACGCAGTTACATTTTGTGCTCACGTCTCGTGCCGGGAACTATAAGTAGGTAAGTAAGTGGAATTTTTTCTTCAAAAGTTTTCCATGAAAATACTAACTACAAAATAATGATTTCTTACATGACCACATTGTTAACAGTTGTTGTAACGTCGCATCAGATATTAGCTGTAATTGCGTCGCGGGATGAAAGCCGCGCCCGGGGCGAGGTGTCGGCTGTCAGGACCAACACTCGCAGCTAGGGATGTGATAGTGTCGATGAAGGACGTTTTTATTTGTCAATATTTTATTTTTGTCGTGCTCGTTGAAAATTCATTGACGAATAGATGGATAGAATATGCCTTCCTACATACCTTAACAATAATAAAATTTAGGAACAACATACATATGTATTAAAGGTACATTGGCCGTCTTATCGTTAATAACGATATCTTCTCCATTGGCAGATGGACAAGGTAATCGAAGGAATCGTCATGAATCAGCCAGAGAGTCGTAGCAAAAATTCAAGAACCGTCTTGTCTAGCACTGTGACTGTACCATATGACAGCTTCTTAGAAAATAACTGTCGAACTAATTATAAAAATATTACTACAGCCGCAGCAACCACACACACCCCCACCTCATCCCACACATACAACCACACACCCCCATTCCTCTACACGACACGCACACATACATAAACTATTCGAAGCCATACATACACTACATGCACATAACCCAACACACATACATTACACATACTTATAACGTACACATATATAAACTTAAGACAAATTCATAATAATATTAATTATCCTTTCACATTTCTTACACCGCACTGGTACACAACCAAATACATCAGAATGTTTACTAATACATCTCTGTATACACATCTTTGCTTTATACATCACATCACAGTTTTGCAAACGCACAATATGTCGCTCAGAACAATGACAAAAGTCGCTATACCATAATTTACTGTAGACTATCTCTTAAGATACAGGGTATCCAAGTGTAGGAGACAGGGTTTCACTAATTGCTCTTACCTTTTATTGACTGTTGTATCCTGGTTTAAAAAATGTTTATTGTTTGTATTGCAACAATTTCTATGTGTACCAAAATAACTCAGTAAGGTTTTTGAATGAATAAATAATTTAATTTAACTTCAGTGATTGAAACCAAAAGATCAAATACAATATTTGGACATAGAGATATTGCTTTATCATTTCAAGGTTGCATAAAAAATTTGATAACTTATTTTTCTTTAATGAAAGCAGACATAATCTAACCGTTACCTGTTACACTGTGAAGGATAGGCAACCAGCACTATTTCCTCAGGAAGAGTATGTCGTAATTAGGGCACAGGACGATATTGCTGCTAATTCTCATGACCGTATAATCCCAAAGTCATCTCTTTCGACTTTCATGGGAATATAGAAGTGCTCTATTTGCCCCCATTGAATTCCGACGAAACTTCTTTATAATATCTTTAGTGAATTTGTCACACTCATTAACCTACATTGTTCTCACACAAATCTTGCCAAAATAATTTTGCAAACAAAACTATACCATTTATTTGAAAAGAGTATATCCATGGAGTTTCTTGCGGGCTCTTCTACATAGGACCAACATTTTGGAACCGTGCTACTAGATTCCTAATTATCGTTTTGAAAGTGCGTGTACCTAAATGCTTGTTCTGAATAAAAACTTTTTTATTTGAATATCTTTATTGTATACAATCACAATTGTTACACGAGCTTGCTCGTGGAACAGATATTGGTCTTTAAAAGAAATTATGAAGAATCCTGATTTTAGCATCAAGCTAAAAGGGAAACTATTTGACTCGTGCGTGCTACCAGTACTCATATATGGATGCCAGACTTGGGCTCTTACACATTCGCAAGCTACCAAAATAGCGGTTTGTCAACGTTCCATGGAAAGAAGTATGCTACGAGTGAAAAGGAAAGACCGAAAAAGGAACACTGATATACGAATGAAAACAAAGGTAACAGATGTAACACTGAAAAGCAGAAAATTTAAGTGGAGATGGACTGGTCATACCCATAGAGGCCCAGACAAATGGAGTAAGAGAGTCACGGTCTGGTACCCGAGAAACGGCAAGAGATCCAGAGGAAGGCAGAAAAAACGCTGGAGCGACGAGATCAAAGAAATAGGCGGAAAATTATGGACGAGAGTAGCTAGTGACAGAGAGAAATGGAAGGAAATGGAGGAGGCCTTTGCCAAACGGCACACAGACCAAAGCGACCAAAGCAGTCGGTGTCTAAGAAATAATTAATAATTGATAAATTAATAAACAATAATTAATGTAAACAAAATATATAAGTATGTAAAATGTAACAATTTTTTTATGCATGCAAGAGTATTAATATTGTAAACTTACCTTGGTCTGAATAAATGGCTTTAATAAATAAATAAATAAATAATTGTATACAATATAATGTCTTATATTGTATCTCGCGAATATAATATCTTTACTTAAGGGGAATGTAGTAGCCAAGTGGCGCCCCATCAGTAAAAAAATATTATTTGTTGAATACATCATTTATTGAAAATTCGTTTTTAACGTTTGAAGTACAGGTACTGTAGCTTAATCAGAAACTATTCTCTGTATCTGTATAGTTCGCTGTAGTTGGAGATAGTTTTTTTTTTTTAGTTTTTCGCATTTTTCTATCTACAACTACAGCCAAGTATAATTTATAGGGTTAAGGTGAATGCTACAGGGTAGCGCGCGAAATTCAAAATTTCTTGCGTTTTTTGCTAATTGTACCTCTGTTTCGCGTTGTATATCGATCGCAATATGATTCGCGGAAGTAATCAAAATATATCTATTAAATAATACTCATAATAAATATAAACCTAGCTCTACAGGCTCGAAAATCAATATTTTGATTGAAAATTAATATTATCGAGCTTATACAGTTTATAGAGTTAGGTCAATATTTTTTATGAGTGTTATTTAGTAAATATATTGTTATTACTTCCGCGAATCAAATTGCGATCAATATACAACGCGAAACAGAGCTACAATTAGCAAAAAACGCAAGAAATTTTGAATTTCGCGGGCTACCCTGTAGCATTCACCTTAATAGTTTCTGATTAAACTACAGTACCTGTACTTTAATCGTTAAAAACGAATTTTCGATAAATGATGTATTCAACGAGTAATATTTTTTTTTTACTGATGGGGGCGCCACTTGGCTGCTACATTGCCCTTAAATTCAAAATAAATCTAGCCATCGATATCGACATTGGTAATATCCCTTCCCTACCCGTGCAGCCGAGGGCGCGTGTCTGTGGCACGCGGGCCGCACTTGGCACACCACTAGCTTTTCACTAAACTTTTATTTATTCTGTCACTCGCACACACCCACCGTTTTTATATTTCTATAACTAATATTCGTTTATATAACAACGTATTTTCGTTTTGTTTAATAATCAAAGAAGAAATTGTGTTTTTATGCACGTTTACAATAAAAAAATCTGCCTCATTGGTCTAGTGGTTGCAAGCGCGACTGCTGAGCGTGGGGTCCTGGGTTCGATTCCCGGGTCGGGCAAAGTGTTATTGGGTTTTTCCATTAGGAAATTCTCAGTAGCAGCCCGGAGTCTGGATTTGTGCCCGGTCAATGGCAATAGGCTCGCCCCCTATTACATGGGACTATACATAACTGGCGAAATGTGGGTGTACTATTACACCTCTGCCTACCCCTTCGGGGAAATCCAGGCGTGATGTTATGTTATGTTATGTTACAATAAAAAATCTGGATAAAGGAATCTTTTAAAAATTCCGTGACAAATTGTGCAAAATAATCACTTGTAACTCCATTATTGTACTGCACACTACATTATTCATAAAGGGTTAGGTAGAACCTTTGACGAGTTTTTACTTGGTCTGAAAGTAGAACTGTCATACTAAAAAGTAGATTTGATTGTAAATATTTTTAATAAATTTGCAATTTTCCTTGTTATCTTCACAGAACAGTTTTACCGAAATCAAAATTATTTTTAAGGCTTGGAGATCGGTTTTATCTTTCATCGTGAAAAACAATAGGTAAATAGTTATGATAATTTAATCTTATAAATCCTTACCCATGCTAAGCAGTTACTAAAACTAACAGTTTACTAAAATTAAATGAGGGTAATGAATGGTAATAGGCTGCATATCTTTGGCTGCATTTTGGATCATATTTGGATGCTGATAAGCAATAGTATGTCAACCTACACGGAAGCCATTTCGAGTAAATCGTGTTTCAAAATTACGGCGCCAATTTAATTAGTTTGTTCAAGAATTTGCTGCAAATATTGATGATATGCAGTCATTATATCATAATATAAGTTTAGATCAAATTTCTCCAATTAAACTTGTAAAATCTGTTATATTCATTCCAAAAACCGTTAAATTTGATATTACAAAATGCGCCAGCAAACATTTTATTTGAATATACATTTCAAGTCTTATAACACATTATTGCTAAACTGAAAACAATTAATTTAAATTCAATTTGATTAATGTCAAGTACCTTAACCCTATATTGATAAACGTATTATTGAGATAAAAATTGTATTGTTAAGGTGTTATCAATAAAAGCCATGATTTCTTACAATATTAAAATATTTATTTACCTTTTAAAAACGGAACAAATTAGGGACCATCAAGCGTTATTGGCTATTCAATCTTCAAGATTTACTTTGAATACTTACCTACCTACATCATAATCAACATTATCTAAATTAAAACAGTATTTAAAAATCAAAATCAAACTACCTACAACAAAATAATCTCGTTTCGTTCGACTGGTTAGGGTATCAACGTTAACGAGAACATCTCACATCTCTGTTTTGCCGATGACATCGTTGTATGACTGAGTCGTTGGAACACCTGGGCGCAATGCTGCACAGCTTAAACTGAGCATCTCGGCGTGTCGGTCTCGGCATGAATCTGGACAAGACGAAAGTCATGTTCAATATGCATGTCATGCCGAGGCCAATATTCGTTGAAGGGTCGGCACTCGAAGTCGTAACGGAATACGTCTACCTAGGGCAGATAATTCAGCTTGGTAGACAAACTTCAAGAAAGAAGCCGACAGAAGGTTCTAGTTAGGCTGGGTAGTATTTGGCAAACTTCGCCGAGTCTTCTCGTCGCATATACCGCAAAGTTTGAAGACAAAGGTCTTAAACCAGTACGTCCAGCCTGTCATGACTTACGGTGCCGAGACGTGGACACTGACAGTTGGGCTGGTCCACAAATTCAAAGTCGCTCAGCGAGCTATGGAGCGAGCTATGCTTGGAGTTTCTTTGAAGGATAAAATCCGTAACGAGATTATCCGGAGGAGAACCGGATTGACCGACATGTCTTGTAGGATCAGTAAGCTGAAGTGGCAGTGGGCTGGCCATGTCTGTCGAAGGGCTGATGGCCGCTGGAGCAGACTAGCCCTTGAGTGGAGACCGCGAATCGGCCAACGCAGCGTAGGGCGACCCCCACCAGGTGGACCAACGACCTGAAGAACGTGGCTGAACGTGACTGGATGCGGAAGGCAGAAAACCGAGTGTTGTGGCGCAACTTGGGAGAGGCCTATATCCAGCAGTGGACTGCGATAGGCTGAGATTATGATGAATCATACAACTCATTGGGCTCGGACTGAATAGTTGCTGTATGATGAATAAGCTCAATGAACGACGAATGAGCTAGAGTTGTATTATCAGCCACAAACAGCAATCAACAGCAGCTAGAAACTCCAATAAATCCAGAGTATTCTCAAAGTCCAGATCTTGATCAGAGATATAAATATTCGGAAGGTATGTTTCTGTTGGCTGAACTTCTGGAAACTCCTCATTGAGACTGCTATTTGACGGAACCATACGCCTCTTTTCTTCAACATCGTGGCTAATAACCTCACACTGAAACTCCTCGTCAGAAGTAGAACGCGACGCATGGCTTTCCTCGTGAGGTACATGATCCGCAAACATGGCTTCATGATCTTGGCGGTAGCATTCTGAAAATAATTATAAAAATAAGACACAACTTGCAAAATGAGGGTATGTGCCAAAATGTAATAATTTCGAGAACCTGAAGATTTGAGACAATGTCTGTCTACCCTGTTTACGGATACTTACAGTCGTGAAACTGTTTGTTTTATTAATTCCCTCATTCCACGTTTTTCAAAAACGTTTCAAGTCATTTAACATACTATTGAAATAAACGAACGAACAAGTGAATGAGATTTTTTTTGTAGCAATAACGTGTCAAGCTTTATAAAACTTTTACAAGCGTTAGTAAATAGTAGAATGTTTGTTAAGCAATAACCTGTTAATCAAAAATATTACATTTTGCTGAAATTAGGTAGTTAAGATAAGTAATATTACCACGGTTAGTATGTAAAACGTATTTGAATGTAATTTTAAACAGTATTCTGTCAAAAAAAGCGTTGTTTTAATAATTTTACCGGTAAAATGACCTCTAAACTTGTATAGCTAAAATCCTTATATTTATGTAATATTTTGACTTACCTTTGATGATTTTATATTCCCCAAGTCTTCTACTGCGTTTTCCATGTAGTATTCGTGGCTAGTAGTCTTGTGAGGCCCACTTTATACGTATAATTTTAATTAAATATGGGCCAATGTTGTTTACACAGCCAAAAAAGGATAATACTAATTACGCAATAATCGATCATGTCCCATAACTTCTTTTGACTTTAAACAGATGGCGCCTAGGGTCATCAAACAATGTTTCAAGTGCCTAAACATCTTATTGCAAAATGTCTTACCCTTCGAACTGATTTCGTGTCAACCTTTTTATACTCATTTTTGGTATAAAAACCATTAAATCAGGTTAAAACCCCATTGAAAAACGTTCTTTGTCAGCCAAAGAAGCGTACTGCATCATTAACTCAATTTTCGAATTTTTGTGGGTTGACACATTATTGCTTATCAGCATCCATTTAAAAGATCGATTATGTGTGGCCATTAAAACTGAGCTTTATGACTTGGGTGGACCTACTATCAGTACAGTGACGTCTTGAAAGCGGTGATTTACCGACGCTTTTATTTATATCTATACTAATATTATAAAGAGGAAAGATTTGTATGTTTGTAATGAATACACTCAAAAATTAAAGGGCCGATTTAAAAAAAAAAACACTATTAGCAAGCTACATTCACCCTGAGTAACATAGGCTATATTTTCATGTGCACCCGTGCGAAGTCGGGACGGGCCACTAGTTAAATATAAATGAAAAGACGTTAGTAGCGTGTACCTAGTTTGTTTGTTTACAGGTGTATTTAAAAGTAATTTTAGTCGAGTTCTATGAGTGAATACTTGTTATTGGCTTCCTATTGGCTACCTATTTTTTTTACTTAATGGTTATTTACGTGGACTGTAAGTCTTCCATGCCTTAAATAAATAAATGATAATTAGGTTGTACGCAAAACGAAAATTGCAATATTGTGTGGTGCCCTATATTTTATGTCTGAAACTTGCAATATCTTTAAGGTCTGGATAAAGTTTCAGCAGCAATTTGTTTATGAATGTAGCTAAGTATTAATTATTAGAAACTTTAGAAAAATCTTTGAAATTCCGTGGTTTTGAAAAATTACTAATAGAAAAAAAAAATCCCAGCAAAACAATCTTAGCGTAATATTTTTATAAATTAAAGTTGTAGATACGGACACGACACAATTTTACTAAATATATTAAACCCTTTTCATCACTGTCCAGTTGCTTTACAAAAAGCTTGTAAAAAATTGCCTACACAACATTTCGCGCCACAATTTAGGCACAAACACCCGCCATCCGCCATGTTGATGGCCTCCCACTTACCATAGAGTATTGGGGCCTGTGCAAACTCTATGATGAATTACGTGCGCGGGCATAGACTAGCGCTGTTTATTCCGATATTGGTGCGAAATTGAATTAAGGTTAGTGGGCTTTAGTGATACCTGCGTTATTATGTCAATATTTTGATATTTACGTTCAAAAGATATAAATTGTGGAAAGAAAAAATCGCTCACGAGCAGGATTCAAACCTGCGACTCCTGGCTCAGTACGCCAGTGCTTTAGCCACTAAGCTACCGTGAACACTGCTCGTGGTATCGAAATTATGCTCCACTATACGTCTTTGGGTGACGTCAACGCTAATAGAAAACGATCAAAATGTATGGAAATGACATATCTCAACTGATCTCAACGAAAAAATCATTCGTTCAGATATGTCATTCCCATACATTTTGATTGTTTTCTATTAGCGTTGGCGATTGTAGATTGTGTAGATTGTCAACTTGGCTAGGGGGGCTGGTCGACAAAATCGGGCAAGATCTCTCCCTGCCAGCGGCAGAGACGTCAAATTGGAGGGAAGTGGCCTCTTACTGTGAGACCGTCATGGTTCAGAAAGAGGCTGCGGAGCGGGATCAACAGAGTGCCGATCCTGCTCGGAGAAGGCGGCGTCTGAGAGGCAACCGCTCCGGTGCCTAGCTCATTAGAACAACACGCTGCATCCCCCTGCTCTATCGATCGGACAGGTGCGCGGGGTGCCTTTCTGGTCACGGCCGTCCAAAGTGGGGGCATTCGGCGTCCACTGGGTGACCTCAGAGATAACGGTAGCACGCGGTAGGCCCGTGCCACCATTTGTTGTCGCATCGGGAAGGTGTTCAGGGAGACAAAAGTCTCCCCTGAGACGTACCTCATAGGTATAGCACAGGGAGGCACCGGTAGTACAACCCATTCCCGGAGTTTCCCTCTATTGTGCTGAAGATAAAACCGGGGAGGTTTTAGTGCGGTAAAATCCCACACACCCCAGCCTCTTCCCCGGGAGGCTGGTAGCCTTTTCAAGGTTTCCTCCTCGGAAAAATTACCAACCTATTGTAGATGGAGATTGTACTCTTTTTTGTGCCATTGTACCCTCTATGGTGTGCAACCAGCCTGACTTTTATCTCGCAAGTTTACAAACACAACGCGATTAGTTCATTCACTGCGACACTCGAACATAGTTCCAGCCGTGTCGCTGTCTCATCTTTGTCGCCTTATGCACCGTCTGTCCTATCAACCTGCCATATATGCCCGTCTTTTTAACCGACGAAAAAAAGGAGGAGGTTCTCAATTCGACGCGTATATATTTTTTTTTTTTTTTTTTTTTTTTTTTTTTTTTTTATGTATGACCACGCATAACTTTTTACAGAGTGGTCCGATTTTGATGATTCTTTTTTTATTGGATAGGGTATATCTTGAAGTTGGTCCCATTTAAATTTCAAAATCAAAATCCACCCCTAAGGGTAGTAAAACAGGGGATGAGTGTTTGTTCACCCACTGAATTCTTACCTGTTAACCGATTCTGTTGAAACTTGACATACATAAATATAGTTCTAGACACTACGACATAATGGAGACCTGGATTTAGAGTTTAACCACAAAAAAATGAAAAATAAAACTTTTTAACAAAAAATTGAACCGACGAAAACAGAAACTGAAAAGCGAAAAATAACTAATTATGAGTCGGCGCCAAACAACCAATCAACGAAGATCATTAAATTACTTTAAATAAATAATAAAAACAACGTCACATCAAATATAACGTGAGATTTTCAACGATAAACAATAACTTTCCAAAAATGCGTTCTCCGCTCGGCCACTTCCAACTTACACGCACTATGCTTGTTAAAAGTTCGTTTGGCGCCGACTCATAATTAGTTATTTTTCGCTTTTCAGTTTCTGTTTTCGTCGGTTCAATTTTTTGTTAAAAAGTTTTATTGTTTGTCATCATCATCATTTCAGCCGAAAGACGTCCACTACTGGACATAGGCCTCCCCCAATTAAGGGGGGATATGCCATAATCGCCACGCTTGGCAGGCGGGTTGGCGATCGCAGTTGGTTGGTTAAATACTCAGAGAACGCTGCTGCCCATCCTCTGGTGAATCCCTTAGTCGCCTTTTACGACACCCATGAGAAGAGATAAGGGTGGTGCTATTCTTTAAGTCCGGCACCACACGGACTTTTTGTTTGTATTATGCATTATTGCGCAATTGTTTGTTGTCCTGAAGAATCTTCTATACTATAATAAAACTGTAAAGGTCGAAAAGTCTGTACATTGAGTTTTTTTTCGCGAAAACCGGCTAGGGGGACTAGAAATAAGCTATAGAACACGAATCAATCGTTTAAAAAATTTATGTCTGTCTGTCTGTCTGTCTGTCTGTCTGTTTGTTACCTCATCACGTGAAAACGGCTGAACGGATCGTAATGAAACTTAGCATTTGTATTGGTATTAGTCTAACTTAAAATATAGGGTACGTTTTATCTGAATCGCTTGAGTAGATCCAGCGATACAGCTTGACCCCTCTATTGTATTAAGTTGCATACAAAGTAGAGGTCATGATTGTTGGTTGGATGCAGGTTGCAGGTTCCTAAAAATACAACTGGATTCTATTAGTATTATAGAAAATATAGAATAACATAACATAGCCAATCACTGTCCCGCTGCTGGGCATGGCCCTCTTCTTGGAATGAGAAGAGTTAAGGAACTGGATATTGTTAGTGTAATAGATTATCATAACATAATCAGCTCATTACCTACTGCCCCACTGCTGGGCACGGACCTCTTCTCGGAACGAGAAGAGTTAAGAAACTAGAAAATATAGAATAACATAACGTAGTCAACCCATTACTGTCCCACTACTGGGTATGGCCCTCTTCCCGCTGCTGGGCATGGCCCTCTTCTTGGAATGAGAAGAGTTAAGGAACTGGATATTGTGAGTGTAATAGATTATCATAACATAATCAGCTCATTACCTACTGCCCCACTGCTGGGCACGGACCTCTTCTCGGAACGAGAAGAGTTAAGAAACTAGAAAATATAGAATAACATGACGTAGTCAACCCATTACTGTCCCACTACTGGGTATGGCCCTGTTCCCGCTGCTGGGCATGGCCCTCTTCCCGCTGCTAAGCATGGCCCTCTTCTTGGAATGAGAAGAGTTAAGAAACTGGATATTGTTAGTGTAATAGATTATCATAACATAATCAGCTCATTACCTACTGCCCCACTTGCTGGGCACGGACCTCTTCTCGGAACGAGAAGAGTTAAGAAACTAGAAAATATAGAATAACATAACGTAGTCAACCCATTACTGTCCCACTACTGATATTATTAGTATTCTAGAATAACATAACATTACCAGCCCATTACAGTCCCAATGCTGGACACGGGCCTCTTCTCAGCATAAGAAGAGATGTGGTTAGTGTTATAGAATAACATTATCAGCCCAATTACTTCCCACTGCTGGGCACGAGCGTCTTCTCAGAATGAGGGAGTTTAGGGCTAATTCCATGAAATTCCATCACCTTAGCCGGTTGGTTGTAAAAACAAAATATAGTATGGTCGGTAAATAGTGTAATCGTCTGTGTAGGCGCTTATATGTTAATATTTGAAGATATTGTGTTCATAATTATGACACGATGTTATTTTCCGACATCCACGCGGACGGAGTCGCGGGCACAGCTAGTAAAAAATAAAAATAAATACATCCCCCCCCTGATCAGCTATAA
Organism: Asteroscopus sphinx; assembly: GCA_949699075.1. Taxonomy (NCBI): domain Eukaryota; kingdom Metazoa; phylum Arthropoda; class Insecta; order Lepidoptera; family Noctuidae; genus Asteroscopus; species Asteroscopus sphinx. The sequence continues at coordinate 1,967,914 of OX453023.1, read as the reverse complement.
ACTGCGCGACTGTTCAAACTGGCCGAGAGTCTGCCGTGATCACGCATACCATTATCTGTGCCATTATGTTAACCTTACGCTGTGTGCAAGCCAGAGTGATTAGATTATTAATTTATTATTAGCATGGAGATAACTGCGTGCATCGAAACGATTTAAATTAATAAAAAGATTGTACGGTACTCAGATTAATACAGATGGAACGTACGGAACAAACAATGTGCGGCCGGAATTTAGTTATGTGTGCGTGACAGCACTGTAGATACACGTGCGTCATGTGCGTTTAAGGTTGCCAGGGTAGTGAAAAAAACCCACCACTGTTTTAGATGGAATAATAGGATTATTGTTATTAATTAACATTTATTATCGATCGGTGTGAGTAAAGAGTTAATTTAAAACGTTTTAGTTGACACCGACCAATGATAAAATGATAATTAATTATGTCTAATTTAAATCGAATCAAGCTTATTATTTTAACAAAATTTCTTAGCTCCAACTAGCTCCACCTAGTTTTACTCGTGGTAAATACCTATCACCCCTCTTACTGGTGGCGGGAATCAAACCTGCCACCCGATAATCTTAAGGAGCTGATATCTCGGGAACGGGCAGAGATAACTGAATTCTGACCACATTTTTGCCCCCCTCTGCCACCCACTAAACCTTGTCCCTCTAAGCCACCCATACATAAAAAATCCCCTACTCCGTTCCTCCCCTCCCCAAATCCAAAGCACCATCTAGTTCCACCCGCGGGAACACGTTTCCCCTCTCCTGCAATACTTAACCTTATCCTCACTCATCCCATCCCCTCTCAATTTCATCCCCCCCTCAAGTTCCCCCTCTTCACCCCTCGACTTCGTCCATCCTTCAACACCTCCCAACCACGACGACGTACCCGAACTCCTACCCTTGTCACTTCCCCTCTTGTCCCCCCACTCACCGCTACCCAGAGGGGAAGCTGGAGGGGTGGTGGGGGATGTGAGCATCTACGTCAACCCCCTCACCAATCTCCACGCCATCCCCCTCACCAATCTCTACGCCAACCCCTCATAATCCCTCCTCACCCCCCAACTTCATCCCCAAACCCTCCCCCAAAAGTTTCAAAGTGAAATTTTATTGTTTTGTAATATCTTTTAAAATTAAAGTTACAACTCGTTTTGCACCCTGTTTACCCTTAATTTAAGGAAAATATTTCAATCTAACTTGGTAACACTAACGGATTTTTAGTAACGTTTTGTGTTCCTAGTCATGAGTAATAAATAACATGGAAAAATAATATTAAAACGGTCTAAATATCCAAACTTACCTATGAAACGAAACACCGTCTTCCTTCTTTTGTTTTTGGGAACAATTTTTACAATGTTTAATTACGCAAGACGGCATAATTAGCATGAAAACTCGCAACACACTTGACGTACCAACCTCACGACGCTTTATTTCGTACTGACGCCAGTTTGTATTTGCAATTGAATTTGTATTTACTTGGTTTGCCGCACATTGTTTGTTCCGTACGTTCCATCTGTATTAATCTGAGGTACGGTAGATTAAAATAAATTTTAGAAATATCTGTAAAGACGCTTGTCGTCTTAGTCTTCCTGCGACCACGAACGCTGCAAAGCTTTCGAAACGTCAGGAAAACCAGTTTAAATAATATACGCGATGAAATCCGATTAAACTTGTTTTATTAAAAAAATCGGGGCCGTACCTACATCAACTTAATGTTTTATATTATGTAAAGGTCACTCGCGGTTTCCACCTCCCAAGGATGTCGTTTATCGCCCATCCCTCGGATACTTTTTATCTTCCCGGGATAAAAATGAGCTTATTTCCTTCTCCAAGTCCCAGGCTACCGCCAAACAGTGATGCTTGCATTGCTGTATTACGATGCGAAGGGTACGGGTGCCGGTGACATTACAATCACATGCGACTTTCCATCATCATGTCTCAGTTAGGCAAACGCGACTTGCACTACCATTTACGCAACAGTCTAGGTGGTATTGAAGTTGTCATGGGCAAAGGTAACCGCTTAACATCAGGTGGGCCTTTAGCTCGTTGGGCCATGCTAAACCAAAAAAAATATTCGGAGTCATCTATTATGTTCTCGCCTTTTTCGGCTAAAATTTCTTTCTCTTGTTACAGCCACCACAAACGCCAAAGAGCACAGATCACCAGAACAAGAAGAACAGCGTTCGTCTCCCACTCCTGGATCACCCAGCCCACTGAACAACGGCACAGCTGGTAGGTAACAGTATTATACTACTCCGTTAGCACCAACTGCTGGGCAAGAAATCAGATTAGGTAATTATAAGCAGGATGTGTGTGGTGCCGGACATAAAGAATAGCACCACCCCATCTCTTCTCGTAGGTGTCGTAAAAGGCGAATAAGGGGTTCACCAGAGGATGGGTAGCCGCGTTCTCTGAGTATTTATTCAACCAACTGCGATCGCATCTACCTATGACAAAATATACCTAGATACCTAGGACAAACTGTCCAGCTAGGTAAGTCCAACTTCGAGAAAGAGGTTAATCGTCGAATCCGACTCGGTTGGGCAGCGTTCGGGAAGCTACGCAATATCTTCTCGTCCAAAATACCGCAGTGTCTCAAGACGAAAGTCTTTGACCAGTGTGTGTTGCCAGTAATTACTTACGGTACTGAAACGTGGAGAACGAAAGTAACCGACATAGCCCGAAGAATTGCCAAACTTAAGTGGCAGTGGGCGGGGCACATTGCTCGCAGAACGGATGGCCGATGGGGCAGTAAAGTTGTGGAGTGGCAACCGCGTACTGGAAGGCGCAGCGTGGGTAGGCCCACGACCGGTCGTTGTGGCGATGCTTAGGGGAGGCCTATAGCCAGCAGTGGACGTCTTTCGGCTGAAATGATGATGATGATGAACTGCGATCGCCAACCCGTGTGCCAAGCGTGGCGATTATGGTATATCCCCCTTATAGTGGGGGCTTATGTGTAGCAGTAGACGTCTTCCGGTTGAAATGATGATGTAGCAGGTGCATATCGTGTGGTGTGGTATTTGGTTGAATTCCCAGGTTGTGCTAAGAGTCATCGAGTACTTCTGGAAAAGCAAGCAAGTCTACACCTCGGACTTTTTGGATTCATGTGCGGATCAGCATTTGATTATCACTTGCTTTAACGGTAAAGGAAAACATTGTGAGGAAACCTGCACACCTGAGAGTGCTCCATACGGCACTGTAATTGGGGTGACTGAGGTCTTGCGTTATTTCTGTTATTTTATACACGTATATAAGAAGGTTAAAATATACAGTACCTCATCATCCTCCTGCCCTTATCCCAATTTATTTGGGATCGGCGCAGCATGTATTTTTCTTCCATACATTTCTATCAGCCGTCATCTCCGTGTTCACTTTCTTTCTATTCATATCAACTTTAACACAATCCATCCATGTTTTCTTCGGTCTGCCTCTTTTCGTATAGCCATCCACATTCATACTTAAAACTTTCCTCGTAACATCTTCCTCATCACATGTCCATACCATGCCAGTCTGTTGCAACTTAACTTCTCTTGTCACTGGCGCTACTTTCAGACTCCCTCTTACATACTCCTTCCTTATCCTATCCATTCTCGTTACACCACACATTCCTCTTAACATTCTAATCTCAGCTGCATGCACTTGCCTTCCATTAATTCACAACCCAACATAACATAACATGACATACTATTTCATGTAGCCCAACATTCCGATCCATACAAGACAGCAGGTCTTATCATGGTGTTATAGATTTTCCCCTTCAGTTTAAGGGGAATTCGGGAGTCACATACCTATAGTTCCCGTGACTTGCCGCCATATCACAGTCTTTCATACTTATCATGCTGCTTTAGGTTTTGGCTTTATTTTTACGACCAGCCGCCTGCCCGACATCATCCCTCCTTGGGATATATTAATGACAATGATTAATCAAGGTTTCTCTCCACCTAGCAGCCTTATCGTCAACGGAGTCACTATCCCCGCCACTAGCCGAAGGTTCCCGATCAGCTCCAGCGCTGCAGCGCTTACGAAAGTTCCTGTCAGCGCTTCAGCAGTTCGCGACAGATGTGGGGACAGATACCGGGGATCGAGTAAGGCAGCTGATTCACAACCTAGTTGTAAGTAGCACCAGAGTCCATTTTTAGTTTACTACCTTATTGTCTGGCTATTTTTATACCACGGTAATTTTTTATCAGCCTAAAGACGCCGCATAAACAAAGTTTTGCATGAGAACACAGTCGTAAAATGTTGGCAGGGGGCGGACGGCGTGTTATGATTGGTCAGCCCAAAAGTTTGGTGATATGATTGGTGCCGCTCGTTGACGGAGTGACGCACTGATTGACGGCGGGCGGCTCTTATGCAGATTTTGGTCGAAGTTATGCAGTGCTACTGCATAAGCTAGATGATCGCGGATAGCGGCTAGTTGGCGTCTTTAGACTTATTGGTTTGTATTGAACTATATTTACGGGACATGTCGCACACAATAAAATCAAAACATAACAAAACTTCGCCGAAACTGTCACCATTGTGTATCGTGATTCAGCATATCTTGTTACGGACAGCGACGTTACGAAAAACCAACCGCGGGTAGTTCGAGAAAACACCCGCCGCTCAAGACGATGACACTCGCATACTTCAGTCTGCTCGTGACCACGGCCAATGCAACTTGGCCGAAACGTCGAGGTTAGTCAAAATGTTTGTTATGTTTTGATTTTATTGTGCGTGACAAATCCCGTAAATATAGTTCAATATTATGAGTGAAATACGCGAAAGTTTAAAAACTTTTACTGGTTTATGCTTTTAATGCACCTCTAGTGAAAACTGGTGCTCATGAATCACCATTCGGTGCGACTAAGTTGGCAGTTTGATGATTGTCAGTAACTGTAGCTCGTCAGAACCTCGATCGATAGTCGGCAAGGCGTACTTAGATATTCAGCTCGTGATATCTTGCCTCGTGTGTTGCATCCAACTAAAACACTTTCAGTAAGAGTGGCGGTAGGCAAAACACCCTTTAACCGTTTTCTAATAATTTCCTTCTTGCCATAGTCTGGCACGCTGAACGTCGAGGAGTTCCAGGCGGGAGTACAGGAGAACACCAACTATCCGCTGCGCGCGTCCGTGCCAGGGTTCCTGAGGGCACTGCTACCACTCGTACAGAGAGACCTGCACGCGAGGGCCAGGAGAGCTAAACAGGTGAAGATCATGAATTAAATAATAATAAACCAGATAACAAGCAGCCGGTTTGAACCTGAGATAAATACCTGTATGTATAGAATTATAGATACAGTACATAAGTAATCTTGCATGGGATGTCATAATTTATTATTATTATTTATTTTCAGCCTATATTGTCCCACTGCAGGGCAAAGGCCTCCTTTTCTTCATTCCACTCTTTCCGGTCAAGTGCAAGTGTGGACCAGTCTTTTCTATACGAGTCCAGCTCGTTCCGCCATCTTCGCCTGGGTCTGCCGCGATGCCGTGGCACGTTTTTCGGGACCCACTGGGAACAAATTTTAGTCCAAAAATTGACCGACATTCGGCATCGTGTCCGGGCAATTCCCACTTTAAGCTTGGCAGCTTTTTGAGTGTCGTCAGCAATCTGTATTCTGGAGCGCAGTATTGTTTCGGATTCGGTCTGTGAGTCTGGCTCCCAGGATACGGCACTCCATTGGTCGCTGGTAAACCTAAAACGTGGACCTCTGCTGAGCTGTCAAAGACCAGGTTTGGGCACCGTATGTGAGGACGGGAAGAATGCACATATCCATTAGTTTGCGTTTATGGCACATTGGAAGTTCGCCCTTCATGAGTTCCTTCATAGACCAATAGCTCTTACAGGCGTTTTCGGTGCGTCGAGCGACTTCTTTTTCATGTCTCGCCTGGAAAGCAAAGAATAGGAAGATTCTATTGCTGTCCGCTAGTAAAAATACTTACCAAATGTTATTGGTCATTATAATAAAACAATTTGGTTTTCCAGACGTTTCGAAAGCTTTGCAGCGTTCGTGGTTGCGGGAAAACTAAGATGACAAACGTTTTTACAGATATTTCAAAAACGCATCACGTTATTTTACACGAAGCGACTGCCATGACCTCTGACTTTTCGGATTCATTTGCGGATTTATATTCGATCATCACTTGCTTCAACGGTGAAGGAAAACATCGTGAGGAACCCTGCACACCTGAGAGTGCTTTATACAGTTCTCAATGGTGTGTGTAGTCCGCCAACCCGCACTAGGCCAGCGTGGTGGACTAAGGCCTTAGCCTTCTCATAATGAGAAGAGGCCCGTGCCCAGCAGTGGGACAGTAAATATGTATGTATGACTGCCATCAGAGCCCCGCAACCCAGTTACTGGGTAATACTGACATTCGGAGGTTAGACCAGTTGTCAGACTTTCGGGCTTCAGACTACCCGTAACGACTGCCATTGATATTTTTAATAAATGTAATATTTTAATGTGAATAAAGGGAATAATAATTGTCTACTTGCCCTAACTCATTCCACCTCGCTTCTTCCTCGCAGACACCACTCCAGTACATCAGGTTACACGAGCACCTGATCCTGGAGTCAGGGGGTGACAGCAGTGACATCTTCGCGCCTCATCCGCCCGGCACCGCAGCAGAGACCGGGATCAAGCGAAGAGCTAGCGATCCGTAAGTCTTTATATTATGTGTTATTCCTGCTTCTGAATCTTCTGATTACGTTTCTAACAATGTTTCTAATAATTTTTAATAGTTATTTATTATTTTTAACACATTTTACGCATGCGAAACGAAATCTAACGATTTAAATTGTGGAAAGAAAAAATCGCTCACAAGCAGTATTCGAATTTTTAATAGCCTTTTGAAATGACTGAAAGAAGTTCTGGACCATGGTATAATAATAAAAAAAAAAAAAAAAAAATCTTTATTTCACATAAATGGTGTACAGTAAACACTTACAAATAGTAGTTATACAATTTCTCGGTATGAAGTGTTTGTTTGAACTCTGGTACCCAATGTAAGATTTAACTTGTGTTATGGGTACCAGCGCTCTCATTAATTAAATCCACAGGGGGTTACATTAATTGCATCAGGAGGTGGTTACAAGAAAGTGCAGTTGAGTAAATGGAGTAAGTAAAACTACGTTACAGGCTACAGCATAGATTAAAGAATAAATAATAATTCAGCTAATAATAGTAGTAAAGCCAGAAGCCTCATGTGTGTGAGTGTGTATGTGTGAAGGGGTGTGTGGTGTGTGGTGGGTTAGTGGGTGTGAGAAGATATGATAGTGTGATTGTGATAGTACATTATTTTAGAGAATAGATATTTTTAATAGATTTTCTGTTTCGTCATAATAATAATATGTTTTTCTCCCACTTGCTCGGAAATTGGTTCAATAATCAAAAAAAATAATACATCAATCGGCTTTTTTGCGTACCTACGCAACGAAATAACAGGCCAGTAATATCCAACACGACAATAATAGAAATTGCTGGACAGTTTTTATTTTTTAAATTATGGCACCGAGGTTTAGTATACACTTACATAAATTAGGTGATTTTAGGTACAAAATATTTATCATTATAAAGGCTGAATGCGCATTTTTTTATACTTTGAAAATAGAACAAGAACCGCGCGCGGACGAATTGGCGCGAATGTAAAATAAATACTTATAAATCTTTCCGCGATGCCTCGAAGCTACGTCACGATCAGTGTTGCCATTGATTGATAGCTTTAATAACAATTAAGGAGATTTTTATTCATGATGAATACAAAATAAATTCCTAACTAGCCTATTTGTTATCTCGTGTTATTCATCTAATTAGTTATTAAAAGAAAACTTTATAAAATTACTAGTTCAAAAATGTTTATTTATAGAAGCAAGTAAGTGAAAAAATGCATTTTGCTCGGGTAATTTATTTATACTGGCAGCACCAGCACATCAAACTGACAAGTGTCACGCTAACAGCTCGCTATTGGCTACACACTCACAGCCGATGACGTAGTACGGAGGCAATCACGTGACCTAGCTGTCACGAGAAGAGAGTACCTGGTGAAACATCATAATATACCATGTTCTAGACAGTAAAAAGTATAAGAAGAAGCCTTAGTTGATAGCAGATGGATGGAATCTATCCCATGGCCCATCCCCCGTCGGTGGACGTCATTCGGATGTATGATGATGCAGGGCATCATCATACATCCGAATGACGTCCAACGACAGAATATCAACAAAATAAAGTCTTTTCCCACAAAAATTAATTTCCGGGTTGATTACATATAATACAAATACAACCCATAAACTTTTCGCCAAAACAATACCTATCAGCCCTATAAACCCATAACTATTTAATCAAACATCACTTGCCCTACCTGTCAGCGAAAATAACGAAACTAGCCAACTTTAATTACAAACTGAATATATCATCAAATCAAACCATATTAATTAGTGTAGAAAAAAATAACTCTGATTCTGTTGCAAAACGCACTAATATACGTCTAACACTAATATCTTACGTCTTCTTTGTCCATCCAAAGGTTGTCTGGAAGATATCGCTTTTAGCGATAAGACCGCCCATGTACCCATAATTTATACGTTGTTCCTGTTTACTATTATTTTCATGGTTTACAATAAAGTATATTCTATCTATCTATCTATCTACCTATACGAGTAATATCAATCATAGACTATTTCTTTCTTACAAACATCATTGAAAAAGGACAGAAAATGATTAGAACTGTCAAGTTAGTCTATTCCCTTATTATTTACGGAAAATTAAACGTGACCTCAGATGATTTAGACTTGACCTACCAGTATCTAGCTTAAAGCTTCCAACTTTGTTTTAATTGGGTGAAACAAAGGTTACCCCAGGACAGCATAAAAAATTAAAAAAAAATCTTATTCTTATTTAACGCGGCAGTCGTTGGGACTTCGTTCCAATAAAACATCATCTAAAATAATAATAATATTTTATTTCTTAACACAATAGTAATTACCTATATAAATCTATAATATTTTTAGTAAAACGCAAAATAAAAACCTAATCATAATGTTAGTAACTTAAAATAGGTACCTAAAATGATGCACTGGCACAATAATGCGCTCAGGACGTCGTGTGAGCTGGCTCACATTCTGCAAAGAGTCGAAACACACCGTTTCCGGATGATGGCATGATAGCCGTCAATCGTCGCCTCCCAGAAGCTTTACAAAACCGTGGCAAGCCCATCTGCATCCTGAATGCATTATTATACTGCATACGTAGGGCGCTGTATGTCCTTTGCGTATTTATCCTTTTCTTATGTTTTTTGTTAGAAGGAGATATCATAGTGAGAGTAAATAGTTTAGTTAGCAAACAACAGAATCAACAGTACTATGTACGGTTCTATCAATAATGTCCGTCAAATCCAGGTGAGTGGCGCGGACAGGTAATTTGTACCGCCCCTCACCTGCGGGGTTGTTACTGTAGTGTTGCTATATTAACAATGTGATGAGAAGTTAATGTCTAGGGTTGTGTGTGTGATTTATGTTGATGGACATTAAATTTCAAGTAACTAACTACTATTTGTACTTATCTCACTCGTTGCTGTAGGTCTAGAGCACAGATAAATCTATATAGTTTGCTGTGATATCTGTAAATTTACTAAATTGCATCTAGATCTTTTTCAATTGACCTTTTAAAACGAGGTTTCCAAATAATTAGACCATTCCTAAAATGAAGACAGAGCTATACAGGCGCAGTTGTTACATAATGTGCATTAAAATAAGCTATATATAATAAGCTTCCAGCCCAGATCAGAGAGTTACCAATGACAGACACGTTTCAAACGAATTTTGCGTAAATTTCTCATTGAAAAAGCCTTTTACTCGGTCAATGAATATTTGGAAGATAAACATTTAATATGAGGTGAATTTTCGTTGATTTTGGAAACGAAAAGGGGTCATTGTACTCATCACTATGAACAACTTCTACTATGAGACCAAACCTGAAATCGCGAAAAAAACAGCTGATGCCTACATTTGTGTTCACATAAATCGATAAAATATAGGGAAAAGCTGATTTTTTTTTCGCAATTTCAGGGTTGGTCCCATAGTAAAAGTTGTTCGTAATTATTACATCTTTTCTTTACCAAAACCAACGAAAATTCACAGTGTATAAGCTAGAATTAATTCTACAATTAATGCATTTTTATTGTGAACACTAATATTTGCATGTCATTATGTTATGATGAAGTATGCTGAACTACCTACAAAATATATTTGTAACACCTACTGTAACCACATTTAAAAGCAAACAAATATATAAATAAATAAATATTTTTGGACATTATTACACAGCACCATCTAGTCCCAAACTAAGCAGAGCTTGTGCTATGGGTACTAGACAATGGATATAATACTTATATACTTTTTTTTTGTAAATATATATTTATAATATATAAGAAACACCCAGACCAATACAAACAATTATGTTCATCACACAAATGTTTGCGTCCTGTGGGAATCGAACCCACGACCTCATGATCAGCAGTCCGACACTCGTTTGTGTGTTTCGGTGTGATGGTTTCATCAGACCACAGACGTCAATCGCAAGCTCAACATACACAACAACGATAAAGACGACCCTGCCGACGTCATTCATTTGATAATTTCTGGCTTTATAACACAAAATCGCGTAACTTAGACATCTCTAGGAGCAGGCTTTTGCTTAGCAGTTGTATATTGGCAAGTTAAAGTTTGGTGTCACACAAACACAAGAGAGTACCTATTCGAGAAATCACTCTGTAGAAATGACAGCTAATCAAAATAAGTATGAATTACTAACTTTTTAGCCATAAAACAAAACGAAAGCGTCTGCCTAACCAAGGTTGCCATGGTTACGTTAAATAATTGTTATTGGACAATTTGGCAGGCTGCTGCGACCGCCAGCTTTAAATACTGCCTACCCCAATTCGTTAGAGCTACGTATGAGGCTTTATTTATTGCAACACGCCGCGGCCTGTGCGTTTGCCAAGTAGTAAAGTAAATTTTTAGCATATGGCATTGTTTATTAAGCTGTTAGCTAAGGCTTGCGCTGGTATAACTTAGGGAGCAGATAAGAGCGGAAACTGGTGTTTAATTTAGAGCTGCAATATATTTAGCTTAACAAGCTGTACACAGCAATTTACATTATATTGTAGAAACTGGAAACTATTCGTTAAGCCGTTGCGTTAAGCTTAAGTCTCCGGTTAAATAAAACATTAAAAATAAGCATCATAAACAAAACACGAGTCTAATTATAAGAACTATCATCTGAAAATGATAGAATAGTTACTTAAAATATATTCAATCGTTTTACATTATTACATTAACGCAAAAGAACACGTAAAAATAACAATTACGATAACGAGGTAAAACGCCTGCCAGATTAGTGTTAGCAATTAGTGTGATTAGGAGTTTGCTATAACGTTACCAGCAGGCGCTCGGTTAATAGCGTGAACAGATGTCTCTGATCGACTGTTTCATTATCACAGGTTGTGTGTGTTAGGAAACGGAGCTATTGCTAACAAGATTTAGAAGATATGGTGAAGGGGTAAGCATTATCGAAGGTTCCCAAGGGTTTTCTTAGAGCAGTGACTAAAAAGTAATACTTACCTATGTTAGTTCAAAAAATCGTAAAATAGCTTTCGTTCCTTGTACTAACTATTCAGTCCCATCTGATTGGATATGAAGATAACCAACATCTGGATAATAAGCGTAATATCGTTGTAATTCCTTCACATAAAGTTATTTTGCAACTGAAAGACTATTAAATCTCTATAATAAAAAGGTCCTTACTCTTTCAAAGTTGAAAAAGTTACCTACCTAGGTAAATATTGCGTAGTGCAAACTTAAACAACAATTTAAGTCAAAACAGTCTCGCTCAACTTAGCACCAGCAACAATACTAACTTCAAATTAAACAATAACTTCGAAAAAGCATAAAATTTATCCCATATTTATTAATAGCTCGTTATAAACAAAAAGTTTTCAAGTTCAAGCTGGCGCCTGGCGTAGTGGCATTAGCAGCAGCTGGCATAAGTTTGATTGTCGACTAATTGCTCGCAGTAAACAGTCAGGCGTTAGTTCGGCTAGCGCAGCCGCGGGAACATATGTTGTGTACAAAATTACTGTTTGCAAGTTTTGATATATGGCTAGCTGGTTATTGTGCTTTAGGAGGAGGTACATCGGTGACTGTTTTTGCTGGGAACCACAGCAAATGCCAAAGATCTCTCTCAAACGTAATGACTTTGTTTTTATCTTTGGCATTAGCTAGCATAATTGGGAAGGAACTAACTCCTGAAACACAGGGATAACCTAATTTAGGAGTTAGGGACTTATTTAAATTGTTATGTGGAAGTCAATAAAGTATTTATTTATCATTGATTTTATTTATTAAATATTGCTAGGCCCAAGAAATCACAGCAATGAAACCATCTTTCTTTAGACTCCTACAGAAAGTTGCCATTTTTGTTAATTAAACTAAATGTTTGTAGTCTAATGGTTTCATGTGGAACCATTTCATAACCGACAAAAACCTCAAATATTTTAGTTTTTTTATTATTATTGGCCAATAAACTTATTTCACCTTCTTCCTATTATACTTACTTCTACCAATACTGCATAATAAATCTATAATTAATTTCGCTTATCAGTACAATGAATAAAGCCAAAAACTGGTAGGCGTAAGCATATAGATCATAGTAGGATGCAGGCGACAGTGCGCGGCGACACGCTTGTTCGAATCAAACGCTGTGTGCCTCTAGTTGTGAGTCATAAGCGGTAGCGGGTTGGAGCATAACATGTTTTTTTTTATCTAAAATTAAGTTTGACTTGCCTTTTTTATAGAAATTGCTTTGCTCTAAAGTCGATAGTATAATCTCGACTCTTTATTATTTTACTAAACAATTGCAAGTTTACAGTTTTCGTTATTAAATTATTATTGCTGTTAACTTTAACTAAGAAGCGAACCTAACTCCCATATTTTTGGTAACTGTTTCTTGTCAATCTATGCTACAGGTAAGACATACAATCTTAGAATAAAATCAGTTTTGTTCAACCCTAGACAATTCTCCGCTACTTGAGCTGCAGAGCGAGAACATATCTAAGTTATTTTCCTTGTAATCGGGACATACTATACCTACATGCTGAAATTTTAATGGCTTCTTTCCCGAAAAGCGGTCATTGTACTCATCATTATGAACAACTTTACTATGGGACCAACCAAGAAACCGCGAAAAAAATCAGTTGGTCCCTACATTTGTGTTTACTTAAATCAATAACTGCTAACCAAACAAACTGCTTGGGGGAATACCCAAGAGCTAACAATGTTCGTAAAGTAGTTATTTTCAACATGCTATCTCAGCCTAATAATTTCTTAAGAAAAAAATAACAAAGGCAGTATAAACTACACATCAAACTTGGCAACTCGGTCCCGCTTTCCACCCTTCTACACAAACACGTCTGTTGGGATGGGCGTCTCTTGTTCCGATTATTATTTATCGCATCGATTGCATTGCGCGCCTAGTTTGCCTTGTTTGCTGTACAAATCAATGTGGTCCAAGTTGTGAAGCAATGGTGTTGATTTTAATTAAACAAATGGTTCAAGTAATAGTGGACTTCTGTACAAAATATTGTTAGATAGAAGAATAAATTGTTCAATCTATAACGAAAATTCTTTTTTCTTTTTAATATGACATTATTTTTTTCATTAAAAAATGGCGGATGGAATCTCGCTAAGAAAAGATTGAAGCACTTAGGTTTTTTCCTAAACCCACTATAATTTCGACAGAATTTTAACACACCAGATATAAATTGTTATTTTATTTGTGACACTACGACCATGATTACGATCATACGAGATTTGTTGCGTATCGCGGCTTTTGGTCTTACTATGTTTTTGTTTTATATATGATAGTTTTTGGTGGGAATGTGTGGGTGCCAGCCAGTACTTTTAAGCGAGCCGGGTGCTTCACTTTTTTTTGCAAGATTCCGTATGCCTTTTTTTATTCGTCCGAGTTTACAAGTTGGTTATTTTTTTAAACTAGATGGCATCGGCATTTCCTATGTAATGAGTCTTCTGAGAAGAATCGTCGAAACAAGCTCGAGAACCTAAGTTATTTTAACATTCAATTTGTAGAATAAATTATTTCATTTTTACCACGCCTTTCAAAAGAATCGCATTCGCTCTCAACTTACACCGCCAACTAATTTATGAACTGCTGGCCGTTTGTTCAAAGTTTTGTATTGTCTTTATTTTCTAGTTCATTCGTTGGTTCATTATTAATAATAGTCTGCGCTAATAGTATTGTTTGTTTGTGATGTATAGTTCTCCGATACCCACTGTTCTGATTACTTTTATAATTAATTTTGTTAAACAATGGTTCGTACTTCGTATGTAGTTTAATTTTCCTGAAAACGGATATCTATATGAATTTTGAATGGTCCTATAATTGTTAAAGTTAAATTATAGTTATATTAAAGTTAAGTTATAATAAACTGATTTTGCAACTAAGTCTAAGAATATTACAACCTGATCTGATAGGGTAAAACTAATGTACAAATTACTAGATTAGTCACCTATGTTATGTATAATTGTTTAGTAAATTTGTTTAAATTAGAATTTAGAATTGAAAATCTATACCTAATAATAATTATATAAAAATTATGTTAAAATGAATGTACTGTACAGATTAATAGTTAGTCAACAAGATATGGTTTATTATAATTAATTGACTTAAAACTATGTTGAGTAGGTATGGTTTTGTCAGAAATGTATTTAATTTAGTTAATTTTAGATTATAGAATCTGGTACGCCAGATGTTGCTGTGCCCTAGCAGGGTTCATGTTTGATACTATTATTCTACTGTAACACCTTTTGAACACCATGAAAGCAATAAATGATTATGATTATGAATTATCTATATAAAGTTTGTTAACTACCTGATAGCATGAGTAGATACTATAAGGCTCGGACGAATAAAAAAGGCGGACGGAATCTCGCTAAACAAACTCGAAAATAATTTCGAAAGCATCTTTATCTTTATCTTTCTTTGTCTTTGTGACACTACGACGATGACTACCGTCACACTATATTTTTTGCGTCATCATCATCATCATCATCATTTCAGCCGAAAGACGTCCACTGCTGGACATAGGCCTCCCCCAAGCATCGCCACAAGGACCGGTCCTGTGCCTTCCGCATCCAGCGGATTCCCGCGACCTTCACCAGGTCGTCGGTCCACCTTGTGGGGGGCCTACCCACACTGCGCCTTCCAGTACGTGGTCGCCACTTTTTGCGTAATCGCAGCTTTTTAGCATACTATGGTTGTGAATGTGTGCGCGTGCCCGTACTTTTTAGCGAGCCGGCTTACTATGGATGCTTCACTTATTATTTAGCGAGATTCCGTTCCGTTCCATTTGGGACTAGAAGGTTTAAAAATGTCCCAAAAATATTTATTTTATTTTATTTATTCAACCAAGCTATAAGGTAAGTACCTAGTTTGCGGGGCGATTGTCATCAGCACCGCAGTCAAATATATCAGTTTGATTCGCAAGTCGGGAAAATATCTTAATTCTTATTGTACACAACTTAGTACTTAAAGTTATTGAGAAACGCGATGTACCCAGGCGAGCTAAACAAATAAATAAATCATCAACTCAGCCTATCGCAGTCCACTGCTGGACATAGGCCTCTCCCAAGTTGCGCCACAACACTCGGTCCTCTGCCTTCCGCATCCAGTCCCCCCAGCCACGTTTTTCAGGTCGTCGGTCCCGCCCTACGCTGCGTTTGCCGATTCTGTGGCTGTCAGTGGGCTGGTCATGTCTGTCGAAGGACCGATGGCCACTGGAGCAGACGAGTCCTTGAGTGGAGACCGCGATAAAAAAAAAAAATATAAGCCAGTCTATGTTTGTTTGTTTTTCCTTCAAATAATCTAATCTGAAATTTCTGAACAGATTTGGATAAAATTTTGCGCATAGATAGACCACAATCCACATTAACATCCATATAATCTAGTTATACTCCTAAACCCGGGAATATGAAAAAAAACGTGATAACATCTTTCTTTGATAAACCAAATTAAAAGCGGGCGAAGCCTAGCTAATCTTCTATACTATAATAAAACTGTAAAGGTCGAAAAGTCTGTACATTGAGTTTTTTTTCGCGAAATCCGGCTAGGGGGACTAGAAATAAGCAATAGAACATGAATCAATCGTTTTTAGAATTTATGTCTGTCTGTCTGTCTGTCTGTTTGTTACCTCATCACGTGAAAACGGCCGAACGGATCGTAATGAAACTTAGCATTTATATTGGTATTAGTCTAACTTAAAATTTAGGGTATATTTTATCTGAATCCGTTGAGTATATCCAGCGATACAGCTTGACCCCTCTATTGTATTAAGTTTCATACAAAGTAGAGGTCATGATTGTTGGTTAATTGCAGGTTGCAGGTTCCTAAAAATACAACTGGATTCTATTAGTGTTATAGAAAATATAGAATAACATAACATAGCCCATCACTGTCCCGCTGCTGGTCTGGTCTTCTTGGAATGAGAAGAGTTAAGGAACTGGATATTTAACAATATAGATTATCATAACATAATCAGCCCATTACCTACTGCCCCACTGCTGGGCACAGACCTCTTCTCGGAATAAGAAGAGATGTGGTTAGTGGTTCTCGGAACGAGAAGAGTTAAGAAACTAGAAAATATAGAATAACATAACGTAGTCAACCCATTTCTGTCCCACTGCTGGGTATGGCCCTCTTCTCAAAATGAGAAGAGTTTATGAACTAGATATTGGTAGAATTATAGAATAACATAACATTATCAACCCATTACAATCCCACAGCTGGGCACGGGCCTCTTCTCAGAATAAGAAGAGATGTAGTTAGTGTTATAGAATAACTTAACACAATCAGCCCAATTACTTCCCACTGCTGGGCAATAGCGCCTTTTCAGAATGAGAAGAGTTTAGGGCTAATTCCATGTAATTCCATCACCTTAGCCGGTTGGTTGTAAAAACAAAATATAGCATGGTAGGTAAATAGTGTAGTCGTCTGTGTAGGCGCTTATATGTATATATTAGAAGACATTGTGTTCATAAATATGACACAATGTTATTTTCCGTCATCCACGCGGACGGAGTCGCGGGCACAGCTATATACTATAATAAAACTGTAAAGGTCGAAAAGTCTGTACATTGAGTTTTTTTCGCGAAAACCGGCTAGGGGGACTAGAAATAAGCTATAGAACACGAATCAATCGTTTAAAAAATTTATGTCTGTCTGTCTGTCTGTTTGTTACCTCATCACGTGAAAACGGCTGAACGGATCGTAATGAAACTTAGCATTTGTATTGGTATTAGTCTAACTTAAAATATAGGGTATGTTTTATCTGAATCGGTTGAGTAGATCCAGCGATACAGCTTGACCCCTCTATTGTATTAAGTTGCATACAAAGTAGAGGTCATGATTGTTGGTTGGTTGCAGGTTGCAGGTTCCTAAAAATACAACTGGATTCTATTAGTATTATAGAAAATATAGAATAACATAACATAGCCCATCACTGTCCCGCTGCGCGCTGCTGGGCATGGCCCTCTTCTTGGAATGAGAAGAGTTAAGGAACTGGATGTTGTTAGTGTAATAGATTATCATAACATAATCAGCTCATTACCTACTGCCCCACTGCTGGGCACGAACCTCTTCTCGGAACGAGAGGAGTTAAGAAACTAGAAAATATAGAATAACATAACGTAGTCAACCCATTACTGTCCCACTACTGGGTATGGCCCTCTTCTCAAAATGAGAAGAGTTAATGAACTGGATATTATTACTATTCTAGAATAACATAACATTACCAGCCCATTACAGTCCCACTGCTGGACACGGGCCTCTTCTCAGCATAAGAAGAGATGTGGTTAGTGTTATAGAATAACATAATCCGCCCAATTATTTCCCACTGCTGGGCACAAGCGTCTTCTCAGAATGAGGGAGTTTAGGGCTAATTCCATGAAATTCCATCACCTTAGCCGGTTGGTTGTAAAAACAAAATATAGTATGGTCGGTAAATAGTGTAATCGTATGTGTAGGCGCTTATATGTATATATTTGAAGATATTGTGTTCATAATTATGACACGATGTTATTTTCCGACATCCACGCGGACGGAGTCGCGGGCACAGCTAGTAAAACATAAAATAAGTATTTTTAATTTGAATCCCTCACTCTCTATTCTACCACCAAATAAATAGATAGATAGAATATGCTATTTTGTAGGTACACCATGAAAATAGTAGTAAACAGGAACAATTTGTAAATTGTGGGTACACTGGCGGTCTTATCGCTAAAAGCAATATCTTCCAGAAAACCTTTGGATGGACAAAGAAGACGTAAGATCGAGATCATAGATGATGATGATGATGATGATGATGATGTCCTCCTTGACGTGTCCGTCAACGGCGAACCTTGTTAGCTCCGGACATGAGAGCGGAGGTGGCTAGCGAAACCAAATTTGGCTTTATAGGTCCTGTTGCAAGGCGCACAGTGCAACTGACCTGAAGAGTTATATATTGTTTAGGTATAGGAAGGCTTGGGTCAGTTCTTTTCGCTAAGGCGTTTTTCATCGAGGTCTTACAAACGGCGTTCTTCGATCATAAGGGCAGTCCGTGGCGTAATACTGCAAGTTTATAAATAAAGAAAAGTGTTAACCTGATATCTCTTCTCTTCTCACCTGCTCATTTGCCCCCAGGTTCTACGATCCCCCTCAAACCAACGGCTCTCACGAAGAGTACCCTCCTCAAGCCAAGCGCGCCGCCTCGAGCCTGTTCCTGAACCCCTCACCGTTCCTGTACCCGTTGCCTAGCAACGCCAGTCTGTTTGACTATGGACACCCGTACCATGCCTACCATGGAAACCAGGAGGCAGGTTTCGAGAGGAGAGATGGTGAGTTGGTATAGAAATCAAGACTAAGTTGATTTTTCGGTACTTTTTAGGGTTCCGAAGTCCTACAAGGAACCCTTATAGTTTCGTCATGTCCGTCCGTCTGTCCGTCTGTCCGTCTGTCCTAATCCTTTACCGCTTAATAACTTCTACAGTTATAAACATAAGTAAATGAAATTTTGTCAAAAAATGGAATAGATATAGATCTCAATTTTGAAAGAATAAAAAAATCTTGATTACGTATTTTAAGGGTGGCGCCCATACATGTGAAATGGCGATGAAAATATTTTTTTCGCTGCACCCCCTCGTGTGGGGTATCGTTGAATAGGTCTACTAAAATGAAGGTAATGTTTCATACACAACTTTTTTATCAGGTATACCCTCTGCGAAATACAGTTCGCCAAAGTGGCTTGCAATGTGTCCCCCCCCCTGCCATTTCTAAACTATGCAACGTAGAAACTTATAGTCTTCAACATTGATAGACCTTTATAAAAACTCTCTTTTAAAATTATTTAGAGTATAATGTGATTATAAATTTTTGAGTTATAGTGAGAAAACTGAAAAATACTTAAGACGTCCTAGTTCATAGGTCATTGACCTTAGAGAAAAATAATTGTAGCAAATAATGCTCCTTTAGTTACTTTCTATTTAAAAAAATCACAAAAAGATACACACTTCTTAAATTTAGCTTCATAAATTTAGCACTAGGTGGCGCTGTTTGCAAAAACTAAAATAGCAATGATTAATATTCGATTTGATTCGTTTGTAATTAGACCTACTTAAGGAACCCTATAATACTGAGCATGGCCCGACATGCTCTTGGCCGGTTTTTTTTTCTTAATTCGATTTATGGGGTTTGTAAAATAAAGACTGTGTTGGGTTACAATCTACAATCGTCAACGCTAATAGAAACAATCAAAATGTATGGGAATGATATATCTAAACGAAAAAGTCATTCGTTGAGATATGTCATTCCCATACATTGTGATTGTTTTCTATTAGCGTATTAGCGTTGACGATTGTAGATTGTCAACTTGGCTAGGGGGCCAGTTCAAGAATATAATTTAAGTATCAATTTTTTTTTGCAGTTGCGCCCGCTATATTTCATATGAACTTTCAACCCCTATTTTACCCCTTTAAGGGTTTCTTTTTAAGAAACACTGTATTACGTATTTCTTTATTTTCAACTAAAAGTTTTTTATACATTTTACTTTAAAAATGACGGATTTTCATACAAAGTTGAACCTCTGTTTTACCCCCTTAGGGGTGGTATCTAATGCCAAAAAGGATATATAGATAAGTCAAGTAATTATATATGTATAATTACTAGATTATTAGATATCCCCCTTTGTCCCATCTCCAGGTGGCATAACAGTCCGCGACGTGTCCTCAATGAACGCGCCGTTCTCGGAGCCCCGCGGCCTAGGGGCTGCGCCCTCGGGCCTGCTGAAGACGGACGACGAGTGGAAGAACATCAACACCATGCTTAACTGCATCCTCAGCATGGTGGAGAAGACCAAGAGGGCGCTGGCGATACTGCAGCAGAGAGGTAGGGGTTTTAGAAAAAAAAATCTTCTCTATTCGACTCTCGTATCAGCTCGACTTTGGTAGCTAATACCGTGAGAAAGATACTAGCCTGTTAGCGAAGATTTATCTGTCAAGTTAGTAACAGGACTGACTACCCAGAGTGTGCGGGGCGCAGGGCCGTCTCTGGCTTATCTGGTGATGTATGAACTGGGTGCGAGCGAATCCAACTCAGGTACGGGGGGTACTGCTATTTCAGAACCCACCCCCCAGTGCTGTAGGCTTGGTAATGCCTGCTACACACAGCACCCGGCAGAAATCACTGTTTATTAGTTTCAAAATAACTATAATTATAGGTACTGTAAGTATACCAGTAGATACATGCAGTTCTCAATGGTGTAGTCCGTCAACCCTCGCTAGGCCAGCGTGGGGGACTAAGGCATATTATTTTTTTGTTTATTTATTATGTATAGCATAGTTTTATTAATTAAGTTTTATTGTAAGTAAGTAAGTAAGTAAACATTATTGTTTCTGATTGAGTGGTTACAATTGTTAAACATACGTGATAGTTAATTGTGTATTGTTTAACGTATTTTTATGGGCCTTGATGCCTAAATTAAATGAATTATTATTATTCATTACATTTTTACATATTTTTAAAACAAAAAAAAACATAACATAACATCATGCCTGTATTTCCCCGAAGGGGTAGGCAGAGGTGTAATAGTACACCCACATTCCGCCAGTTATGTTATAGGCCCATGTAATAGGGGGTGAGCCTATTGCCATTAACCGGGCACAAATCCATACTCTGGGCTGCTACTGAGAATTTCCTAATGAAAAAACCCAATAACACTTTGCCCGACCCGGGAATCGAACCCAGGACCCCACGCTCAGCAGTCGCGCTTGCGACCACTAGACCAACGAGGCAGTTGGGCAGTTGGCGTTTGGGAAAAAAAAACATTTAAAAATATAAAAAAAACATAAGGAACAAGGTCCAAGCTACCGGCGGTCAGGGCCTCAGAGAGAGGAACTTCCTCACGATACGCGCCGTGTCAAGAAGTACCGCTTTCTGCATCGTCCTTGACCCAACAACGCCCATTATTATTATTATTACATCATGACTAAGGTCTTGACTTTCTCATTCTGAGAAGAGGCCCGTGCCCAGCAGTGGGACGATGAAATCAATCATTAAATTTGATTTTCGTGATGATTCACGACCTCCTGTATTGCTTCAGGTATAGAGCCGACAGAGAGCAATGATATAAAACGAGCGGCTAGCGAGATCATGGCAACCGCGGTCAGACAGACTGAGGAGAGAGTGGCTGAGGTCCGGAGACGAGCCGAGGATGCTGTCAACCAGGTAAGCACTCGAAAATCCAGTTGCCTTTTGTAGGATTACTAGCTTTTGCCTGCGACTCCGTCCGCGCTTCCTCTTTATTCCCTATCCAGTGGGAATTTAAAAAAATCCACCTTATTCACTTTCTCGGTCTCGGTTCCTTTCTACATCACAAAGGGAATCTCTGTGGAAAATTACAGCGTTCTAGGTCCAAGGGTTTTGGATGGGGGTTGATGAGTGAGTCAGGAATTTTCTTTTTATACGTGTATCAGAAATGCGTGGTCATATTTGAAGACCTTATTCACGGGATGCTATCGAACAACTTTTACTATGGGACCAACCCTGAAATCGCGAAAAATAAAATCTTCCGATCCTTACATTTTGTCGAGCGACATCGATGATTTAGTAGTAGAGGTGGGTAGCTACTGTAATAACTAGCTGAATAACGGCTATTCAACAAATAGCCATAGCTATGATATCTGTCAAAAAGATAGCTAGCTATTGGCTACCAAATGGCTACCGCTTCGAATAACCGATAAGTTTACGGAGTAGCGGGCAGCCGCCGCGCTGCCGGCAGCTGACCAAGTTAAATAGCTATAGGTAGCTAGCTAGCGACCTTTTATTTTTACGATTTCAAACCTAACTTAGGTTTAAAATCGTTTAATATTTATAATTTTGTTTGTACAACAAAAGAAGAAAGGTGTGTAGTTTTTTTAGTTCATTTTTATTTTTCCACTTATAAGTAGAGAGAGCTTTTCGATGTTTTCGACAGTTTAATATCTACGATGAAAGAACCTACTTACTACCAAAGTAGGTTCATTCATCGTAGTTTAATATGTAGTAATTAGTAATACATACGAAGGAAAGTAATTTTTTTTCAAGAAGTTATAAAATAAGTAAACCAAAAACGAAATCTAGCTAGTAGCTACGACGACGCTATCCAGTTTTATCCAATAGCCAAATAGCTGAAATAGCTGGTTATCTGGCTACTCCACCACAAATAGCCAGCTAGCTAAGTTATTGAAATTTCGGCTAGTTACCCATATCTATTTAGTAGGAACAGCTGATATTTATTTCGCGATTTCAGGGTTGGTAACATAGTAAAAGTAGTTGTTGCAGTTGTCCCTGAATGAGCTCTTAAAATATGACCACGCATTTTGATACACGTTGTATGTATTGATGATGTATCATCATTGTGATGTTTTTTACCAGACTGCTCCAGAAGGAGGTAACGTACACGTCGTTACTTGAGCATCGGTCTTATTCCAATACAGTAATTATAAATTTAAATTCTACAACATAACACACGAATGTAACCGGAAATAGCAAAGAAATCTGTACTCAAGCGTGGTCTCGACCACACTTTACAGATCAAATCTCTGCTCAAAACCCTAAACAGGTGACAGTGCAGAATAAAGCTAAACTCAGCTGAACTGTGATCAAATAATCTAAGCTTGAGGAATGTTCTAAACTCAAAACTAGTTTTAAAAAGTGATTAAAGCTTGAGGAACGTTCTGTAATACAGGCCTTAGATCTTTATAATAACTGATCGTGACGTGACCCTTTTTCTCAGGTGAAACGCCAAGCTCTGCTAGAGCTCCAACGCGCAGTGGGAGCAGCAGAGAGCAAGGCCCTGGAGCTGGTGGCGGCGGAGCGCGGCAAGGCGGAGCGCCTCATCGAGCGCCGCCAGTCGCCGCCCCCCGGACGGGAGCTCAGCCCTAATGCGAGCACTCAGCAGAATGTAAGTGACAAGTGTGTTATTAGCTGTTTGTTTTCCTAACATAAATAAATAGTCACCGTATTTTTGACCGGTTCATTTTACCGTAAGGATAAAATGAAAATACAATGAAAACATAACAAAACTTGTAAAAAGTCTGTTCGCGCCAATCAAAGTGGGCTTGTAATAATTGTTAGGGCTAATTTGAATTTTAAATAGATAGACCCAATCACTTATTATTTTTTCTCCCAATTGCTCGGAAACTGCTTCTCCTTTAAATAAAGAACACATCAATCGGCTCTTTTACGTACGCACGCCAGCAATTTCCAATACGACAATAATATAAATTGCTGGTCAGTTTTTTTTTATTGTGCTAGTGAGGTTTTTTAAGTAGGTACACACATAAATTAGGTGTTTTTAGGTACGAAATATTTATCAATAAAGGCTTAATGCGCATTTTTTTTTCTAAGTTTTGAAAATAGAACAAGAAACAAGCGGGTGCGAATTGGCACGAAAGAAAATTAGATACTGTTGAATTAATTTGGGTATTGTTAAAGTAGTAGGTACTTTAAGGTAGGTACTTAAAGTCTCGGCCGAACTAGCATTTTTGGCTTCGTTTAGTTAAAAAGAACTCGGCTGGCGCCTCATCCTTTTAAAATCACTTCGGAAATACTCGGCTTCGCCTCGTCGTTCCAATATTACTCGGCCATCAATTGCTTTATTTTAGGCCTCTACAGTAATGCACTATTGTGTATTGTAATCTACTATTTCGGTTGTAAATGTGTCAATTTTGCGACACTGGAGGTCTACTCCCGTTTGACGATATTCGATAAATCGTACGATTCATCGCACAATTTGCTACTCCGGTCAACCATCGTTCCCTCATCGCATGCGATGATCGTGTTTTGACGTTTGTTTCTCTAATCTACGGTCAATTTCATACGACTATGAACCGTAGTCTATATCAATTGTGCCTTTTTTATGTGCCTATGTTTATTGCGTAGGTATTAGTCGGAACGAAAGTTCGTACTTCGTTTGTTGTTCGTAAAACGCGAGCTCCCCTGGTTCCCGTACTCAATCGTGATGGTACTTCCAATTGTTTCCTATATTCCTTGAATACAACATAAAGTACGCGGATCGCTAGAACGCGTAACCACCTTCTGTCGACGAAAGGAAACCCCTTAACACAACTCTTCAACCACAGAAATAGATAGAATGGCCATGTGGGCAGGGCGCGCGTGGCAGCACCATGCACCATAGAGCACGATATGTCAAAGCCTTTCTCAGCACGCCTTATGACTTGTTTCTACACTGTAACAAAAACCCACAAAAATGCCTTATGGTGCTATTTCTAACTGCAGAAACAAAAGCTGTAAAGTACATTTGATTAAAATTAATTTTTAAAAAACTTAAGTGGCAGTGGGCGGGGCACATTGCTCGCAGAACGGATGGCCGATGGGGCAGTAAAGTTCTGGAGTGGCGACCGCGTACTGGAAGGCGCAGCGTGGGTAGGCCCCCCACAAGTAGGACCGACGACCTGGTGAAGGTCGCGGGAATCCGCTGGATGCGGAAGGCACAGGACCGGTCGTTGTGGCGAT
This sequence comes from Asteroscopus sphinx, assembly GCA_949699075.1. Taxonomy (NCBI): domain Eukaryota; kingdom Metazoa; phylum Arthropoda; class Insecta; order Lepidoptera; family Noctuidae; genus Asteroscopus; species Asteroscopus sphinx. The sequence goes on along the minus strand of OX453023.1, from coordinate 1,942,811 downwards.
GCTTGGGGGAGGCCTATGTCCAGCAGTGGACGTCTTTCGGATGAAATGATGATGATGATGATGAAAAAAAATGCAAGGCGCAGTTTGTTCCGAAAGTTGTGATTACAACCATTCTAAAGGGGCTCGTGGCTAAGTAGCGACCGTGTGGATTGTACGATCTCCAAGGTTAAGCTGCACTAACCGCGGTCAGTCTTTGGATGGGTGACCGTTTCGTTACACATCGAGACCCCTTCGTGCCTCGGAAAGCTCGTAAAGCCGTCGGTCCTGCGCCTGATCTCTCTCCGGTCGTGTCGAATTGCCGTCCCATCGGATTATGAGAGTGAGGGAATAGAGAGTGCACTATAATATGTCCCGCGCAGATGGCAAGCCAAATTGGCATTCAGATGGTTGCAACGGTCAGTATTGATGTAACCTTTGTAGTATTTTCTGTGAATTGTAAAAATCCTTTATTTTCAATAGTTGTGAATTGAGTTTAAATTGTTATACACGCTGAAATTTGAGTCGCTTAAATCCCGAAAAGGGGTCATTGTATTTATCATTATGAACAACTTTTAGTATAGGACCAACCCTGAAATCGCGAAAAAAAATCAGGTGGTCCCTACATTTTATTGATTTAAGTGAACACAAATGTAGGGAAAAACAGATATTTTTTTCGCGATTTCAGGGTTGGTCCCATAGTAAAAGTTGTTCATAATTATGAGTACAATGACCCCTTTACGGGATTTAAGCGACTCAAATTTCAGCATGTATATTAATGCCATGTGCTAAAGTGACTAACATGAAAAATACAGAGTTCTCTCTTGGTGGAAAGTGAATGTGGCTTTTATTTACCTATAACTATATATTTACCTTCTGTATAACTGTTTTGCCACCGATATGCAGACATTAGTTTATTGTAAAAAGTGTCATCTAACAAATCATAGCCGACTAGTCTCCGTTGAGATTGGCCGCCGTGACCGAAATTTCGGCCGAGGACATTATCTATTTCTGTGGCTTGAAGCTCCACTTCACGCTTCTCTGTGGTGTGAGTAGAAGCTGGAGCACTGACCGTTGTGTTGCGCAGTGCTGCTGGAACTGCGGGCGCAAGGCGCAGGAGACGTGCTCGGGCTGCAACGCGGCGCGCTACTGCGGCGCCTTCTGCCAGCACAAGGACTGGGAGAACCACCACCAGGTAAACAAGAAGCACATCCCAGGTAGCCCGCACTAAAGATTTAGTTCTATTTTTTATTTTTTAGTTCCCCTTTTTTACTGCAATCTGTCCCAAAAAGACAATAAGCTCACTCACTTCACTCACTCACTTTGTCACTTCTCTCAGTTCTCAGGCTTGCTGGGTATGCATCCACTGATGCACCCCTCATTAGGTTTCACTCATCGTTATTATGTCCTGAGGTTTTTTGCTTCAGTCTCCAAAGAGGAATTTTTTTTTTTGAATTTTTGAATTGTGTACATTTTTATTTCAATTTATTTTGTATGTGTGTTAATTTTTATTTATTCTATGTGGTTTATGGGTTCATAAGCCCGAAATAAAGAATTTTTTATTTTTTTATTTTTATAGGATGTTTTCTTGACATCAGTGATTTTGCTAGATTTTTAGGGTGTTTGAGTAGCCTTTGTTGGTATCTTTTTGTTTGCTTGATTGCCTCTTCTTCAACTGTTGTCACTTTAAGATCTCTATGCAGTAGGTTATTGGTGACATACCAAGGAGCTTTTGTGATTAGTCTTAAGACTTTGGACTGAAATCTTTGCAATATACCTAAGTTT